>CM074719.1:393173132-393870632 GCA_037306005.1 Rhinophrynus dorsalis | reverse complement strand
ATATATATATATATATATTATGCTTAAAACTGGCTCCATCATTCCTAAATATCTTTTTTTCTGCCTGGATTATTTTGCAAATTTGAACTTGATGGACCTGTGTCTTTTTATTTTAACCTTACATACTATGTAACTATATTCAAAACCACTGGTGTGCTGGACAGATCATGCTCTCACTAGTACCCAGTGGATTAACTGGGTGCTAGATGTATTTCCAACTCTCGGAGAGAGATGCACTGAGAAGTGATAAAGAGGTGATTATGTGGACATAACTTTTCAAGTGACATCATTTCTCCAATTACTATGTTATTCTATAGAGCCTATGCACAAAGATCCCCAAAGCTGAAGAAATCTTAGTACATAGGCTTCATAGAGTAAAGTAGGAATTGGAGAAGTGATAAACTGGAGAAGCCATCTCCATTTTATCACCTCTTTATCACCGCTTAGTGAATCTCCTCCATAAAGTCTGAGAGATCTTAGTGCATAGGTTCTATAGGAACTGGAGACGTGATACCACTGGAGAAGTTATCTGGTGATACCACTGGAGAAGTTATCTGGTGATACCACTGGAGAAGTTATCTGGTGATACCACTGGAGAAGTTTTCTGGTGATACCACTGGAGAAGTTATCTGGTGATACCACTGGAGAAGTTATCTGGTGATACCACTGGAGAAGTTATCTGGTGATACCACTGGAGAAGTTTTCTGGTGATACCACTTGAGAAGTTATCTTATGATACCACTGGAGAAGTTTTCTGGTGATACCACTAGAGAAGTTATCTTGTGATACCACTAGAGAAGTTATCTTGTGATACAACTGGAGAAGTTTTATGGTGATACCACTGGAGAAGTTATCTGGTGATACCACTGGAGAAGTTATCTCCCCCTTTAACACCACTTTGTCATTCTTCACTGCATCTCCCCCATTGCATAACAATGTGTTGGACAAACTCTGTTGCTCAAAAGGTAAAATGTTCTCTCTCATCTCAGTTTTATAAGAATACTGGAAAACATCCCCTATGTGTAAGTGCTACTCCTTGTCATTTTTCCTCTAGGGTAGCGATTATTGAAATTAGGATTGTGCTTGATAAGCATGTCTATCAATTTAGAAATATATTTTATGAAAATCCAGTGAATGAGATACAGTTTGCTTTTTACTTTTTGTCTGTGTTGCGTAAGCATGTCCCTTGGGATTTTAGCATATCCCCTCCTCCCCAAGACATGCTGTAGGAGAAATGTAACAATCTGAGTGTCAGTGGTGTCCACCACATTGAAGAGCAATTCACTGGACATGTGTCTGGCACTTAAAGGGTTAATACAAAATGTTAAGTATGCATATCCACACTCCCAATAATTATCATGCAGGTAACACAGATTAACCCATTCATTTTATTGGAGTTTTTCTTCACCTTGTGTTCATTAACTTCAGTTGCCTCTTTAGAGCTCAGATTGGTAAAGGTATCAGGGAAAGCTGCAAAACATATATTTTTTAAAACACTGGGGTGTATGTACACATGTGCCAGTTCAGCCACATGGCACTAGTCTCTGATGCCAGAAGCTGCACTGATGGGTATACATCATAGCATTTGATTGTGGTGACACACTCCATCGTCATTTTACTTTAATGCTAGCAAACTCCATATACCTGCCACATAGCATGTTCAGAAAAACTGATAAGTGACGGTGCAATAGTTATCTACACCATGATAATATATGGTGTATAATTTGGCACTGTCTTGTGGAGTGCCCTGAGAAGTCCACAGACTGCCCACTGGTCCTCCTCTTGGTGCAAGCACTGTTACGAAGGAGGCTTTCTGGTGACAGTAGCTTCGTAAATTGACATTGAGCAATGATAGGAATTTCACCTTGGTTCCTGTAACTGAATTAGCGCAGAATAACTGTGCTACATTCACACCACTGACAACCTACATACAGAATAATATGGTCAGACTTAGAGATTGGTGTACTAAGATACAGTGGAGTAATTCAAGAGTGAACCAACTGCTTCACAGGCAATAAATAAATATTCTCCACTTGAGTTTGTACATATGGCCCAGTATGTAGATATAAATATAGAGATATATAGATAAATAGATAATAAATACAGATACATGCATAAGCTATAAATATATAGGTATATATAGTTATATATATTAGATAAATATATAGATTTAGACACATATCAAGATAGAATTTTAGAAAATGAGGAGTAAAATAATTGCATATGAATGGAAACAAATTCTGGGTGAAAACATTGATACCAAAGGGAACACATGACATGGTTACTGATTTGAAACTGGCTGTTTGTTTTATATATTTGGTATAGAACTGCCTTTCTAGAAATGGGCCAGTGTTATAGCTGTATGCTCTGGGGTGGGCCCTTTGTATTAAGATGAAAATGAAACAATTCTGTGATGACTGCACCATGTACTGCATCTCAAAGAACTGAATGGACAGTTTTTTCCTTATATATTATGGACTGTATGCACAAAACAAGAAAGGAGCAATTCTAGAGCAAACCACAGGAGACAATGACCACTGGCTCCATCTCATCATATGCACTTCACCATGATAACCCTTTTAATTTGAAGCAAACACTCCAACATGCTTTCACCATACCTCATCCAGATTTAAGATGTTGTGGTGTTTAGTTTGACAAAGGCCCATATACATGTTGAAATATAGCCTAATGAGCCATTGTCATATTCCTGGGGGGGAGGGGTTATATGTTAATGTGACTGTACACTACATGCAATAAACTCTGATAGCTTCCTATGATGTTGGAGTGTACAATCTCCACTTTGTCAAAGTAAACTGAGAAGTTGGGATCTTTCCGCAGCTTTATACTAAGCTCAGAGGATTATTTGCTGTGTCTACTGGAAAGCAGACACAGCAGCTGCCCCCTTAACCCCTTGGACACAACAGGGATGTGCAATGCATTGCTCTGCAATGTGTCACACATCCCTGTGGCATTCAAAGGTTATAACATATGAAATCCCCTGACTGTTTTAACAGGTTATTCAAATACAAGCAGAACTGGCAGATCAGCTATTACATGTAACAGCTTCTCTTCCATTTCTGGTATACCTGAACTGGCTGATCAGCTGTTTCAAGTCCATAGAGGACTATCAGCTGATTAGCTGATTCATGTAAACAGAAGACTGCTACAATCAGAAAAGCACATCACCAGACACACTTTGCCATTGCATTGACCTTTAGTGCATTTCCCTCCTGGTATCTATAATGTTCAGCTGTTAAGCCTAGAACTATTACTTTTTCTTGAACATTTCCCTCTTAATTTGTTTAAGAAAATATATTTTTTAGTATGGTGTCTTAAAAAGCAGCAGATACAAAAGCACTAATTTCAACATATTATTTCACAGACATGTTACTGAGCCATGGAGGGTCATGAAGAGTGGGACTCTCTCCTTAGATTAGTTATACAATGGATGTATATATTCACTATATACAGAACTCTATGTTAAAAAGGAAACTGGAGTAAATATAGGACAAATCAATTGCACCACAGGGCACAAATACAAATCCATATAATTCCCACTGGTTTAAATGGAGTTTTCAACCCATTGAAAGCTAGTGAGGTCTCTAGTGCATTGCTTCCTAGTGAGCTGGAGATCTTTCTACTTAAATAAATGTAAAATTTTTATTTATCCCCTAAAGTGAAGTTGTTTTGACCCAGAATTACTTCAGGGTGAAGATGCACTAAGGAATGCTAAAAAGGTGATAAAGAAGAGATATCTCGTATTTTGAAATAGCTCTTCAGTCCCAATATTATTCTGTGGAGTATTAAATTTCACTTTGCGGTAATATTAGTGCATGGACTGGATGTTATCACCTCTCTATCACATCTTTATCGCATTTTATTGCATCTCCCCCACAGGTGGGATAGGCACAGAAAGGAGATAACCTCTTCAGTGTGATAATCTCTCTAAATCCTATGTTAATTTATGGAGAGACCTTAGTGCCTAGGCTCAAACGAATATCAAGGACTGTAGAGTTTACACCTTTTTTATCACTCCTCAGCTGCATAGGCTTCATAGAAAAACATAGGACTTGGACAGTTTTTCGTATCAGAGAAGTTATCTTCTGTTTATTATACATTTGCTCCATAGATATCTTAGGAATTGGAGAGTTTATTGCACTGAGAAGTTATCTTCTCTTTATCACACCTTAGTGCACAGGCTCCTTAGATTAACTTAGGAATTTGAAAGTGAATCTCACTGAAGTTATACCTTTTTATCGCACCTTAATGTATAGGCTGCATAGAATAACACAGGGATTGGAGAGTTTATCCCAATAGAGAGCTTTTCTCCTCTTTATCACATATTAGAATCCATAAAACATCTTGGGAATTGTAGTGTTTATCACACTGGATAAGTTTTCTCTTCTTTATCACACATTAATGCATAAGCGCCATAAAATTACTTCTCTTTACAACATCTTAGTGCATGCACCATTTCCTCTAGGCCTTGTTTAACCCTTTGAGGGCTAATACATTGCCCTATAAGAACACACAGAAATGCCAATAGATTGTCCCATTGTCCTCCCTTTGGCACAAGCAGGGTTATGGGTAGGATGTCTGGGGTATGTATCTTAGTAAATAAATGTAATGCAGGTGCAGAGACTTAAATTAATTGCAGGTCCTGATTTAGCATGGAATCGCCATCTTACATTTACCCCTATATGTACAAAAATCTCTGGAATGGAAATTATAACCATTGTGTGAGGGATATCATTCTAACACATTGCTTTACAATGCTTTGGAGACACTGCTAGTCTTCAAGTGGTTATCTTTTATTAATGTTGTTCAGTTATTTTTCCCTCATAAATATTTCTCATATAGAATAATACAAAGTTACATGTGCACCTATGTATACAAGTGGAATATTCATTTTGATACATTTGTGTAATCACAAACCAGCTGCACCTTAGTGAATAACTAAAATGTCCTAATGATTTAAATGTACTATTAATCTCTTGAACTATAGTGCGGTCTCCAGTGCATTGCTTTGCTGATATACACAGTTTTAAAAGTCTCAGATGAATCAAAGGAAATTTGGGTAATGTTTATTTGTCCCATATAATGCTATTGGTTTGCTCCAGAATTGCACAGCTTTCCTTTCATATATCAGATCTGGTGGGCCTTATGTAAAAAAGTCAGCTGGTGCAATTCTGGGTCAAACCAACTGCACTACAGGGCAAAAATAAAAAGCACCAACATTTGTGTTGATTTTAATGGGGCTTTTTAACTTTTTGAATGCCAAAAAGACCTCAAACACATTTCAAAGCAATGCACTGGTGACCTCATCAGCATTCAAGGGGTTAAAAGCCCCTTTTAAATCAAGGATAATTTTTATTTTACTCCTGTGGTGCAGCTGGTTTTACACGTATTTACTCCACTTTGCTTTTAATTGCAATACCCATGGTACTTTAACCCTTTAAGGACAAGAGGCATGTGCAGCACATTGCCTTCTGGTCCTTAAATGGTTAAAAATACAATGGTAAATCTGATAATTGATATACACAAAGCAGATTGAAATTCCCATGTCACTCTATGAAACTTAAGTTTCACCTTAATGAGATTTCAGACACTTTAATGACCACAATTAATAAATGACAAACTGCCCTTTTTAAAAACATTATTATTTTACAGATCTTCTTTTGCTGAATTTTTGTGTTTTAATACGTATGTCGAAGTATCAAAATTTTCATTCCATCCAGTGGGAATTTTCTGTAGCAACAAGTGATTGAATGACTACATTACACATGTCCATAAACCAATTCATCCACTTTATTTCACTTGAATATGCATAAAAACATTTCCATTTGTTCCATTCATGATTCGTTCTCTATTTATCTGTCCTGCATTCCCTCAGTAATCTTGTGGCTGAGATGGCATGCCATATGGTTGCATGATTGACTGGATGATGCTCATGTAAGTCAGTCATTTACTGGAGGTTTTGATGAGAACCGCAACTTTCAAAGTCACCTGTGTGAACAATCTGCTAAGTTACCCCATGTATTGTAATGCTGCTCATCCATGCTTCAGCTTCCCTAAGTTCTGCATTGGGAGCAGTAAAGTTGCGGCATGGTACATTAGGCTGCTTCATGTGCAGGTGATACATCCCATTGTGAAAGCTCTACTTGACCCAGTTGTTATGTTCTGTAAGTAAGGGTGATATCAACTAAATATAAGAACTGCTCTGATCTCATTAATTTGAATTATTTGTTTGTATTATAGAAAACAAACTAATTAATTGAGTGGGTAAATGTATTTGCTCTCTATGGTATAGTTGGACTGTCTTAGAATTATTCAATTTTTGCCTTTATACATACATTCAAAAAGTGCATTTTTTCTTTGATCCATAATTACTGAACCTTTGTCACTGATACATATACCTTATTGATTATTGAATCATGTTATGTTTTTATAAATATTGCACAGCTTCTCTGTCCCATTTGTGCAGCCAGAAGATGGTCCATCCATCTGACTGCAGCCCTGCTTTAGAATGACATAGAATATATCAGGAGCAGACAACCTTTGTCTCTTCAGCTGTTGGGGACTACAACTCTCATTATTCCCAACCATTCACTGGCTAGTTGGTCTTGATGGAAGTTGTAGTCCCCAATAGCAGGGGGAGCCAAATATTGTATAAACATGGAATATATAAGAGAAGTAGTTCAGCAGGAGTCTTACTATTGCTAAACATCTCAGTACCTATACATGTAAAATGTTACAATTTCACCATGCTTACATGTGTATTGTACTAATACACCAACCTGATAGCAAATATAATTTCACTCCCATACTGAGACATCTAATAATTTTTTATAGGTTTGGTTCCAGAACAGAAGAGCAAAATGTAGAAAACAAGAAAACCAAATGCATAAAGGTGGGTATGGTGAGTACCTCCAAATCTCCACTTTCAGCTTGACTCAGCAACACAGGTATCGGTGGTTCAATGAATAATAAAGTTATTATGACAGGGCTGGAAAACCTCTGTCCCTCCAGCCATTGTTGGAAGACATTTCCACCAATTTTAGCTGACTGATGGCTGGAGAACTTTAGGTTACCTGCTCCTATCATAAAGCGGGGTTGTATAATATGCAGAGAATAATTATTTATCAATCTTCTGGTTGTAAAGCTGGAGCAACAATAATGTGTAATGATACAGAAAAAGAGGGGGATTGCATTTGCTCAGAACTTCATTTATATTAATTTGCACATAATAATGAGACATTTTGCTGTTTTTGTGCACAATTCTATGATGGGGAGGGCAACCTGCAAACATCCATCTCTTGTTAGACTACAACTCTCATCAACTTGGTCACTGGCCAGCACGGGATGGTAACAATTGTAGCCCAACAACAGTTGGGTGGTGCAGGCTGCCCAGCCCTGGTCTATGTCAGGACAAGGGCTAAGTACTTGCTGGTAGGCCTAAAGTCCTAGGTTTTAGGCTTAATGTCTATGGTGGGTAATTTCTCCAGCTGGGCGTACATGATTGTGCTAATCTCCCTAATAACAATAGTGCAATTGGGCAGCATGATACACTAATGATGCATTTGGTTGTCCTACACCCCAGGACTTCTGGTAATTTAGCATCTCTCCAGATTAGAGTAATAATCCTATTCAATCCAATTTTATTTTACTCACTTTTTTATCATCAAAGGCATCTCCTTTCTGATGACCAAGGGATTGAATTGGGATGGAACACATGGTAAAATGTATGTCCTTTCTTTTTAGGTGTTATCCTCGGAACAGCTAGTCACTTAGAAACATGTAGAGTCGCACCATACGTGAACATGGGAGCACTGAGGATGCCTTTCCAACAGGTAGTTTGTTTTGTTTTCAGTCTGTCAGCTTTGGATATGAACTATATTAATATTTGCAACTATTTATACCATAGACAAATAGAATGGTAAAGGGTAACATGTCCATTGTTCTAAACAACATATAAGAACAATATTTTAATTCACTATATATATATATATATATATATATATATATATATATATATATATATGTATTGTATGTATATATATATATTAAAAAAATAAACCATAGATAATAATAAAAATCTCATTTACTTTTAAGGAAGTTTTAACCTCTTGAATACTAGCAAGGTTTCCGATGTATGGCAAAACTGGAGATCTAGTTAGTGTTCAAGTATTAAAATTCTATTTAAATCAGTGGGAACATGTATTTCTCGCCTTTGGTTCAGTTAGTGTGCCCCAGAATATATTCAGTTCTTTTTAGTACATCATCCTTGCATTGTAGTAGAGAAGTGGCGCTCAACTCTCAGGGCCAAATTACATCTCAGGCACCCCTAGGCAAGGCACAATAGGAGCCCTTAGCTCTGCCCTTGACCACACCTCTTTTCACATGGCCCCACCCTTAATTCCATCCACTATTATCTATCACAGAAAATACCCTTGGCCTATAACAAGCAAAGCCCAAAAAAAAGGTTTAACCACTTGGTTGCTAAAGAGATCTCCAACACATTGCTTCACAATGTGATGGAGATCTCTATAGCATCCGATGGGTTAAGTAATAGCCTGTAAAGGGGTATGAAACTGGTGCAGGGATACTGAGATTGCTCTGGTCACAGCCATAATTCAGAACAGCTGAGGCACCCCTCAAAATTTGGAGCACTAGGCAGTTGCCTACTATGCCTATTGGGAAGTCCGGCCCTAAATCCTCTACTCAAGGCAGGACAACTAACAGGCCATGCCTTTAGGATTTCCCTGCTTGTGCACAGGTGACATAAATGACTGAGTCTCTGATTAATTCACTTGTGCACAAGCAGGGAAATCCTAAAGGCATAGCACTTTAGGGTTCCCTGGGGAGACAGTTCGGAACCACTGTACCAGAAGAACTGTAAGTATGAGGTAAACCAACTGTGCAGTAGGGGAAAAATGCAAATTTATATTTATTTAAATGGGACTTTTAACATGTTGACTGCTAGAGTGGTATTCAATGATTTGCTTTGAGTTGGAGACCTCTGTAACATTCAAGGGGTTAAAAAATGTTTTGTTTTCCTATGGTGCAGTTGTTTTTTTCTCCAGAATTGCCCCAGAACATTAGCCTCGGAAAAGTTTTAGGGGTGTATGTTCAAAAGAAAAGGTCAAACATTTGTTTTTAACCCTTTAAGTGCCAGAGTGGTACTGAATGCATTGCAAAGCATGCACTGAATGCTAAAGAGGTCTCAAATGCATTGCAAAGCAAGGCGTTGGAGGTGCTGAAGACCTCTAGTATTTAAGGAGTCAAAATCCCCAGTTAAATCAATGGAAATTTTTGTTATTTTTAATTCTCCCCTATTGTGCAATTGGTTTACACCAGAATTTCTCCACTTTTCTTTTGAACATACTGCCCAGTAAGAATGTATTTAACAGTGGAAACAACACATAAAAATATAGGTCAGGTACATTTTTATTTCAGTTGTCTCAGAAGGCAGAGTTAGGATTTTTTTTAATATATATATATATATATATATATATATATATATATACACATACTACTGTAAGAATGAAGGAATATAAAATACCTGCAACTACAGGGTTTTTTTTTTTTTTAATCAATGTGATGCGCACCCCTCTGGCTTTAAAGGTTTAACAAGTAACAAAATTAAATGTAGCTCTACATTAATGTGAAGACATTTCAAATGCACTGTGGCCGTGACCTTGTGTATTGACTTTGTTGAAACTGATTGGACTTTTGAGCAGCCAATTGTATGAGCAATAGATTTAATGCATTTTTCAATGGCTTAATGCTTCCCTGTTTAAACCCCTTGGGTGCTAGAGAGGCCTAGAAAGAACTGCCTTGCAATGCATTGGAAACCTTTCTAGCATCCTGAAGGTTAAGTGATTGCTAACGGGAGTTCAAGAAGGGATTTGTAATGCTGGACAAATTTATTTCTAATTATACCTCAATTTCCTGTGATAAGTTGCAAAATTATTATTAATATTATTCCCATTATAATATTTTTACAAAATGGTGAATGCGGAAGATCACATTTGTTCCTTCTCTATATATTATAATGCTTTCTAGTTTTGTAATTATGTATGCAGAAATCATATTAGCCTTTATTTCTCTAGAGCTTCTCTGTCTGTTTGTTGTACCGTAAAATATGTTGGGGAACAGATTATTTGCAGGTATGCCTACCACAGAAGGATAGTAAGGGAAAAGCAAAAAGTGAGAAGCATAGATGTGGTTATTGGACAGATGTCCAAAACAAATGTTTTTTATTAAATCAAATTTATTTTTCTTTGGCCATTCCAGGTAAATGCTAAGGAAAACAAGACTGACAAACACGAATGTCCCATAACACATTTACACTGTGCCACACACAATGTAGCCTAGGTTTTTATGGATAGTTCTATCAGTGCTGAAATGTACGAGTGGTGTATGAATATGATTTCACTGAAAGCAGGCACTGGAATTGAAGTTCTAGCCCTCTACTTGTCTAACACAATTTACTAAGCAATGTTCACTGAAAATTCTCAAGTGGGGCAGTAAATGGGCATTTGGGAGAGTTCATTTCCTTTGCTCCTTTTGTAACTCCATATAAGAAAAAAGCCACAGAGGAAATAGCACAACTTTACTCTGTTGTCCTGCTGATCCTATGGGCAGTTGTACAGGGCTTGTTGGCATTAAATTCTTAAAGATGGCAAAGTGTGTGTGCCTGAATGCACTAAACTGATCATATGTTCTAGGCCAGACATGTCAGACATTCAATTCCCAACAGGATTTCTCATTTTAACAAAACTGCAGCCTAGCTGGTCCAAATTAATTTTGATTCAGCTTGGTTTGCTGTCACCATCTCGGTTCAGGGGTACACAACACTTGGCTCTCCATCTGTTGGCTGGTTGAGGATGATGCAGCAGAGCAGCAAACTATTTACATTTCATCCCTCTCACGAGATCCCCTCTAAAATATAATAGTGCAGGCATCCCACCACAGAGGGAACTGTTGAGTATGAGGCCTGCAACTATATTTAGGTTTGACATGCCTGCTCTGGGCTAATACCAGTGGAGCTGCTCTGGTGGATTAGTACATTCCCCATAGTATTCTAATGATGACTTGAATACATTATGCTGAGGCAAGAACTGCTAGACATGCATGACTCACCAATGTAACTCCTGCACCTGCTGCTTGGGGCATACACTGGTTTGTGGTATTTGGCTGGTTTACTGCATATTGGGACACACCGCCTGTCATTGTAAAACTTTAATACCAGCAAGTCTTGAATACCCCCCTTTAGCATGTGCAAGGAAATAGAGGAAAGTTATGCCATTTCCTCTGCACCTTGTTTAATAAAAGGCATTAAACAAGGTGTAGACTATAAAGTGACTAACTGAAATACCCACATACCTAAATATTTCAATCCACTTGGTGAAACGGTTTGTCAAAAGTAACAGTGCATGTTATTGCACAAAATTATTACTAACCCCCCCTCCCCATTGTGAACATCAAATTGCATTCCTGGAGGACTGAGACAGTATATGTTTTAAGGATACCCCTGATTTTGCACAGATCTCAATCATTAGCTCAGTGATTTGAATTAACCATTCTTTTGAAAAACAGGGATATCCCTAAAACATGTACTCTTTCAGTCCTCTAGGAATGCACTTTGAGATCCATGTGCTAGTTCCAGTACTCCTTGCAGGGCATGTCTTATTGCTATCCCTGTCTGAGAGAAGTTGTACTTCATATAAACTAGCTCACTTGTTGTCAGGTAAGAATATCCTGAAAACCTGGTGTAATAGAGGGTCTCAGCTGGGAATTATTGCTACACTAATCTTCATAGACATCTAAAAGTGCAAGTTTTACATATAGATCTGTCACCTTTCAACCCTTAGTCTCATTAAGGTATATATTTTAATTGATTTTAACTTATGTGTTTTGTTTATTTCAATAAGCTTTAGAGATTTTTGGTTTAGTATTTGGGGACTCATGAACTCCAGCAGTGCTAAGTACTCAAATCTCTGTGGCCCAGCCTTCATAATTAATGACTCACCTCATCCCCACTCCTCTTTCCTGTTGACAATTAGTGCCTCTGTCACCATAAGAGATCCCCTTGTTGTAATAATAAAACCACCTGTATGATCTGAGAACCAAGTTTGGAAACATCTTTTAAGTATATTCCTGCCAAATGTCAAAACGTCTTGGCTTAAAGATTTTATAATTTGAATTGGTGTGTTAAATAGCGAATAGTTAATTCACTCACTTGCTAAAGCTCCAAAATAATACATTCCTGATTGTTAGTTATCAAGAAGGTTATATTTATGGTTCTTAAACCTTTCTGCAGGAATCATTAACAGGCCAGGATATGAGGATTTCCCTGCTTAAGGACAGGTGAATAAATCAAAAATAACCCTGTCCAAGTTATATTTAGTAGCAATTTGTTATCGGTATCAAGATTGTCTACATTGATAGAAGATTACTGTGAATATAAGACAACCCTCTCTTATAATTGTTACATTAAATGAAAATAATAACCTTGTTCAGAAAGTAACCATGTTATTTAGTCAATAACCAGATTATATATTTTTTTGGGTAATATACAGTAGAGCTAAATGCAAAGTTAATAACAAACAAACAAATTCAAAACAAACCCTAAAGATCTTTTGCAGATATCAAAAGATGAGTAATTCTGGGGAGATCTGTTTAGCATTCAAGTGGTTTGAAGCTCCATTTAAATTAAAATGAATTTGGGGAATTTTTTGTCTCTTATGGTGTAGTTTGTTTGCTCTAGAAATGTTAATTGTTTACTGTCTGCATAAGGCCTTAAAAGTCTTAACAATACAAGTTAGTGGCTCATTTTGACCAACTATATGACTGCAACATTATAAAGCGGGGTTATTATAGTATTCACATTCAGTGCAAATAAAGAATTTGAGAAATCATTCACTTACACATAAGCTTTCTCATTATTTAATACTACTGTAAAAGTCTGTGTACACGGGCTAAGGTTCAGGTGATGTTAAGAGGCCAGTCCTGCTGTGCATTCTACTGTCGACACAGTCATGCACTGTAGAGACTGCCTGAAAGCACAGAATGCTCCCAGCATTCCTACACCTCCCAGCATTCTGTGCGTTTGGGCAGTCTCTACTGCGCATGACAGTTTCTGACAAACATCCTAGCGAATTATTATATAGGATGTGCAACAGTTTGAAATTAAGTAAGCAAAATTTCACAGCCTGAAATAAATACTAACTGAATCTTTAACAGCACCAAAACATTATTTTAATTTAACAAAGTTAAATCACACATTTAAAGAAAAAAAATGCGCTGTGGTTAATAACACAGTATGTTCATACAAAAGAGAAATGATTGCTCTATTATTACAATTATTATCATGATTACCTTTTATTTATAAAATGAACACATATTAATTGGTACTGTAAACTAGAGGGGACTATACAAACAACTTGAAATACATTTACAAATAGTATTAATAATCTACAGGGAGTGATTAGAGGGGTAATAAAACAGAAGATACAGTAAATGGTAACATTATGCAGTTTAGTAAATAGATAGGCTAATGGAAAGGTTGATCACAGGGTGGATAGAACACAGAATTTGTTGGGGTAGAGTTGAGAACTCTAATGCTAAAATAATGTTAAATTAGTGTACAATGAGGTCTAAACACATAGTTACAATATATAGAAAACAATACAAATACTGAAATATTTTGACTAAAACATAATGGGTTTAAAGAAAGTTGTATAATTGTATATTTTGGCAAAATATTTTAGCAAAGTTGTGTATTTTGAATTCTCATTTATTAAGAAAAAAGGCTCACTTTGCATGCATTATCTTAAACATTTGTTCAACAAATATAATAAAAATAATACATGTTCTTAGTCAGAGGCATTGTGTCCAGTTCAGAGTTGTGTGACTAAAGAAAAGCAAGACATTGATCAACATGGAATTATATACAACCTAATTTAATAAGTATATCTTGTGTTACATCACAGAACCTTCAAGCTCAGACCACTCAGATTTCATGCTAGTCTACATCTTCCAATAAAATAAAAATGTTGACTTGCTTGATGAAATTCCAATTCTCTGCATACATTTTATGTGAAAGGAGTAGCATAATACTTTGAAACATTACCCATAATATTGTAAATTAGTATGATTTTCTATATGCTGGAGCAGTTAGATATGGACTCTGCTAGAAAGAGAGAACTAGTAGGAATAAAGAAAATATAATCAATTTTTATGGATATCACTATCATGATAATCCTGGAAATCAAGTGTTTTCCAGAATTTTGGTGATGGCAAAGAAATACATAATATTTTCAGTAGTCCAGACATAAATTATTACCTGGAGTGTGCAACCCAACTAATTTTACTTCCACAGTTGTGACCATAACTGCAGGGTTCTTTCACTAGAGATAATTTTGGTTGCCATTGGATTACACTGTTTTTTCTGTTAATTTCCCTAGGTAGTAGCCATAATGTTTAATTATAAATATTCACACAGCATGTTCATGGATGGAGAACTCAGTATTATGGAGGGTTGAGGAAAATTCAGATAGATTAATGTGGGATGAGGGAAATGAGGGCATCAAGGGGAAGGGAGGTGGATTTGTGTGTAGCATGATTATAAGTGGAGACAGTAGAGGTCAAATGCTGTGAAGTTTTGAGATGGATAGGCAGGTCAAGAAATGTGGAGATGGAGTGTTGAAAGAAGGGTGCAGAGTGGGTTGAGTGAGGTATAGTTTGGAGTGTGCTGAGAGAAGGTTGAAGGATGTTGGAGGGGTGTGGAGGGATAGACAGGTAAATAAGGTTTAAGAAGGTCTTTCCAAGGTATAGGTTGACTAAAGCATGCATTAGTCAACCCAGTTTCTACCACTGTGATATGTTTGGAAGGAACAGGTCCCTCTGGTTTTGGGATTGGCAATGTGACTCACTCTAACTGCTGCCAGCATATAGCTCCCTTCATTCCCCACCAGCCAATGGATTATGGGGAATGATGAAAGCTATAATCTGGCTGCATCTGGACGCCTCATGTTGTTCACCAATGCAGTAGAGAGCTAACACACATTAATAAAGCTCTGGAACATAACAGGTGCAGCAATTTTGATCTTAAACATTACATTGGGGACATTTCTGAACTTTAAGGTAGGCAGGACATGAGTGTGGGTTAGGACACATGGAAGTGGTGAAACTCCCTCTGCCAGTGGGTATAATTTGGCATGTAGGGGTTCTGCTCCTGCATGTCTAACTGAATCTACTGCCGTCCAAGGGTGCAGCTAGAATTACCCAGAAAGTGTCCTGGTATGGGTCTTTGCACATATATGACTTTAATATGTGTATATATAATTACTTAATTTATTAGTTTGCTTTTGACTTAAGTAAGGGAGCTTGTTGTCCTTGAAGGCTTATCCTACAACTTGAATGTTAGTCCAATACAAAAGGTTATTTTTACATATTGTAATACTCATTAATTTTGGCATATATAAATATAGTTGAATATTTAAAGATATAAGATAAAAGTCATATCTGGGATCCAGGGTGGATTGCTCTGGTAGTGAAATGATGTTGATCATTCTTTACTCTCTCTATGTAAACTCAATTTACAAAATATAATTAACATGCAAGTGGGTTTATATGAGAACTTCATAATTCTCATTAGTTTTGAAAATTCTAGGAAGTCAGAAAAGTTTAATCAATAAAATAAATTCTGACTCTTTAGATTTTAATGAGCTTTGATGATTCCTACACTGATTATCTTTCTATGATTTCTGATCCATGTAAATGGTAAGTTGAACTAATGTCTTCCGAGATGTGGAAGAAAGTGGTTCATGCATTCATACATTCAAATCTCATATTCTAATGTAATTATTTTAAATCTTTTTATTCAGGCAATGAGAAAAATACACTTTAACTGAAAGTTTATCAAAATAAAACAAAGACACTAAAACAATGTTTACAACACTACACTGCTTTATTTCATCGTAAACCAGATTTTGGTATACAAATATATATTTTTTCCTTTTAATGTTGACATTGAATAATAATGAAATTTAAAAAAATCTTTAAATAAAGCTCAGAATATTTTTGGCAGACACCCAAAGAAAACAGAGCAGCATAGCAAAAGTGTGACACTTTGTTTAAAAAAAAAAAAAAAACACTGTAAACAACATATTTTCTTCTTTAACTTTGCTATTTACCAGACAGAGGTTATGTATTTGGAATAGTACACAGTTCCCAACTTTTTTTGAGCTCAGTTAGTTCTGTAGAAATTTTACAGAATTTGTCAATGTTTGTGGCTATGTGAGCTTTGTGTAGTCTTTTTCTATTTTCATCTGAAAACTACTTTAATTAGGCAGTCTAAAAGTGCTTTTAACAATTTTATTTGAGATGAGAAGTTATATATATTTGTGTTTAGTACGGGGTCAATTATTATACATTTTTTAAAGATATTGCAGTATTTTTTGTCATATTTTTCCCAATCCAGCTTGGGAATTTTGATAAACAGTCATAATGTTGACTAGCTCTAATCAAGAAATGTATGCAGCATTAGAAACTTGTTTTAAAAGTCCATTATCTTAACTTGTAATCTGTTATTTTATTCTAATTTCAAAGAACGTATTCCCTAATTTTTCACACACATTAGTGTCTTGGTCATTAAAAGAGGAAGGATCATAGTTGTACTACATGGTGAAATCAGACAGCAGCTTCAGCATATGTCAAAATTCTGGCACTATTTACGCAATATCCACAAATACCACATATTATTGCTTAAGTGTTAAAAAAATATTACAATAAAAGCTACAGGAGCTATATATCAAATTCCCATGCTTTATAACTGTAAAAAATGATATGTATTTTAATAACCAATTCAATTTTTTCCTTTCTTAAATTGTTTTTATTTTTTATTGGTGTTGCTTCAAATTTGTATCTTTTTAGTTTTATGAAAATTTAACACTGAAATATTATTTACCACCTTGTAGAATATTTAGGGCCTGTAGAAAGAAATTAATCTTTTAGCATGGATTGAGCAGACACCTACCATCAACTGGGCTTTTTTTGTTTAGTTTTTGGCAAGTCACTTAGTTGGCATCCAAATGCATTTTAATATATTTCAAGATGCTTTAAATGTTCCAAAATAAATATAAACCAGTTGTGGGTAATGAAAAGTTATGAAGCTAGAAATTTTAGAAAGCAATAAAAGAAGCAAACAAAATCAGCAACAGTTAGAAATGGATAGATATATACATATTTTTCTACTTTTGTTCAATAAATGAAAGAGTATTTGATCTGGTTAAGTAAAAAGGCACTGTACCTATAATATCATTATTTCCCATTTTCATTTTAACACTGATCTGTAAACAGTTTTGTTATTTAACACATGAATGAATATAAAAAATATCCCAAGAATACATTCTACATAGAAGTAAGGCAACATATGTTTAAGAGAAATATGGTATATTTGACTTTATTTGGGTGTACTTTAAATATGAACTCAGAAAGAATAACATTATAGTTCAAGGTTATTAGTAATTGTTTTATGGAATAGATAGATATATTTATATCTAAATAGAATTAATGTATATGTGCAACACTCTACATACGAGCCCATATAATAGTAGGGGAAGTATAAAAATGAAACAGGTACACAAACAAGGAGTTACATGTAATACAGATTTTGCTATACTGCTATACCGCTAAATACAATTTTTATTTAAGAATATTATTTTTAAATCTAGCTAAAATGTTTTAAAAACTAGGTTGTTATAAATCAAAAGAAGATAAAAAAAAAAAAACAAGAAAAATACAACCCCCCAATTAAAATACTAAAACAAAACACACACACTAATAATAATAGCAAAAATAATGCATTTGTTGGAGGAGCATGAACTAACTGGAGTAGGACTTTTAAGGCAGGGTCATTAGAGCTCTGCAAAGTACAGATAATGTATCTATCTATCTATCTATCTATCTATCTATCTATCTATCTATCTAAAATATGCATTGTTAAGTCTTGTAATATGGCATCTGTATTCAGACTCACAAATATTTGCCCTGGCAATGATATGGTACTTTTCACTATCTGTTTTCTATTAGCAGTTGACAAGAGGCAGTTGATAAGCAAAATACTTATTTTGGATATGGAAGGTTTGTATTTCATTAGCTTTGAAAATTCCCATCAAAGTAGAAAAATCTGACACTAGAAACATTATGTAGTTACCTATCTTGTTTTGACTTTCTAGAGCTTTGTTCACTCTCTCTCCCCAGTCTCCGTTAAAGTCATAATAACCAATTATTTAATAACCATTGCCAAATATATGGAGGTTTTTGGTCTGTAACAGGAATCTTACAGTGTTCCTCTGTAAGTGTGTCTGTCTCTATTACCATTTAAATGAAGATAGCTCATGCTGCCACCAGATATTGCAGATGTCCTCTACAAGGGCCCTACAACTTCTTTTGTAAGTGCATTAAGGGGCCACTATGAAATTTAAAAATAATTGTAACCATTTTATTCCTCATTGCTCATTTTTTTGCAAAAGTCCTTGATATTGTGCGTCACAACAGGTTACTGTGTAAATTAAAAGTATTAGGTTTCAGAGGGGATATCTATTAATGGATCGAGAAGTGGATAAATTATAGATGGTAGAGAGATGTTGTAAATGGAACCTTTTAAAGTTGGTCTAAAGTTGGAGTGCCACAGGGTTAGTCCGGGGCCCAATGCTTTTTAACTTGTTTATTAATGATCTAGAAGTGGGTATTGAAAGTAATATCTCAAGCATTGATTATGCCACTGAGCTGTATAAGGAAATATATACAGGGCAGGATATTTTTTCTTTGGATAAACTGAGTGAATGGGAGGAAAAGGGGCAGATGAGGTTCACTGTAGATAAATGTAAGGTTATGCATTTGGGCTGTAGAAACAAACATGCTACATGTACACAAAATGGGAAACTATTTGGGGAATCTTCAATAGAGAAATATTTAAGAGTACTGTTAGATGATAGACTTCACACTGTACAGTTTCACTCAGCTGCTGCAAGAGCGCATAGGATACTATCCTGCGTAAATAAAAATGCTTGGAAAGGCCTCATCTAGAATATGGAGTACAGTTTTGGACACTAGGTCTTAAAAAATATTATCGGACTGGAAAAACTGCAGAGAAGTGCAACAAATCTGATAAAGGAACTGGATGATCTGAGATATAAAGAGACCAGAAAACTGGGTTTGTTTTCATTAGAAAAGAGGCATGTACGGGGTGATATGATTACCTTTTATATATATATATATATATTCAAGGCCGATACAAAGAACTATCAAAGTAAATAGTTAATTAAAGAGCTGAGGAAAGAACAAGTGGTCATCCATTAAGACTAGGTGAAAGGATCTTTCTACTAAAACAAAGTCAGGGTTTTTTATAGTAAGGGCAGTAAAGTTATGGAGATCTTCGCCTTGGGTTACTATGCTTGCAGATACTGCAATTGCTTTTAAAAAAGTTTTGAATACCTATTTAGCACAGAACAATATTGCGAATAAAGACATTCGAGTCAGGAAGGAATTTGTTTACCAACTGGGATTTAATTGGAAATGAATTCAATGTTCTTTTGCTTCCTCTGGATCAACTGGGGTGATATGGCATGGGCTGGACTTTTTGGACGCATGTGTTTTTTTGAGCCTCATCAATTATGTTACTATGTTAAAACACATTTGATTTATAGTATTCTATATAAATATCCTGAGTAGTCATGTTCTACATGAGTTCTCCAGACCACACAGTAATTTCATCTGAATGCAGGCCCAAAGTTTAAATATAGGGAATGAAAGCTATTTATTATGCTCATGGCTGGCAAAACAGTAAAATCAAATGACTGTAAACAGTTCATATTATTCTGATATATTTACTGTACTCCTTTTACAAATATAATAAAATTATAAAAAGCAACCATAAGGACACTGATTATCACATTTTTATTAATTGTCCAATAATTAAGCTTTTGTTTATAATGTTTGTTATATCAGGTCTAAAAGATATTGTCTTGAATGTACGAATAAAATTATGTGCAGACTCAGGCACTGGAACTGATTTTCTGGCCCAATGCAAACCTAATGTTAATTTACCAACTACTTAAGCCAAGAATGCTCTCTTATTGCACATGTATTAAACGCGGTGCAGATTAAATTGTAAAACTTGGTACCTTTCTTTATGTCCATGCTATGGGGCAGGAATAAGGGACTTGCTGGTATTTAAGTCTTAATGATGGTGGCGGTATGCTCTATAGTGCTCATACTCGGAATCTGTAGTGTATATCTCCTAGAAAAGCTGCCAGAACTGAAGGCTAATGCCAGAGGAGCTGTATATTCACAGATAAATATGGTTTGTTCATGTGTGGGTGTCTGGGTGCATGTATGTATAATGGAAAAAAGTCACTTTCCATTGATATAAAGCCTTACAGCAAACAAGTATTATATAATCACGCCAAATTACATTTACTCAGCCAGAATTTGTCATCTCAAGCCCAAATGATTATCAGAGTACAGAAAACAGAGCTTACATTAAAACCAATGTTTTTTTTTTCAAATAAGGTCTTGTTGTAACTTATAAATACACCCACAATGGTAAGTCTAACACATTTTGTGCCCCATATACCTGGGACGTCATCAGTTGAAGCCTTTTATTTTAATTTTCAAATAAGCTTTGTATCTAGTAGTCTGTCAGTGATTTGGGTTCCAGAGGACTAAGTGAATTTTGTGTGAATATATATAATAATTGTATGGATATACATGTGTGGATATATGTATGTGAATGTGTGTGTGTGTGTGTGTGTGTGTGTGTGTATATCTACGTAAAAACTTTGGCAACATAGGGGTCATGAAACGTAGCTAATCTGTCTCTGGGTGGATTGATCTTCAAGGTGGTGAAATATGTGTGTGTGTATTTGTATGTGTGTTTCTATGTGTGTGTGTGGGGGGGGTGCATATTGACTATTATCTGGTCTCTGGGGTTTTCCAAATAAACGTGTGCTTTATTGTAAACTTATAGAACCACAGTGTGTTCTGTCTGAATACTCGAAGGCTCTGCTCTCTGTTCTACTAGCCCCTACATATTGAGTAAGACTGCTTCTGCCCTTCCTGTTATTGATTTTGTAGCATCTCTGCTTAGGCAATGTAGCCAGGCCTTTCAAGGGAACCCTGGTCATTTGCCTCCTTTGTATCTGAATGTAGGCCCAAACACAGGGGGCTTGCCTATCCGAGGAAAGTTGCCTTTTATGAAGTATCTTCTTTGGACCACATGCGCCTTCTCTCCCAGGTATCCAGAACATAGTGGGGTAACATGCCATATATTCCTCTTCTATGTCACACTTATTCCCCAATGGCAATCCATGGGATATCCCACTAAGAAAACTTAACCCTAGATGGAAACAGTTAACCCTTGCACTGTTCTACAGTGCCACCCTATAAAAATACATACAAAATCTACAGTGCACACAGCCTAAAACTCTCATTTATCAAATAAATGAATTGCTAAACACACTGGTAAATACGCAAATATTTATATGTGTTATCCACTATCATATTATTCAATGGGATAGTACTTAATAATTTATCAGTGAGTTATAGTAATACTGCTCTGGGAAAATACACAGTTTACATGTTCCAGGTTTGGACTGATGCCTGAGAAAACATACATGTACAGAGTGTGAATATGTACATTTGCACAGGTAAAGTCCAGCTTTCTCTAGTCAGTTAAAATAAACATGGTCTCTCCTAATACCCAAAGGTATATAGGAATGATGGCAAATATGCAAAGTGCAGCATATCATATATGCTTTAACTGTTCTTGCATACATTCTGACCTAAATCTGGAAGAAAACTTAGTGGTTATCCCAGCTATGGATTGTAGTTTCTAAAAGTAATTTTGGTTATCAGAAAATTGACCCCAGAGCTGTCTTGGACATTCACTCAAACTATAGCTTTCTCTTATGATTATAAAGATCTGCCTCTAAACATGGTTATGGATGAGTCTCTGCTCTGCAGCTGTAGCTGAGTTTTAGGATCACTAACTTACTGAACTAGACATGGAAGGGCTGTTTTCTGGATCCTGAAAAGGCTGGCTCCTTACAATGCAATCCCAGTCTAAAAATCAGGTCTGGTACCACCATAGAAATAGACTTCTCTGAAGAAAACGGTAAGATGATATTACCTATTTAAAGAAAGATAATACAACATAAATATATGAACAAGCTCAATAAATGTACATAGTAATCAAATCTAAGGGTATATTTTATTAAATAAAATAAATCTTAATATACGTCTAAAGACTACTGAATGTTTATCTGTAAATAATTATTGCAATAAACTAGACATTGAACCTACAGAAATTCCTTGTAAATTAATTTATATAAAAACAACATTCAGCTTTAAAATGTAGATTCTATGATCACGGTCAAAGTGATAAATTCCAAACCGTAATAAATCAAAGAGAAGTTATATATATATATATATATATATATATATATATATATATATATATATATATATATATTTAATGTTATAACTCACAATGCGTGTCTGCAATGCATAATGTTATTCTAAGATGACTATAGTAATGTTGCAAGCATGTGTTTGAAATTAATACATAAGCTGAAACCCAGTCTTTAAACTATGGACAGATATAAACAATTGCATAAAAATCCTATATAATAATTCGCTAAAACATGTGTAACGACAAAGTCATGTGCAGTAGAGACTGCTGCGCATGCTGCACTCATGCACAGTAGAGACTGCCTGCGACACGCTGAAGGAGCGTCCAGCTCTGTATCAGCCGTGGCGCGGGCAGTCTCTACTGCGCGTGACTGCCCACAACTATCTGGCAGTGGTACTGTGGCCCGTGTAACGGGCTCTTCAACTGGTCCTATAAAATAATTTGCTAAAACGTGTGTAACGACAAAGTCATGCGCAGTAGAGACTGCTACTCATACTGCAGTCATGCGCAGTAGAGACTGCCCACTCCGTGGCTGATACAGAGCTGGATGCTCCGAAGTAGCATCCAGCTCTGTATCAGCCGCGGCGCGGGCAGTCTCTACTGCTCATGACTGCCCCGCGACCGGCTGCCAGTGGCACTGTGGCTCATGTAATGGGCTCTTCAACTAGTATAAAATAAAAAAATTATAGTCAAAATGTTTTCTTTTTATTTTTAGGTCCAAGCTCAGTTGCAGTTAGAAGGAGTAGCCCATGCACATCCTCACCTTCATCCACATCTGGCTGCTCATGCTCCATACCTGATGTTTCCTCCTCCACCCTTTGGACTTCCTATTGCATCTTTGGCAGAAACAGCATCTGCTGCAGCTGTGGTAGCAGCTGCTGCTAAAAGCAACAGCAAAAACTCCAGTATTGCTGATTTGCGACTCAAAGCAAGAAAACATGCAGAGGCCTTGGGGCTTTGACAATGTTATCCATTGATTACACAATAAACTGAATTCCTATTTTCCTTTACAACCTCTAACTGACTCTTCAGGCACCAAATGTGTTTGTAAAATGCTTTGCAAAATTATTCAAACATCATAAAGGCATTATAAGGCTGAGCCTGTTTCCCTAGAAGATCAACAAAGAATTTTGAAGATTCTGTATGCAAAGGCACCATTTGGGTTATCTCATTAAACTGAAGTTAAACTTGAATCAAAACATATCATGATTTTTTTGTAAGTTTGCGGCCACACTAATACTGGACCTGCATTACAATAGGAAATTAATCAGAAATGAAAACGTTTTTCCTCTGGACAAGCATCGAGAACTTGGAACAGAATGACAATTTAGAAAAATGTAATATTTCTTTAGACCCTTGAAAATAATGCTACTTCAGCATCATTCAGACCATCGACTTCTTTCAGTTCTGCTATCCTGTGCATGTGTCTAAGCAAACATATTTGGAAAATCATATAAATATATATCAATATATAATAAATAACAGATCAACAGGGCTGGTCCCTGTTAAACTGGCAATTATTTGTTGCCAATAGTATTATTTCACTGATATTAGAATTTTCCATCACTGATACTACAGCACTCTCTATTTAACAATGGAGTTACAGATCTAACGTAAGACACATTGTGTATTATGTATAATAACCCTCTTGCAAAAGCAGGCAGCAATAATTTTTTTTGTCACCATATTTTTAAAAGAAAATATTCTATACTACATCATTTAATGGTGGTTTGAATATTGGGAAGGAATATATCCATAATTTTATGTAAAGACAATAAACCAAGTAATACAGCATATCTCCATATGTTCTGTGCCATTGTCTGTAAACAGCTACCACGCCCAAATTACAGAAGACCTAGATTTGGAAGCCCTTGCAATATTAACTTATTGGATGAGGAAGAAGCTGGACCTCCTGTGTCAGGAAATAATATTGATATATCATCAATGTTAGTGAAATGCAATTAAGTGAAGTTAAGTGCAATACTGTAAATACTATAGATTTAAAGAATGAAATGAAAACTTCAGATGTTGATACGTATGTTGCATTCACCAAGGCCTAGCCTTTAGTGCTTCACTTGTGTGATGCAGTTAATTGCCAAATGAGTGTATCCCAGAGAAATGGATAAAATAAGATTGTCTCTTACATTGCATAAAGAAAAAGAAAAGATGCCATGATTTTTAGTGCAGATAATGTGCCATAGAATTCAGAATTAAACTAAACATCTGGCATACTGGTCTTTTCTATTTGCCAAGTCATTTTTAGTAAAATGGAAAAAATTAAATAAATACATTTCAAATGTACACATTCAGTATTAGATCATTATTAGAAAAATGCAAATAACAGTATGCTTCATAGGAAAATGTGGAATTAACCCTGCTAAAACAAATACCAAAGTGTTTGTTATTTTATTTTTCTAGCTTTGTTATTGTACATTCTGTCCAATTAATTTTTGGAAAACATGCTATGATTTGATTATTGTAAAAGCTAACATTGGTCCTGTTTACCTTAAAAGACATAAATACAATATTTCACTTTCATTAGTTTGACATTTTTGTTTAGTACATCCAAGACAGGCAACCCATTCTGTTTCTATGTAAAGATGTATGTGGATGTTTTATTTATTATTCTGTTTGAAATTTTATAAATGTGTAATATTTTAATTATGTTGAGTGTAAATTTTACAATGCTTTGCCTTTATTTTTATATTTTTGAAACATGTTGCTCTTGCAAATTTTTTCTGGCTAGCAGCCTGATTTGCAAATTCAATTTTTTTTTATTTCGGGTATATAAAATGAAGATGTTGCACAAGTTATCCTATAATAATTTGCTAGGATGTTTGTCACGATGCAGCCATGTGCAATAGAGACTGCCCACGTTTGGGAAGTCTCTACTGAACATGATTGCATCACTCGAGTGAGGCAACGCAAGACTGCATCATGTGGAGCAGTGAGGTAGCGGCCACTTAACCCGCTTAACCCTTTGATTGCCAGAGGTGTATGCAACGCATTGGAAAGCAATGCATTGCGTACCCCTCTGGCACTTAAATAGTTAACATCAACCGGACCTTGGCCCGTGTACATGGGCTTTTACACTAGTTGTTCAATAAACTGTGTGCTTTTGTATTGGAAATTGAATTGGATAAAGTCAAATATGCCATTTCCAGTACTTCTGCACACAATAGCCTTTCTCATCATAACAAATGGTAAAATAATTTGTGCTTCATCTATATTACTAGTGTGTCTGAGTTAACAGACATTTCAGGGATCTCAGATATGAAGAATAATAGCCTGTCCAAAACCAATTGTTCCTAATATTTGTACCCCATTGTCACATTGCAAATCATTTTAACTTTCTTTAGCAAAGTTGTCATACCAGCATGCTTTGACAGAGATTCATACAACATGTTACATTCAGTTTGAGAGTGTATTTTGTTAAATCAAATGGTATGACTGTACATCTCGTACAACAAGTGGAATAATAATAAAACGTATTAATATTTGGTATCATGAGTTCGCAAATGTTTAAATAAAACACATGTTGATGTATTTTATGAAATACCAATGTTCAAGGGATTCAAGGTTCAAAGAATTTATGTATTACCAGTTACATCAAATTATTTCAAAACTACCAGCTTTGGATTATGCAAAAAAAAAAAATTATTTAATATGTTTTCACAGAAATATGAAGGTATGGAATTAAATTCAGTCCGAGTTATATAAGAAAGGAATACAACCAAGAATCACAATGATGTCTGGACAATACAATTGCTGGTGAGATGGTTAAGACACCAGCTGTAGAATCTGTTCAAACTGCAAGGTCACAGGTTCTAGTCCCAGCAGGGTCAACCCAGCCTTTCATCCTTCTGAGGTAGATAAAATGAGTACCATTAAATTGGGTAATAATATATGTACCCCCAGGACATACTTGGAAACGAGAGACAATCTCAATGTATCCTTCCTGGTAAAATATTTTGATATTATTATTACTATTACTACAAAGAACTGTGGGCCATATGTGTAAAAGGGGAGTAGTGCAATCCTGGGCCAGACTAACTTGGCAATAGTTGATGAAAATTCCAATTAACTTAGATGGAACTTTTAAGACTTTGAATGCTAGAGATGGCTTTAATGTATTTTCCTATTTAATTCAAGGACAATATGGGCAAGGTATATATGTCCCCAATGGTGCAGTTGGTTTACCTTAGAACTGCACTACTCTACCTTTATACAAAAGGACCTGTGTTTCTCTAATCAGCAATCCTTAATACCAACATATATTTGTTTGTTATATATTTGTGCCCTTTTTTTGTAATAGACAAGATATATTATTTAATTTAGATAAAACATCCTTGTTGTTTACACATATCCCAAAGTTTTTACTGGCTTTCTCACCGTTTTACTAATAAGGCCAAAAAGGTGATCAGGGTGACACTAAGCAGCCTTGTGCTACCATATCATAAAAATAGCTGTAGAGTAAAACAACAACAACTTCCCTGCCACAGAGCATTTCAAAAATGCAAAACATCTGTGTCAAATTTAGTATCTGCAAGCCTGAGAAGTAGAAATTCTAGGTCATTCATTAACCTATCAATCCCCCAAGGAGCTGCACTTGGGTCAGGCAAATACATTATTTTATATCCTGAATGCAGCAAGTGTATGTAAGTGTAAGTAATATGCTAACTAGCAGACTGCAGCTATGTCAGTGTTGGGAAATGGCAAAGTTTACATAAATCTGATGTTAATTCACCCTCATCTCCTGAAAGCCTAATCATATAATGAGGTTTATGAGATATATTAAGGGTTGTAGAAGAACGCACTTAGAAATGTCAGCTCAAAAAGTCTTTGTTTTCTGTGCATCATTATATACTAGAGATGACACCTAAAACCACAGACAGGGTTTTGGATTTTCAGATACAAATTATCAACTTAAGGATTTGTTTCTGAAAGAACTTGAGATGAAAGCTATGATAATGCTTGTGCTGGAGTAAATTAGCTGGAATTCAAATAGTGAGAATTAAGAAATGTGATATGTTTTATGCTGCAAGAAAATCTAAAGGACTTATGCATAAAGCAAAACGAACAAAAAATGAGTAATTCTGAAGCAGACCAACTACACCATAGGGGGGATATAAAATTCCCTATTGATATAACCCATTGCAATGCACTGGATACCTCTCTGGCACACTGGTTTAAAGGGGCTTCTAACCCCTTGAATTCTATAGTAGTCTCCAAGGCTTTTGAGACAATGCCTTGGAGACACCTATAGCAGTCAAGGGCTAAAAGCTCCATCAAAGACATCATAAGTGCAGGAAATGTTTACTTTCCCCTCTATAGTATACTTGGGTTGCTACAGATCAGCTCATAGTTTGCATAAGTCCCTACACTGGTAAATTCTGAATCTTCTGACTGTTTACTTTAACGACCAGTTAATATCATAGCTTAAAAATAATGTATTGTCTTTTCATGGCAAATGTTTGCTCATTATACCCCATATTGACTTTTTCACAAAACGAACGAACGAATGAATGAAATACATTTCATATAAATATACAAATAACAGAAAGAACTCCTTGTTGTTGATAACTCTTTCAGTTAGACAGGTATGACAGGGTACATTTTGCACAGGGAAATTGGCAACTGGGTAACTGGGCAAATATGTAAAAGCAGAGGGTGCAGCTGTAACAGAGCCTGGTATCCAAGGGGTCCCATTAACTCTATCCTGTGACCCCTTAAAATCAGGCTAGCTTCCCATCTTGTCTTTTGGCTGCTGACAATCACACATGGCTGCTCACGCCATCACATATGGCTGCTGTTATCCAATATGAAGAACTGAGTGCTGTCTATTGCACTGTAAAACAATTTGTGGTACACACCTTTAGCACTTAAAGGGTTACCTGCCAGAATGCATGTTACGAATCCTGATGCAGCAGCTGGCACTGCCAACTAATTGCTTTTACTCTCTGGTTTTGTCTATTATGTGAAGAACCTCTGAGATTCACTGAGCGTGAATTGCATCTTGATCTGTGTTGGCACGTGATTCACATTTGCCCCAAGACTTTAAATAAGGCCTCTGTTGTCAAAATTGCTTCAGACCTTGTGGGGAATTGGAAGGGGGCCCAGCCTCAATCTTCTCCTCAAGACCCAGACCCGTTGTAGTCACCTTCCAAAGAAAAAAAAAACCCAAAACAAAAAATGACATTTAGGCCTCTGCTCAGATGTCCTGGTTACATGGATCTGATGCTTCCTCTTGTATTCCTGCTTGCCTACAACATCCAAACCAACACATAACAACTCATTGACCATGATGAGCAAACCCATTATAACAGACCAAACTCCATCTTGTTAATGATAGTTACAAGTACTAGAAGGGTACTAGAATGGAGGAATCTGCACATTAGCAAACTAATGGGGTACATTGCATAACATATCTGTTTAAAACATGAGACTGAGCTTTTTATTAAAAAAGGGAGGGACAACAATTAACAATTATTAGAACTGACTGTGTCAAATAGAGCATAGCTGCTAAGTCTAACAATTATTTTACATGAATCTGCTCATACCAGCTAAATCAGCATATTTTTAAAATTATGTTAATCAAATTGTTATGCTCGGTACTGCTAAGTTTAAAATTTAGGTTCTAATTTTCCTTTAACCCTTTGAGTGGCAGAGAGGTACGCAATGCATTGCTCTGCAATGCATTGCGTTCCCCTCTGGCACTCAAGGGGTTAACCCCATAAGGACCAAAGAGTTGTGCAACGTATTGCTATTCCTCAAGGGATTAACTGAATTTTTTTAGTCCTATGACACAGCTATTCCTTTCAAAGAAATTATCTGTGAGGGTCATAAAACACATGAAGAACTTATATACTAATAAGCATTATGTCCAAGAGAAAAGAGGAGGAATTCTGGGGCAAACCAATTGCACTATAGGGGATAACTAAAAATGCCAAAAATTCCCATTGATTTAAATGGGGATTTTATCTCCTTGAATCCTAGAGAGGTCTCCAAAAGACTGTCAAGCACAGCTGCACAATCTGCACTTCCTGTAGTAAGTCCCCTGATTCTGCAAGTGGGCATTTTCCACAGGCCTGCAAGGTGTAAATATTGTAAGGTATATTACAGCCCAGCCACTGTTAGATTCCCATTTAAATGGATAGTAATACTTAAAATGTAAAAAAAAATATGTTGTAGGGTTTATCCCCCTGAGTAAAACAAGGGAACTCCCACTGCTGAAAGGTGTTTATTCAAAAGTTATTACTGCTCAAAGCTGAATTTTTTAGATGCAATATCACAGTGGCCTGAAATTGTACAGTGGCGCTGTTGCTACACCATCCTATGGAGACTTATTGTCTACAGACCAGAGCTGTCCATAGGATGGTGTAACAACAGCATCACTGTACAATTTTAGGCCACTGTGATATTGCACCTAAAAAATTCAGCTTTGAGCTGTAATAACTTTTGAATAAAACACCTTTCAGCAGTGAGAGAACCCTTGATTTCCTCAGGGGGATAAACATTACAATATATATATTTTTTACATATTAAGTATTACTATCCCTTTAATACTAAAAATAGAAAATATTTGGGGTTTTTGATTAGGTTGCAGAGAAATGAGGCTCAACATTTTTTTAGCACCAGGATCCTCTTTCACTAGTACCGCTACTGCTCCTACAATTTTTTAAACTACAAAGCAATTTTTTAACTCTTACAGATTTAGTAAAAGATAAATTGCATGTAAGGGCCATATGTTCATAGGTAAAGTGGAGGAGTTGCACTATAGGGGAGAACTAAACATTCCCCTTGTTTTAAATGGGAATTTTAACCTCTCGAATGTTAGAGAGGTCTCCAATGCATTACTTCACAATGCTTTGGAGACCCCACTAGCATTCAGGGGTTAATTTCTCCATTTAAATCAATGAGAATTTTGGGAATTTTTTGTTCTCCTCCGTAGTGCAATTGGTTTATGCCAGAACGCCACCACTTTTCTTTTGAACATACAGCCCCAAGTGCCTCATGCAAAAAAACAAAACTAACTGCACCTAGATCATTGATACGTAAAAGCAGGAATGTTAAGCATGAGGTTAATTTTGCAGCTCTTAACACTATGAAGAGGTTCACTTTAAAAATGTTGCACAGAAAAGTGCTTGCAACTAAATTCATCATGTCGCCGTTATGATGTCTCACACTTGGACTGGAGGCCAGCACATTCGGCCAGTCTCTACTGCGCATGACTGCCTTGTTTGGGCAGTCTCTACTGCGCATGACTGCCTTGTTCGGGCAGTCTCTACTGCACATGACTGCCTTGTTCGGGCAGTCTCTACTGCACATGTGTGTGTTACGCACACAGGGAGTGATGCATCCTAGTAAATTATAGTATAGGATATATATATATATATATATATATATATATATATATATATATATATATAAAAAATATATATATATATATATATATATAAAAATACAGTTCAAGAAGCATAGAAATGGCACTCACAGGACTTTTGAAGATGTGGAAACAGGTTACATATATTTGACGTTTCGGCTGACACAGCAGCCTTTTTCAAGATTATCCTATATAATAATTCTCCAAAATGTGTGTAACGACGCAATCATGCGCAGTAGAGACTGCCCGTGACGAGGTTGGCAGTGTAACAGGCTCTTCAACTAGGATATATATATATACACACACACAACAGCCCCTGTAGTGCAGACCCATTGAGTGTCTTCAGTGGATTGTCGTGCACACTCTCTTTTTATTGTGCCACATTGTGCCACATTTTAAAAGGATACCCTATTAACGGCTAAAAATATATTTTTAATACATTGTAAATAAGAATCTCTACAAGTGAATTAGGGCTTTAAGGTCAAAAGAAAATAGAAGCTATTCTGGAGCAAACCGTCTGCACTTTATGTGAGAAATAAAAAAATCCCAACATTCTATTTATTTAAATGGAGTTTTAACACCTTGCACGCTAGAGAGGTCTCCAAAGCATTGTGAAGAAATGGATTGGAGACCAGTCTAGCATAGCAGGTATAAAAGCTGAGCTTAAATCAAGAGGAATTTGTATTTGTCCCCTGTGTTGCTGTCGGTTTGCTCCAGAATAGCTTGTGTCTTTTGTTAAACATAAGGCCCAATACTCATGTTGAAATTATTATTCACATCTTAATATTTTTAATGTGCCTTCTCCGTGTTTAGAGCTGCAAAATTAGCCTATTGGCTAATGTTGCTTTTATTAAATATAAAAAAAACCCTAAGATGTATGGAAAAACATTTACAGCTTAACATCTGAATGCAGGAGAGGTAGGTAATACAATGCGTTGCACTCCTCTGTGTCACTCAGAAGTTTAATGTCTTAATACAGGTCACACATTATCAGTGTAAAGGTGTTGCAATAACTTTGGTATGTATTTTTAACACAACCTTTATCATCCACCAATATGTTCAATATTGTGTTTCCTAGGAAACATTCAATGAAGATTTTCTCCTCAATAAAAGTAATAAAAGAATCATAGTGGAGAATAAAGTGCTGCATATTGCACTGGCTTTGACTGTTAATGTAATAATGTAAATGAGAAAAAAAGAACATTGCAGATTACAAGCATAAGTAAAGAGTCATATATTAAAAAAACATAAAAAACGCAATCCACTTATTTCTTTTTTTACGTTCTTCCGAGTTAATTGCCATTAACTCTGGTGCCTGGGGAAGATCTCTGAATTATCATAAAACATTTTTGTGATTTGCATACAGATGTTTCACAATGCAGACACAAATTATTCCAAATAATCACATTAAATGAATTAAATTGGTTAAAAAGCAACATGTTCAAGACAGTGGAACAAATGTATTAACCCAAAGATGGTGGCAGGTTAAAAGTATGCTTATAGCATCAATATGAATGAATTTGGTTTACTGGGTAATAATGATAATTATTAATTATTATTATTATAATATCATAAACAGCATTTTATTTTGCAGTGCTGTAAAAAAAATAAACATGAGAAAAACAGCATTTCCTACTTTCTGTGGAAATTCCCATAATTTATAATAGCATAGTTTCCTGCCATGTGGAGATTTTCCTCCATTGTCCCACCATGCTTAGGTATAAAAGGGTGTTGGTTTATATCAGTTTATAACAGCTGTTCTCTGGGTCTGAGAGTGAATGACATGAAAATAAAAACTTTTTTAGTAAGAGTAAGATAGATGAAGTGATCTGTCATATCTGTGCTAGATTGTTGAGCCCAAGACTCTAATGTAACTGAGTGACAGATACAGTGCAGGCAGACATAAAGTCATCATACTTTCAAGACAAACAGACAGGTACAAGTTCACATACTGTGCTTCTTACACATACTCACTCCCACATCTACAAGAGCAAGAGTGACAAGCATATGCCGAGGTAAGATGGTACTTCTCCAGCTGCTGCAAGCTTTAGCCTTTATTCCATGCTGCTGATTCTGAAGGTAACAGGTCTGTCCTATACTGTACTGTAAAATTAGCACTTCTTGGGAAAGAAAGAAAAAGCTGTAGAAATGTTGACACTACCTACTAGTGTGTAGAGGCAGACAGGGTAAGAGTATTGGTACTAACCAGTTTTATGGACAGTTGCAGGGAATGTGGGTGTGATTTTTAGACAGTGACACTGACAGGGCCAGTTTAAATAAAACTGAATGAAAGATGACAGCGACACGTGGGAGATCCTATTCCTACACATCAACATATGCTTTGGGTTAGATTAAATTTCCCCCTGTAAAATTGAATACAGAACGGTACACACACAGTGGTACCAAATGAATCTAATAACCCTGCCAACAGGAACCAAGACAAGCCTTGGAACACAGAACCCAATTTGTGGCCCAATATTCATTATGTTTTTGTTTTGTTCCCAGTCCTAAATGAGAATACAGATAACACACGGTGTTTGACACACTGTCAAACACTGATCATGAGCTCAAACACAGTTTGGGAGGGTCCCAAACAGTAGCCCTACACTACCTCTAACATTAAAAATAAATCCTTCATCTGCAAGCTTCTATCCTCTTCATCTGTGATCTTTCTTTTTATTTTCCTTCTTCTCATCTTATATCATACCACAATAAAGAAAGAAATAAAAGTTAAAATAATACATGCCCTATAAATTTGTTTGCTCAATATTTGTATGCTGCTGCCACCTCTTATGCCGCCAGCTGCAGCAGCAACAGAAAATCAGATGAGAACACCCCTTTTTATCTCTCGGGCCAATGCCAGTGCTACACTGAGGAAAATTTGAACAGAGACTGGCTTTTATATGGCCAGTCTCTGTTCAAAATGGTTCCCATGCTTCCATTGGCTGGGATGTGGGGGTTACACATCTTCTAGCCAATCAGCTCCTAGTGGGAGGGATGATAAAACCCACTAGAATTTGTTTGACTGGGAGGTGCTTAACCCCACATCCCAGGCAATGGAAGCATGGGAGCCATTTTGATCAGAGACTGGCCATATAAACGCCAGTATCTGTTCAAATTTACATAGTAACATAGTATATTAGGTTGAAAAAAGACACAAGTCCATCAAGTTCAACCCTTGCCTTATAAACCAGAGAAAAGAGAATTACATAGCTTTCCTGCTGGCAAATAATGTAGTGTTTATTAGAACATCTTGTTTTGCCTACTAATACACAGTATAACCTTGGATGTTCCTTTTGAAAGAAATGTATATAATCTTCTCTTAGATGTATCCACTGTATCTGCTATAACCACATCCTTTTGCAAGGAATTCCACAATTTAACAGACCTTACTGTAAAAAAAAAAACCTTCCTTTGCTGAAGTGGAAACCTCCTTTACTCTAATCTCAAGGGGTCACCCCTGGTTATTTGATCAGGCCTTGGAATAAACACCTCACCAAACAGATCCCTGTATTGACCTCTCGTATACTTGTTCATTGTGAAAAGTTCTCCTCTTAGTCGTCTTTCTTCTTGAGTAAATAAACCAAGTTTGTCAAGTCATTCCTCAAACGTCGTCCTTCATTTCCTTGATTAATTTTGTTGCTCTTCTCTGCACTTTCTCCAGTTCTAGAATAACATTTTTCAAGATTGGTGCCCAAAACTGCACTGCATATTTGAGGTGAGGTCTTACAAATGATTTGTACAATGGCAAAATTATGTAATTCACTCTTGCTTCAATAACCCGTTTTATGCAAGACAGGACTTTGTTTGCTTTTGCTACTGCTATTTGACACTGATCAATGTTTCCAAGTTTGTAGTTTACAAGGATTCCCAACAAGGAGTCCTTTAAACTGATTCCATTAAGTTCATAAGCAGCACTGGAATTTTTTCTTTCTCCATGCATGACTTTACACTTTCCCACATTAAACTTCATATTCCGTTTATTTGCCCAATCTGCCATTTTATGTAAATCTCACTGCTGAAAACAAAATATTCTGTTCTGAATTTATTACTCTGCATAATATAGTGTCATTTGTAAATACTGATATTTTAACTATATTGGGGAATTGTCCATTTACAACCACATACTACTCCCTATCCTTCAACCAGTTTTCTATCCAATTGCAAAGGTTATCCCCTAGCCCCAAGTTCCTTATTTTATAGCCCAGCCTCCTGTGTGGTACTGTATCAAATGCCTTTGCAAAATCTGGATAGACTACATCAACTGTCTTGCCATTATCTAGGTTACTATTTACTACATTCTAACAACTCTGTTGTATATTATGCAGCAAAAATCAACATTACCATCATTACGTCCAACAAGTCATCTTGATTATCATCATCATCATCATCATCACTGATTCAAAATCCAATATCCACACAATCACATTCACAATTATTGATTAAAGGGATAGTAATATTTCATAATAAAAGCAGCTCTAATTAATCATCATAGTATTTAGGCCTTGGAGAGTGTTATTTCAATTCTGTCAGAGTTGTAGTTCAAGAGTAATTGAATGATAAAGAATCCCCCTCCCTCCCATTTTACTGATGTAATACTGCTCACCTCAGAACAGCTGGGAGGTGCCCAGGTAGACTGCAGAGAGGGACAATCTTCAATTAAGATAAGGGCAAAAGCTGAAAAACCTGTCAAGGGGGGCAGAGTTTTCATTGTCCTCAGAGTAAGAAAATTGTCCCCTGCTGTTATCTGTCTGGTCTTACAACCAGATTCCACATCTGAGGTGAGCAGTGTTACACTAGGTAAAAGGGGCTGGAGCTGGATACTTTATCAATCAATTACTCTTGAACTACAACTCTGACAGAATTGAAATAACACTCTCCAAGGCCCAAATACTATGATGACTAATTAGAGCTGCTTTTATTTTGAAACATCACTATCCCTTTAAGCAGAAACACAAATCAATAATCCTAGTTTGTGGAAAACCCTTTGAGTGCCAGAGAGGTACGCAATGCTTTGGAAAGAAATGTATGGTATATACGGTGGCATCATTAGGGTTGGTGTCACCCAGTGTGGTAACTCATGGTATCACCCCCCTGGATCTCCTCCTGCACCATGCCATACAGAATCTTTAGTAATGTCTTTTTATACTAATGTTAAAATTCATCTGCAGTTCATTAAGGACAATATAGTCAATTAAAACAGTACTATAGAGTAATGTGCAAGGACAGAGCAATACAGAGATATATGCCACCACAGCAATACAGTTATATGTCACAGCATATCAATACAGAGTTATATGCCACCACCAGAGCAATACAGTTATGTCACCAGAACATCAGTACAGAGTTATGCCACCAGCACAGCAATACAGTTATATGCCACCCCCATTGTAATACCTCATTATATGCGACCACCAGCATAGCAATATGCCACCAACAGAAAAATACATAACAATATGCCACCACAGTGCCTCACTGCCTCCCACAAAAGCATTCTAATTAACAATATATGCCAAAGTGGGACATTTTATACACATATTGATACATTTGGCAATGAACGGGAACAAACACTCGGATCCGACTCTAGGTGTCCGCATACAAACAATACACTTCCATACTCCATGTGTATATATATATATATATATATATATATAGATATTCAGAAAAAATGAAGCACACGCTGGTCTTTTAAATAGAACAGAGAAGTACACTTCTCTGTTCTATTTAAAAGACCAGCGTGTGCTTCATTTTTTCTGAATATCTACACATCGCCTTTGATTGCACCCTGGCGTTTAACAACTTGAGTGTGAGTGCTTCCATCCAAACTATGTATATATATATATATATATATATATATACGCTGAGGTCTAGTAGCAAGAAGTTACCCACAGTGCCACCATCTAAACAGGCAGAATAAAAGTACTGCTGCTAGAACTTTGCCTACCAAGTGTACCGCATCCCAATGTAACACACAGATGATAATTGGATAAAAAGCATAATATTTATTGAATTGTTGGACACATAACACAGAATATCGCAAAACAGGGCTTACATACACTCACAACAGTTCACTCCTAACGCGTTTCAGAGACGCATAGGCATTCTTCATCAGAGCGTAAGTCCGCCTTCCTCAAACAAACTTTATATAGACAACTCACAAAGCCACAAGATCACAAGCGGGCTCCGGTTAACCCACACACTGCCGGGGGAGGAATCAACCAAAAATAGATGAAACACTCCCCCGGCAGTGAAGGAGCCGCCCGCGACCACACCACCTATAGCATAACAAACTAAGCAAATGTCAGGAAAATTCTACTAGAATGGCTGAACTTTATTTGTGATTAATCAGAGTAACTTTAAATGATGGCAGGTGTGTAATGACTTCTATTTAACATGAGTTTGAATGTGATTGGTTAATTCTGAACACAGCCACATCCCCAGTTATAAGAGGGTGTGAACACCTATGCAACCAGGCTATTGTGAGTTTTTTATTTTTTATTTTTCCCCCTCAACAATTTCAGTTTGTTTTGCAATTGTATTGTTCACATAATAGGTCACATTAAAGATGGAAAAAGTTCTGACATGATTTATCTTTGTCTCATTTTTAACATCACAAGAACCTGGCATTTTAACAGGGGAGTATAGACTTTTTACATCCACTGTAAACATGGAGTACAATGAATACAAGGGAAGTGTAAACATACGGTGTGATGAGACACTCTCCAGGGAAGGGGCAACATGGGGACTGGAGAGGACCTCCGTCCCACTCACCAGATCAGGGGTAACAGAGCCACTGGAGAGGACAGGCTTCCCACCCTCCATTGCCAGGGTAACAGATCCACTGGGGAGGATCTTGATCCCACTCCCCAGGGCAGAGGCAAAAGATAGGAGTGGGCAGAGACCAGAGGTACTCTGCTCCGAGGCCAGCACTTCTGCTGGCGTGGCTGGACTGGAAAAGGCGTGAGTGTCGCTGTTTGGGGGACAGCAGGGCTGCTGGGACTTCCTTGTCAGAGGCTTGGAGATCTTTGCCCACTGCCCAGCATCATTGTGACCCAGGAGTGGTGACCACAGGCTTATTCATCCCTCCTGGTTCAACATCCTCCAAAGTCCAATCGATTAAATCCCCACAATCCTCAATCTCTGGATTCTGCTGTTGAGTGAAGTCAAACAGTTCTGGTATCGAATCTGGGCCATCTGCCCAGAATCCCTGGGACCCAGGTGTGGAGACCACGGTCCAAACCACTCTTCCTACGTAAACATCCTCAGATGTGAAATCTGGACAATCCATAAACTCTGGGGTATGCTGTTGAATGAAGTCGATCACCCTCCCTGAACTCCTAGAGGTCCTCTCTCCACCACTCTGCTGTATTACCAAGGTTGTAATCCTCCTGGAGACTTTTGAATAATAATCCTGGCCCGCCGAAAACATAGCCCTCTGTTGGATTTTTATCTTCCAGCCCTGGACACAACTGCGCTGCTAACCATCACAGAGCCCGGTATCCTTCATCCAATCTCAGCTCTGCCTGAACCAACACATCCTGCTTGGCTACCCATTCCTCCCTCCAGAGCTCCCAATCACATTTTGCTGTACCTTCGAGGATGCAGAGCCTCCAGAGTGCAACTGGAGTTCTGCCACCCAAAGCCGAGTCGCCGCTGACAGTACTGTGGGGATCACCTCCGCTGGGGGGCTGGGTCCACACAGAGCTAAGAACCATCGAACCACCCTCTGAAGATCCAACATATCTGGTACTGGAGTTAGAGCCCAGTGGTGGTGTGAACATCCCATAAGTTAGGAAGCATCCCACCGCTTGCCATCAATGTGACGGATACCCGTGCTCACACTGAGTAGCTCTGCCAAAACTGTGCTTCCTTAACCCAGGACAACACTCACAAACTCCACCAACCAGGAACTTGGAACATAGCTCCATTCACCCAGTCACTTAGGTAGGTAAGGTGAATGCACTCTGGATACAGCAAGCTTTACCTCAAGCATCAGACAACACCAGTGTCTGGAGTAAGAATAACAACTGACTTTATTTCAAGACATCATGGACATTTTATACAGTTCTTGGGGACAAAATACACAAGGGGAATACACATCTTTGCAGTGGGTCAATGGGTGGAGGGTGGTTCCAGTATAAACATGGAGTACAATGAATACAAGGGAATGTAAACATATGGTGTGATGGGACAAGGGATAGGTGATAACAGGATACAATGGGCCAGACCTGAGTGAATTGACTGTACAATGGCATAAAGGAATAGGGCTGGGTACAAGTGTTACTGAGGGACCAGAATACACAAAACAGGTTAAGGTACTGAAACATAATTTACATATTAGTCTTTTGGGAGGTCTGGTATCCTTTGGATTGACAAGGCTGGGAAAAAGTGTTCACTGGGTTTCTTGGTCACCCTGTACCCCAATAAGTACAGGGTGACTTAGCCCTAAGAGGGGACTGGGGAGCTGATAAAGAATCCTCCGTGGCAAGGGGCAGACAGGGCATAGATTAGTCTCATGGGGAGGGCATACCCTGTTCCAGGGCTATGCCCATAGTCTGTGGACAGTAGGCTGGCCCTCAGGCCCCTCCAGGAGCCAGGGGCCTGGTGGTTCCTGTGACTTGAATGAAGGAACAGGTAATCATCATATTAACAGTGACTGTGAGGAGGAAAACAGGGGCTGAAATTGATGTGGTTAGTCTAAGTAGTAGTAGTAACAATGATGGTGAAACAGCCGGTGGGACTAGTGTTAGGAGAGTTATAGGGGTTCCACACCATTCCCCTGACCCTGGGTGTCCCCTTCCCCCCATGGCATTGTCCATGTAGAACATGATCCCGAAGAAGACAGAATTGTTACCACTGCAATAATGCCACCAACACCATGAGCACAGATCAGCTTCCTGTGCCTACTGCTGCCAGTCTGTCTTCTTAACGTCATCAAGAAATGTCAAGTGTGACATTAGGGGACCCTCTGTCACATTGCTCATCACCTCCTCCAACCAGCAAGGAACATTTGGAATTTGAGGAATTTGCAACTGTCCTAATTCCTGCTGCTCTTGAGATGCAAGGGTAGCAGGATGCTGAGGAGCAGGCTAGTGTGCCACAGACCACTGTGGACATAGTGGGAATGGGGTCAACAAATGATCTGGGACTAGGAAAGGTTCCACTTCCCAGCAGCAGCAATACTTCTGGTCCTAGTTGAAGTGCTTGTTCTGAGGCAGTAGCAGCAACAGCAGCAACATCATCATCTGCCCCAGACAGTGAAGGGGAATGTGGAGGACAAGAAGAAAGAGGCCATTCTTCTCCACCTCCCCCCCCCCCCGAAGTCATGGGTGTGGGACTATTTTTCTCTTGGGATAGGGTCAGTGCAGTCATCACCAAAGGTACCGTGCACAATTTGTAACAAGGGGAAAGTAGGGGACTCACTTTGGCACAACTGCCCTGATAACACACATGAAACACACACCCATACATTTATATTAAACATGTTAAGACCAAACACACACCACAGAAATCAAGCACCGCTGTTGCTGTACCCCCTGACTCTCCAGAAAGACAACAAGAGGTGAAGCGGAGATCAAAGAGGAGGAAGAATAGAGCAACCCAGGCAGAGACTGGAAGTTCCATGATGAGTGAAACAACTAGCTCGCCATCACCTTCTTCCTTTAGGGTAACTATATCTTCTGCCAATCCACCTCGTTCATCATTACCTCCCATGCCAAATGATAGCCACTCTGTAGATGTTAGGATGTGGCATTTCTTGTCCACCCATTGCACACTGTGTGGTGTACTGACCACACATGGCAGTGTGGTGGAGGAGAATCACAAGCATGGCATCAAGTGGCATCTGAGGAGATTCCATCCTGCAGAATATGCTAAGATGGTGGCAGGGAGGGTTCATCATTACTATTAAACTCTCAGCAAGTTGTCATGTGTTCATAGCAGGTTGTGGACAAGGGATATAGTGACAGCGGCAGTACTTGGGTTCTGGTGTCATGGTGTTTGGACACATCTGTGCCCCCAAATGTTATTTACCATGCAAACCGTGCAAATTACAGTTGCTGATGAGAGCCACAGTTCCTGCTCTCAAGGGAAAATTTATATTCTAATAACAACACAGCCATGATTTTGGAGGAGGGACAAGTGAAGAAGAATCATTGGCCAGCTTCTTCTTTTCTGCACATATACTGAGGGCTACTTATTGTGCTGCTACTGCCTCAGGTGCATCACTGGAGATAGTCGTGGCAAGCGGATCCTTCGTCATCCATCTCCCATGTTAATGCTATTGTTGATCCCATTTTCTTTCAGCTGCCAAATCATCATGCTGCTTAAACAACTTGGCAGCAGCATCAAGAACAGCAGCTGCAAATTCTGCAATTATGGACTCAGGAGGACATTTGACAATGGACAATGGCCACTGGCCAACATGACCTGCTGGCACTATGCCAGCAGAGCATTTTTTTTCCTTAGGGTTTGTGCTTTAGGAAAAAAATACAACCCCCTCAAAAAAACATAATCCTACAAGAAAAAAAAATAGAGGAGGGTGGTTGTTTCTAACAAGCCTAAGTCCTACAAATCAATGTTTCCTTAGGGTTTGGGCCTCTAACAACAAATTTAATTAATCATCCTCTATAAAATACTCTATCAAGTCAAGTATCAGTCCACCCCGGTGGCAGCAAATATCAGGGGGTTTCTGTCTCTATCCCTTTATATACAAATTTCTTATTTTATTTTATTTTGTTTTTTTTACTAATTGTCCTCCCAATACCCCCCAAAACAAATTCCCTGTTCAACTGATTCATTCCCCAGACTCCATCCACCAGCACAGTCATCCTTCTTGGACCCCTTTTATACCATGTCCTATGGGGTTTTTTAATTGTATTTAGGATTTATTCTTTTATTAACTGCCTCAAATGCCAGTAACAACATTTCCTGTTCAACTGATTATTTCCCCACACCCCACCAACTCAGGCACACTCATGCCCCTTTTATAGTACACCTATGGGAAATAAAATAATATTTGTTATGTGTAAATTCAATGTTCCCATTGATTTCAGTGGAATGAGCTAGGTGAAAAAAACAGAAAATCTGCACTTTTCGCGGGAAAGTATATGTCAATCTGTAAGTGCCATTATTCACTGTTTTCAGTTTGAGGTGAAAATTTTCACCCATCCCTAATCAACACCCTGAGAATCAGGAGAAGAGGAGGGAACACACATTCCAGAGGGAAATGTCATAAAACGGCCATCACATCCACTATGAAGTGCAGAGATTCCTGGGACCTGGAGCAAAACTTGTAGTTCATTCCAGCCTCAAAGAGGTCCACAATTAACAGACTCTACTTTTAAGCTATGGAGTTGAAAACTGACTGTTTGGTTTCTCAATCCCAGGGATCCTGGCATTGACAACTGAGATAGTCAACCATCACAGTGTTTACCTCTGGAATATGAATTGTTGAGAGTTCTGGGACATGGAATTCTGTACAGGAGAGAATCAGACAAACTGATAAACTATGCTACACTTTGGGGTTGACATAAGCCAACACTGTTACCTTCAAGCCAAAGCCTTAGACACAGCCCAGGATAACATCTGAACCTTATCCCCTGGCAGGAAGGCCTGCACCTGGAGGGTGTAAAATCTAATAAAAAGAAAGACCAGAAATTGGGACAGGATTAAAGAGGACTTGTTGAAATTGATCACCCAATCATGATGTTCTAGAATGGAAACACAAATTTGAAGATGGAGCCTCAAGATACTACCAAAGGCACTTTCAGACAGAGATCATCAAAATAAGGTGTAAGGAAGAAGATTCCCAGTACCCGAATATGGTTGGACAAAGCCACCATAAATTATGTGAAAACCGGTTGAGTGGAGGCCAGACCGAAAAGAAGGACTGTAAGTTGCAAATGGGATTCCTGAAAGACAAAGAGGGGGAATCAGTGATGTTGCACATGCATTTGTATTGAATATATGTGTTCCCTTATGTCCAAAGAAGCAAACTGCACTGACACATAGCTGAAATGATGGAAAGCAGAGACTGTATCTTGAATCTTGGAATATGAATGAAATTATTGAAATGTTTTAGGTCTATGACTGGATGACAACTGTTGTCTTTCTTTTTGGGACTATACAAAGATTGGAATAAAACCCCAAAAACCTGGGAAGGTGACTGGAATCAAGACCTGTAGGTCTATGAAGGCCTGAACTGTCTACTGGAACGGAAGAGCTCTCACAGGATCTTGAATAATCCTTGACATGAAGAAGTGATAAGAAAGAGGTTCCTTCAGGTGTATGCAGTAACCCTCTGAAAAAAAATCACAAAATCCATGGATCCACCATAAAGAGGGCCCACACATTGCTGACATGTCACAACTGCCTTGCATTTGCCTGAGGAGATCTGGGATTCCACTAGTTATGGTGAAGAAGACTTCTGAGTGGGCTTCTTGCCCAAACAAACTGGTTTGGATTTGGGTTGGAAACAGGTATGGCCCAATGAGAGAACTGGAGCCTTGGTTGCTTGAAAGCTGAATGAACAACAATTAGACGTCTGAGGGAAAGGCTGATGCTTAGGTGTGAACTGGGGCAATGGGGTACTCTTGCCCCTAGTAACATGGCAAATGACCTTATTCAATTCCTAGCCAAAAACAATTTGCCCATGAACATAAAGGAAATAAGGGACTGATTAGCTGATATAATCTTAAGTCATAGTGTACATCATGCAGCTACACAAAGTGAGAAGATCTTACAGAGAAGCTTTATTTAAGGTTGCTTCAAAAAATATAAATGTTAGTTTTGAGAATCCTGGAGACCATATGAACATGATCTCAACTGGAAAATATCATCTCCACCACTTCCATTAATTAATTACTCTAAACGGCCATGTCCATTGTCACCCTGGCTATGGTCAAGACTGTGTGCAACAAGACCTCTGTTGTGTGATGCTGAAGACTGAAAACATCCTCTTCTCTCCCCAAGTTGAGGATCAGAAAAAATGCACTCAGACTTCAGGGTTGTTAAACTGCTGGCAATGTATAAGATAGAGCATCCCTTCCACATCATCAGCAGTTCAACAAGCCTACATGCTAAGGAGGAGCACCCCCACCCTCCCATTGCATTCCTAATCTTGGTGGATATATTGATGTGTGTGTGTTTCCATTGTCAAGGCGATGTGCTCACCACACATCACCAGACACACATCACCACAGCATTGAACCTTAGTGCATCTCCCCAACAGGTCACCTGAAGAAAGACCCTGCTGCATGAAGAGAAGGGAAGGAAGAGAGAATAAATTCCCACCTTCCTTTCCCAAAGCCTGGGAAACTGGGTTATTTAGTGAAAAAAAATGGATTTGGCATGGTGGCTGTCCAGCTACCTGAGCACTTAAAATCTGTCTCAGCAGGGAACCCCAATTTGGGGGTGCTCAATGAGTAAGAGGAAGCCCAGAACTGATCAGGCCATCCTTGTGGCTTGATGCACACATGGGCCTATTTGAACCTATTTGGAATGAGGGAAAATCAGTCGGAGCTGCCTAAGCAAGATGGCACAGATCACAAGCACATGGCCCAATAAAATGTAAAATGTCCTTAGTTTCCTAAATTATCCCTGATATCTAATGGGACAAGGAACAATTAATTAAAATAATGACATAGAAATAGAATAAAATAAAGAATAGAAGCCATGCACCACAAATAAACCTCAGACTGTGACCAACACACAGACAAATGGATACAGGGACAGGACATATTCATGAAAGCTGGACCTACTGGAACGTCTGTGTCCCCTGAAATGGGACTGGAGTGTTGCTTCTCATGTGTTTGTCCATCAACTTGGCAGATAAAATAGAATACAGGTCAAGTAAAACAGTCTGTGTCCAGTTCTGATCTGCATGCAAAACGAATGGACATATGGGGGAAATGAAACCACCTATAAGACAATCAAATAAATGGAAAAAGGAATGTAAAAGTATATAAAATCTGGAGATTAGAATGAGCCCTGTTGCTCTCCTGTAGTTAGAGCACAAAAACCGAAGGCTAATGATGCTGGGTGGGGGTTAAGTGGAGCTGTGATGGAGTCTCTTCCCTGTTAGAGCTCTGGCTTGCATGTACACTGCCCCTGCATGGCAGCTACTTAACCCCATGGTTCCTGTGTTCTGAATGGATGAAAGAGAAAACATCATACCAGACCAAAAAAAAATGGCAATTATCTATCATCTGATATTTTTTTGATAAATTGATTCAATATGGTATTTGTGATAAGCCAAATTTTGCAAAACAATTGTATATGTATAAAAAAGATATATTTAACTTTTTTGATACATATGGTGCAGTGGTTTTATTGTGGTTCTACTATAACTGTTACTTGATATTTATGTTCCAGTGTACCAGTCTACAATAAAAAAATTTTATTTTCACATGTCTAAATGTCACTGCTCACCCAGCATTTGAATATTTGGCTTGAAGTATCTGATCTGTTTTCTCTGCTTGCTGTATTTGTAATGCAAAAATAATATAAAGATAAAAAAATTAAAGATTTAATAAAATATGTAGCTGTAGAATATGTGGTCAAAATAAAAGGTTACTATACCTCAAAAATGTTAAATAAGAACAGAACAAGTAAGCAAATTGTCATAGCTTTTCTTAAATCTGGTTCAATTTGTTTCTGTTATAACCTTTTAAAGGAATAGTAATGTTTCATAATAAAAGCAGCTCTAATTAATCATCATAGTATTTGGACTTTGGAGAGTGTTATTTCAATTCTGTCAGAGCTGTAGTTCAAGAGTAATTCAATGACAAAGTATCCCCCTCCCGTCCCTTTTACTGATGTAATACTGCTCCGCCAGATCAGAAGGGAGGTGCCCAGGAAGATTGCAGAGAGGGACAATCTTCAATTAAGATAAGGGAAAAAACCTGAAAAACTTGTCAAGGGGGGGAGGACTTTCATTGTTCTCATAGGAAGAAGATTGTCCTCTGCTGTTATCTGTCTAGTCTCTGGACTGGATTCCACATCTGAGTAGAGATGGCTTAGACTAGTAAAAGGGGCAGAAGGGGAAACTTTGCTTGTGAATATCTCTCAAACCATAAAGGCTCGAGAGATAAGACTTATATCGTTCTTCATGTTTTTTTTAATGCCTACAAAATAAAATAAAGATACAATGAAGTATTACTATCCCTTTAAGGACCAGTGGAATGTGTAATGCTTGCCTGTTCAATTTGCAGCATTGCTCAGCAATGCATTGCACACCCCACTGCTCTTTTTAGGGTAAAACAGGAGATTACATTCACTTAAAGGATATTATTGTATGTGCTGTGAACTGAGAATATAGTGCACTGGTTATATTCTTGTTGAGAACATATTAAGAGATATTAAGCTTGATTTATTATTTTAATATTCAAAAGGATATGAACCAGTTAACTCCCCCCAAAAATAAACCTCTTTTATTTGCTAAAAGAATGAAAGCTAATGGAGATACTTTAGATTAACCATTTGAGTACAAGAGGTGTGCCCAACACATTGCTTTACAAAGCAATGTATTGGACAACCCTCTAGCACTCTAAGGGTTAAACATGTCACAGAACATGTACTAAGGAGGAAAGGGGGACATAGGAGTAGCCTTTGAAGGCTGCAGCACAGGACGGGATATTGTACAAATATTTTAATCACCCACACCAAGCTCCAGATTGCCAAATATAACCCAATCATGGTATGAAGGGTCTACACTTGCTATGGGTTTGGACAACTGAAATATAACAGTACTAAGAGACTGACTGGACTTTTGGATTGGGCTTGTATAATATGAGAAAGGTAAAGTCAAATTAGATTAAACAGCTTTGGGATTTTTATGTGGTATATGACTCAGCTACTCTCAAGCTGTGACAATGCAGAAAATGATCTTAATTTTTGAGTTTGTAGATACCAGATTAATTCATTGTGTCTTGGGCATTAGTTGTATGTTCATTATTGCTTGTTATTTGTCATTTTATGGTTGAATGAAATGAGAAGACAACAGCATTGTTGATCACTGTGGTATTCCAGTATGTTTATTAATGTAATGCCTTTTTAAAATGGCATTACATTAAAGTGGGTGAGAAATTAATTGCTGAACAATACATAATTTCTTACTCTTGTAGTACTTAATGAGGTTATCATACCATATTCATGCCATGGCCTATCACTTTGGATAGGTAAAATATTTTTTATCAAAAATGAAAACAAGTGATAAATGGCACACCTGCTGTGCAGACAAATTTCTACAAAAAGTGGCAATTTCCCTCATTTTTCTTACTTTGTCATTGCATTAAAAATGATAAGAATTAACTTATCCCCAAGTGCAGAATTTACCCATTTGTTTCCACTGTGTTAGTATAAAAGGGGTGTCTCAGGTCCCTGTATGTTGTCAGACAGAACGCAGCATGTTTTGATGATAGAAGAGATAGGCAAATAGAGTGCAGTCTTGGTGGTAGCCATATTGTTCTCTGTGTGTTGGAGTATAAAGGTCAGTAACATACAGGCAGGTGATCCCACTTCTTACCTAAGCAGGCTGAACCTTTAATGTGACTGATTGAATTAGGGTCTTAGACATTTACTTTATTGACAGATAAAAGTACATCAAACACCCAAGAGTGTAACGGTTTTAGATGAACACTCAGACAGAACGGTAAGGTTAAAATAACTTTATTAGAATAAAGTACATACAAGGGTGTAGGCTTTAGACCTACAAACAGAGCAAGTAAATAAACCAGGAGTACAGTGATAAGGTCTGCACTAGACAACAGGATACTGACAATACATAAAACAGTATCTGGCACACTTGGTGCTGTAACGTACAGTCCCAAATCAGATGGTAGGTTGCCAACACAGGAGGTACACGAATAGAACAGACTGACCCAGGCGCCTGGGTACTGGAACCCGTACGGACAAATGGAAAGGACTGGTTCTGGCTGTCAATACAGAACTCTGGCAGAACCGGCAAGGAATTGAGTACACAGTCCTGAAATGGCAACTGGACAACAGTGGTATGGAGCCCACAGTAGAGGACTGGCACAACCCAGACGCCTGGGTACTGACCCAACTGGAGCGAGGCAACACTGACCAAGACCCTAGCTCACTGGCAGGAGGCAACCGTGTACATGCAGGCCAACCCTAAAAGGGTTAATGGAAACCTAGGCAGCTGCTACTGGGAAACCCTAGAACGCTAGGGGTGGATCGAGAAGAGGTAAGTACAGTAACACAACCAGTGTCTCTCAACCTGCAAGCTGGAAATGCAAAGCTGGCTCTTGAGCCCAAGGCTCGGCAGTCAGAAACGGTAATGCAATAATACCTGGACGCCCCAGGTACGTACAGGTTTAAATGACAACGCCCAAATTAACTGCAACTCCCATAGGGGGTGAGCCCAGCGCTACTAGGGAGGCAGACACAGAGAGTGATCAGAGTAACTCAGTCGGTGTGTCAAACACCGTACCGGTACTTCGACTGTACACACCACCGGATGGCAGTAGAGCTGCTTGAGCACAAAGCTCAGCCTTAGGTCGACAGAAAACAGTGCCCCGCGGCGCACACAGAAAATAGCTGCAATGCTCTGGAAACCGGTGACCACACGGGGTCACCAAGAGGCTCAGACTAGACACGGTAATCTGGTGAATGGGAATCCGCAGCAGGCAACGGCCATAGCACGGAAGGCAGCCTACCACGGTCAGCAACGGAGCGGGTTCTACAGCCAGGATACTGTCAGCAACAGAGCAGGTTCACTGTCAGGATACTGTCAGCGACGGAGCGGGTTCTCATCCAGGATACTGTCAGCACCAGAGCGGGTTCTTCAGCCAGAAGTCTTCAGCAACAGAGTGGGTTCTCAGCCAGGAAATAGTCAGCACCGGAGCAGGTTCTCAGCCAGAATACAATCAGCAACGGAGAGGGTACTAAGTCAGGATACGGCCAGCAACGGAGCAGGTTCTCAGCCAGGATACGGTCAGCAACGAAGCGGGTTCTCAGCCAGGATACAGTCAGCAATGGAGCATAAACACAGAACAGACTCAGGAACTCGTACACCATGAAAGGGCACCTAAGGGAGGACATCCCAGGGTATATAAAGGCAAGCCCTAGTGGTAGCAATTAAATCCAGCCAATCAGAGAACGGCAGTAATAATAATGTCGCCGTTCAGAATAGGAAAGCACGGGCACCATGATAGTAACCCCCTCTCAACGACCCCCTCCTCTAGGAGGAGGACCAGGCTTAGAGGGAAATTTGGCATGGATCTGACGCAATAATACTGGAGCATGAATGTCAGCATGTTTGACCCAAGATCGGTCTTCTGGGCTGTACCCCTTCCAATGAACCAGGTACTGGAGTTGTCCACGCACCCTGCGTGAGTCCACAATACTTTGGACCTCATACTCATCGTGGTCTTGGATGCGAACTGGAGCTGGCACCACGGAGCAGAGGTATAGCGGTTACAGACAAGAAGCTTAAGTAGGGATACGTGAAAGACATTGTGAATACGCATATTAGCGGGGAGATTCAATGCATAGGAAACAGGATTGATTCTCTGGAGAACTTTGAATGGACTAATAAACCGTGGGGCAAACTTGTGACAAGGAGTTTGTAAATTCAGGTTCTTTGAAGAAAGCCACACACGGTCCCCAACCTGAAACACCGGAGCTGGCAAACTCCTGTTGTTGGCATGACGCCTGTAACGCTGAAAGGATTCATATAGCGAGGTCTGTTTGTGTGCCTAGGTAGAACGAAGCTGTATGAGGTGTTCATCAAGGGCTGGCATCTTTTGTGTCTGAAAGGCATCCGGAAGCAAGGATGGTTGGTACCCATAATTGACAAGAAATGGGGAGCTTCCGGATGAATTATTAAGCGCACAGTTTCTCGTAAACTCAGCCCAAGGTAACAGTTCAGCCCAGTCATCATGATGATTGGATACAAAGCAGCGGATAAATTGTTCGAGCTCCTGGTTAGAGTGTTCAGCAGCTCCATTGGTCTGTGGGTGGTATGCAGACGAATAAGACAACTGGATGCCTATTTGGCCGCAAAATGCCTTCCAAAACCTAGAAATAAATTGGCTGCCCCGGTCTGATATCAACACCTGAGGTACTCCGTGGAGTCTGAATACCTCACGAGCAAACACAACTGTCAACTCCTTAGCTGAGGGCAAACCAGGCAAGGGCACGAAGTGGGCCATTTTAGAAAATCTGTCTACCACCATCAATATGAAAGTGAAACCCTTCGAGGCAGGTAATTCACCCAGAAAATCAATAGACACATGTGACCAAGGACGATCCCCGTTAGGAACAGGTTGCAACAGGCCCACAGGCAAATGCCTGGGTGTTTTGGAACGAGCACATACAGCACAAGCTACCGTGAAATCAGCACAATCTGCCCTTAGTGTGGGCCACCAGAAGATACGAGATAACGACCAAATTAGTTGGTCTTTGCCCACATGGCCAGCTGCTCGTGAAGCATGATATGTTTCAAGGAGTTTAGCCTGAAAAGGTTCAGCTACAAAACATTTGCCCATAGGTTTTTCAGGGGGAGATTCAGCTTGAGTAGCCAAGATCTCTTGACCTAATGGAGATGTGATACTAGTCCGCAGGGTGGCCAGGATGCGATCTTGAGGAATAATAGGTACTGGCTGTTCCTAAGATTCCAGTTCAGGACCGTGCTGCCTGGACAGCGCATCAGCTCTTACATTCTTAGAGCCAGGTAAATAGGAAACAATGAAGTTAAAATGAGAGAGAAAGAGGGCCCATCTGGCTTGTCTAGGGGACAATCTTTTAGCTTCTGAAAGGTACAACAGATTCTTGTGGTCGGTTAGTATGAGGATCGGTACCCTGGTGCCTCCCAACAAGTGACGCCACTCACGTAAGGCCAGGATAATTAACAATAATTCACGGTTGCCGATCTCATACACCAATTGCGCTTTTGTTAATTTTTTAGAAAAGAAACCACATGGCTTAAGTGGTTGACCCGGACCAGACCTCTGAGAAATGACTGCCCCTACACCAGTATCTGACGCATCTACTTCAAGTATAAATGGTAGGTCCACCTTGGGGTATGACAGGACTGGTGCAGAGACAAATGCTGCTTTGAGTGCCTCCTCAGCCTCCTCAGCCTCCTTAGACCATTCTGATGCCTTAGTGCACTTATGTGTCAGGTCTGTGAGGGGTTTAACAATTCTGGAAAAGTCCCGGATAAATTTATGATAATAGTTGGCAAAGCCAATAAACCTTTGAATAACCTTGAGGCCCTTAGGACGCTGCCAATGAAGCACCGCTGACAATTTCTCTTTATCCATGGAAATGCCTTGACTCGAAATAACATATCCAAGGAATGGTACCATGGATCTATAAAACTCACATTTGTCAAGTTTACAAAATAATTTATTCTCCCTTAATCTCTGAAGTACGGTAGCCACATGCAAGCGATGAGTTTCTAAATCAGGAGAATAAACTAAAATGTCATCTAGATAGACGACTACACAGGACTGCAACAAGTCGCGGAGAACATCATTAATTAGTTTCTGAAATACTGCTGGGGCATTACACAACCCGAATGGCATTACCAAGTACTCGTAGTGCCCATTGCGAGTATTAAAAGCGGTTTTTCACTCATCACCTTCCTTGATGCGGATGAGGTTATAGGCTGCTCTCAAATCTAATTTAGTGAATATTGTCGCCCCCTTGAGGTGATCAAACAGCTCGGTGATGAGTGGAATTGGGTAGGCACTTTTAACCATCAACTTATTAAGGCCTCTATAGTCTATACATGGCCTTATTTCCCTGACTATTTTTTTACGACGAAAAATCCAGCCCCAACGGGAGAGGATGATCTGCGAATAATGCCCCTTTCTAGGGCATCAGAGATATACCCCTCCATTGCCAAATTCTCATCACATGAGAGGGGAAACGTTCTGCCCCTAGGTGGGACAGCACCAGGCGCAATATCAATGGCACAGTCATACGCCCTGTGCGGTGGCAAGGTGGTAGCCTCTCCCTTACTGAAAACATCGCTGAAGGATTGGTATTCAGGCAGTAGGGAGGGAGAGGTACACAAAATTCTCTTAGGTTGGCGCAGACAGTGAATTGTACAATGCTCAGACCAGGCCACAATCTCACAGGAGTCCCAATTAATTCTGGGATTATGTGTTCTTAACCATGGAAACCCCAAAATAACCACATAATGGGGAGACTAGATGATCTGGATAGATAGGGTCTCGAAATGTAATGCACCCATTTGTACAGAGAGTGGACAAGTTTCATGGGTGACCTGGGGTGGCACCAAAGGTTGCCCATCAATGACTTTGATCTGCAAAGGATTGTCTAGCGGTACCAGCGGAATGTTATGTAATGAAGCAAATTCCTGGTCCATAAAATATCCCGCTGCTCCAGAATCTAGCAACACGGGTATCATAATGGAAAGGTTGGAGGAGGAGATAACCACATCTACAACCGGTTTGGAAGGGACGACCTCTGGGGACTGCTGAATACCACCTAGGACCTGTCTCCTAAGGAAAACTAGGTGCGTGTGTTTCCCGGCCGGGTTGGACAATTACGCAACAAATTATCTCCTTTACCACAATACAAACATAGGCCATTCTTGCGAGGAAATGACCTTTCTTCTTTACTGAGTCTAGTAAAGCCCACCTGCATGAGTTCAGCAAGCTCAGCATGACCAGGAGGCATGGGAGGAGAGGGAGGCAAGGGTGGGAAAAAATTCTTGTATCCCTGCCTTACAGGAGACCTTGGTTTGCGGTCTCTAGTTCTTTCCCTGACCCGAGTATCAATTAAACTAACAAATTCAATGAATTTGTCCAAAGATTCGGGTAAGTCTTGGGACGCAATTTCATCTTTGATACGATCATTAAGGCCTTGAGCAAATGCTGCTACCAGTGCCTCATCATTCCATCCTAACTCGGATGCCAAGGTACGAAACTCAACAGAGTAATCCGATACTGTGCTGTTGCCTTGTCGGATATTCATGATTTGTTTGGCATCCGAGATACTGCGCCCAGGGATTTCAAAGACACTTCGAAAGGCCCTCACAAATTCGCCAAAGTTGGTAGTAATGGGTTTAGCTGTCTCCCAAATCAGACTGGCCCAGGCTAGAGCCCTTCCAGTCAATAGTGAAATCATGAACCCGATTTTGCTTCTCTCCGTAGGAAAGGCTTGGGGAGCCAGTTCCAAAAAAAATCTCCAGCTGGTTAAGGAAACCTCTACAGAAGGTAGGTTCCCCATCATATCTCAACGGTAATGGTGCCGTAACAGATAGCTCTTTATACTGCATACAGACATTCGAATCTTGGACTGTCGGTGCCTGAACTGGTGTGGCCACCAGGGACGGAACGGATCTATCCAAGTGTGAGGTCCGCTCCAGCATAGTTTGCACCGCCACGGACAATTGATCAAGACATTGCTCATACATATCCATTCTCCAATGATTATTGACTGAACTTCCTTCACCGGACTTGTCTGAGGTCATTGGCCCTTTCGTACTGTCATGGTTTTAGATGAACACTCAGACAGAACGGTAAGGTTAAAATAGCTTTATTAGAATAAAGTACATACAAGGGTGTAGGCTCTAGACCTACAAACAGAGCAAGAAAATAAACCAGGAGTACAGTAATAAGGTCTGCACTAGACAACAGGATACTGACAATACATAAAACAGTATCTGGCACACTTGGTGCTGTAACATACAGTGACAAATCAGATGATAGGGTGCCAACACAGGAGGTACACGAATAGAACAGACTGACCCAGACGTCTGGGTACTGGAACCCATACGGACAAATGGAAAGGACTGGTACTAGCTGACAATACAGAACTCTGGCAGAACCAGAAAGGAAATGAGTACACAGTCCTGAAATGGCAACCGGACTACAGTGGCATGGAGCCCACAGTAGAGGACTGGCACAACCCAGATGCCTGGGTACTGACCTGACTGGAGCGAGGCAACACTGACCAAGGCCCTAGCCCACTGGCAGGAGGCAACTGTGTACATGCAGGCCAACCCTAAAAGGGTTAACAGAAACCTAGGCAGCTGCTACTGGGAAACCCTAGAACTCTAGGGGTGGATCGAGAAGAGGTAAGTACAGTAACGCAACCAGTGTCTCTCAACCTGCAAGCTGGAAATGCAATGCTGGCTCTTGAGCCCAAGGCTCGGCAGTCAGAAACGGTAATGCACTAATACATGGATGCCCCAGGTACATACAGGGTTAAATGACAATGCCCAAATTAACTGCAACTCCCATAGGGAGTGAGCCCAGCGCTACTAGGGAGGTAGACACAGAGAGTGATCAGAGTAACTCAGTTGATGTGTTAAACACCGTACCGGTACTTCGATTGTACACACCACCGGATGGCAGTAGAGCTGCTTGAGCACAAAGCTCAGCCTTAGGTTGACAGAAAACAGCGCCCCACGGCGCACACTGAAAATAGCTGAAATGCTCTGGAAACCGGTGACCACACGGGGTCACCAAGAGGCTCAGACTAGACACGGTAATCCGGTGGATGGGAATCCACGGCAGGCAACGGCCACAGCACGGAAGGCAGCCTACCACGGTCAGCAACGGAGCGGGTTCTACAGCCAGGATACTGTCCGCAACGGAGCAGGTTCACTGTCAGGATACTGTCAACGATGAAGCGGGTTCTCAGCCAGGATACTGTCAGCACCAGAGTGGGTTCTTCAGCCAGAAGTCTTCAGCAACAGAGCGGGTTCTCAGCCAGGAAAAAGTCAGCACCAGAGCGGGTTCTCAGCCATAATACAATCAGCAACAGAGCGAGTTCTCAGCCAGGATACTGTTAGCACCGGAACAGGTTCTCAGCTAGGATACTCTCAGCAATGAAGCGGGTTCTCAGCCAGCATATTGTAAGCAACGGAGCGGATTCTCAGCCAGGATACGGTCAGCAATGGAGCGGGTTCACAGCCAGGATACGGTCAGCAACAGAGCGGGTTCTCAGCCAGGTTACAGTCGGCAACGGAGCGAGCAACAGGAACTCAGGAACAAACTCGTAGTCAGGCAGGCCAGGTCATACACGAATCAGCATAAACAAAGAACAGACTCAGGAACTCATACACCACGAAAGGGCGTCTAAGGGAGGACATCCCAGGGTATATAAAGGCAAGCCCTAGTGGTAGCAATTAAACCCAGCCAATCAGAGAATGGCAGTAATAATAATGTCGCCGTTCAGAATAGTAAAGCACGGGCACCGTGATAAAGAGATAATCAAGTATAACTTACTTGTCCCTCACTTGTACAACCTCTAGAAGAAGAAGGACAAGCATATAATGAGGTATAGCGGTGCTGCATGCTGACAACAGCTGCTGTGCCTCACAATGCATACTATTGAAAACTGCTGATTCTGAAACTGACAGGTCTGAACAGTTAGCTGTTTCTGAATTTGTACATTAGCTTCTTGCAACTAGTAAGGGCAGCTAGCAAGGCAAGTAGGGGGAGAAGGAGTCTCTTGCAGTTGCAGGGAGTATGTGTGTGATTTCCTGATAGTCAGTGATAAGGACAGTTCATTGTAAAAAAAATTAAACAAAAAAAAGCTGAACTATGACCGAGACTGACAGTAACATATACGAGAGAAAGATACATGCGTTATGCATTATTTTAAGATGGAGAAAACACCGCTCCACATACTATCAGTTCTGTTTTGTGCTTTACATTAAGAAATTAATACTACTTTTATTAAGTCTAGCAAATATACTCAAGGCAGAGGTAAGGGGAAAGGAGTAGGAAGAATGCATGGCTGTTGTAGTTGAGGCCAGGTACTCTAAAAACTGTCTGCTGCTATGGTTGGTTTTAAGAACACCTAAGATAACAGAATCACATCGTAGTGTTTTTGCAATAGATGAGGAGTGTTTAGTAGAAAAACAGTTGCTCAGCTGTATGAGACTTCAAAAAGCCTAGGAGAATATGAAAATAGTGGGAAGGAAATGGATGATGTTGATAATGGCTTAATAATTGAAAATTATGATGATCTAGAATGTATCCCTCCACCATTCTCCTCTTCCTCTGATTCAAAAATAGGGAATAAGAGAGATGATGATATGTCCCTAAATTTAGCTGAATGGAAAACTCTCAAACTTCCTCCACTGCAGTATTATATCTGTTTATAAACTGGAAAGTCTGACTATAGACAAGTTAAGATGCTTAAACGCACAATCATCATCAATCATCATTATCATCACAACTTCCAAGTCCATCCCGTACCCAGTCACTTGTACTATTGTTGAGAAAACAGAAACACAGGGTCATAATTAACACAAGGACCCTGGCTATAATGAGTGCTTCTTCTGCTGATGGAAGTGTAGTGCCATTGACACCTAATGCTAGTACAATTGCACCATCTAACCCCTGTAGTACTAGTAGTCCTCAAGAAATCCTCAGTCTACAAAATCTACTATAAACATACTTCACTTTAATGCAATAGCTAAAAATGTTTCATCTGTTATCTATGTAAAAATCATATGAGCAGAGGGAAAGCAGGTTCCCATCTAGGCACATTCTCATTAAGATTCCACCTGAAACACAATCTTAAATATGATTGGGAGACAAACCAGTAGCAGCAAGTCAGACATGCAACATCTAGCAGGCTAAAAGTTCAAGGCGCTTGGGGTCATGTTATAGTAGTGCTGCAAATGTCTCAGAGAGTGGGACAACATTTCCACTATTTACAATAACACTCATGGCTTCTGCTGCTATTCTTCAAATTCAAAACATGGAGGAGCATGACTATGAGATGGTTGGAGGAGATGACAAGAAACATATAGTGCACACAACTACTACCACCTCCACCAACACAAATCATGTTGTTAAAGCAACAAAGTTACAACATTTTTCTAGTATATACTGCCAATACACACATAATTTCAAGCATGGCTGTGCCACAGTTGTACAAACAGTTTGTTACGTCATGGTCAGAGGACAAACAGACAAAGTTTGCAAAAACATTTTTCAGGGCATGTATTGCTGTTGCTATTTGAAAGACTGGTAAGTACAAATGAAATGCCAAATAAAATCACTTGGTTACACAATCCTACAAAAGTTGTCTAGCTTGTAAATCCATTAGACTTGCAAAATATTTTTCAGCAGTGAAGGTGCACACAGTTTTGAAATGAAATGTTTCAATAATTGTAAAGCTATGTATATATGGTAAAATGTCCATGTCTGATGATATATTTTGGAAAACAGTTCACCATTGCAAAAGGAAACTCCTTGAACATGGAGCAAAACATAATAAATTGTATGCTCCTGTTTTGACTCATATTCATTGAAAACAAAATGGGGACATACAATGTATGAATTTTATCGACATTGAAACATTCAAATTCAAGTTGTTGACCATCATGTGAAATTATTAAAAAGAGTATGAATGGATTTGCAGACTTGGTTCTATGAATCCAAGTGAGATTATCAAAAAAGGAGTTTGAATGGATTTACAGTTTTGGTTCTATGAATCCTATGGGCCTGTATGAGGATGTAGAAAATATGGTCCTATCCCAAGTAAGAAGGGGTTAATCAGGGTTTAATAATGGTTTTGTGTTTCTTAATCAGGGGTTAATAAGGGAGTTAATGCATTTCTTACAGATTTGTGCATAACATGTTTATCCAACTGCTCATAACATATTTATCAACTACTTTCTGTTATTCTGTTACATTTTCAAGGCCCTGCAACACTAATAGAAATCCTGATTTTTGCAGACTGCATTAACCATTAACCACAGCCGCAGAGCACGAACTAGGCATTTGACTTAAGTTGTTAACACTAACCGTGTACTCTGATAGGCCAAAGCATTCTGATCAGTGGGTGATAAGTGTATAAATCTGTGTGACTTTGAGGGCTGGTTTAGAGCTTTATCGGGAATGTGAGATTTGTCCCGATGTCTGACTGTGCAAGAACTTTATGGGCGATGGTCAGACCATCAAGGGGCTCTCCCGTACTTGCTGAGATTGACTGATAAGTATTTCATGATTTTTGCTATGATTATTGACTGATAAGTAATACATGCTATTTGAGTATTATATGCTGATTGATAATAAAATATGTGATGACCTACATGTCTCTCTGTTTATTTACATTAGAGTCCAAAAGAATCCTTGAAACAGAGCCTTAATGAAGGTTTTTCTTGTTCTCCTTTTATGCATTAAATGTTGCTATCTGAGCATATAAGAAATTGTTAATACTTATATATTTTAAGGTTAAATTTTCTCGCTCAGCAGCACATCTAAACTTTATAACCCAATTAGAATATCACAATAAAATTATACATATCAGATAGACCATGCTGAAATTATATGAGTGGGAAGATATTTATCCTGAGTCCAAATATATATACTGCAAGTTTGAGAAAAATATGGTACAAATGGATCAATAAAATAAAATTAGAACTTTTAACATAGTTACCTTTTTTTCAAAAATAATGAAAGTCCGAATAGTCTGAAACTGTGCTACACATATATAGAAGAGGATTAAAATAAAGATAAGAGAATTTTATTCAAAAGAACATGCTGGAAATACTTTCAATGTGTAGTAGTTCTTTCTGTAGCTTATTTTTATAAGTTGCAAAATATAAAGGTAGTAAAGGTTTACATTTTAACAAAAACCGTGTAAGATGTTATAGTCTGAGGCAATATTTTTGAGTGGTTCTATATGACAGATGGATTAGGAATATTTTTTTTTCATTATAAGTCACAATAGAATGTGTCTTGACTAGGCATGAATTTTATGCCTCAGTAAAAACTCTAATGTGAAATTTCTGAAATCTTAAGTAATTGGTAAGATTTACACATGTTAGTTTTAGTCAAATTCTTAACAGTCTTGAAGAAGCACAGTATTCACACTACTGGATGATTCTGGGAGTGATGGGAAGGATGCCAGTAAGTAAGGATCAAACAATGGGGAAGGGGGTGTTAATACAGCTTCTCCAAATTATAGAGCCATCATGAAGATAATCTTGCACTATAAGGAAACCTCAGTCTATTCTTGCAAAAGGTGTGTGAATGAGTGAGCGTGAATTGGTGTTCATAAGGTCAGTTAGGGAAGACATACACACAATAAGGTTATCAGGCTAATGGCACAGGCCCTGTGTATGTGCATTGATATTATTGTTAAGCTACTTCCCCTGCCTTTTGCTATATTTATGTTGAAATTATATAATCTGAATAACTCTCAGAATATGTTCATTTTACTACAAGTATATGTTTGACATAAACTGACATAACATCAAAGTGCCCTTACACTACATCAACAGTGATTTTGGAAATCCCTGTAACCTTATTGAATATACTAGAGGTAGTTTGACACATTTAATGGAGGCCATGATGTAATAGTAACCTCAGCCTACCTTTCACTCCAATAAATTAATCTGTAAATAATTTGTACAAACACATATATTAACTTTGCATGTTTATATGTTGTTTTTAACTTTGGATTCTTAATAATATTATCAATAAAAATAAAAGTTAATGTTTAAAGGTTGTCATCCTGGAGGATGATCTGTAATTTATTGTATTGATTTCTCCACTTCACTACACAGCAGCAGAAGTAATATGGCTGGAAATATTGCAGCCATGGAAAGTGTTGCTAGAAAGTAGAACATTTCTAATGAGAAACTGGCAATGGCAAAATGGAGGAAATTTTATGTATTTTATATGGGTTAGAATTTTTGTGAGAAAAGCTGGAAAATTCTGGTTTGCCACGGAAATTCCCATGGGAAAATATTTTTATTTTTACCCTTCCCATTACATTTCATGCTTCATTGTTATTTAATACACATCACAATTTAGGATATAGTTTACTGTACCATCTCCAATTTTGGATGGTTTTAGTTTTTTGTAGATACATTTATAGACACTCAGTGTATTTAGTTTTTTTCTTTTTGGACAATTTGTTGCCCCCCTTCCACTGGTATTATTTGACTGAGATGACCCTTGTCATTTTGTTGCTGTGGTCCCAGTTCCACATGCCCACAGGTTGGTTTCTTTATGGACCCCCATGTATGTTATGTCATCTTTTAGGACATGTGGGACTGAGGCTTCAGTTCATAAAATTACAGACTTTGTTTGATACATAGTGTTCGGATTGTTAGTCCATATATGTCTCTTTTGCCTGATGAGTTGCATTTTGGTAGTTATATATACAATTGTTTAATGTGAAGCCTTGTTTTCATATGCCCATTGGGGCCTGAGTCCCGTGCAAGTTGCGCTTGCATGTTTTTTTATGAAGGATGATGTTAGGATGTAATTGTTTTGGAGACCATTTATCATCTCGCATGTACATGGCTTTTCCCACTGGACATGTGATGCTGGGGTTCCATATTTTCTAACGGGTATTGTTACCCATGAGTTGTGTACAGACTCTATTTGCAAAATTTTACTTTATGGCAGTTAGATGTTGGGGTTCCAGCTTTCTAATGGGTAGGTAATCCTTGCCCAAAGATTATTTCACTTAGCTATTAGACTTGTGCACGGGCAAAATCTTCGGTAAAATTCGAATTCGGACAAATTTTTTTTTTCTAATTCGGATGATCTTAATTTCGGACCGGGCCTATTCGATTCGGACGAAATTCTGATCCATTCCGAATTATTCGGCCGAATTTAACATGGGTTAAATTATAGCAGTGCGCCTCCGTGCACGCTGCTATCATTATTTGCAGACAGGGTGTGCATTTAGAAAAAGATCCATCCCAAAAACGGACATTGTCGTACATTGAAAGTCTGTGCATGTCACCTCTACTCTAGCATGGGATGCCAGTCACAATGCAAACGTCGAACATCGAAAACCCATGCCTGTCATTCAATTTAGCATGTTCGAACATCGAAACCCCATGCCTGTCCTTCAATCTAGCATATGTTTGAACATCGAAACCTCATGCCTGTCATTCAATTTAGCATATGTTCGACATCGAAAACCCATGCACATCCTACTCAACATAAGTGGTCGACTCGAACATGGACAAACTACATGTCACATTCTATGTTAGTACATGGGTAAAGATTAAAGTTTCATTTTCTGGTACCAGCCTCCTACCCTACTGTCCCTCTTTAGTACCCAAATTCCTCTCTCTCGTTTTCCTATCCTGATTTCCCCTCATATCAGATAACTCTATGTGTATATACATTGTAGTGTTTCATAATACATCAAGAATAAACATCAATGATTGTAATGTGATAGATGTAATGTGTTAACCCTTTGAGTGCCAGAGTGGTACGCAATGCATTGCAAAGCAATGCGTTGCATACCACTCTGGCATTCAAAGGGTTAAAAAGAAAAATTGAGACATTCTGTTGTGAACAAACTGCAACACAGGAGAGAAATAAAAAAAAATGCTTGACATCTATACTGAAGAGGGGTCCACAGCATTGTCTTAGTATAGCAATATCACCGTTTTCCGTGAGTGTGCAATACAGGGCTCTACGATAATTGCTGGGCATTTCCCAATGTCATAATCAGGGGATGATGGGAGTTGTATTCTAACTACTGTTAGGAAACACATAAGTGATGCACATTCATCTCCCACCTAGAAATTATTTACACACGAGGCAACTCCCCCAAGTAATACCTAGCCCCTTTCCAAGTGAAAGGACTTCCAGAAAGGCTTCAGATCTCTTAGTGACTCACCTGTTATTGCCAGTCAGCGGGACCCGGAGAGTAGGAGGGGGTGATGCTATGGCTGCACGGCACGGTGCTCTTAGTTGGTCACTTGTCGCAATGTTGAAGCCAGCACCTTCTGGGTGGAGACACCTCACAGCAATCCTGTTCAGGACACATCATGCACTGTTGTGCACTCATACTAGGGATCCCAAATGTTTAGACTCATTTCGTACAGGGGGCACCCTCCTGTATTTGTAAAACCTCTCTAGCAAATCTGGGACGGTAGACCTATTTACTCAAGTCTTGACTTTAGGTGGGCGATAAACAATATAAAATAGGCATAATGTTTCACTATCACATAATTCACGTCACTGAAGCAGCCAGCAGGCATCGCCACTGAGTGAGCATAGGGCTGCCCGGCTGCTGACAGTCACACTGATGGGATGGGACACCCTGCAACACAGAAATGGCGGAAGAGCACAAAATAAACATGCTATGGGACGGTAAATTGCCGCCCCTGTCAAAGTGCCGCCTGGGTCCATGGACCCACTGGGACCCATGTAAGGGCCGGCCCTGTATTCGAACAAATACCTAATATGTTTTTATATTTTGCACAGGAACAAATATTACTCGCTCTTGCAGTAGCAATAACTGGAACTAATGCTGGCTGCCTACCTATGCCTAGCCTAATGCTACCTGCCTGCCTACACAACAACTGTACACTCTCTAATCTCTTCTCTCTCTGAGCTCCAACAACCCAATGAGGAAATGCAGGCTGTCTGTCTGTGTGACTGTGTCATTAGTCCAACCCCCATCATGAAACGAAGAAGGCTATTCGAATACAGACAAAAGAGGGAAGTAGTGCATGAAACGGAGAATGGAATTGGACTAGAGACATGGAGGGAAAATTATGGAGGGAAAGTAATTGAGCGCGCACAGGAAGTACAAAAAAGTCCTGGTCAAAAGTAGTCAAAACTTTTGGAAATGTGTCGATTGCCGAAACTTCTGAAAGTTTCGACGAATTTCGGACCTGGGCTGTTCGGAGTTGGATCATTTTTTCCGAATGACCCTTGAGTTTCGGATTGGCCGAATGTCTCCGAATGACCCCATTTTCGACGAAATCCGAATGTCTCCGAATGAATTCGCACATGTCTATTAGCTATCAATAAGGATTTACTTTCAGTTCGAGTAGGATATAGTTATAGAGTTCTATGTATTACATAACCATTGCCAGTGACACTGAAATACATCAGTGCTCTAGATGTGTAATAGATATTTGAGGATTTAATAATTTCACTGTTATTCCAATATTTGATTTTATAATCCCTGGTTGCACCGGTTCCTTGAAATTCACTAATTCAACTGCTTTCAGGCCGATTCAATATTACTTCTGGTTTAATATTAATTAATAATATTGGATTTTGGAATACTTATATGAATTAAATATTGCTCTCCAGTGGTTGTACTTATCTATTCCTGTACTTTGCTTCATCATTTGGGTTATATGCTCAATTTTATATGACTTTTGAAGCTCCTATTAATTCAACCAATCGAAACACAGGGAGGGATATTTAAGTTGGTTTGTTCCTTGTGCTTTTTGTCTTGTATTTTACCAGTCAGCCATCAGATTTTGATAAAGCAGTTTTATACTGCTAAACGTTAATCTTGATGTAGCGAAATAGCTTTTGACATTTGTAACGACTTTTCAAAGTACAGTGTCGTTGGGATCATTAAAATTTTCAGAGAGTGTCGGTTGTGATTGGAAATATGTTGTTTGTCCTGACTGAAATTGTCGTATGGAACGAAAAAAATGTCTTAACTAACGACAAAAATGCCTTTAAAAATGTCTTAACTAAGGACAAAAATGTCTTAACTAAAGACAAAAATTCTCACATTCAGAACACATTCCCTCCACTTTTTTCTTAACGTAAAAATTTTGTATTTTGAAAGACATTTTTTTGCATTTAGTTACGACAAATTTTCTTTTCCTTTATACAACACTGGGTAACAGTTTAGCCCCGCCCTAGCCCTGCCCCTTTGCCCATCAGTTCTGGAGTTGTGTAGTAAACAACTGACATTACTAGTTTTTTGTCTTATACTCTATAGAAAATATGTCGTTCATGCATTCAATTACTTATTTTTGTCTTTCATACGACAAATTTTTGTCGTTATCCCTTTGAACATGCGTCCCTTAGTTTTGTTTATTTTTGACATAAATTTGGTATTTTACATTAAATTTTTCTACCAGAAGACTTGAAGAAACACTTTACTCCTTCAAACTACACCTTGAGCAGAGACAGATGTATTCAATCTTCAGGCTGTTATTATTGGGAGATGGTATATGCCTCCTCCCAATCACCAAATCTGCAAGTAAATCTATATATATTTTATATGCTATTTATTTGGATAACAGGCATTATTGTGCACCCTCTTTTTGTATGTTTTTCCATGGAAGTATATATAGACATATATTTTTAGATTTTTTTTTTTTTTGTGTGTATTTAACCCTCTCTGGGAAATTACTCTGCACTTGTAGCTGTTAAGCCCCACAACAAAAATATTGGGAACTGTCACAGGACTCTTAGATAAATAAAGCACACAACACAGGTACAGATGAATTTAACCAGTTTATTAAAATATGTAAGCAAGAGCAAGCACTTCCACAACCAAGATAGGAACAGGCGTGAGGACAGTGCCTAGTCAACTACCCAGGAACTGACACTGAGCTGTACCAGGTCCGCTAGGAGAACTTAAATATAAAGGCAAGTGGTAGTCAGACAGGAACAGGAGTAGACACGGAGCGTAAGTCAGACAAGCCACAGTCAGGAGCCAAATCGGGTAGTCAGCCACAGCCAAGGTCAGATCAGAGTGGGTAGTCAGACAAGCCAGAGTCATACACAGATCGGCTAGTCAGACAGGGACACTGGTCAAAACTGGAGCAGATAGTCAGACAAAGTCAGGGATCGAGCCAGAGAATACACAGAAACCAAATCTAAGGTCAAAGGAGAGCAAAACTGGAGTAACACACAGAAACACCACGAAAGGGCAACTAAGCTCAGTTTGTTGGCAGACTATAAGGCCGCCTCGGAGGGAGAGACTCCATCAGGCAATCGTGCCTAATGCTACAAAATAGGGAGTGCGACGTCACAGACACGTGCCTGCAGAATAGAGACAAGCATGGAGGTTGCCCGATCCTACCCGTAGCATAGACAACGGACCACCTGACAGAATCACAGGCAAGCGGAATCATGGGTACCATGATAGTATCTACACCTTAATGACCTCCTCTCCACCGATGAGGCCCAGGCTTAAAAGAGAAAAGAGCATGGAACCTGCGGAGCAAGGCAGGAGCATGAATATTGCCACTGGGTACCCATGAACGTTCTTTAGGACCGTACCCCTTCCAGTGCAAAAAATATTGTAAGAGATCTCTGACTCTGCGAGAGTCCAGAATGGTTTGTAACTCATATTCTTCATGGCCATTGACTTGTACAGGACAAGGCTGAACTGGCACAAAAGTGTAGCGATTACAGATCAGGGGTTTTGGCAAGGAAACATGGAACACATTGTGAATACGCATACCAGCAGGAAGTTCCAGAGCGTATGAGACAGAAACGGGATACAAACTGGCTCCCTCAATCCAACACAAGTACCTTGGGCACCCCGTGAAGCTTAAATACTTCTCTAGAGAATATCTTGGCCAACTCTCTGGAGGAAGGGAAACCCTTCAGCGGTGCAAAGTAAGCCATCTTCAAAAACCTGTCAACGATTATAAGAATGACCTTGTGACCCTTTGATGCAGGCAACTCAACCATAAAGTCGATGGACAGGTGTGATCAAGGACGCTCACCATTAGGGACAGACTGCAGCAGTCCCATCGGAAGATGTCTTGGAGTCTTGCTATGGGCACATGTGGCACATGCTGCTACAAATGCAGAGCAGACAATTCTTAGGCTAGGCCACCAGAAAAGTCGAGATATGGACCATATCAATTGGTCATGACTGATATGCCCTGCGGCTTTCAAGGAGTGATATGTCTCCAGCAATCTGGTACGAAGAGGCTCGGGGACAAAACATCTACTGCTGGGCTTCTCTCCCGGGGCTGTAGCCTGGTAAGACAAAATCTCCTCACCTAAGGGAGAGGTAATACTAGTATGGATGGTGGTGAGCATGTGATTGGAAGGAATGATAGGCACCGGAGAACTATCCACCTCAGGATCTGCCCCAAATTGCTGAGAGAGAGAGAGTCCGCTCTGACATTCTTGGTACTAGGAAGATACGAGACCACATAATTAAACCTGGAAAGGAATATCGGCCATCTGGCCTGTCTGGGGGACAACCTCTTGGCCTCAGATAGATACAATAGGTTCTCGTGGTCTGTGAGAATTAGTATCAGTGAACTTGTCCCCTCCAGGAGGTAATGCCATTCTTTAAGTGTGAAAATAATAGCCAGGAGTTTTTGATCACCAATATCATAGAGACTCTGTGCCCTAGATAATTTTTTGGAAAAATACTCGCACGGCAGTGAGGGTTTGCCAGGTGCTTAGCGTTGAGACAGGAGGGCGCCTACTCCTGACTCAGATGCATCAACCTCCGAAGTAAAGGGCAGGGCTGGATTGGGATGAGACAGGATAGGATCTTTGGCAAAAGCAGCCTTCAAATTGTCAAATTCTTGGATAGAACTGGGGGACCAGTTAGACAGATCTGCCCCCTTATGTGTCATATCAGTAAGTGGCTTCACCAGTGAGGAAAAGTTCCTTATAAGTTTCCTATAATAATTTGTGAAGCCCAGAAACCTCTGTATGGCTTTCAGTCCCACTGGACGGGGCCTCTGCAGGACTGCCAACAACTTAAGTGGATCCATGGCCATTCCGAAAGAGGAAATCACGTAACCCAAAAATGTCACCTGGGACTTGGGGAACTCACACTCAAGAGTTGCAAAACCAAGGTGACATCCTCTTGATGTGCTTCCAAGGTCAGTGAGTGGATAAGAATGTCATCAAAATAAACCACTACACACCTCTGTAGTACATCTCTTAATACATCATTGATGAATTCTTGTAAGACTGCCGGAGCATTGCATAAACTGAATGGCATGACCAAATATTCATAATGTCCGCTACGAGTGTTAAATGCCGATTTCCACTTGTTCCCTTCGACAAGGTTATATGCGGCCATTAGATCAAGCTTGGTAAATACCGTGGAGCCCTTAATTTGGTCAAATAATTCCGTAATCAACGGCATAGGGTAAGCATTCTTGATCAATAACTTATTAAGGCCTCTGTAGTCGATGCATGGTCTCAGCTCCCCATCCTTATTTTTCACGAAAAAGAATCCTGCACCAGCAGGCGAGGAGGACTTGTGAATGATCCCTCTGGCCAGGGCATCAGACACATACTCCTCCATGGCTCGATTCTCTTCAACAGATAGAGGGTAAACTCGTCCTCTAGGAGGTATGGCTCCTGGGATTAAATCAATAGTGCAGTCATAAGGCTTGTGTGCCAGCAATTTACTAGCCTCTACCTTGTTGAATAACTCATTGAAAGATTGGTACACTGTAGGTAACGAGGAAGAGGTACAGAGTATTCTGGTAGGTTGCTGTAAACAAGCCTTGGCATAACAGGAAGACCATGACACAAGGTCACATGTTTGCCAATTTATCCTGAGGTTGTGAGTCTGTAGCCAGGGAAACTCCAGGATGACTGCATAATGAGGGGAGTTTATAAACTGAAATTGTAGGATCTCTACGTGGAGCGCCCCTACCCTTAGAGATAACAGACATGTCTCATGTGTCACATGTGACGGTTGCAATCGTCTACTGTCAATAACTTAGATAGCCAGTGAATAAGAGCGAGGCAACAACGGAATCTCGTGCTTGGCCACAAAGTCAGCATCCATGAAGTATCCAGCAGCTCCAGAATCCACCAAGGCCAGAGCTGTGACTTGCTGGGAATCTGGGGACTGTGAAACTCCACCTAGGGTCTGCCCCCGACACAACCCTAGGTGCAGGCATTTCCCGGATGAGGAGGACAAGAGTGCAACAAGTGCCCTGCTTTACCACAGTATAGGCAAAAGCGTTCTTTCCTTCAGAAGGGTCTCTCCTCCCGGGACAGGAGCGTGAAGCCCAACTGCATAGGTTCACTTCTGGCCCAGTCTGAGCCAGGAGATATGGGAGGCAAGGAAGGACAGGGTGGGATATAAAAGCTAGGAGCCAATCGAGTCATGGGTCTATGTCTGTCATGGTTTCCCAAGAATAATTCAGGAGTCAGACTGGTATAGTAAAAATGACAATATTTGTTAAACAATACAAACAGAATATAACAATAATTAGGAGTAATCACAGGCACTAGACACAAGGAACAGTAGAGGTCCCACTAGAGGTCAGCAACTCTATCAGGAATAGAGACAGGCACGTGTCCCTGTAGTCTCTTTATCTGGGAGGGTACTCAGGAAGTGCTCCTAGAGACAACCTAATTCACGACTGCAGTCAGAGGGAAGGCAGAGGGACGCACGTCTGCCATCAGTTCCAAGGAATAGTCAGACGCATGTCTGACGTCAGTTCCAAGAAAAATGAAAACGAAATTTAGTCTTAACCAGAGCCACAGGTCCGCACCAGATTGGGTGTCTACTATGAGCAAGGAGCAGGCAGGAGAATAGTCAGACAGAGCCACAAGTCAGCACCAGAATGGATGGTCATACAAGCCAGGTCATACACAGAGTAGTTAGTCAGCCAGAGCCACAGGTATGCACCAGATTGGGTGTCTGCTATACACAAGGAGTAGGCAGGAGAATAGTCCGACAGAGCTACAGGTCAGCACCAGTATGGATGGTCAGACAAGCCGGGTCATACACAAAGTAGTTAGTCAGCCAGAGCAACAGGTCTGCACCAGATTGGGTGTCCGCTATGCACAAGGAGCGTATGGTCAGACAAGCCAGGTCATACACAGAGCCCAAGTAAACCCAACTGTGTAGAACGACAATGCAAGGGCAACTGAGAATTGGCTCAGTTCCCTCTTAAAGCCCAGCATAGGAAGTGGATGGGAGGAGATTACAGCCAAGCAGAACAAAACGGGTCTGCACCATTCTGCTGCTTCGTGCCCGTTAATGACACATCCCACTGTGATGCGTCAAACTAGCGGCCCTCACCTGTGTCAAAACGAGCACCAAATCCAGCTGGCAAGAGTACATGGGCCGCCAACGCTGCCGCCAGGCATGCTCAAACCAGGCATAGTCTGCAACGGCTGGGAGGAAGCGACTGCAACATATCAACGCCTCCTGCGTCCTCATCGGCAGCGTTGCTGGCACTAGGTAACTGTCACAATGCCTCAACTCTTTGAAAGAAGGTCTCTCCCTGAGCCTGGTATCAATCAAAATTGTGAAGATAATCAATTGGTTTAAATCCTCCAGCAAGCTCACAGGCTGCTATCTCATCCTTAATGGAGTCACATAGACCCTGCAAAAATGCTGCTACGAGTGCCTCATTGTTCCAGCCCACCTCTGCAGCCAAGGTGCTCCCTGTCATATGGTCATGAGCCATTTTGCTGCAGAAACTGCTCTGGCTGGAACGTCAAAGACCCTATGGAATTCATCTACAAATTCCTTGAAGTTGGCCACAATGGGCTTCCACAAGGGACTGGCCCAAGCCAGTGCCTTACCAGACAACAGTGAAATCACAAAATCGACTTTACTTCATTCATTGAAGGCATGTGGTACCATTTCCAAGAATATGCCCACCTGGTTCAAAAACCCTCTGCAGAGTGTAGGCTCCCCTTCAAAGCATTGAGGAACGGAAGCGGTACCCGACAGTCCTTGATAAGTACTGGACTCAGGATCAGAGGGTACTACCGGTGCAGAAACTGGGGAAGTCACTGGTTGACAAGGAACCTGACCAAGGTGTGCAGTGTGGTTTAGGAGCATTTGCATGGCAAATGACAAACTGGTCGATCCACTGATCTTGTGAGTCCATTCTGACTAGAATGCTCAGAACTGGTTCATCTGTACCTACAGTACTCATGGCCCTTTCATACTGTTACGGGACTCTTAGGTAAATAAAGCACACAACACAGGTACAGATGAATTTAACCAGTTTATTAAAAAATATAAGCAAGAGCAAGCACTTCCACAACCAAGATAGGAACAGGCATGAGGACAGTGCCTAGTCCACTACCCAGGAACTGACACTGAGCTGTACCTGGTCCGCTAGGAGAACTTGAATATAGAACCAGACATGGTTCTAACCAGTAGATCGAGAGGGAACCTGGAACGCCAGGAGTCCAGACCGAGAGAGCATAACTGGTTGATCCCTGAAGAGGGAAAGTCTCAGAATAGTAGCCTCGGGTGGCTTGCAAAGCTGAATATCCAAATAGCACGGACAGCAAATAAGATTCAAATACCAACCAGAGAGACAGAACCCGTATAAAAGGGGAATGAGAGATAAAGAGAAGGGAGGAGAGAGAGAGAGAAGAAGGGGACTCAAAGGCTAGTGACAGGAAAGTTCCAACCCCAAAGCTTTAAAAGAAAACCAGGGTAGCCAGACCACTTGGTACTTCGTTAGAGACCCAGTGGAGAATGCATGTAACCTTTCTGCAGAAGTTCTCGCTTCAGTCCTCATATACCACACGGAAAGGGAAGGAGGGTGGGGCGATTCCAAGAGTGAAGGTATAAGAAGTCTTGTGGTATGTAAAAGATGGTGGAACAGGGTACGTTGGACCTTATCAAGAGAGACAGAAGGGGGTAAAACATAGAATAAGAACAGCAAAGGATCCAAGGGAAAAGGTTTCCCAAAGATGGCACTGAGCACTCCGGGCACTAAGGACCAGAATGGCATGATCAGCGAACAGTTCCACCACATGTAGTAAAGCGATCCTTCAGATGTCTGACATCTCCAACACTAGACGAAGAAGGGAAAATGCCAGAGAGTTGCTTCAGAGTGTAATACCATCTTGTCAACAGTTTATATATCTCTTCCCTAGTAGCGTTATCCACCGCCATAGAGGCAAGACGTTTAAAGAAAGAATGCCATTGAGTCAATGACCAGTTTATGGAATGGTCTCTTTCCCAGTGTGCAACAAAGGGCGGTTTAACTAAAGTGATCGGTTTAGCTAGTAATGCATAGATCTTAGATAAAGATTTAGATGAGTAAGACCCAAAAAGCAGAGAGGACTCAAAAGCAGTACGGGACCGACTGGTACCAGCAGGAAGTCGTGAGGAGATAAAAGTGCGAGAGTTGTAGGTAGTGCCATTTATGGGCTGATGGTAGAGAAAAGGAGTGGCACAGAGTGTCAAAAGAACGAAGCCCTGTAGACAAGAGCAGAACATTCAGAGTGGACGCCTGAACATCTTTCCACAGCCTGAACAGGCCACCAACCCCACCAGGTAAAAAGGCTGGATGACAATATATAGACAAAAGAAGGGAAGGAAAAGTACAGTTAACCAGATCCCAGACGCTGCACAGGCGGAGGACAATAGGGTGTGATTTAGCAAAGGAGTAATGCATCCATGGTCATAACCATAAAATGTTACCAAGATCCGTATTCGGAAAGTGTAGACCAGTAAGCCTAACCCATTCTTTCTTAGGGTCATGAAAACAAGAGAACAGAACAGATAGTGTAGAAGCGTGATAATATTTAAAAACATTGGGAATGGCCAGACCCCCCCATGGTCCTGGGAAGAGATAACAAGGAAGAGGCCAGCCCAGGCCTTTTATAAGCCCAAATGAACAAGAAAATCATAGACCGAAATTTAGAAAGCCAAGTATGGGAAATCGATAAAGGTACGGCATTAAATAAGTAGAGCAGTTTAGGTAAAACAATCATTTTAACCAAGTTAGCCCTACCCATCCAAGAGATATACAATGATGTCCAGCAAGCCAATTCCAACTGAAGCGAATCCCAGAGGTGGGAAAGATTAATGTCCATCAAGGAAAAAGAGAAGCCGCGAGACGAATACCTAAATAAGAGATCGTAGAGTCCGACCACCGAAAGGGAAAGGAAGCTTGTAAAGAGAGACCAAAGCAGGAGAAACATTAATATTAAGAACCTCCGACTTCTGCAGATTCACTTTAAAGCGGGAGACAGCACTCTTAGACTACAAGACTTGCATAAGAGGAGGCAAGGAAGTGGCAGGAGAATAAATGGCCAACAGAAGATTGTCTGAAAATTATGCAATTTTAGAATCGCCTTCCAAAATTGGTAAACCCATAATGTCGGGGGAGGAGTGAATCATATTCAACAGCGGTTCTATAGAGAGAACAAACAATAAAGGAGACATGGGGCAACCTTGTTGTGTACCGTTGGTGATCTCAAAGCTATTGGATAGGAAGCCATTAATAGAAAGTCTAGCTTTAGGACACTCTTAAAGACTCACAATACTGTGCAAGCCACAAGGCCCTAATCTGAGATAGCGGAGAAGGTCTTCAAGATAGGTCCAATCCACCCTGTCAAAGGCTTTCTCCTCATCAATAGAGACCAAAAGAGAAGGTATCTGTTTCAATATAGCTCTGTACATAAGAGCAATCACCTTTATGGTATTGTCCTTAGTTTCCCTATGGGGGACGAATCCAGCTTGGTTGCTATGGATATAGTTCACGAGGCACGGTTTCAAGCAATTAGCAATCATTTTAGCATATAGTTTGATGTCACATTTGAGAAGAGAAATTGGACGGTAGCTCGCACAGTCCACAGGATCCTTCCCGGGCTTAGGGATAAGAGTAACATGAGCAGTAAGGGCTGCCGAAGGAAAAGAGGCACCACCAAGTAACGCATTGTAGGTTTTCAATAAGAAGGGCATCAGAACAGAACGATATTTCTTATAATACAAGATTGGGAAGCCATCCGGGCTAGGGCTCTTCCAAGATGGCGTAGACTTAAGTGCCACCAGAAGTTCAGATAGCAGGAAAGGTCGCTCCAAAACCTCAGTAGGGAGCTGTTGAGTCCCAGATCTAAGCAAAAAATCCTTAATAGAGTGGGAAGAAGGTTGGGGCCCTTGACTGTCATCACTATTCAGGTTATACAAGGCCTTGTAGAAGTCATGAAAATCTCCTGCTATACCAGGAAATATTAACTGGCTTATCCCATGGGAATCTTTAACCATAGCGATATACCGAATATTCTGTTTAATGCAAATAATGCAAGCTAATAATTTGCCACATTTATTGCCATGGAGATAAGGTGCATATTTATGCCAATGGAAAGAGCATAGGTGCATAGAAGAATAAAGGAGAGCGAGGTCCTTCCTAACAGACACTAGAGTGGCTAAAGTAGCAAAGCTCATGGTACGTTTATGTTCTACATGCAGAGTGTGAATGGTAGTTAATGACTGGATGCTCTGGTGTTGCTGTCTCCTCCTACGTGCCCCAAATTTAATAAACTCCCCTCTAAGCACCGATTTGTGGGTCTCCCAAACTATAGGGTCAGAAGCTGAACCACAGTTGAGTTCAAAATAACTACGCAAAAGATGTTGCATCTGGGTGGACATATCTTTATCAGCAATGAGAAGTATGTTAAGCATCCACGGACTGTCAGAACCAGTATTAGGACCAAGAGAGAGTTGGACTGTGATCCGACCATGTAATCGGCTCAATGTCAGCAGCATGAAAAAAATTAGTTACATGTTGTTCTAAAATAAGTATTATAAGCATGCATAATAACATAATAATATCATGACAGAATCAGAGGAAGTAACATTTCCATCACTGGGGATAAAGGTTGCACTGAGGAGACCAAACCTCATACCATGTCAGTACATGTCACCCATAACTTCAATCCACAGTGGATAATGTAAACATATTAGAAAGACCACCAAGATATTATGTGAGGCACTCATGCACCACCCTTGCTTCCCAATGCCATGGTGGATCTCAAAGAATGCCAAGGGTCAAGCTGGAGATTCCATGAAAAAAGCACTGTAAAAGAACTCACAGGCCACAGGTATGAGAGAAATGCAAGCAAGTTCAATATTGGGCAAACATAGCATGCACTCTGAACATTAATGATAAATAATAAGCAAGCAAATGAACTCCCAAACAACAGTGGAGTTGCCTTTAGAGTGTGTGTGGGGGGGAGAGGGAGCACATACATGCAGGAAAAAAGATACAGTATAACCCCCACTCAATCCCTAACCATAGACAAGGGTCATAATCAGAGCAGCGGCATAGCAGGGGAACAGAGAGCTAAGGGAACAGAAAGGAAAAGAAGAACAGCAGAAGTGGGGGAAGGGGAAAGAGGAAATAAAAGCAGGTTTTAGTGACTGTTTGCCCAGAGTCCAGATCATGTACATAAGCACAACATAACCCATAACATTGTTATCATAACATAATCATAAGTAAGTACAGTCCCGTTAGTGGAAATAACAGTTGAACTGAGGGAGCCAAAGCTCACAAGTAAATCCACAAGTCGACCCTTCTACCCACCCATAACGCCAAACAACAGTAAATAAATCAAAATAAAGGAAACAGGATTTGTTATTAAGGCACTCATTCACCACCCCGTGCCCCAATCTTATCGTGGAGCTGCCTATTCTATAAAGTCCAAGCAGAGGCACTGGGTTAAGCCATGTGAAAAATAAAAATAAAAAAAACTTACAGTCCACAGGACAACAGCCAAGCTTCAGGTATGAGACAAATGAGGAAGTTCAATACAGTGTAAGTGCAGCCTCAGGGGACTGCGGCAGAATCACCCCAGATGGGCCCAGTCTCTGGAGGAGGTTCAAGTGCCGGGATACTCAAACACTTCTTTCTAGGTCCAACTGGATCTCTCCACCGGTATCATTGAGCTTTGGCCATACCCGGAGCATGCATGCCCGGCGAGTGGGGCAGGTTATTATCCCCCTGGGTATCAGGAAGAGGAGGAATTCCCAGATCTCCACAGAAGACATCAGCTTCATCCAGAGTACACATCGAAACGGCACACCATTATAATGAACGATCAAATTGAAGGGGAACCCCCATTTATATTTGATTTGTCTCAGCCGTAGGTATTCATTCACAGGTTTGAGAGCCCTCCTCTGTTTGAGAGCATACAGAGAGAGATCTTAGAAAAATTGTAGTATAATTCCTGCATATTTCACTACATCCATATCCCTACTATGTTGAAGTATAGCTTCCTGATCGATAAAATACAGAAAGCAGCATACCACATCCCTTGGCAGATCAGTTGGCAACCCTCTAGGCCGTAAAGCTCTATGAGCGCATTCCAATGGTATAGCGGGGTCAGGTGGCATACCTAAAACATCTACAAAAATAGTTTACAGAGTAGACGGTAAATCCTTGTTAGGGACCGATTCAGGCAGTCCTCTTATTCGCAAATTACATCAGTGGCCCCTATTGTCCAGGTCGTCCGTCAAGTTTGTTTGTGAGCAAGGCAATAGTATCATCTTGTTGTGACAGGAGTTGTCCAAATTCGTGGTGCTGTCTAAACATAGCCTCACCTTCTTGCGCCAAAGTAGTGATATGCTGACCCAACTGGAGAAAATCCTTGCGCAGTTGAGAGAGTTCATCTTTAACTGCAGATTTAATCTCTGAGACAGTGGCCTTCATGTCATCTCTGCTTGGGAAGTTCAGAAGATCTTCTTCAGTGACTGGAGCCTGCATGCTCGGTACACTCTGGACAGAAGCAAGGTCCTCAGCTGAAGCAGATTCAGCAGTGTTAGGAATCAGAACAGGGTCCACAGCTAGCTCAGTCGAGTCTACGGCGGAAAGTAAAGTGGTAGAGATAGTCTCAGGTGGCAGCAACTCCAACAACTTTCCCTAGGACTCTGAGTCCGCAGCCCTAGTAGGGCGGATCGGGAAAAACTCTGTGATCTGAAGGTTGCGCCGCCGAGCTCTATTTCATTTTTTAGCTGAGAACATGGAGATAGAGTTCAGGGAGCCTCTCCATCAAAATAAAACATAAAGGGTCGTGGTTAGTGCAATTAAAAGCATAAAGTGGCTATAGAAGTACGGAGCACAAGAACTAAGCGGCCATCTTCCTTGGCAGTCGCTCCGCCCCCCCAGCGACATTTTTATTCTTAATTTTTCTAACTACTGCTTACTTAATGTGTATTTATGTATAGTAGGTGTTGACTTTTTTCTTTTATAGAATATCTATTCAATACACAGATTTTTCCATTATACAATGGAAAGACAGTGAAAAACACAAGCAGCCAATCACTGATACACTTTACATTTGCGGGAGTACCTTAGTTTACTCAGCAAGAAAAGCACTACAAAGTAGTTTTTTTTAACCCTTTGAGTGCCAGAGGGGTACGCAACACAATTCTTTGCAATGCGTTGCGTACCCCTCTGGCACTTAAAGGGTTAATATATCTAATTTCCTTTGAATCCATGTTCCAGTGATAACTGAATACAACTCTAATCTCCTTACTTTTATTACTTTCAAATGTAAAAATAATATTTAATACAACCCCCTCATACACATACACAAGCATACTCACAGATGGAAAAGGCTATCACGGTCCCCGTGATTCCCTGTCACTCTCTGTGATGTTACCTGTGCATTGGAGGAGGCTGATTGGCCCGCCCAGGATGTTCCTTTATATACTGAGTCTATGGCACCTGTCAGGTGCCCTTTCGTGGTGTTCCTGATCATGCGCCTTTGTTGCTGTGTTCCTGCGTTACTGTGTACAGACTCGGCTCGTCTGACTATCCTGCTGTTCCTGCTCCGTGATTGACCCAGTTCTGGCTGACGTTCCTGCTCCGTGATTGACCCGGCTCTGGCTGACATTCCTGCTCCGTGATTGACCCGGCTCTGGCTGACGTTCCTGCTCCGTGATTGACCCGGTTCTGGCTGATGTTCCTGCTCCGTGACTGACCCGGCTCTGGCTGACGTTCCTGCTTCGTGATTGACCCGGTTCCGGCTGACGTTCCTGCTCCGTGTTTGTTTCCTGTGTTCCAGCGAGACTTTGATCGCCTACTGGCGACATTCTGAACTGTGCGGGTAGTATTGCCCTGACTGATCACGTCTCTGCAGCTGAGCTGTTGCCTCCATTACCGAGCCAGTCTGCATACCTTGCTGAGCTGTTGCCTCCATTACTGAACCTGTCAGATACACTTGCTGTGCTGGTTGCCTCTGATATTGAACTTGTCTCTGTACACTTGCCAAGCTTGTTGCGTTCTATCCGAGCCATTTAACACTTTATGAGCCTGTTGCCTCAGTGACCAAGCCTATGCGTTAACACTAGCAGTGTAGTTATCCATCTCGGTGCTCGTTCATTACCGTTGTTGCACCGCGTGGTGCTATTGGGCATTCCGTTAGCTCTTGCAGTGTGTTGCTCCGTAACGGCACCGGAAGGGTGTCTTGGCTCTGGTCTCCAAGTGCTCACTGTGTTCTGCTACTGTATCGCACTAGACAGTGCGTTGGCTCCCAGATCACTTGTGCAGTGTCTCCTCCGTTGTGGCACCCAAGGGGTGCTCTTGGCTCTAGTCCAGTTGGCACATGCAGGGTCTCTTCCGTTGACAGACCTAAGGGGCGTTCCAGGCTCTGGTCCCATTAGCTCCAGCAGTGGCTCTCCTCCGTTATATCACCCTAGTGGTGTATTGGCTCTAGCTCTAGTCAGTCCTTGCTGTATCATTGGGCGCCTTACTGTACAGCTATCTGAGAGTGATTCAGTTCAGTCGCATACTGCACCTTCCTTTGCACTACCTCAGAGACTGTTAATACCTACTGGGCATTGGCTAATCACCATCACAGAGACTGATCAGTTTGCTCTAAGCATTAACCCTTGTCCCTCCATTTATTTTGTTTGCTACTATTTGCTCCTACATTATTGGGCCTGTACTACTGCCATTACTTGTTTATACCTGTTCTGGCCCCCAGGGGCGCTGTTCATTAATTTTAATTCAATAAAACTGTGTTTTACTTTTAACCCTGGTCTGAGTGTCAGAAAACCGTAACAAAGGCAAAGAAAAAAGAAAGGTGTTCTAGTTCTCGTGTACAAACCTTGAAGCATTTGCTGAATGGTTAAACATCAGTCATTCACAGGCTGATCTTCAAATAAAACTTGTTTCTGCGAATTTGTCATTGATTATTTAAGCCCCAATATGTAGGGATGGGTCCAAAGTTTCACCTCAAACTGAAATCAGTGAAAAATGGCACTTTCCTCTTGGCAAATAATTTCCTTCAAAAAGTGCAGGTTTTCTGCTTTCTCCTGCTGGGGTATATTTTCCTTTGGTCCTGCTTTTTTCGCCTAGCTCATTGTGCATTGAAATCAATGGGAAGAAAAAATTTTCTCCACCACACAAAAGTTTTCTCTAGCTTTCTACAGCCTTATAAAAGGGTGTCAGGCTCTCACAGCATGCCATTCTGTGTTTGTGGGAGGAGAGAGTAGCACGTGGTTTGAGCTAGAGAAGACATGGGAATTGAAGTTTAGTTTTGGGAATCTTTTAGGTAGGATATTTGTTCTCTCTATTAGGAGAGTCAGTGGGGAACTCTGAGGAGAAGAAGGTAGAAAGGAGGTTGACCCCATATACCCCAAAATTCCATGTGACTGACTGGCAAGACACAGGCAGTTGAGGACCTATTTGCTTGCTGATCTTGCTGTTATTTTCTCTGTGCTGGGTGCGGGAAGTCTGGGGAAAGAAGTTGTTGATTTTGTTTTTCAGTTATAATTTTTTTTTGTTCAGACTGTGATAAGACAGTGTAGAAAACTTAAAAAAATAAATAAAATAATAAAAAAATATAGAAATAAACAAAAAACTAAATATATTAGGTGACAGACAACTGACTGGGCTAAGTCAAGACATCATACTATATTAGTTGTGCTGTAGAGTAAAAGCACACAGAGTAGTTGAGTAATGTCCAGCAAATGCACAAGGGGCAGGGGAGGGGGAAGGTTGGAGTATTGCAGGGATATGACAGATAAGTAGTAGTTCAAAAACTGACTGCAGCAATGGTTGCTGCAGCGTGTGCAATAAACAATGATGATGATCCCTCTACTCCAAGGGAGGATGCAGTTTGTCAAGGTCCCAGCCAAACTTCCATCACCACCAGTGCCAGTAGAAATAAAGAACCATATAAGAACACTGAAGATGACAAGAAGTCACATTCAAGTGTTGATGATGGCAATAGCATAATAGAGGACAGTGTAGCAGATGAACTTCCTGCTGCATCAGATAGTGAGACAGACAAGCACCAAAACACCCATCCTCAAAATAGTAGCAAACTTTGTTACAGTAAAAGTAAAAAGAAATTGTTTATGACCTCTAAAATCTTAGAGAAAATATAAGGATAGTGGGCAAGAATTGTCAGGTGATGCAGCTGCTGCTGCTGAGGATGACCTAATGATGACTGATGATAATGTAGATCTAGAATTATATCCCTCCAGCATCCTTCTCTTGTTCAGATACAGATGAAGTTGAGAGTGAGGATGATGACATGGCTATAAGGTTCGCAGAAAGTCAAAGCCTGAATCTTCTACTACTGAAAGGATCCTCAAGCTAAGCATGTTGCTATCTGTTGTCTGTACAAAAAGCATGTGAGCAGGGGGAAAGCAGGCTCACACCTAGGCACCTCCTGAATGAGATCCCACCTGAAGCACAACCACGGGTCTGACTGGGAGACATGCTATCAACAAGCCAAAGGTGCCACAACTAACAGCAGTAGAAGCACTTTAAAAAGTTCCCAGGGCTCTAGTGCAGAAAAAAGAAGTAGTAACGTTATTTATGTGTCAGAGAATGTGCTGCTGCTAGTGTTCCTGACTGAGTTCCTGGGAAGCAGTCATAAACGTTACAAAAAATCCCTGTGGTATGGCAGGGTTGCCAAGAGGTTGGAAATAGACATACTGCTGTATCGTTTTGTAGAAAACCGAGGTTTCAGAAAACTGATGTCATGTGTAGCTCCATGCTGGAATATCCCAAGCTGCAGTTATTTTTCCAAGATGGCTATGCATGAATAGTACTAGCAGGTGGTTAGTGTGGTTGGAAAAGTGCTATAAAGTGTGTATGGCAAGAAAATCCACCTGATAACAGATATGTGGACAAGTGGGCAGAGCACAGTTTCCCTTCCAGAACCAACAGTGGATAACACTAGCTTACAACATCAGGTTACAGCCAGTAATCATGCTTTTGGTTTTGGCAGTGTGATTAAAAGGCAGCAGCAGGATAGCTCATACCATCGTCATGCCACCTTGTGCATGTAGAGTTTTGAAAGACAGTCCCACAAAGCTGTAGAGGATCGTTGTAAGCTAGAGCAGATGATAGAGGAATGGCTTGTACACAGCTCCTTAAAAGCTGGTTTTGTGTCTGCTGATAACGGCTCCAACATAATAGCTGCTTTGAGAGTAGGTGGTGTGGTGCATGTGCCCTGCTTTGCCCATGTGCTAAATTTAGTTGTGACCAGATTCCTGGCAGACTCAGAAACCCTCAAAGAGATGCTTACTATTGCCCACAAAATCTGTGCCCATTTTAGTCACTCCTACAGTGCACGCAATGCTGCATATTCCATACAAGAGCGTAACAACCTGCCCTATCACCAGCTGAAAATGTAGGTCCCTACCAGGTGGAATTCCACATTGTACATGCTAGAGCATTTGTAAGAGCAGAATAAGGCCATTAACAAGTACACCATGCAAAACTGGAAGGCTTTGGAGGGAGCCTCTTTGTCACCTGGCCAATGGCAACTAATGTGCAATGTATGTGAGCTACTGAAATCCTTTGAAGAGGAAACCATGCTGGTGAGTCGCACTGGGGCAGGAATTAGTGAAATTCTACCACTGATATTTTAATTGCAGAAAAAAATGAGGAGCATGTCTGAGGATTCTTACCATAATGACAAAACAGACATGCACCAGCTGGTAAAGGACATGTTAGCGTGCTTTGAACAAGATCCTCGCAGAGTGTCCATGAAAAGCAATGAGGAATACATTCTTGCCACTTTGCTGGACCCCCACTTCAAACACAAAATTTCAGAATTTCTGCCAAAGGACCATCAGCAGTTTGTCGCAACAAGGAGTCATGATGATCAGCAGCAACTCTCTGAGGAATCACACTGTCAAGGAATATCGAGACACGCTTATTGATTGAGTGGAGGGTTGCATTTTTGGAGTAGGAGAGGGAGAAAGGGAGTGCACAACAACCATCTAGACAGTATAGTGAAAAGGAAGACAGCAAAGTATTTCAACTTGCAGATGCAGCTACATCATCCACCAGAATATCCCATTTGGAACACAGGGCAATTCATGGGTCTCAGCAGGGGTGGCAAAAACCCAACATTGGTAGTGGTGGTGGTGGCGTTGGTGTTGGTGGCACTTGGGATTTGCTCCCTGAGTACGGATTGGTAACTGACACACAGGAACTCTGTGTGGCTCCTAGAAGTGGTCCCACTGCATGTGAGATGGTTTCTAGATACTTGAGGTATAGCTACATTTTAGGCATAAACGATGACACCATGGACTACTTGCAAACAAAGCAATGTGTGTGTGGCCAGCATTGACACGTACTGCAGTGGAAACCCTCAGCTGACCTTCAGCAAGCATTGAGTCTGAGAGGGTTTTCAGCGCAGCTGGCTACATTGTTAATGACCGCAGGAAACGGCTATCAAACAGCAATGTTGGGAAACTAACATTCTTAAAAATGAATCAACATCTCATACCATCTCAGTATCAGTTAGAAGAAACTACACAAGACAGACAAAGCTAGGACAAATAAATTAACAGCAGCACAGATGAGGAGGTGGAGGAGGGATGTAAAGAAGGGTTTCCACCATCTACCCCACTTGGGACCACTGCTATGCGCGACAAGTAATGTGTGTCAATACTCTGAGAATGAGGATAGTGATTTGTCGCACACATTACAATGGTAAAAACTATATTCATACACAAATCACACCATACCAGCAAGTCCCCCACCATCACCACTGCCGTACACATCTACCACATTGTAGGTTGTATTTTATTTTTGTTATTACTTGACATAGTCATAAATATGTGCCAGTGTCACATATGAAGGAAGTTAATGTTGTGGGCAAAGGAAGGACAAGGAGAAAACTTTTGTGAAAATAGCTAAAAATCTGCATATTTTTGTGAAAAGTCGCGCAGGAAATTTTTCCCACTTTTCACCCACCGCACCAATGCGCACCTTCAAATTTGTTATTCCTAGTACATATGTAAACTTGAGTCCAGTTGTCTGACAGAATGAACTTCAGGGCTAACGTAAAATTAATTAACTGCCCCTCACCTCTCTGTCAGAATTCCATTTACTTTTTGAACGTTACAATTTTGTTTCCCTGTATATTGCTCTTTGCATGTATATATACCTGTTTTACCTCTGATATCCTAGAATTATGTCTTCCATTGCATGTTCTTGTATTATATCAGATACTTCTTTTGTGTTGGCTGGATACATTTTTTCTGATTAACTTGAGTGGGTGTGTGTGTGCATTCTGTACAACTGGCCATGACCACTTTTTGCTACTTTCTCACTTCCCTTAACAAGCTCTTGTTCAGGATAAGTATTCATGCTTAGAAGAGAAAGAAGTCATGGTAAACTATCTTCTGTTCTAATTCTCTTAGACAGAGAGGCATGTGGCCAAGCAAAAGGCCACAGGAACAAAATAAGGACTAACACACTGTTTACCCGGAATGACCTATGAATACTAACTGGATAACTTTTCAATCAAACCTATTATGTTTAGTTGAAATTTAACTACTAAACAAACCCCAGCCAGAGGAAAAATTTCTTAACTATTAAATCAGAGCTAACACTATGGATTTATTTTTACTTATTTATAATTATCCTTACAACATATAATTAAAATATGGAAAAGTTAAAACTTTGAATAAATTACCTCCATAACCACCTTCAGATACACAACGCAAAACCTATGGCAGAAAATATAGAAAATGTCTTGATAAGATGTACCATTTTTGCATGGATTTTTAGTCAGCTTTTGAGTAAATAACACTGCAACCTGAGCATGTTTTTATAGAGCCTTTTCCCAGTAATATTGACCCTGCTTCATAGATTATTTTGAAAATGACACTTGACACTGGTTTCAGTATAACCCAAATGACAATTTTTTCTCTTGTCGTCGTCCATCACAACTGGCATTGTACTGCCTCTGCTAATGACTGCATTCTCATCAAGATGATGGGTTCAGTTGATCTTCTTGTTGCTATATAATAATGACAAGCAGTTGAGGCCTAGCTTGAGTTATCTGTTACAAGGTACTGACAAAGGAAATAGGGATGAATTAAGTTAGAGTGCTGCAGTTTTGCTAGCATTAGCATTATACATTTATTGCATAATATGGCTATTATTTGGGTTTTACAGTGATATGTTGACAGAAAAAAAAAAACCTTAACCAGATTGGAACAATTCACATTGTCTTAATTTTAAACAGCCTGCAATAGAAATCCTCCACAGTGACAAATAAGCATGCATAATGTGTTCAATATTTAATAAAACTAGAAATGTAAATGCAATGTATGTTTATTTAGTAATCATTAGAACAAGGTATTGTATGCATGTTCGCATGCTGAAACCCTTAAAATCAATAAACGTTGTTGTTGCTTTCAGTTTTAATTTCATGATTTTGTAATCATACTGTTCATACATAATTTAACGGTATGTTTACTATGTAACAACCAATAGGATGCATTTCTAATGCATTGTGAAGCAATGCATTGCAGTAGTTTCTATATCACGCAAGGGGTTAACTGTAGATTTAACTTACAGGAGAAATAACTCTTCATAATACTAACTACCCATTTACCTTACTATGGCCAAAAAAATCCAAATGACCCTTATGAGTTTTGCTTTCATTTTGGTTTTATTCATGAGATAACATCTTCAGTTAGTCTTGGATGTCATGTCCGTAGAGACAATCATTAGAGTTTTTTTAATTTTCTTTCAAACTGAAGCAAGACGCATATGAGACTATATGTCTTGTACCAAGGAACAAGGCAAAATGTCATAGGGGCCACTAACATTTTCTCACCATAGTAAGGTAAATGTGTGTGTGTGTGTGTGTGGGGGGGGTTATTAGGATATATTAGTTCTCATTTAACTATCTACAGTTGTACATTTCTAAGCCCTTGTAGCTCTTGTAAGATATGCGGAAATTACACTATAGGAGTCAACAAGGTCACTTCCATCACATACAATCTTTCATTTCACTCTAACTGAATCATAGCTCAAATTATTTCTCCCCTTCTCATCTCTTCTTCATCTGCTGCCTTGGTCTTTATTATTGTTCTGCAGCCAGAACTCACAACTAGACCGTTTATCTGTGCTTAGTATTCAACAGACACACAGACACCGTCCTTCCCATCTTCTCATTTCTCTCTGACTATAATCTCTGCACATGCATGCACACACACCCACACACTGATGTTAATTAGCTAAAATCAGTTATTATTCCCCCATTTTAATAGTAAGACATCTAGCATTTGCAAGTATAGAAGTCATGCCATTGCTACTGTGAGGATGAATATTTTTTATATATATTATTTATTTGTTTGTAACCATTAGCTCACTGTTACCTGAAAAATCTCTTCCACTCACTCCATCTTCACAGCTCCTCTTAAATATTGCTTTCCTTTGAATAGTGTCTACTCTAGTTTACATTGTTTTATCCTGTCCCTTCATTTCTAGCTTGCAAACTGCTCCAATCCTCTAACATCCCTTTTTCTGAGGTGCAATCAATATCACTACCATAAAGATTGCACCAAAGTGAAAAGTGAGCTCAGCACTTTAGAACATTAAAATTGACCTATTATACCAAACTATTGGCCATTAATTTAATTCAGTAAACTCCTGATGCCTTTCTGCTATAGTGCATGGTACATGTATTGTTTCTGAAATGTTTTTCATAAACTTCTTTAGAAAATACACTTAAATGTTATAATAAAAGGAATATTTACTTTATTAATCACCTTCTATCTGCTTATGAGTCTTTACCTATTTTGAACAGGTACTCCTTTTCCAGCAACAAATTCAATTGACTCCTCTCATATTTACATGCCAGTTCAATTTTTGAAGTGCTACTTACTTCCATGAAATTATGTGAACAAAAATTCATACTCTGTCAATGAATCCTGTCTGACTCAATTTCCTACATCTATGGGTGTAGCAGGAAGTGATTTTGATTTGAAAAGCATGTGTGTGTCTGCTCATAGTACACTGTGTAGAGATCAATCAAGAGAAAAGTAGGACTTTTATGGGCAAGTGTGGAAGAAGACTACTAAGGAATTTTTTGGTGTACAAAAGTGGTATATTCTTCTACCTGCTCATGGATGAAGTACACATTTACTCCTACTCATTGATTAACTGGAGAGTTATAAATATAACCAAGAATTGATGTATTTTATATTTATTTGTAAACCTTTCCTTGACTGAGCTTGACAAAGAATATAGAATTAATGTTCTTGGTTTACTAACTGGCAGCTCATTAAAGGGATAGTAATGTTTCAAAATAAAAGCAGCTCTAATTAATCATCATAGTATTTGGACTTTGGAGAGTGTTATTTCAATTCTGTCAGCATTGTAGTTCAAGAGTAATTCAATAACAAAGTGTCCCCCTCCCGCCCCTTTTACTGATTTAACACTGCCCAGCCAGAGCAGAAGGGAGGTGCGCAGGTAGACTGCAGAGAGGGACAATCTTCAATTAAGATAAGGGAAAAACCTGAAAAGCTTGTCAAGGGGGGCAGGGATTTCATTGATTTCATAGGAATAAGAGTGTCCCCTTCTGTTATCTGTCTGGTCTATAGACTGCATTCCACATCTGAGAAGAGATAGCTTACACTAGGCAAAAGGGGCGGGAGGGGGAAACTTTTCTTAAATAAAATATTAAGGACTATATTCATTGTATTGTTCAAAACGTATTTTTCTAAATGTGATCATTTAATAACAATAGCACATGCTGAACAATTAGTTGAATTTAACCCTTTGTGTGGAACACAAATGATGTGTCCATCATTTACAATGAAGAAAAATTGCCCTTTAGGAACAAAGTACTACTTTTTTTATTTCATCTGTTTTACAAGTCTCATATGTATCAATTATATTGTGAACTAGCTTTGCATTGTTTTTTAAGTAACTCGTCAGGTATTTAATCACAAATATAGCATGAAAGTTACCTCATTTACATAAAGCACATTGTTCACTTATTGTACCCATTCAGTATGCATTCTCCTATTCTTCTTTTTGAACAAAAGAGTTGTGTTTTTCTGTTTTGGTGCATTAAGTCATGAGCTTAATTGGATGATAGTGCAACTTAGAAAATCTGGACCTAAGAAAGAATCCAGATGATACATTGCTTTAAAATATTTAAAATGCTGTATTATACAGTGCCTGGATACATAGTGTATTTTTCCACTTGGATTATCAATACTATTAAATAGGAAATATTGTTTTTGTTTTTAAAACTACCATAATATGTAATTAATTATTCAGACAGAACTATTCCTTTGCCACAGAAATATCCTAAATGAATAATATTACCCTGAGATAAATGTACTCAAGCTCATATGACGTCTTTTAAAGGCTTGCAATTACAAATATCAGATACATTTTTATTAAAAAAAAAAAAAAAAAAAATTTCCAAAAAAGAAAATGTTCTAGATGAAAAAAATACTTGTATTTAATCAAAATAATAAATAGTGTAATACAAATATATTTCATTTCACAACAATCACAAATGTGAATACTTCCAAAATATATTGGCCTCTGTGCACTGGCATTAATACTGAAAGCATTATATAGTGAAGCACATAAACTTGACATTGTTTAAGAAATAATGGCATGCAGTGCAGGGCTTTTGCTAGTAGTTAATGACCTACTGGAAGAGTCGATTGCTTGGGGCAAAGCTAAGGGCCCTTCACTATGTTGGTCATTAGTGAACATAAAATGGCCATTATTGATATCAGTTACAAAAAATACACCTTATTCTTTTGAATGTATATAGATTTTAGCTTGACATTTTAATGTCCTTCACATATATTTAAAGACAGTGTCCCATTTAAGTACATATTATTCTAATTAAGTGAAAACAAACAGATATAATAACTTCTTAATAATTGCTATCAATTGTGAACTATATTTCTCTTTTATATCTGTATATAATATGAAATTCACAAATAACAGTGAATTTATATATTTTCTGTAATAAGAATGCAGGAACAAGTTCAGGAGATGAATTATGTAGGTTCAAAGAAACAGAAGCAGCAGCACAACAATGTTCTCAAACAAATTACCACTAGCTATTCTAAGAGCAAAATAAAAGTGATGCATTCCTATGCGCTCTGGAGTGACAGTACCAATGCAAGGCTTGTTTTGTGTTCCTTCAAAAGGGTGTTTGCCCTTTTCTTATGTATTATTGATTACCATTTTGGTACAGGAGAAGATCAAGTTGATTGTACATACTAACTGCATTTAATGGAGAAACTCAATAACCCCTCATAAAGTATACATCTTCTGAGAACCCAGAGGCTTCTGTTTCAAGTGAATACTTAGTCGAACTGTCACTTTATAACAGATAGGTGATTTTCAAAGAGCTTTCAAATGCATCTATATTTATGTTGGTCATTTTTTTAAAACAGTTGTTTTTGATATATATTTGTCAGTGAAAATCTGCAGACACTACCTTAGAAAGTACTATGTAATTTGCAAAAAATTAATGTTAAATCTCTATACTGTTGTATGAAATAAAAAATGGCTAACAAAAATACAGGCGCTTTTGAAAGTTAATTACAATGCGACAGTTTCACTTTTACATCAATTAGAAACATTTGGGGTTTCTAATATTCCAGACTTTATGAAGAATTATAGAACTGGTCCATTTAATAGTATTACCAAAAACAATCAACTACATAATTGAGATATACAGGGAAAAACATCACAACCAATAACATTAAGATGTTTACTGTATGAAAATGCATGGCACAGAAAATGCAATGGGTACTATGCACAAAACAAAAGAAGGGCAATTTGAAGCAAGTCAGCTGCACCAGTTGGGAGAAATTTAATAGTCTTACATAGGATTTTTAATCCTTTAAATGCTATAGGGGTCTCCGTGCATTACAAAGCAATGTGTTGAAGACCTCTGTAACATTCAAAGGGTTAAAAAGTCTAATTTAAATGAGTGGGACAAAGTTTCACACCTTTTCCTAATATATAATGTATACAAATTTACTGCATACTTAGGCCTCGATTCAATTGGGTCAACCCCCCCCCCCAAAAAAAAAAAAAAAAAAAAAACAGCCAACGGCAGTTTTTAAGCTTGGTAAGCCATTCATTTAAAATGAAGAGTTAACAGCAGTTTTAAAATCACAATGAATGATAATGTTTCACCCATTGACTATACTCAGGACCCATTCAATCCTGTGAGGTAGTGTCAACAGATGATAAATTGAAGCATTTAAAACGTGAAATTCTGCACCCAGTTTTTCTGGCTGTACAGCATGCAACAGACAAAAAAAAAAACACCTTCGGATAAAACAAAGCAGGAAAACATCAGCTCATACAATACCCAGCATATAGCACAAGCACACCAATGTTAACAATAACTCCTGCAAAGCCAAACAACCACATGGAAAATGGGCATGCCTTACAAACAAGTCATGGACAAACAACAAAATCCTATCAACATCCCCAAAAAATGCCTTGACAAAGCTACCCAGCACAATCCCACACACCAAAACCCTGAACAACATGGGTTAACACACAGCAACACAAATGTATACACATATCACGGTCCCCGTGTCTTTCTGTCAATCTACTATGATGTACCTGTACATTGGTGGAGACTGACTGGCCCGCCTAGGATGTGCCGTTATATGCTGGAGCTTGGGCAATTGTCAGTTGCCCTTTCGTGGTGTTCCTGTTGCTGCACCTTGTTGCAATATTCCAGTGTCTTCTGTGTACCGACCCGGCTAGTCTGACTCTGTTCCTGATTCTGCTCCGTGATTTGACCCGGCTTGGCTGATGACCCTGCTCCGTGACTTGACCTGGCTTTGGCTGACGACCCTGCTCCGTGATTCGACCCGGCTCTGGCTGATGACCCTGCTCTGGGATTGTTTCCGGCCTGCCTCTGTTCCAGCATTGCTCCGGACCTGTCTGCTCTTCCAGTTACCGCTCCGGTTCTGCCTGCTGTTCCGGTTGCTGTGCCGGCCTGTCTGCTGTTCCAGTGATCGTTCCGGTTCTGCCTGCTGTTCCGGTTGTGGTACCGGCCTGTCTGCTGTTCCAGTGATCGTTCCGGTTCTGCCTGCTGTTCCGGTTACGGTACCAGCCTGTCTGCTGTTCCAGTTACCGTTCCGGTTCTGCCTGCTGTTCCTGTGTTCCTGCGTCATTCCAGTCGCTCGGCGACATTCTGAACTGTAATAGCGACTCACTGTTCCTCTCATTTGTCAGTAGCTGTAGCCTGAGGTTGCTTTGCCTGCTGTTGGCTGCCAAGGTACTCGCGTGTGTACAGAACCATTTAACCCTTGCAGTGCCTGTAGTCTCCGGTCTGGTGCCTCCGATACTTCTTGCCAAGCGTACATTTCTCTGACATAGCCTTTTACTCTGAGTGCTTCTGTGTGTCCCTTATTCCATCAGAGCCTTGTCAGTCCGTATTCATTCTCTGGCTCAGGGCCACAGACGTTGAAGGTACATTCCCATTGCTCTCCAGAGGACATTGGCTCAATTACAGCTTGTGCAGTTACCATCAGTACAGCACCCAAGGGGTGTATGGGCATATCCTAGTGGCACATGCAGGGTTATTACTTTTCCAGTCAAGGGCGATTTCAGTTCTGATCATTACAGCGTGGCAATAGCACTCCTCTGTAGCCCCAGGCGTGGGTACAGGCTCAGCTCTGGACTTTGGGCTCTAGTATATCAACTTGAGAGTGTATTCAGTGCAGTTACTCCACTATCCTGCTATTGAGAGACTGTGGGGTAGATTTAAAGGCAGCCGTTAGCAAAAAAAATCACTAACGGGTGCGTTAAGTGACATGTTGCAATTCAAAGATCCGTCTAAAGACCAGCTAACGGCAGTTGTAGAATCCTTACGGCCGATACACTTACGTGCATTCAGACGCATGGAAAAACATACCCCAGAGCTATTCAAAGGCTTGCGGTACTGCTAACGGCTGAAAAAAAGACACACCTAACGGCTAAAAGTTAAGACCCACTTTTTTTAGCCGTTAGACACTTAACGGCCAAAACAAAACACCCGTTACATAGGAAAATACACAAAAGTCTTACCGCACAACCATGTAAATGGGAAAATTAACCCGTGCAATGCCAAAACAACACAAAAACATGTACACACAACACAAATCACTATACACACAACAACAACCAACACCACAGGGACAACGACACACAAAAAAACAACAACACAACATGGCACGGAACAATGGGGGTCATCACACAAAGCGGACACCTGCAAATACAAGCTCACCTGGGCAACATCAACACGCCACCTGCACCCCACAACTGCATGTCCGCAAATGGCACACACAGAACAAGCACAACACACCACATCTTATAACACACACACACACCTGCAAACACTTACCTGGACAAAAACAACTCACCATTGGTCAGCACTCACCTCATCACCACACCCACACAACGCCCTAGCAAGTACTTAAAGGGACAACTCAACACACTCACTTGTGGCTTGTTTTCCACTCAGGGAGGGAGAGAGAGATAGAGAGAGAGAGACAGGTAGAGAGGTAGAGAGAGAGAGACAGATAGAGACAGATAGAGAGAGCAAACAGTATGTTGGGTTACATATTGTTGCGAAGGCTGCGGAGAAGGCGTGCAAGGGAGAGAGCTGGGGAACAACAGCAACCTCCAAGCATGCCTGATCAACAGCCACCACCTGTTGCAAGTGAGGAGGCTCTGGCTCAGCAGCCACACAGGAGCCCATCCCCACCTGGAGGGCACAGGATGTATAGACGACCACCAAGGCCCAGGGTATACCGCCCAAGGGTCACCCTCTTTGGAATGACCGATGATGAGGTAATTGATCGCTACAGGTTGAGGCCTGACAGCATCATTGCCTTGTATGAGGTCATCAAGGAGCAGGTGGATCCCATCTACATCCACAACCATGCCCTAACTGGCCTGCAGAAACTACTCTGTGCCATGCACTTCATGGCAAGCGGGGCCTTCCAGTCCACAGAGGGTTACGCAGGGCCGGATTTACATCTCAGGAGCCTGTAGGCACAGAAATCTGAAGCGCCCCCCCATCCATCTCCACTGGGCACCTCCATAATGCTCCTAATTTCCACATTGCCCCCATCATCTCCATATTGCCCTCACATTGCCCCCATCAGCTCCAACTTGCCCCCCATCAGCTCCACATTTCCCCCAACATCTCCATATTGTACTCACATTGCCCCCCACCATCTCCAACTTGCCCCCATCAGCTCCATGTTACCCTCACATTGCCCCCACCATCTCCAAATTGCCCCCATCAGTTGCACATTGCCCACACCATCTCCATATGATATTGCCCTCACATTGCCCCCCATCAGCTCCAACTTGCCCCCCATCAGATCCATGTTACCCTCACATTGCCCACCATCAGCTCCAACTTGCCCCCCATTAGATCCATGTTACCCTCACATTGCCCCCCATCAGCTCCACATTTCCCTCACCATCTCCATATTGCCCTCACATTGCCCCCCATCAATGTGAGAGCAACATGGAGCGGGCGCTGGGTGGGGGGGTTATTGTTCTGCAACTTCGCAGCCAGCGAGGCTAATTTAAAAAAAAATAAAAATAAATAAAAAAGCAATCCCAATGACAGGCGCCCCTCTGTGGTGTGCGCCTGTAGGCAGATGCCTACTCTGCCTTATTGTAAATCCGGCCCTGGGGTTACGCATCTGGCATGTCACAGGCCACATTCTCCAGGGTGCTGGCCCAGGTCCTGCCAGCCCTCAAAAGCAAGGCCAGTACCTATATACATTTCCCCACCACCGACATGGACTGGATACAAGTCAAGCAGGCCTTTTACGCCAGGGGAGGCATGCCCAGGGTCATGGGTGCTATAGATTGCACCCATGTCCGAATTAAGGCCCCAGCACGTGACGCACAGATATTCATCAACAGGAAGAACTTTCACTCCATCAACGTGCAGATGGTGTGTGACAGCCATATGAGGATAATGAATGTCTGTGCAAAGTATCCTGGCAGCTCACATGATTCATACATTCTCCAAAACTCCTCAGTCCACAGAGATTTCGAGAATGGAACTTTTACAGGGGGATGGCTTTTGGGTGAGTTCACAATACAAAATCACATCACATACACAGGCGTACACACAACGCTGCTTAGCATGCTCCTGACCCACAGCTACTACGTCTACCACACAAAACATCATTCACACAACATGTGCTCCCTGTCTCACCATGTCACTCACATTACACAGGTGATGCTGGCTATGGATGCAAGTCCTGGCTACTGACCCCACTGGCCAATCCTCGAACACATGCCCAGGAAAGCTACAACCAGGCTCATGGCAGAACGAGGAATGCCATTGAGCGGACCTTTGGCCTCCTCAAGTCAAGATTCCGATGTCTGGACCACTCGGGGGGAGCACTGCAGTATGCACCTGGAAAGGTGTGCGACATCATTGTGGCGTGCGCAATACTGCACAACATCGCAGTGGACACCAGGCTGCTGGAGCACATCCAGGCCCCCCCCATACAGGAAGTGCCCATGGAAATCGGACACGTTGAGGAGACCCTGAGAGGGACACAGATCAGAGACAGGCTCATCACGGAACACTTTACATGTGAATATAACACAGGCATGCAAACAATCCATGCAAGTCCCCCATCAGTCCTGTGACACTAACCACACTGCACATTTTGTTCTGTCTCACCCCACAGGAACAGTGACACAGCACTGCACTGGCAGCGGACGTGGCAAATTGTGTGTGTGGACTCAAAAACCATCCTCCACTCCACTCTCCACGTTGACATACAGACCCCAAGGATATCACGCACACCCTCAGGAGAAACAAGGTACAACACATAACCCATGTTCCTCGCCTTACAGGGCTTGATTGACAGCAGCTAACTTGATTTGCCATGAGCATAGCCAGAGCAACCATGCTAGCCTTGTAGCGAAAGAGTGTTATCCAATGCTATGCATTGGATAATACTCCGTCACATCAGGGGTTAAAGGGCCATTGGACTCAATATGGGACCTGTACTGTGCTACAGCTGAGAAGAGCAGCACAGGGGTGGATGTACAGTGGTATGGGCACACAATGTAGAGGTCATGAGACGTAGATCAGATTACCAGGGACACCATGCTGACCTGTGAGTGTGCAGACATATGTGCCCCCGACATGAATACACACATCAACAAATGTGTCCTAACAGTTCCATGGAACAAATGACATTGGGCTGCCACTGTCACATTAACAGTGGCAGCCCAAATTCATTACTTCCATGGAGCTCTCAGAACACTTGTTGATGTGTGTATCCATGTCAGGGGCACATATCCATAGGGCTGGGGCACATGTCCTTAGTTCTCCACATAATTGGTTACAGATGAGTACACAACACATTGTCAAGCAATGGTTTGTGTACTCACCTGTAACTGTGAAAATTGAGGGGATCAAAAAGACTAAATTGTTGTTGCTTGATGATCAGTTCAAGTCAACTGCTCCAAATCCTGTCCTCTTCTTCCACAGGCATCCGTAACATGATCCATCCTTGAACTGAAGTTCTTCTATGTGACTGGATTGATGTCTTGACATCACCTTCATTGAGATCACCCCTTGCTGTTTATGTTGATGTTGTTGGTGATGCAAAGTTTGACCTGAGGTTCACACAAACCTCTACTGGATCATTTTCATATAGACACAGAAAACACTAATTCCTGAGTTTTATAACCTGTACAGTTAGGATGCTCAGCTACAGAGTTGTCAAACCTTGTGGACAACACATGAGCTGGGCAGCAGTGTTACTAAAGTACTATTTTTTGTTTCAAAGTACATTTAGTGTTCTCATACAGGTGTTCAATGCATATAGGCAATACACAGAAAACACATGTACATCCTAATGTACTTTGAGACACAATAAAGATGAACCATCACCATTCTATCTGTGTCTGTAGGAGGATATATTTGAGAACACAGTTGTCAATGCGTTACCACACCCAGGGTAGAGTATCCCCATACATGGAAAGGCATCACCCATATCACAGGACTCCACCACTTGTTTGCAAGTGAGTGGACTCAGTGATGTATTCACGCTAACAGATGGTGGCAGTGATACACTAATGTGTTGTGGGAGTGATAAAGAGGTGATAAAGGGGACATACTTCCACAGTGAATTCCTGTCCACAGTTAATGTGTTGCTCAGTATAATCAATGTTCAGTGATATTGCTCCACTGGGACATATCACAGTACATGACCAAGTGGACAAGTGTTTTCACTGGGGAAGTCTGTTACACCCTTAGAAAAAACAACAAGTCAACTTACTGGAGGCCCCAATGCTCACCCCAGGATATCAATGTGTGTGCTACACATTGAAATCCTAGGTTGAAAACATTGGCTTCCCCAGTCAGTCTGTTGCACAATGAGTGTGTGAATCCAAGACAATATGGATACATGTCCCATTTATCTGTCCTGCTTGTTATCTCACCGCTAAGCCGTTTGTTTGGTTATCCCCTTAACCCTCTGAGTGCCAGAGTGGTACCCAACGCATTTCTTTGCAATGCGTTGCCTACCACTCTGGCTATCAAAGGGTTAAACACAACATATGATGTAGATGAATGTTCAACGTTGTACCAAATGTTGGGCTAAGGGGAATGTTTTGTTATGCAAAATCAACACACAACATTGCCATATAACACAGTTGTGTAATATGGCAACAGGGATGTTTTTACAGTTGATTTTGTACAACGATGTGTGTGTGAACCCATGTTGTAACATCCCACAAACATCTTACCTAGGCAGGAGTTGTATTCACTGAATTGTTTGGCAATGCATTGGAGACAACTCTGCCACCCAAATCTATGACCAAATTCAAAGCAGATCAGACAGGATTCAAAAGCACAATGTTCCTTTATTCAGGGGAAATTTAACATGTTGGGCATTTTATTTTTTTTTCTTGGGGGGGTGGGCTTAGACTGTGTGGCAGAAGTGGATAACCTGGATGATCTCCTGGTCACCCTTTGCCCCCTAGGTGTGGCTTCGGGGGTCACATTAGAGGGGGTGGTGGGGGCAGTGGATCCCTCTGTGGAGCGCAGGTTTTCCCTCTCCAAACGTAAGTCCTCCCTGCGGTTCAGCTCTCTCAACTCCACCAGTAGCTGTGCAAGCAGGTCCATCACCCCCATGTGTAGCTGATGGAGTTGAGTGTTGATCCTCATGACCTCCGACTCCAGGGCATGGATCCTTGCCTCTATCCTGTTAGTGTTTATACGGGATTCCCTACGGCTCCTGGTGATGTTGTCATTGGTGCGGAGGCTTGACCTGAGTAGTCTCCTTTGCAGAGCCATACACTCAGCTTCCATCCCCGTGGGCCGTTCACTGCTGGTGATGCTTGTGCCTGGTGAATCAGCTGCTGCTGTGTCCTCCTCTGCTGGTGCTGTATCCTCCTCTGCTGGTGCTGTATCCTCCTCTGTTGGTGCTGTGTCCTCCTCTGCTGCTGCTGTGTCCTCCTCTGCTGGTGCTGGTTGTGCTGCAGATGGGTATGTGCCCACCACATCAATTGACCCACTGCTGCCCACCGATGTCTGTGCTGGTGGAGGTGGTGGGGTAAACACGTCCCTTTGCATAGGCTGTTGGGGCTCCCCAAGCAGGCCCAGGTGTTGGTAGTCGAGTGGCCAAGGGTCAAACCTTGGCCACTGGTATGTGCTTGGCCCCCACTTAGGATCATACCTGGGGCCATGCTGGGGAGCCATCAAGGAGGGTAGGTCAATCTGTGGGTATGGCCCGTATTGGGTGGTGGCCACATCACCGGGCAGCCATTGCCTCCCTGGTGGTGGTGGTGCTGCTGCTGCTGCTGGGGGATAATAGCTCCTGGAGGTGGTGGGGGGCATCCAGTCACTGTAATAAGTCGGTGCAGGCAGAGTTGGTGCAGGCAGAGTTGGTGCAGGCAGAGTTGATGCAGGCAGAGTTGATGCAGGCAGAGTTGGTGCAGGCAGAGTTGGTGCAGGCAGAGTTGATGCAGGCAGAGTTGGTGCAGGCAGAGTTGATGCAGGCAGGGTTGGTGCAGGCAGAGTCGGTGCAGGCAGAGTCGGTGCAGGCAGGGTTGGTGCATCCAGCTGGCCAAGAGGTGTGGATGTCGTTGGGTACGGTGCCCACTGGCTGGTCCCCTCCTCCAAATACTCCTCACTGGCTGGTGAGGTGGCCTCCTCCATGGGCTCCTGATGTGCTGGAGACACATAACCTGTGTGGAGGATTGAGATTGTGTGATCAGTAAACTTAGCCATGATGGTGTCAAATTGATATTAATACCTGAAATGTGTAAAGGAACATATATGTTGTATGGTGTATCCCCCTGTGTGAAACAACGGTACTCCTACTGGTGATGGGTGTTGTATTCTACATGTATTGCAGCTCAGAGTTGAATTCCTTTGGTGCCACATCCCAGTGGCCTGAAATTGTACATTTGCGCTGTTGCCACATCATCCTTTGTGGATATCTGCTCCCTGGACCAAAGCTAGCCAGAGGATGGTCTGGCAACATTGGCATAGTACATTTTCAGGCCACACTGATATTGTCCATGGAATATTCAACTTTGAGCTGTTATACTCTTGTGATGAAACACCTTTCAGTAGTGGGGATACCCTTGCATTACCCGGTGGATCAATCCTATGACGTGTATTTTTCCTTTCACATTTTAGGTATTACTATCTCTTTAACGGGATAGCAATGGTTAATTTCACCTTGATGTAACATTGCAGGCATCATAGAGAGATGTTTAGAAAGATGTTGCTGTATGTGACAGCTGGAGATGTCAGTCATTTGACCACACAGAGGCTCTTCAGCAGACTCCACATTGACCCATTTGGAGATAACTACATCTTTGCCATTGTCTACTAAGTGTTCCTGGTTTGTAAGCACGCTCTGTGGACCATGTCAATGATGGATCCATCTCCAATTGTTTCAATTTTGGGTCTGCTGAAGAGCCTCCATGTGGTCATATGACTGACATCTCCAGCTGTCACATACAGTAACATCTTTCTAAACATCTCTTTATGATGCCTGCAAGGTTACATCAAGTGAAATTAACCATTGCCATGCCAAGGTACACAGTGAGGAATATGGTCTGATATGTGTGTATATGTACCTTTCATACGGGTACAAACATATCCTTGATAGATATGAACCCAGAGATCTGTTCAGAACATGTGATTGTCTAACTGCCTATATATGTACAGCCATCACAAATGAACTTTCATAGATACAAGTGATACCCATCCAAGTAGGTGTAATATACTGGGTATATGTACTCTGATGATGATATCAATATGAGTTATTTTGTTGAGGGTGCACATATATGGGCAGTTGGACAATCACACGTACTGAACCGAACTCTGGGTTTACATCTTGTTGGGACCTATTTGTACCCATTTGAAAGGGACATATCCACATACAAATCTGGTTGTTTTTCTTTCTGTACATATCTTTTTTGAATAAATCTGCAGTGTGATTCAAGTAGTATTCATCCCTATGTTATCAGTTCATCCCGTACAGTGCTGGATTTTGTCAGATTAGACATGTCCCTCTCTGGTTGTCATGATGGTATCCTATGCATTGCATTGTGATGCATGGGATACCACCGTGGCAATCAGGGATTGATGTACATTACAGGATTCTGTCCATGAGGTCTGTTCAAGTTGAATCCTGAGGGGCAACAATCAAGCCAGTATTGAAGGATATCATTGAGGCCTTTTTTTTCCTGGATCAGCCCATCCATCCTTCTGTGTGAGGCAGCCAGACCCGATCATAGATATCCATAATCCCTGGCCTGTTATTGACCAAACCTCAATGGTTCATATTTGGTTCCCATATGTATCCTGCAAATAGTGTCTGGTGTACCATCCATCCATGGCATAATCACTCCTGAGGATCTATATGTGAATCAAATGTGAGCTATGTAAATTGAAGTTAGAGTAAATGATTGCATACACAACACCAAGGCCAACTTTTTCACCTTTACTTATGTGTGATTGTTTTTGGCCTGTGTGTTGCACATACAAGCATTTATTCTCTGTGGCACTGTGATTTGTGACCTGATACATCCTGTTGGTGATTCAGTAAGCGGTTAAGTGGACCTGATGAACTGATTATGATGCTGACTTCTCCGCTGACCTCATTTCCCCATCTGCAATGTTTTCTATGGAGTCCACACAATGGGGCCTGTGCAGCTTGAATCCTGTTATTGGATGTTCTCCATAGACTAACATTGTAATTGGTAAAGTGAGGGTATGCAAGTGTCAAATTCTCTACATCAGCTCTTTTTCACCGCTTAGTGAATGTCCCCTATGTGTCATGTAATTGTTAACCTATCGACATGTGTTTGTTGTCTGGTTAACCCTTAGAGTACCAGAGGGGTTGCCAAAGCATTGTTGATCGATGCATTGATGATCCCTCTCGCACTCATGGGGTTATGTGCTGGATTCCCTGTGTGACCATGGGTAACACTGTGTGACAACAATTGTGATGTTTGACATACAACACTTTACTGAGCATGGTTTGTGTGTATTGTGTGTGATGAGCACAGCAACATGAGGGTTAACCAGGGAGTTGGACAGGTTTTGGCCTTGTTGAACATTGACATTTGTCCTTGATTCCTGTTTAAACCCTCAGGGTGCTGTGTTGGTGCAATTGTGTGGTTGAATGAAGGGCAGATGTTGGGATGTGAGTGCTTGTTTGTGATGGGTGTGTGGTTTGGGGTGGTGTGTGGTTTTGGGGTGATGCACTTACCGGTGGTGTGGAGGCTCCTCTCCTCCCCAGTGTCTGATCCTCCAGGGACCCCCTCAATGAGGGTAGACGACAGTGTCTGCCGCAGCCTCTCCTCCCATGAGCTGAAGGTGATGGGGACAGGTGGCCCACCTCCGGTGGCTCGGGCGTGCAGGGCGGCATCCCCCATCTTCCTCTTCACCTGCCTTTTGCAGTCGCCCCATCTCTTCTTTATTGAGTCAACATCCCGTCTGCAGGTGGCCACCGCATTAACTCTGCTGCAGATTTGACTCCAGGCAGCTCTCCTCCTCGCAGACAGGCCAGGGAGTCTGTCCCCCGGGAAGAGGACACTCTCCCTCTCCAGCACAGCCTCCACGAGGGCCGTGTTTTCTTCCTCGGTATATCGGGGATCCCTGAGCCTGTCCCCCTCAGCTCCGGCATGCGAGGAGTCAGACCCGGAGTGTCCTGCCTGCTCTGCCCCTGCCTGTGTGTGGTGGTCCCCAGGCACTACCCCTCGTCCCACTGCAGGATCTGTCCCTCTTCTTCTTAGTGTGCCTGTTCTTGTGGGCCTGGTCCCCCTCCGCCCTGCGTATCTCCCTCTCCCACCCCTGCTCTGCTGAGGGATCCCCTCCTGACCTTCCTCCTCCTCCTCCACTAGTCTCCCCATCCCTCTCTCCTGTCCTCCTCTCCTGGCCATCATTCACCCACTCACACCCAGGCACTCTCACACGCCCTCACAGACACACTCGATCCCACTCACTCTCTGTCACACACTTTCACTCACGGATTCACACTGTAAAAATAAAGTTTAAAATGTGTAAGGTGTGATGAAAAAAAAAAGACTATGTGTATGTATGTGTATGTGTTTGTATGGATGTATGTGCTATGTGCAAAAGTGTGCTATGTGTCTATTTAAATGTAACTCTCTCCTCTCCAAAATCCTTCTACCTTACTCCTCTGTATGCTTCTCTCTCTATCTCTCTCTCTCTCTCTAAATGCTATCCTCCACTCCTGGGTCCTGTGCTCTAGCTTGCTGAAACTCGAAACACAGACAGGGTGTAACCGTTATTTTGAGGTATATATAGGTGTATTTGAACATTTTTGATACTTTGGGGCCTTGGGATTGGCTGTAGGTTTGAATTTTGTTTGTGCATCTATCAGGGTTGCTAGACAACGGCAGCCGTAATGTAACATTTTGAGTTAAGTTGTGTTTTAACGGGTGTTTGGGACGCACGGTGATGCAAAATCAGGTGCGACGCTGGTTTTTGTTTAACGTGTTTTTGTAGTGCCTACGCCCGATAGCTATTCTTGAACGCTTACCTTTGAATTTGCCGTAAACCATGTGTTCTTTGCGGCCGACGTGCCTTTTTTACTTAGCGGATGGTTTAACGGCTGCCTTTAAATCTAGGCCTGTGTCCACTATCCTGCTATTGAGAGACTGTGTTCCAGAGACTGCTATTTATCCTGGGCGTTGGCCAATCTTGTATATCTCACCCATTTCAGTCTTTATCCCTTTGGGGAAAATTCCCTATCTATTCTAGCACTTGTCATTATCATTGTGTGCATTCTCTTTGTTATTTTTGCCATTGTTGCTATTTATGTGCTGGCCTCTAGGGGCCTTGTTTTATTTTCAATAAAACTGTGTTTTTACTTCATACCCTGGTCTGAGTGTCAGAAAACCATAACAGTACGAAAGGGCCATGACCTCAGACGGGAAAAGTGACAGTAATACACAGAACCTCCATTGGAGGATGGATGTTCACGAGCAACGCCTAGACCAATTGGCACTGGCCATGCAAACCTTGCTTGAACGTACGGTACACCTTGAGAAACCGAATCAAAATCCGGTGGTCCCCCCAGTTATGACACCGGATAATAATACTGGGCAATTGTTGGCACCCTCTCGTAGTTTTACGGTGGCGGCGCCGTTACCATTAAGATACGATGGTGAACCCACTCTCTGCAGAGGTTTCCTGAATCAACTAGAGATATTCCTAGAACTCACACCCCATTCTTTGCCAAATGACCGTAGCAAGGTGGGGTTCATGATATCTCTACTAATTGGCAAAGCCCTGGCATGGGCTAATCCTTTATGGGAGCAGGCTAAACCCTGTACTCAAAACTTTACCGAGTTTGTCAAACAGTTTCGCAGAGTATTTGAGTTACCTGGGCGAGCTATCTCTGCGGCAAAAAAATTGATGGTAATGCAAATGGGCAACCGCACTGTGGCAGAGTATGCTATAGAATTTCGGATTCTAGCAGCTGAAGTAGCCTGGAATAATGAGGCACTCCTGGCAGCCTTTTCACAGGGCCTATCCGACTCCATTAAGGATGAAATTGCTGCCAGGGAGGTGCCTGCTGAGCTGGATGAGTTTATAAACTATGTAATACTCATTGATACTCGCATGCGTGAGAGGCGATTAACTAAGAGGGCTAGTTCCAAGATCTATGGGCACGAGAGGTCTTTTAACCCACCCTCTCCTCCCATTCCTCCTGACCGGACGTTTGAGACAGGAGAGCCTATGCAGATTGGCTTTACCAGGTTGTCTAAGGAGGAGAGGGCTCATCGCAAAAGACTTGGGTTATGCCTATATTGTGGCAAGAAAGGGCACCTATTAAATACTTGCCCGGTACGTCCGGGAAACTCATGCACCTAGGGTACCTTGGGGGACAGGCCCTAGGTGGTGTACAACTGTCCTCAGATACTGACTACAAGAAACCCACCATTCCAGTGAGTTTTCTCCTAAGCGACCAAGCTGTGGATGTACTTGCCCTGGTAGATTCTGGCGCAGCAGGCTATTTCATGGATCGAGCATTTGCAGAAAGACATAATATTCCTTTGTCTAAAAGAGATACTCCGCTAGCCATTGAGGCTATTGATGGCAGACCCCTCGAACCAGCTCTGGTTACGATGGAGACTACTCTACTCTGTATGTCAGTTGGGGCCCTCCATAAGGAGGAGGTTCGTTTTCAGATTATTAATTCACCACATCATGCAGTAATTCTGGGGTTCCCTTGGTTAATGTTGCATAATCCCCAGTTTGACTGGCAAACATGTGAGATTAAGTCATGGTCCAATTATTGCTCTGATAACTGTCTGTCTCATCCTATCAGGATATTGTGTACCTCTCCTTCTGTGCCAGCAGAATACAGCAACTTCTGCGATGTATTCAGTAAGGGTGAGGCCAGCGCATTGCCACAGCATCGGGCATATGATTGCGCTATTGATCTGCCCCAGGGAGTGGTGCCACCGAGGGGTAGGACATACCCATTGTCCTGTGAGGAGACTAGGGCCATGGATGAGTACATTGAGGATGCCCTCAAACGAGGGATTATTCGTAAATCATCCTCCCCGGCAGGTGCAGGGTTCTTCTTCGTAAAGAAGAAGAGTGGCGAGTTACGACCGTGTATTGACTACCGTGGACTCAATAAGTTAATGTCCAAAAATGCGTATCCCATTCCACTCATCACAGAGTTATTTGACAGGTTGAAAGGCTCCTCTATCTTTACAAAACTCGATCTACGTGCCGCCTACAACCTAATAAGAAACAGGGCCGGTGATGAGTGGAAGACGGCATTCAATACTAGGTCAGGCCACTACGAATATCTTGTGATGCCATTCGGATTATGTAATGCACCTGCCGTATTCCAAGAATTCATTAACGACATCCTCCGCCACTTGTTACAGTCATGTGTGGTCGTGTACTTGGACGATATATTGATCCATTCTGCTAGTTTAACCCAACACATCCAGGATGTGACCGAAGTTTTACTCACATTACGCAAAAACAAGTTGTTCTGCAAACTAGAGAAATGTGAATTTCATTGTTCCCAAGTACCCTTCTTGGGTTTTGTCATATCTAAGGATGGCATTGCCATGGACCAAGAGAAGTTGGCCGCAGTCCTACGTTGGCCAAGACCCAAGGGGTTAAAGGCGATTCAAAGGTTCCTAGGCTTCACCAACTATTACAGAAAATTTATTCAGAACTTTTCTACCATTACTAAACCATTGTCTGACCTGACGCATAAGGGTGCGAATCCCTCTCAATGGTCTGAGGCAGCTGAGATGGCCTTTGAAACCCTCAAGAAGGCGTTTGCATCTGCTCCTATATTATCCCACCCTAACCCAGCCCTACCGTTCACACTAGAGGTTGATGCCTCCGAGTTTGGGGTAGGGGCAGTTCTCTCCCAACGCCCTAAGGAAGGGGGTAACTTGAGGCCGTGTGGATTCTTTTCCAAAAAACTGTCTAGTGCCCAGAGCCATTACGAAATTGGTGATAGGTAGTGTTGAGCGAGCGTGCTCGGCCGATGCTCGGATCGGCTCGAGCATCGCTCTGCTCGGCACATGGCGGTACTCGTACGAGTACCGCCATGTGCTCGCCCGACAAGCTCGGGTGAAGAGGATCTGTGCCGGAAGAGGCACAGATCCGAAGAAGCTCCGCTGGACCACCAGGGAATGGAGGTACGGGGGCATTGCGGAGATGAAGGGGGCATTGCGGACATGAAGGGGGACATTGTGGAAGAGGGGCATAGACTCTATGCCCCTCTTCCACAATGTCCCCCTTCATCTCCGCTATGCCCGTCTTACACAATGTCCCCCTTCATGTCCGCTATGCCCCTCTTCCACAATGTCCCCCTTCATCTCCTCTATGCCATAGAGGAGATGAAGGGGGACATTGTGGAAGAGGGGCATAGCGGAGATGAAGGGGGACATTGTGGAAGAGGGGCATAGAGTCTATGCCCCTCTTCCACAATGTCCCCCTTCATCTCCGCTATGCCCCTCTTCCACAATGTCCCCCTTCATCTCCTCTATGGCATAGAGGAGATGAAGGGGGACATTGTGGAAGAGGGGCATAGCGGACATGAAGGGGGACATTGACCAGGCACCCTCCGCTCATCAGAGCAGGGGGTGCCTGGTTTGATGCTCGAGTGCTCCCATTGTATTCAATGGGGCTCGGGTGCTCGGCCGAGCACTCGAGCAGCAGGGGGTGCTCGGTCAGAGCACCCGAGCACCCGAGCATCACGGTGCTCGCTCATCACTGGTGATAGGGAGTTATTGGCTATCATCTTGGCATTAAAAGAATAGCGACATCTTCTGGAAGGCACAAGGACCCCAGTATTAATCCTCACAGACCATAAAAACTTGATTTACTTGTCCGAGGCCAAAAGGCTGTCATCTCGCCAGGCTCGATGGGCTCTATTTCTGTCCAGATTTAATTTCATAGTGTCTTATCTGCCTGGCTTCAAGAATATTAAGGCCGATGCCTTGTCGAGACAATTCTGCACAGACATTGAGAGGGATGAGGCCCCGGTCCCCATAATTCAGCCCGATAGGATTCTGGCTACTATTCGTACCAGCATCTTTCCGCCACTGGGAGAGCAGATCTTGGCATCTCAAGGGCATGCACCTCCAGAAACCCCTGTTGGCAAGTGTTTTGTGGACTAGCCTTTCCGTACCAAATTACTTGAGACCTATCACTCCTTCAAGGCAGCTGGGCACATTGGCAGAGATGAGTTGGCATGGTCCTTATCTCGAACATTCTGGTGGCCCTCTCTGAAGGCCGACTGCTCTGCATTCACTGCTGCTTGTACCACCTGTGCCCGTGCCAAAACTCCTAGGCATCTCCCAGTGGGACTGCTCCAACCTGTGCCTAATGGTGACCGTCCTTGGTCCCACATTTCTATAGATTTCTTGGGAGAGCTGCCTAATTCTAAGGGCTATACTTTCATCCTTATGGTGGTGGATAGGTTCTCAAAAATGGCTCACTTCGTGCCACTTTCTGGCCTTCCCTCGGCCCAGGAGCTAGCATTAATTTTTGCCAGAGAAGTATTCCGCTTGCACGGGGTGCCTAAAGTGATAGTGTCCGACCGGGGGAGTCAATTCGTGTCGAGATTCTGGAGGGCTTTCTGTGGCCAGATGGGCATTCAATTGTCCTTTTCCTCCGCCTACCATCCCCAGACCAACGGAGCCGCTGAGCCAATCAGGGACTGGAGCAGTTTTTACGCTGCTTTGTGACTGATCATCATGATAACTGGTCCAACCTGTTGCCGTGGGCAGAGTTCGCCAGGAACTGTGCGGTTAATTCATCGTCTGGGAGCTCTCCGTTCCTTATTAATTATGGGTTCCAACCCTTTCTGCTCCCAGACTCATTTCAGTCCCAACAGATTCCGGCTCTGGATGAGCACATGGAGCAGCTCCGCTCCACTTGGGCACAGGTGCAAAGGTCCCTCAGTCAGTCCTTCCACAGACATCAGCGGCATGCCAATCGCAGACTACGGCCAGCGGTTTCCTTCCAGGTTGGGGACAGGGTATGGCTCTCCTCCAGGAATCTCAACTTGCAAGTGCCTTCGAACAAGCTGGCCCCCCGGTTCATTGGACCATTTAAAATTATTTGCAAAATCAATCCTGTGGCATACGCTTTGGAACTTCCTAACAATATGCGTATTCACAATGTGTTCCATGTGTCATTGTTAAAACCCTTGGTTTGCAACCGCTATACTACCACTCCGGTGGTTCCTGGGCCGGTGGAGGTGCAGGGCCAAGAGGAATACAAAGTTCAGAGTATCATTGACTCCAGGAAATTTAGAGGCAAGTTGCAATATTTGGTCCACTGGAAAGGGTATGGACCTGAGGAGCGCTCTTGGGTTGACCATAGGGACCTCCATGCTCCACGTTTGTTGTGCAACTTCCACTCCAGATTTCCGCAGAAACTCAGACCCCCCAGCAGGGGAGGGGGTCTTTGAGAGGGGGGTACTATCACGGTCCCCGTGTCTTTCTGTCAATCTACTATGATGTACCTGTGCATTGGTGGAGACTGATTGGCCCGCCCAGGATGTGCCGTTATATGCTGGAGCTTGGGCAATTGTCAGTTGCCCTTTCGTGGTGTTCCTGTTGCTGCACCTTGTTGCCATATTCCAGTGTCTTCTGTGTACCGACCCGGCTAGTCTGACTCTGTTCCTGATCCTGCTCCGTGATTTGACCCGGCTTTGGCTGACGACCCTGCTCCGTGATTCGACCCGGCTCTGGCTGATGACCCTGCTCTGGGATTGTTTCCGGCCTGCCTCTGTTCCAGCATTGCTCCGGACCTGTCTGCTGTTCCAGTTACCGCTCCGGTTCTGCCTGCTGTTCCGGTTGCTGTGCCGGCCTGTCTGCTGTTCCAGTGATCGTTCCGGTTCTGCCTGCTGTTCCGGTTGCGGTACCGGCCTGTCTGCTGTTCCAGTGATCGTTCCGGTTCTGTCTGCTGTTACAGTTATGGTACCGGCCTGTCTGCTGTTCCAGTTACCGTTCCGGTTCTGCCTGCTGTTCCTGTGTTCCTGCGTCATTCCAGTCGCTCGGCGACATTCTGAACTGTAATAGCGACTCACTGTTCCTCTCACTTGTCAGTAGCTGTAGCCTGAGGTTGCTTTGCCTGCTGTTGGCTGCCAAGGTACTCATGTGTGTACAGAACCATTTAACCCTTGCAGTGCCTGTAGTCTCCGGTCTGGTGCCTCCGATACTTCTTGCCAAGCATACATTTCTCTGACATAGCCTTTTACTCTGAGTGCTTCTGTGTGTCCCTTATTCCATCAGAGCCTTGTCAGTCCGTGTTCATTCTCTGGCTCAGGGCCACAGACGTTGAAGGTACATTCCCATTGCTCTCCAGAGGACATTGGCTCAATTACAGCTTGTGCAGTTACCATCAGTACAGCACCCAAGGGGTGTATGGGCATATCCTAGTGGCACATGCAGGGTTATTACTTTTCCAGTCAAGGGCGATTTCGGTTCTGATCATTACAGCGTGGCAATAGCACTCCTCTGTAGCCCCAGGCGTGGGTACCGGCTCAGCTCTGGACTTTGGGCTCTAGTATATCAACTTGAGAGTGTATTCAGTGCAGTTACTCCACTATCCTGCTATTGAGATACTGTGTCCACTATCCTGCTATTGAGAGACTGTGTTCCAGAGACTGCTATTTATCCTGGGCGTTGGCCAATCTTGTATATCTCACCCATTTCAGTCTTTAACCCTTTGGGGAAAATTCCCTATCTATTCTAGCACTTGTCATTATCATTGTGTGCATTCTCTTTGTTATTTTTGCCATTGTTGCTATTTATGTGCTGGCCTCTAGGGGCCTTGTTTTACTTTCAATAAAACTGTGTTTTTACTTCATACCCTGGTCTGAGTGTCAGAAAACCGTAACAACACAGCACAAGACGCACAACTGTCAATCCATAAGTAACCCAAGCTCACCTGTGCAACATCATCATCCAATGGAGACCCAACTTGCATCTGACAATGTCACACATGCACCTGACAGGTACACAGCAAGTACAACTAATAATAATGTAAAATTATTTTACCAGGAAGAATACTGTAATGGAAGCTGAAAGGCACCGCGTCACCTTCAGCTGCCGTTCCCGGGGGTCTCTCTCTCTCGACGCCGGATAAGCTCCATCGGATGCACCAGTTGAAGTATGGGCGATCAGTGAAAAGTGCAGTTCTTCTGCTTTTTTAGCATAGTTTATACCATTGAAATCAATAGGAACATTGGATTTACATACAACACATAGCAAATGTTCTTTTATTTCCAAAAGGCATAGTATAAAATGAGTATGAGGGTGCCTGTGTTGGTGCAATTTTGGGAAAGAATCAGTTGAACAGAGAATGTTTTTTGGGGGGGTTGTTTACTGGGATTGGGGTGCAGTTACTAAAAAATAAATCCTAAATACAATTAAAAATACCCCATAAGACATGATGTAAAAGGGTCTGAGGAGGGTGCCTATGTTGTTGGGTGGCGTCTGGAGAAAGAATCAGTTGAACAGGGAATTTGTTTTTTTTTTGGGGGGGGGGGTTGTTGACTGGTATAGGGAGACAGTTAATTAAAAAATAAATAAAATAAAATAAGAAATTTGTATGTTACTTGATAGCGACATGGACCCGCTGATGTAAGCTGCTACTGGGGTAGACTTATACTTGACATGACAGATTATTTTTTAGAGGATGATTTGTAAGATTAATTTGTTTGAGGCCCAAGCCCTGAGGAAACATTGATTTGTAGGACTTAGGCTTGTTAGTTTATTTTTTTGTAGGCCTATGTTTTTTTTTGGTTTTTTTTGTTTTTTTTTAAAAGCACAAGACCTGATAAAAATTATAGGTATGGGCGAAAGTTGTCGCCATGTCCCCATGAGAAATTTTTGTGAAAACCACTGTTATCTGCTTTTTCGTGGGAAAATCCTCTTTAAAACTAGCACTTAAAATGTTCTCATATTTTGCCCATTGACCAAAATCTTTTGCCATTTTTTCAATGGCTAGAAAGTTTCCTCCCATTGATTTATGTCGTTTTCGCATTTCCGCTATAAAAACATGACATATTCGCGGAAGGCAGACACAATAGAAGAAGCTACAGAGAGAGATAGACGTGATGTGATATTTTGTCAAAATTGAGGCAAGAAAGGCTCATAGTGACTGCTATCACTATGAGCAGGGTGAAAAATAATCAGTGAAACAGCTGGAAGGACCCTTATGTGTCATCGGAGTCTGAGGAGGAGGAGGAAGGGACCAGTACTGAACCAATGCTGTCCAGTCCCCCTAAATCACCCCAAGGGATCTTGGGGAATTTAATGGGAAGGGAGGGAGAAAAAGGAATGGGAAGGGAGAGAAAAAAGGGAATGGGAAGGGAGGGAGAAAAGGGTAGTACTAGTGAGAGCAGGACAAGTCAGCTGCCTGTGCCTGCTGCTAGACTTGCTGCCTCTGCTGACACCGTTGCTGCCCCTGTTGAAACCAGTGCGGTGCCTGCTGCCAGTGCTGAACCTTCTGCCACCAGTGTTGAAGCTGCTGCCACCAGTGCTGAAGCTACTAGTGTGTCTTGTAATACACAGGAGGGAGGAAGGAGAAGATGATGCTAAGTGTGACAGCAGGGGACCCTCTGTCACTTTTCTCGTCACCTCCTCCAAACAGCAGGGAGATGTCTGTAATAGAGCAGCAGCACGTAGGGACTAGTGGTGGTGGTGGTGTTGGAGAAGCTGGGGTAGAAGAGACATTGATCATCATAAACTGAGATGAAATGGGAGACAGGGATAAAGATGGGCAGCACCACCACCACTAGCAATCAGCTTTTGGAATTTTCAGAATTTGCAACTGCTCTAATTATTGCTGCTGCTGAGATGCAAGGACAGCAGGATGCTGAGGAGCAAGCTAGTGTGCCACAGACCACCATGGGATTTGGGTGAACAAGTGATGCAGAACTAGGACAGGTTCCACTTGCCAGCTCCAGCAATACTCCTAGTCCTAGTTGCAGTTCTAAATCTGAGGCAGTAGCAGCAATATTATCCACTGCCACAGAAAGTAAAGGGGAATGTGGAGGACAAGAAGAAAGAGGCCTTTCTTCTCCACCTGTTCCCTATACCTCCCCCCAGATGTCATGGGTGTGGGGCTATTATTCTTTTCTGGCAGGCACAGTGCAGTCATCATCAACCACTGTACAGTGCAAAATTTATGACAAGTTAGTAAAAAGGAGGAAACGAGGGAACAAACCTTGGCACAACCTCCCTGATAACACACATGAAATACAGACACCATGACATTTATGTCAAACATGTTAAAGCTTAACACCCATTACAGAAATCTAGCACCACTGTTACTGTACCACCTGACTCTCCAGAACGACACCAAGAGGCAAGGTGGAGATCAAAGAGGAGGAAGAATAAAGAAACCCAGACAGACACTGGAAGTTCCATGGGGAGCGAAACAACTAGCTCGCCATCAACATTACCTTCTTCTTGTAGGGTAACAAGTACATCTCCTTCCAGTCCATCTCGTTCATCGTTACCTCCCCCCAAAATGATAGCCACTCTGTTGATGTTAGGATATGGCAGTTCATCTCTACCAATTGCACACTGTGTGGGACACTGACCACACATGCCAGTGTGGTGGAGGAGAATCAATACCAGGTCATCAAGCGGCATATGAGGAGATTCCATCCCACAGAATATGCTAGGATTCAGGCAGGGAGGGTTTATCATCACTATTAAACATCAGCAAGTTGTCATGTGTCCATAGCAGCGTCTGGACAAGGGGTATAGTGACAGCGCCAGTACTTGGATTCTGGTGTCATGGTGTTTGGATACAGTTGTGCCCCCAGATGTTATTTAAAACACATACTTTGCACCTTGCAGTTGCTGATGAGCGTTACAGTTCCTGTTCTCAAGAGAAAAATTTATATTCTAATAACAACACACCCATCAATGTTTGTTCAGGGTTTGGGCTTCTAATAAGTCTAACTCCAACAAAGGCCTCTAAGAACAAATCAAACAAATCATCCTCTACAAAATAGTCTATTAAGTCAAGTATCAGTCCACCCTAGTGGCAGCTTATGTCAGGGGGTTCCTGTCTCTATCACTTTAAATACAAATGTCTTATTTTATTTATTTTGTATTAACTGTCCCCCCCAATAGCAGTCAAGAAACCCCCGCAAATCAAATTCCCTGTTCAAATGATTCATTCATTCACCAACACAGGCACCCTCCTCAGACACCTTTATACCATGTCTTCTGGTTTCTAGTTTAAGATTTATTTTTTATTAACTGCCCCCCAATCCCAGTAAACAACCTCCCAAAAATCATCCCCTGTTAACTGATTCTTTCCCCACACCCCACCAACACAGGCAACCTCAGGCCCCTTTTATACTATGCCTTTGGGAAATACAATAATATTTGCTTTGTGTTGTGTGTAACTTCTATGTTCCCATTGATTTCCATGGAATGAGTTAGGCAAAAAAATAGAAAATCGTCACTTTTCGGGAGAAAAAAGTGCCATTTTTCGCAGATTTCAGTTTGAGGCGAAAAGTTTCACCCATCCCTATAAAATAAATGAGCTACTGGCATCGTGCTAGCAGGTCATATAGTGTTGGCCAGTGGCCACTGGCCATTGTCAAATGCTCTGATGTAGATGCAGAATTTGCAACTGCAGTTGTTGTTGCTGCTGCTGAGTTGTTTAAGCAGCAGGATGATTAGGCAGCTGAAAGGGAATGGGATCAAGAACAGCAGTAACATGGGTGATGAAGGTTCAGCTTTCCATGGCTAGCTCCATTGATATCCCTGAGGCAGTAGAAGCACCATATCTAGCCCCCGCAGCTTCAGGTATATGTGGAGAAAAGAATAAGTAGGCTAATAATTCTTCTTCACCTGTTCCTCCTCCAAAATCAAGGGTGTGTTGTTACTAGAATAGAAATGTTTCCCTTGAGAGCAGGAATTGTGCCTCTTATCAATAACTGCAATGTGCTTAGTGTATGTGGTAAATAACATCTGGGGGCACATCTCTATACAAACACCATGACACCAGAAACCAAGTACTGCTGTCACTATGCCCCTCTGTGGGATGGAATCTCCTCAGATGCTGCTTGATGCCATGCTTAAGATTGACCGCCACCACACTGCCATGTGTGGTTAGTGCACCTACAGTGCGCAATGGGTGGACACAAACTGCCATGTCCTACAGAGTGGCTATCATGTGGTAGGGGGGGGTAACTATGAATGGGGTGAATTGGCAGAAGATGTACTTACCCTAGAGCAAGAAGGTGATGGCGAGCTAGTTGTTTCACTTGTCATCGAACTTCCAGCCTCTGCCTGGGTTGCTCTATTTTTCATTCTCTTTAATCTCTGCTTTGTCTCTTTTTGCCTTTCAGGAGAGTCAGGGGGTACAGCAACAGCGGTGCTTGATTTCTGTGGAGGGTGTCTGGCTGTTTGACATATATGTAATGGTGTCTGTGTTTCAAGTGTGTTATCAGAGCATCTGTGCAAGGTGTATTCCCTCCTTTCCCCTTCACACTGACTTGTGCACAGTGCCATTGTTGATGACTGCACTGTTCCTGCCCCAAGAGGAAAATAGTCCCACACCCATGACATCGGGGGGGGGAGGGGAAAGGTGGAGAAGAATGGCCTCTTTCTTCTTCCCCTTCACATTTCTCTTCACTGTGTGGGGCAGAGGATGATGCCGCTGCTGTTGCTCCTACTATCTCAGAATCAGCACTGCAGCTAGGACCAGGAGTATTGCTGGTACTGGCAAGTGGAACGTGTCCTAGTCCTGCATCACTTGTTGACCCCATTCCCACTGTGTCCATGGTGGTCTGTGGCACACTAGCCTGCTCCTCTGCATCCTGCTGCCCTTGCAGCAGCAGGAAATAGAGCAGTTGCAAATTCTACAAATTCCAAAAGCTCACTGGTGGTAGTGCCCATCCCCATCCCTGTCTCCCATACCGTCTCAGTTTGGTCTGAAAAGGCCATCAATGTCTCTTCTACCCCAGCTTCTCCTTGTGACAGAAGGTCCCCTTTTGTCACACTTGGCAGCACTAGCAGCATGCACAGGCAGTTGATCTGTGCTCCTGTTGATGCTGGTATTATCGTTGCTAGGTAACAGTTCTGCGTTCTTCAGGATCATGTTCCACATGGACAATGCTGTGGGGGGAACAGGACTCCCATGGTCAGGGCAATGGTGTGGGCTTCCTTGACTGCTAGTTTGGATGCTCTCAATTGCTTCCCCTACCACTCACCTAACACTAGTCCCACCAGCTGCTTCACCATCACTATTACTAGTACTATCACTAACACCAACCACATCAATATCAGTCCCTTAGTCTTCCTCCTCACAGTCACTAATAATATAATGATTACCCCCTCCTTCACTCCTAACGCTAACAAGCTACTGGATCTTCTTAATAGTAATACTAGCACTGGAGGAACTGCTTGGGGATAGCAAGTGTGACTTAGGGTCTCCCGCTGTCGCACTTGGCATCATCTTCTCTTTACCCCCCTGAGTATTACAAGACACACTGGCAGTAGTTTCAGCCCTGGTGGCAGCAGGTTCAGCACTGGTGACATCAGGGTCAACACGTTTGAACAGCAGGCACAGTACTGATGGCAGCACGGGCAGCACTGGCAGCAGACAATGCAATGGTGGCAGCAGGGGCAGCACGTCTGACAGCAGGCACAGGCAGCTGACCTCTCCTTCTCTCACTATTACCCTCTTCTTCCTCCTTTGAATTAATTTCACCAAGATCCGTAGGGGTGATTTAGGGGGACTGGTTAGCATTAGTTCTGTAGTTGTAACTTACGTCTCCTCCTCAGACTCAGTGGACATATAAGGGTCCTTCTAGTTCCTCTCCTGCCTCAATTTTTCCTCAAAATCACAACAGAACAGCATGCCACGTCTACTTCGCTCTGTAGCAGCTCCTATTGTGTTTTGTTTCCTGGAATGTGTCAAGGTTTTCTAGAGAAAAGGCGAAAAACACATAAATCATTGGGTGGAAACTTTCTAGCAATTGAAATAATGGCGAAGATTTTTTTCTAATGGGCGAAAATTGTGAATATTTGAATGGGATTTTCCCATGATAAAGCAGACAACTAAGTGTTTTTTGCGGGAATACAACGGGACCTTTCGCCCACCCATAGTTATGAGGTTACTTTATGACTTTAAACTATGTTTAGTGCATTTTGGTTACCTCCACGAAAATGTATTTTCTGTTACCAATTTTGTTGTTCAAAGCACTTCGGCTTTTCTATGTAGACACACATTGCTATATGCATTAAAATTTAGGGATACAAGGGAAGGGGAGGAGAAGCATACAGGGTTGTCAAACTGCTGTCACTGTGGAAGGAATGCTGTCCCTTGCCCATTGCCAGCAGTATGAGTATCCTTAAGTCTGAGAGCATTCTCTCTGTTTCCCTACTTGGTCAGTACGGAAGTAAAGAGGTTACTTTCAGCACCATAAGCAGCATCACTCCGTTAACCCTTTGAGTGTTATAGGGATGTGCATTGTGCACCCCTGTGGAAGAAAAGTACACCAAGCATTACAGAATCATCCCATCAGCTCTGTATCATATTTCATTCATGCTGTGCACTTCCAAGGGAACAAGACTGGGGGTCATGCAGCATCCATGGGGTTTTCTAGGCTACAGCAGCCCCCCAGCCTTCTTCCGTTGCCCACCGGTAGCTAGAATTCCATGTACACTGTCTAACCCCTCCCAAGCCTTGTTCCCTTGCCTATTGGCAGCCTCAAATCCCCATGGGTACTGTCTTGGCAAGGGAACAAGGCTGGGGGGTGTCAGATAGTATATGTGGGGTGATGTTCCCCATGTTGTTCCACAATACTTATGTTTAGCATGATGCCCCACAGTTAAAATTTGATATGTGCTGCCCACACACAGTAAGTATTCGACATATGCTGCCTCCACACAGTTAAAATTCAACATATTCTGCCCACAGTTAAAATTCTACATATGCTGCCCCCACACAGTTAAGCCTGTGGCACTCAAAGGGCTAATATCTGACATATGCTGCACCATATACACGATAGCTCCCTGTGTATATATTTTTTTAAAAATACACATAGTGCAAGATCTCTAATCATGCACTATGCTCCATTTTGTTTTCAAAGAAAATCAGAACTTGCAGGGGGATCAGAATCCCTCCTGATGTCCACCTGGCATTGATCACCTACCCAATAGGATTGGTGATCATGCAGCAACCAGGAAAGCGATCCTCTACAGCCTCTCTATAACTCGGTGTTCTTTGAATACCGGGTTGAGTAGGAAGATCTTCAAGAGACCTACATGATGCGATATTGCCCCACTCTCTGAGACATGTACAACATTACTATTATGTACCCCTTGGCCCTGTGTTGCATGTCTGTGTGTCTCACAATCAGAACTGTGGTTATGCTTCAAGTAGGATATCAGTGTTGATTTGCCTAGATGAGGTCCTGCTTTCCCTCTGCTCATGTTATATGTGTATATGTTTGAATCAACTGCCAATTATATATTTTATAATATACATAATATAAGTAATTAATTTGCTGAATTAAAAAATACACTATTAAAGTTTTCAAAGAGAAAAAGAAAGACAAAAAAATCAAATGGCACATATAACTCTAATTCACAAATAATACATATATAAATTATATTGATAAGTGAATATCAACTCCAATCAGAAAAAAACCCACTAGTGGATCATAATAATAAACATAAAATACAGTAATATAGTTGGTGAGGCTGTAGAAAGATCTGCGATCATCAAGTTCAACCCATGTATATCACCCCTGTTGAGCCAGAAGAAGGAAAAAAAGCCTTTAAAGCCATTTCCATTGACGCCCCAAGTGAGCAAACAAATCACTTCCCTCACTACAAATGGTAGTTGGATATTTCTCTGTGGAAATATCTCACTACAAAGGTATCCATTACTTTTTGATAGCCACTACAATAACTGCAAACATTTACCATACTTAAAATGCTAATGTCTTAATTAATTTTAAATGAGTATGATAAACCTTAAAGTGTTAGTACAAATATGTTGCATTGTGTAGAGCTTAAAAAGTTGACTTGAATGCAAAAAAAGTATCTCTCAAACCGCTATGGTTTGCGAGATACATGCATTCAAAGTTTGATGTTTCCTGCTGTCAGCTATAAAGCTGTCAGCAGGAGATCTGTGTCCGCCGACGCGGAGGCTCTGCAGCAGATCTGCAATCACGTTATTTAAAATGAATGTCTTCATTGGAATGATTTAAAATCTGTGCTTGCAAACCAGGCACACTTATTAGACCATTTCAATGAAGTCATTAATTTTAAATAACACAATTGTGGCTCTGCTGCAGAGCCTCCGTGTCTGCCAACATGGATCTCCTGCTGACAGCTTTACAGCTGACAGCAGGAAACATCAAACTTTGAATGCATGTATCTCTCAAACTGTAGCGGTTTGAGACATACTTTTTCTGCATTCAAGTCAACTTTTTAACCCCTTAACGCCATGTGACGTACTATGACCGTCACGGTCCTTGAAATAGTACGTCACATACTTTTTACTTACAGCGCTCTACCGGGAGCGCTGTAAGTAAAAATATTGCCTGAAATTGACCGCTCCAAGATCGGAGCGATCTCTATCAGGCCCAAAAGTGACGCACCGATACACGCAACAGGTCACGTGTACCGGAGCATCGGCATGCATCAACGCGGTCCTTATGGGACGGAAACATCCTAGGACCGCCAGTCGCTAAGGGGTTAAGCTCTACAAAATATTTTTACTTGGACATTACTAACACTTTATCATAAGAAAAATTAAGAAAAGGGAAAAAATAAACAAAAAACAAAAAAAGGACACAGATAAGATGGATAACTCTTCAGTGATCTGTTATTCAGTATAAAGACAGTTACACAAAGTAAAGTCCATACAAATATATTTTAAATACATGGAGTCTATAAACTGCTAGCTGTCCATACTGATGTAACATGGATTTTCCTAAAGTGCCCTTGATGATGACATGCTGAAGATGCTTTAATAAAACAATATTCTCAAACTTTCTTATTGTAAGACTAAGGCCTGCAAACATTTTTTTTCAGAGCTAGCCTTGTTTGAAGCCTACATTCAATTATTTTAAAGCCCAGCCTGCCAAAAATTATTATCAAGGTTTTTTTTCTGTTATCATGCTGTTATGCCATTATAATTATTAATTTTTAAGAGAATGTGTCAGATGTGTATGAGGGTGGTGATGTGATTAATGTATATATATCATCCTTATTCATAGGAATGAATGCTAGACAAATTATTTGCATTACGTTTTTTTAATCTGCATTAACCTTCCATTATTATTATTATTATATTATTCATAAACATTAATCAATGGTCTGAGCAGTGTCCCCAACAATGGTAGAAACCCTTCAGATTCCTCCTCCTTATCCTCAGAGCTGCTGTTAACAGTACATAGGCTGTGGGTTTCCCCTTTCATGTGTGGTTTTGTCCACTTCTGCTACCTGGTATTCAGATGGTATTAGATGCTTGTTCATTTTTAAACATGTAAGACTTCTAATACTGCTGCTTGATAGCCATGACTACAATCATTTTCAATATAACCAACTGCACTGAAAATCTGCCCAGACTGCATATTTTCTGGTGGGCAACTAAGGGTTTCCATGGCAGTAAGCATCAGTACTAGATATACACACATACTGTTCTGTTTGCCATTAGTCAAAGGGGTCATTGTTTCTGCCTAGAACTTAGTTATCCTGCAAGTATGCTGTAACCCTATCTTATGCAGTTGGACCACTCCTATGAGCTACATGGAGTTTTGTGTATCAGTTACCAACTCTTGCTCTGGGATCAAGTCCCATAGATTTGTGCCACCACCACCACCACCCCAAATTTGAGACTGCATCTCCTGAGACACATGAATTTCTTTATGTGATGATGATAAGTAATCTGAAACATTTTGGGATGTTGTTGCTGCTGATGATGGTATAAACCCTTTGCTTACATCTTTTTCACTATACTTTGTTTTTTTTTTCTCTCTCTCATCCTTCACAATGCAACCTCCCACTCTATATATCAGCATATTTTTATATTCTAACACAGAATCAAATTCCTCATGGTCAGCCATGGCAGAAATTCTGAAATGTTATGTTTAAAACAGGGTCCAGCAAAGTAGAAAGAATGTATTCTTCATTGCTTTTAATATTTACTATGCAAGGTATTAGAATATTTCTACAATGTGTTTAACTCAGTAATCAAAACAGAAGCTCTAGAAGCCATTTTGTCTAGAATCTGTGTTGCTGTTCCATTTTGTATATTCAGAAGTGCAGTCTTAAAGTCTTCGTGCTTGAATTTATAGACATTCTTGTACCAGGCTGGAATAGACATACATTAGTTAGCCTCTAATCTATAGCTAGTTAGTAAAAATATGATATTAACAAAGTGTTAAAGGGATAGTAATACTTCGTTTTAACTTTATTTTATTTTGTAGGCATTAAAAAAACCTTTATGGTTTATGAGATATTCACAAGCAAAGTTTCCCCCTCCCGCCCCTTTTACCTAGTGTAAGCTATCTCTTCTCAGATGTGGAATGCAGTCCATAGACCAGACAGATAACAGACTTGGACACTCTTATTCCTATGAAAACAATGAAAGCCCTGCCCCCCTTGACAAGCTTTTCAGGTTTTTCCCTTATCTTAATTGAAGATTGTCCCTCTCTGTAGTCTATCTGGGCACCTCCCTTCTGCTCTGGCTGAACAGTGTTACATCAGTAAAAAGGGGTGGGAGGGGGACACTTTGTCATTGAATTACTCTGGAACTATAACTCTGACAGAATTGAAATAACACTCTCCAAAGTCCAAATACTATGATGATTAATTAGAGCTGCTTTTATTATGAAACATTACTATTCCTTTAAACTGGCTAACTACACCTTGGCCTAGATTCACTAGGATCAACGCTGTGGCAATATGATTTTGTCAGTGTGTTCGAAAAAACACTTCGACATTTAAATTTACACACACACATCAACAAATTCACTAAAATTTCCAGATGCAAGGGGAAGGGTGGAGAAGGTCCCTATTAGCATACAGGATTGTTGAAGTGCTGTCGATGTGGAAAGGATCTCCTCCCCTCACACATCACCAACACTACAATGATTCTGAAGTTAAAGAGAATTCTCTCTGTCTCCCTACTTGGCCAATAGTGAAGTGAACAGAATGCTTTCAGCAACATGGGCAGCATCACTCCCTTATACCTTTGAGTGCTACAGGGATGTGCATTGCTCACCCCTGTGGCACTCATAGGGTTAAAAAAAGTACACCAAGCACTACACAATTATCCCCTTAGCTATGTATCATAAAAGGTACACGTTGTGCACTCCCAGGGTAACAAGGCTGGGGGTCAGTCAGCATCTGTGGAGATTTGTGGCTACTACCTGTCCCCCAGCCTTGTTCCTGGCCCTCTCCGACATACTACCCACCTTTTTTTTAATTTGACATGCTGCCACCTCCAACATACTACCCCCCATCTATATGCTGCCCCTCTTGTTCAATTGCACATGTTGTCCACAGTTAACCCTTGAGTACCAGAGAGGTGGGCAACACTTAGCTTTGGTATTCAAAGGGTTAATAGGCAAGATATGTGGTGAGGTCTTACCAATGATCTGTACAGTGGAAAATTATGTTATCCACTCTTGCGTCAATCCCCCTTTTTATTCAAGACAGCACTTTATTTGCTTTTGCTATTTCTGTTTGACACAGATCACTGCTTTCAAGTTTATAGTTTACAAGGATCCCCAGGTCTTTCTCTAGCAGCAAGTCCCTTAAAATGATTCCACTAAGATCATAAGTAGCACTGGGCTTTTTTCTTCCCAAATGCATGATGTTTCACTTTCCTACATTAAACTTGCCCAGTCTGCCATTTTATATAAATCCCCCTATAAAGAATAAATATCCTGTTCTGAATTTATTACCCTGCATAATTTAATGTCATCTGCAAATATTGATATTTTGCTTTCTATATCTATTTCCAGGTTATTTATAGACATGTTAAAAAGCAGAGGCAAAATTACTGAAGCCTGAGATACTTCTCTCTCAGCTTTAACTGTATTAGAGAACTTTCCATTTACAAAAACACACTGTTCCCTATCCACTAACCAGTTTTCTATCCAATTGCAAAGGTTATCCCCAAGCCCTAATTTCCTTTTTAAAAATTAGGTATACTATATCTACTGCTTTACCATTATCTAGAAGGCTTCATAGACGCTCAAAAGATTTGATCGGTACAATCTGTTCCTCATACTACCATGTTGATTTCATCTAATAATATTATTGTCTGTGGCGTAGCCTTGAATATAATCCCTTATTATCTCTTCTAGCATTTTTCCCACTACAGAGGACAAATTCACAGGTCTATAATTCCCAGGGTCTGTTTAAGTTCCCTTCTTAAATAAAGTAACTACACTACACTGGTTTTATGCCAACCTTGTGGCACTGAGTCTGTGTTGAGAAAATCTTTAAAGAGGGCTCTTGCTAACTCTGCACTGAGTTCCTGAAGAACCATTGAATGTATCCCATCATGGCCCGGTGCTTTGTCAGTCTTAATTTGGTTCATTCTTCCCATGACCTCTTCTTGTGTTGTTAACCCAAAATCTGATAATGGTATGGTTTTATTTGTTACTTTTTGAGGGTCTGCTACCATTTCTTGTTCCCTGGTATACAGCGATACAAAGAAAGTGTTTAGAACATCTGTCTTTTCCTTATCCTCTCTAATCAACTCACCCATCTCATTTTTGAAAGGTCCAATGCACTCCCTCTCAAGTTTTTTTGACCTAATTGCCTTTTTGCAATCTTTGTTGTACTCCCTTTATTTCAAGAAATAATTTTACATTTAACCTCACTGGCAGTGGTCTACTTTGTTTGTTCCCCACTGGCAAACCAAATTTTTCCTGTGTATTTTTGCCTTTAAATAATTTATCCCAGTCTATGTGTTACATTGATGCTCTTAACATTTTGAAGTTAGCTTTTTTAAAATTAAGAGTTTTGGTTGAACCTATACAGTTTTGCTTTGCCAAACAGATCTCAAATGTAACCATGTAATGATCACTTTTTCCTGTTTGATACATATATACATATTATATGCTAGATGTAAAATAACAAACAAAATTAATATCTTGTAATACCTTTTTATTGCACTAACAGAATTTTGGATTGACAAGCTTTCGGGATAAACTCCCTTTCTCAAGTCTGAAGCATTTATGAGCACAAGGATACAGAATTCATAGTTTAAACAGTTAAAACAGTTAATACATTGAATTCAAAGCTGTGTTGTTTGCTGGGGTTAACACAGTGGGACTGCTGATAAGACAGGGACCAAGAGAAAATCCACACTCTTCTTGCAGAGGGTTGTAAATACCCTGTGCAAGGCAGAGTGGGAGGGGTAGAAAGAGAAGAAAAATACAGGAGATGGTATGGGAGGGGAGAGGGTTAAAAAAAATTGCATATATTAAGAATGCTACAATGCCAACAATTCAGTATGGGCATTCAGGCCAATACACAACTTGTGCCCATATAGGTATATACATACACACATACACACACATATATATATATATATATATATATATATATATATATACACATATATACATCCTATATAATAATTCGCTAATTCGTGTGTAACGCCGCGACATGCGCAGTAGAGCCCGTGCCGCAGCTCTATATCAGCCGCGGCGCGGTCAGTCTCCAATGCGCATGACTGCCCCGCCACCGGGTGGCAGTGGCACTGTGGCCCGTATAATGGGCTGTTCAATTAGTATATGTATAAATATACATACACATTCATATATACACACACATATACATACATACACACATACATACACATATATAGATATACATACACATACATATACATACATATATATATATATACACACATACATATACACCTACATACACACTCACACACACACACACACACACACACATATATATATATATATATATATATACATACACATATACATATATAAATACATATATACACACATGCACATACATACATACACACATGCATATGCACATACACATACATACACCCACATACATAACCACACACACACACATATATATATATGCATATATATATATATATATATATATATATAAAAGTATGGGAAAGCATATGTCAGTACGTATACTTAATATGTTAATAATAATATGAAACCTGTCATTAGGATGTGTGTTAACATGTGGATATATATGAAGAGTAAGATAATGATAGAGGGTTTATGTGAAACTTTGATAGTGGGATAGGAAACCCAAATCAACATTTAGTCCTCTATTCTTGCTGTTAAAAAATATAATCATTCTGGCTTCAAAAGTTTTTCTAAAGTTCCCTTTGAGCACTTTGATTTTTAGGTCCTTAATTGAGTGTTCAGCCTGGGTAAAATGGTGTCCCACGGGGTTGCAGTAGGATCCTTCTTTGTGATGTTGGATGTGCATGTTCGTTCTGCCATTTAATTGCTGGGTGGTTTCCCCAATGTAGCACCCTAGGTGGCATTTGGTGCAATGTATCATATATACCACATTGCTAGATGTGCAGGAGTATGATCCTTTAATGCTGTAGGTTTTGTTATTGTGGGTGGCTTTGTTGTCTGGGCATATATGCTGGCATAGTTTGCAGTGAGGTTTTTTGCATTGTCTGGTACCTTTTTCTGTATTCTTCTCATCAGTGTGTAGTTTCCTGCTGATTAGTTTTTGTTGAAGGTTTGGTGGTCTAAAGGCCAAAATGAGGGTTTCAGAGAAGATATTTTTTAGAGTATCATCTTCTGCTGTTGGTTATAGATCTTTAATAATTTTCCGTATTTCTTCAAGAGCTGGGTTGCAGGTGATTACAATTGGTACCCGTGTAGAGATTTTTTTCTTCCTGTACTGCAACAGGTGTGTGCGTGGTGTTTTTAGAGCAGAGTGGATTTGTTTGGTAATAATTAGTGATGAGCGAGCACCCCAATGCTCGGGTGTTCGGGTGCTCTGACCGAGCACCCCCTGAGGCTCGAGTGCTCGGCCGAGCACCCGAGCCCCATTGAAATGAATGGGGCGACACGAGCATTACACCAGGCACCCCCTGCTCTGATGAGGGGAGGGTGCCTGGTCCATAGGAAAAGGGCAGAAAAAGATGGAAACACTACAGAAATGGTTCAGGGACAGCATAGGGAGGATGTCTGGATGCATCTTGGACTCCAACATCGCTGCTGGGAACGATCTTTCGCCCGTAGTACGCCATTTTTACAGACTGACCATAAAACACACAAAAAGGAAAATAAAAACGACTTTAGGCGAAAAATTGTTACCAAACAATATTTGCTGTATATTTACTTGTATATCATCTGCAAATTATCCCAAAAATTTCCTTGATTTTCGGAAGTGAGGCCATGATTAAGAGGGAAACGTGCGCAGAGGCAAATTCTCCCAAAAATTTCCTTGATTTTCAGAACTGAGGCCATGATTAAGAGGGAAACGTGCACAGAGGCAAATTCTCCCAAAAATTTCCTTGATTTTCAGAACTGAGGCCATGATTAAGAGGGAAACGTGCACAGAGGCAAATTCTCCCAAAAATTTCCTTGATTTTATTGAACTGAGGCCATGATTAAGAGGGAAACGTGCGCTGAGCTGACCATCTAAAACATTATGGGTGAGGGTCTGCTGCAGAGCTGACCATCCTAAACATTATATGCGAAGGCCCGCTAGTGAGCTGACGCTATAAAACATTATATGAGAGGGCCCGCTAGAGAGCTGACCCAATAAAACATTATATGAGAAGGCCCGCTGGTGAGCTGACCTATATAAAAATTGTCAAACAGGGCCCGCTGGTGAGCTGGCCCTATATAAAAATTATATCACAGGGCCCGCTGGTGAGCTGGCCCTATATAAAAATTATATCACAGGGCCCGCTGGTGAGCTGGCCCTATATAAAAATTATATCCCAGGGCATATGGAAGAGGAGGAGGAGGATGAGAAGATTAAGAGTCAACCATATACCCGTTTTTTGGGTGGAAGGGGTGAATGGGAATACAGAGTATTCCCATCATTGTAAATAACATATATAGTGAGTTTATGTTCCCCCGGGGCTTTCCTCCAGTGGAGTGGAGAAGTCAGGGGAAATCCAGGCCTTGTTCATTTTTATAAGTGTCAACCTATCAGCATTGTCGGTGGAAAGGCGGATACGCTTATCTGTTATGATGCCACCAGCAGCACTAAATACCCGCTCAGACAGAACGCTGGCGGCAGGGCAGGCCAGCACCTCCAAGGCGTAGAGTGCCAGTTCATACCACGTGTCCAGCTTGGACACCCAGTAGTTGTAAGGCACAGAGGGATCATTGAGGACGCTGACACGGTCTGCTACGTACTCCTTCACCATCTTCCAAAACTTTTCCCTCCTTGTGACACTAGGCTGCGCATCAGGGTGAGGGTGCTGGCGGGGTGTCATGAAGGTGTCCCACGCCTTGGAGAGTGTTGCCCTGCCTTTCTCGGAACTGCTGTGTGCTCCCCTTTTCTCCCCTTCTCTGTTGGCCAAGGTAGCACGTACTCTGCCGCCAGCGTTGTCAGATGGAAAATTTTGGAGCAATTTTTCGACAAGAACCTTCTGGTATTGCACCATTTTGCTTGTCCTCTCCACCGGAGGAATGAGAGATGAGAAATTCTCTTTGTAGCGGGGGTCCAGAAGGGTGAACACCCAGTAATCCGTGTTGTCTAAAATGCGTATAACGCGTGGGTCACGGGAAAGGCAGCCTAACATAAAGTCAGCCATGTGTGCCAGAGTACCAACAGTCAAGATTTCGCTGTCCTCACCAGGAGGATGACTCTCAATATCCTCATCCTCTTCCTCCTCTTCTGCCCACCCACGCTGAAGAGATGGAACTAAAGTTCCATGGCTACCCTCTGTAGCGGAGGCAACCGTGTCTTCCTCCTCCTCCTCCTCCTCCGCCTCCTCCAATTGTCGCTGAGAAGACGAAGTGAGGGTGCTCTGGCTATCACCTTGTGTAAGCTCTTCCTCCCCCATTTCCACCTCTTCCACATGCAAAGCGTTGGTTTTAATTGTGAGCAGCGAGCGTTTCAGTAGACACAGAAGTGGGATGGTTACACTGATAATAGCGTTATCGCCGCTCACCATCTGTGTCGATTCCTCAAAATTGCGTAAAACCTCGCAGAGGTCTGACATCCATTCCCACTCCTCACTTCTGATTACAGGAAGTTGAACGGAGAGGCGACGACCGTGTAACAGCTGGTACTCCACTACTGCCCTCTGCTGCTCACAAAGCCGGGCCAACATGTGGAAGGTGGAGTTCCAGCGCGTGCTCACGTCACACAGCAGCCGGTGAGCTGGCAATTGTAAGCGCTGCTGCAGCTTCAACAGGCCGGCTGAAGCTGTTGATGACTTACGGAAATGTGCACACACGCGGCGCACCTTGGTCAAGAGATCATGCACATTGGGGTAGGTTTTTAGAAATCGCTGCACCACTAAATTAAATACATGCGCTAGGCATGGTACGTGTGTGAGCTTGCCGAGCTCCAAAGCCGCCACCAAGTTACGCCCATTATCACACACAACCATGCCTGGTTGCAGGTTGAGTGGCGAGAGCCACTGCTCGGTCTGGTGACTAATCCCCTGCAACAGCTCTGAGGCCGTGTGCTGTTTGTCCCCAAGGCAGATCAGCTTCAGCACGGCCTGTTGACGCTTCCCCACTGCAGTGCTACACTGCTTCCAGCTACTGGCTGATGGGGGAGTGGCGCTGTGTGTAGAGAATTCTGAGGTGGAAACGGAGGAGGAGGAGCCAATAACGTAGGTGCTGGTGGAAACCCTGATGGAGGTAGGGCCCGCAATCCTCGGCGTGGGTAGCACCCGTGCCATCCCAGGGTCCGAGTCGCTCCCAGCCTCCACGACATTCACCCAGTGTGCCGTCAGGGAAATGTAGCGTCCCTGGCCACAAGCACTTGTCCATGTGTCAGTCGTTAAGTGGACCTTCCCAGTAACTGCGTTGGTCAGGGCACGGGTGATGTTACGGGACACATGGTGGTGTAATGCGGGGATGGCACACCGGGAAAAGTAGTGACGGCTGGGGACCGCGTACCGAGGGACAGCTGCTGCCATCAGGCTGCGGAAGGACTCAGTGTCCACAAGCCTAAATGGCAGCATTTCGATGGCCAGTAATTTTGAAAGGTGTGAGGTTAGTGCTATGGCCTGTGGGTGGGTGGCTGGGTACTTTCTCTTGCGCTCAAATGCCTGGGGTAACGACATTTGGACGCTGTGCTGGGACAGGGAAGTGGATGTGGTCGCTGATGGTGCTTCAGATGGTACAGGTGCAGGGCGGGAGGTATGCGGGCCTGCGCCTTCGACAGGCGATTGGCCGGCACCGAAAACAGGGGAAGAGGAGGCAGTGGTGTGGCCTGCAGACACAGATGGGCGATCCAGGCGTTCCTCCCACTTACTACGGTGCTTGGATGCCATGTGTCGGATCATGCTGGTGGTGGTGAGGTTTCTAGTGTTCATGCCTCGGCTCATTCTGGTGTGGCACAGGTTGCAAACTACAATTCTTTTGTCGTCCGCACTTTCCTTAAAAAAACGCCATACCGCGGAACACCTACCCCTTGGCAAGGTAGATTTACGCAAGGGGGTGCTCCGTGGAACATTTGCGGGCCGGTTTGGTGCGGTCCGCCTTCTTTCTGTAGCCACACCACTGCCTCTTCCAGCCTGTTGCGGTGCTGCAGATGGCTCACCCTCAGGACTGCTGACATCGCTCGGCTCTACACCTTCCCAGGTGGGGTCAGTCACCTCATCGTCCACCAAGTCCTCCTCCACTTCCTCACTCTGATCATCCTCCTCAAGTCTTGATCCCACCACATACTCAGTCATTGACAACTGTATAACATTCTCCTCAACAAGGTCTTGAGACGGAAATAGTGGTTGATTTAATGGCAACTGTGTCTCATCATCATCATCATCATCCACTACTTCCTTTGACCTTAAATGCCGTTCACATCTGTCATCTTCTTGTGATTGGGTAGCCTCTAGAGGTTGTGAATCAGGGCACAAGATGTCATGTTCCTCTGCAAGCGTGCTTGGAGAGAGGGTCAAATGAAGGATTGGTGATGAGACGAGCTCCTCACTATATCCCAGTGTGGGATCACTTCTTTGACCAGACCGTGTATGGTGGGAGGAAGGATGATCAGAGTGAGGATTATTTTGACCAGACTCTTGGCTACTGAGAGTGGACTTGGTGGAAGACAGGGTGGTGCTTAACCGACTGGAAGCAGTATCAGCTGTCATCCAACCGACCACCTGTTCGCAGTGGTCGGACCTCGAGAGTGATGTCCTGCGACGCCCTGTAAAATTACACATGAAGCTAGGTATGGTGGATGTCTTTCTTTCTTGTGCTCTGGCACCAGGCACAGTTTCTCCGCGTCCTGACCCGCGCCCTGAACTTTCAGGATCACGTCCACTTCCCCGTCCCTTTTTAGCCGCCTTCTTCATCTTACACAGAATATGTGACTTTAATATTTGAGTTTGAAAACTTAACAGTGTTTCTTCCTATTCTGCAACTGTACAGAGTACACAGAATAGGCTGCTAAACGGCGGTGACACACACTGAATGGAATATGTGACTTTAATATTTGAGTTTGAAAACTTAACAGTATTTCTTCCTATTCTGCAACTCTGCAGAGTACACAGAATAGGCTGCTAAACGGCGGTGATACACACTGAATGGAATATGTGACTTTAATATTTGAGTTTGAAAACTTAACAGTATTTCTTATTATTCTGCAACTGTACAGAGTACACAGAATAGGCTGCTAAACGGCGGTGAAACACACTGAATGGAATATGTGACTTTAATATTTGAGTTTGAAAACTTAACAGTATTTCTTATTATTCTGCAACTGTACAGAGTACACAGAATAGGCTGCTAAACGGCGGTGAAACACACTGAATGGAATATGTGACTTTGATATTTGAGTTTGAAAACTTAACAGTATTTCTTATTATTCTGCAACTGTACAGAGTACACAGAATAGGCTGCTAAACGGCGGTGACACACACTGAATGGAATATGTGACTTTAATATTTGAGTTTGAAAACTTAACAGTATTTCTTATTAATCTGGAACTGTACAGAGTACACAGAATAGGCTGCTAAACGGCGGTGAAACACACTGAATGGAATATGTGACTTTGATATTTGAGTTTGAAAACTTAACAGTATTTCTTATTATTCTGCAACTGTACAGAGTACACAGAATAGGCTGCTAAACGGCGGTGAAACACACTGAATGGAATATGTGACTTTGATATTTGAGTTTGAAAACTTAACAGTATTTCTTATTATTCTGCAACTGTACAGAGTACACAGAATAGGCTGCTAAACGGCGGTGACACACACTGAATGGAATATGTGACTTTAATATTTGAGTTTGAAAACTTAACAGTATTTCTTCCTATTCTGCAACTCTGCAGAGTACACAGAATAGGCTGCTAAACGGCGGTGATACACACTGAATGGAATATGTGACTTTAATATTTGAGTTTGAAAACTTAACAGTATTTCTTATTATTCTGCAACTGTACAGAGTACACAGAATAGGCTGCTAAACGGCGGTGAAACACACTGAATGGAATATGTGACTTTAATATTTGAGTTTGAAAACTTAACAGTATTTCTTATTATTCTGCAACTGTACAGAGTACACAGAATAGGCTGCTAAACGGCGGTGAAACACACTGAATGGAATATGTGACTTTGATATTTGAGTTTGAAAACTTAACAGTATTTCTTATTATTCTGCAACTGTACAGAGTACACAGAATAGGCTGCTAAACGGCGGTGACACACACTGAATGGAATATGTGACTTTAATATTTGAGTTTGAAAACTTAACAGTATTTCTTCCTATTCTGCAACTCTGCAGAGTACACAGAATAGGCTGCTAAACGGCGGTGATACACACTGAATGGAATATGTGACTTTAATATTTGAGTTTGAAAACTTAACAGTATTTCTTATTATTCTGCAACTGTACAGAGTACACAGAATAGGCTGCTAAACGGCGGTGAAACACACTGAATGGAATATGTGACTTTGATATTTGAGTTTGAAAACTTAACAGTATTTCTTATTATTCTGCAACTGTACAGAGTACACAGAATAGGCTGCTAAACGGCGGTGAAACACACTGAATGGAATATGTGACTTTAATATTTGAGTTTGAAAACTTAACAGTATTTCTTATTATTCTGCAACTGTACAGAGTACACAGAATAGGCTGCTAAACGGCGGTGAAACACACTGAATGGAATATGTGACTTTGATATTTGAGTTTGAAAACTTAACAGTATTTCTTACTATTCTGCAACTCTGCAGAGTACACAGAATAGGCTGCTAAACTGCGGCGAAGCACACTGAATGGAATATGTGACTTTGATATTTTAGTTTGAAGACTTAACAGTATTTCTTCCTATTCTGCAACTCTGCACAGTACACAGAATGTGCTGCTAAACTGCGGCGACGCACACTGAATGGAATATGTGACTTTGATATTTTAGTTTGAAGACTTAACAGTATTTCTTCCTATTCTGCAACTCTGCACAGTACACAGAATGTGCTGCTAAACTGCGGCGACGCACACTGAATGGAATATGTGACTTTGATATTTTAGTTTGAAGACTTAACAGAATGTGCTCTAATCTGCAACTTTGCACACTAAACAGAATGTGCTCTAATCTGCAACTTTGCACACTAAACAGAATGTGCTCTAATCTGCAACTTTGCACACTAAACAGAATGTGCTCTAATCTGCAACTGTGCACACTAAACAGAATGTGCTCTAATCTGCAACTTTTCACACTAAACAGAATATATTTTTTTTTTTTTTTTTTTTTTTCCCCCCACACAAAATAACCTGCTGCCCCCACACACAGTAGTCCTAAAAAGGACTTTTGGTTCTTTTTTTTCACAATTTTTTTTTTTCCTCCCTACACTGCCTTTCCCTTCCTATCCTCAGCTCTCCCTGGCTCAGACTGAGCCGAACTCGATGGTCAGGTGCTATACAGCACCCGACCACGGGTTCTGGCCAGCCAATCAGTGTAATGCCAGCAGCCAACATGGCTGCTGGCATTACACCGATGTCAGAGCCTCCCTGCACGTTTATTGGCTGCGCAGCAGCCGCAAAACGTGCGGGGAGGAGACCCGAACATGGCGGGCGAGCACATGCGGTACTCGTACGAGTACCGCCATGTGCCGAGCAGAGCGATGCTCGAGCCGATCCGAGCATCGGCCGAGCATGCTCGCTCAACACTAGTAATAATCCTAGATTTGTAGCCTTTCTGTCTCATAGACTGGGAGAGTACATTTAGGTGTGAGTTACGGTCATTAGGGTCAGAGCAAATTCGTTGGTACCTAGTTGCTTGGCTGTAGATGATGCCCTGTTTAGTATGGGAGGGGTGGAAGCTGGAGCTGTGAAGATAGCTGCATCTGTCTGTGGGCTTTTTGTACAGTGAGGTGTGGATTGTGCCATTGGTACATTCCACCATTGCGTCCAGAAAGTTTACATATTTTGTAGAGTATTCCATTTTTAGTTTGATTGAAGGGTGGAATGATTTAAAAGAATCATGGAATTGTATGAGTTTTTCCTCACTCTCGGTCCAGATGATGAAAATATCATCGATGTATCGGTAATACTTGTATGATTTGGTATGTTGTATGTCTAGGAATCTCTGTTCTAGGTCTGCCATAAATAGATTAGAATATTGGGGTGCCATCTTAGTACCCATATTAGTACCTATGGTTTGCAGGTATACCTCATTGTTGAAACTGAAATAATTATGTGTGAGGAGGAAAAGTATCAATTCTGTGATAATTTGGGGGCTGTAATTTTGGTCATCAGTGTAGGAGAGAAAATTGAAGCAAGCATTGATGCCATCTTTATGTTGAATGTTGCTGTACAGAGATGCTACATCCATGGTTGCTGGGATGATGTTAGCCGGGAGGTTGGTAATTTGGCTGAGTTTGTTGAGGAAATCAGTGGTGTCTTTTATAAAGCTGTTGGTGTTGGTGACAAAAGGTTTTAGGATATTTTCTACAAGTCCTGAGATTTGTTCTGTAAGTGTTCCCATTCCTGTAATTATAAGTCTGTCAGGATTATCTACCTTTTGGATTTTGGGAAGCATATAGAAGTTGCCCATATAGGCACTGGTTGGTATGAGTGATTCCAGTTCTGGCTGTAGCTTCTTAGGGAAGGATTTGATGAGCTCCCTGAGTTGTAATGTATACTCCTTGGTGGGGTCTTCGTTTAGTTTTTTGTAGTATTTACCAACTGACAATTGCCTGCCCCCTCTTTTATGTAGTCTGTGGTGTTCATTATCACCACTGCTCCTCCCTTGTCTGCTGGTTTGATGGTGATAGCGTGATTATTTTTCAAGTCACTTATAGCAGCTTGTTCCTGTACTGTGAGATTATGAAAAAAGTTCTTTTTGTTTTGTTTTGTCGCCAAGGATGCAGTTCTTAGATGGAAACTTTCAATGTAGCTGTCCAGTTTGGCATTTTGTCCTGGTGTTGGAGTGAAACAGGTGTTCTTTTTTGCTGCTGTTGTAATCCATTGTTGTTTCAGTGTTCTCTTTATCATGGAAGTATTCCTTAAGTCCCTTCTGAAAAATTCTTACAGGTCAGAGTAAAGCTGAATGTGATCAAGTTTTGTGCTAGGACAAAATGATAGTCCTTTAGAGAGGACTGATACTTCTGAGTCTGATAGTTCGTAATCAGAAATATTAACTATCCCCGATTTCTCTTGTGATTTCTCTTGTTCTGCCATATGTTTGAGGTAGTCCTGTTGAAGTCTGATGAGTTTTTCTTCTTGAAAAGGTCCTGCTTTTGTTTTTTGTAAGAATAGTGTAGTTCATTTTCTAGTTGTTTGGTGATATATATATTATCATTATGTAGTTTTTGAAGTAGGCATTGTTTCTCATTTTGAATGTTATGTTTCTTGTTGTAGAGCTGGTGGATCAGATGATTTCTTAGCTTCTCACTAGAGCGTTTACACAGTTTATTAGCACACTGTGATTTGTGAGTAGTAGCGAGTGGATTTTTGATTTTTAGTCCTCTGGGAATCAGCTGTCTTTTCTTGCAGATGGATAGAAAGTATATATCACTCTTGAGCTGTATTTCTTTTCTGGTCATCTTGTGGATTTGCTTTATTAAGTGGCTGTACGTGGTAGTAGAGTTAAGATTGTAGCCGTATTAGTCCTGTGATGTAGATGTAAAATAACAAACAAAATTAATATCTTGTAATACATTTTTTATTATGTGTGTGGATATATATGTGTATGCATGTGTATGTATTTATATATATGTATGTATGTATCTGTATATGTGTGTATGCATGTGTATATGTATGTATGTATATGTATATATATATATGTACCTGTATATATGTGTATGTATATGTGTGTATGTATGTGTGTGTGTGTGTGTGTATATATATATATATATATATATATATATATATATATATATATATGTGTGTGTGTATATATATATATATATATATATATATATACACACACACATATATGGGTACAAGTTGTATATATGCCTGCATGCCCATACTGGATTGCTGGCATTGTAGCATTCTTAATATGTGCAATCTTTTTTTACCTCTCTCCCCTCCCATACCATCTCCTGTATTTTTCTTCTCTTTCTCTCCCCCCTCACACTCTGCCTTACACAGGGTATTTACAACCCTCTACAAGAAGAGTGTGTATTTTCTCTTGTTTCCTGTCTTATCAGCAGTCTCGCTGTGTTAACCCCAGCAAACAACACAGCTTTGAATTCAATGTATTAACTGTTTTAACTGTGAATTCTGTATCCTTGTGCTCAGAAATGCTTCAGACTTGAGGGAGTTTATCCAGAAAGCTTGTCAATCCAAAATTCTGTTAGTTCAATAAAAAAAGTATTACAAGATATTAATTTTGTTTGTTATTTTACATCAACATCACTGGACTAATACGGCTACAATCAACTCTATTATATGCTAGATAGTTATGTCACTTTGTTGGAGTTTCTTTTAAGTGTTTGTATTATGGGTATTCTTGTGTTGTAGGCCATGGGTTACACCTACTTTACGTCCTACATGATTAACCAGAAATGTGGCCTCCTTGAAAGTTTTAAGCAGCTCAAGTAGGTCACAATTTAGTTCCCATTGCCCAGGTGACACAGATGCTCCAGCAAAAGCCTTCCAGTTTTGCATTGTTAATGTCCGTATTCCACTTGTACAAATGCTCTAGCATGTAAAGTGTGGAATTCCAACTGGTAGAGACCTCCATTTTCAAGCATGGCACATGCTCCATATCACCTATTCTCAAGGCAATTATTATGTTGGAGCCCTTATTGGCAGACACAAAACCAATTGTCAGGGACTGAGATACAAGCCATTCCTCTATCACTTGCTCTAGTTTACTTAATACATCTTTGTGGGATTGTGTCTCAAAATTCTGCATGCATGAAGTGGCAGAGCCAATGGTATGGGCTATCCTGGTACTGTCTTTTAATACAGCCAGAACCAGAGGCAAGATTACTGGCTGTGATCTGATACTACAAGCTGTGGTTGGACACTGGTGGGAGGGAGATACAGTAAGCCAAATAGTCTGTATTCTGCCCACTTGTCCACTTGGTCAGGTAAATCTTCTTTCTTGTATGAGGTATCTATCCCCCTGTCCACCACACTAACCACCTGCTTGTCCAAAACTGGCAAGTCATCCTTGAAGATTAACTGTGGCTTGGGATATGCCAGACAGGCATGCAAGACTTGACATCACTTCTTTAAAACCTCTGTTATCTAAAAAGAATAAAGCAGCATAACAATTGCCAACATCTTAATAACTATGCCATTTCACAGGCATACTTTGGCATTATCTTTGTGAAGTGTTTGACTCCTTCCCAAGAACTTAGGAAATGTGAGTTGGTAATGCATGGCAGAATAACTATGTAACTTCATTGCTTTTAAAACATGACCTGAGGATGCAGTAGGGGTGGCGGCAGCATGTTTGGACAGCCTATGCCTCTTGTCATCTTCTACAACAGACATTGAGTCATACTTATCTGCAGCAGGATCAATATGTGTTATTTCAAATTAAAGAATTCTTTGCACACTCTCTGACACATCAACAACAATTTTATAATGTGCCCCAGAGCCCCAAAAACCTTTAGGAGTGCTTAATCTGCTGGTAGTCATTGCACCTGGGATATGTTGATGGTATTTTTCCCAATCAGACCTGTGGGTGGGCTTCAGGTGGCATCTCAGTGAGGAGATGCCTAGTTATGATCCTGTTTTCCCCCTGCTTACCTGCTTTTTACACAAACACAGAAGAGATAAAAATATGTTTAGCTTTTGGGTCGTGAGTTAAGTGTCTCTGTACTGTAAACTTCATAGACTGAGGGGTTTCTGAGGGGCTACTACTACTACTTCTGGGGCTAAATGTTGCAATTGTACTACATGGTCAAAAAAGGTACTGCACTTCCAACAAAGCAGAAGCACTCAGCATAGCTAGGGTTGGAACAGATATTGATAACCTGTGTTGCTGATGGTTACTCAACACTAATGTGTTTGACTGGGTGGGTGGGGGTTGGACTTGGAAGACGTCAGACCATTGTCAGACTTCAAAATGAATTATCAAACAGTTCATAAGAAGACACAGTGCTCCTTTTCAGGGGTGGAAGATTGAGCCCCACTTCTTTTTTATTCCTTGAGTCTTTTGCAGTATCAAACTATTTATTTTACTTTTTCCCTTAGAGGGATTTTCAGGACATTTTCCTCTACTTTGAGGACTAGTGTTTTTACTCTATCAGGCACAACAGTTGGTTGAACTGCTACATCTTCCTCCATTATGCCATCAACACTAGAATGTGACCCGTTAATGTCTTCAGTGTTCTTACATGACTTATTAATATTAAGGTTGGTGGTGGAACTTTTTATGGAACTTTGACAAACAGCATACTCAGGAACAGAGTGAAAGGAAGGCTATGTCAATCAGAAAACATGTGACTCATTGAAATCCAAAGGTTTTGTGAATATAAATCTCTTTTGCTAATAATTATATGTCTTGTAACAGAATTTTATCACACTATTAACCCCTTAACGACCAGCGTGCGCACACGTGTCTGGCACTTGAAGATCACGGGGCTTTTTATTTTTTTTTAATGAACCAATTCAGGGCTCCCCATGTGGAATGCAGCCCTGAATTCCATGAAGTGCCAGGACCATCACTGGTCCTTAAGTGCCGGACAGCAGTGACAGTCCTGGCATGTCAGTGGACATTAAGGGGTTAAGGAGGTCAGTTATTTCCTGTGCAACATTTTGTTATTGGAAAGTATGGGAAGGAATGAAGAGTATGTAAAACAGCTTTGGATATTTAATATGTGCAGTTATGGTTGTTGACCTGTTCTGTTGCTTAATCAGTAATGTTGAGTGTGCATGGGTGGGGGAGTTCAACTTGGGCAGGCTCATTCCTAGTTGAGAGTCTCAACTGCAAATTACTTGTAGGGTTGGTCACCCTAAAAATAACAGGGAAATCCAGTTGTGGACCCCTTGCTCACAGTGTCTAGAGAGATCAGCGACACATCACTGACAAGGCCCAACAAGGCAGAAACATACATCTGGGGTTGGCTGCTTCTCTTGATCAGAATGGAATTACCTGGCACTTTGTGGCAGGACTGGATGTGGCTGGATCTCTTTTTGGCAGGACCAGTATGATGTGCTTTAGGATATTTCCTCTCTGTGTAAGGCAATAGTGAACTAAAAGAGACTGCACCTTGGGTAGGACACTATTCCTATAGATTCTGCTCAATACTAGGGTAGGCTCATTCCTAGCTGAGCATCTCTGATCGATTTGTTTGCACATGCAAATTACCTTTGGGGATGGTCATCCTAAGGGCAATAGGGGAATCCATCCAAGGACCCCTTTGCTCTCAGTGACTACAGTGGTCAGCTACACCTAACTGACGAGGTCAAACAAAGCCAAAATGTATGTCTGGGGTTGGCTGCTTCTCTTGTTCAAAGAGAAATTGCCTGGCACTTCCTGGCTTTTTGGTAGGACCAGTATGATGTACTTTAGGATATTTCCTCTCTGTGTAAGGCACTAGTGAACTAAAAGAGACTGCACCTTGGGTAGGACACCATCCCTCAATAATAGGACACTCACTTTCCTTGTTGAGAGTTTCTGACCGGTTTGTTTGCACATTCAGCTTGGATGAGGTGTCGCCAAGGATGATGATCAAGATTTTTGTGTCATTTAAGGAATGTTTACTTGTATAGAATTTCCAGATGATCTCTCAAAATGTTTTTAAACTTTGATCCTTCCAGTGGTGCAAAATTGACCCTTTTCCTTTCAGCAATTTTTTGGCCAAATCATTATTGCTCTTACTCTCTACTTTATCTATATGAAGAAGGGGTAGAAATTGGAGGGACATATGTTAAATCATCATCATCATCATCATTAATAATTAGGTCAGTAGAAGCTGCAGCAGAATCATCAACTTCACCTACACCCCCACTACTCATATGTTTGTAGGTTTTTTTAAAGTCTGAAAAACTTTTCACTTTTGCCCTTGGGTGGATTGATAGAAGTGTAGCCAATAGTTTGCAGCGGGTTGTCACTGTCACTATCTGACACAGCACTTAGTCTCACTGCTAAATCATCATTTGCTATCAAAACAAGCTTAGAATGTGGCTCCTCATTGACATACTTAGAATTATTACTACTATCAATTACTAGTGGTGAAAATTTCATTTCAATTTTACAAATGACTTCCACACGAAGTCATCATCCTCACTGTACATGCTGCAGCCACCATGGCCACAGTCTTTCTCTGTAGTATGACTTTACTGCCACCAACTCATCCATAACCTCCTCCTACTTCTTTCCCATACTCCTACCTCTAGCAAATTTGGTGGACATAATGATAGTTATTTGGGCTTGATGTACACCATACAGCAGTTGTACTATGGGTCAGATAAATTGCACCACAGAAAATAAATACTATCCAACTGATTTGTATTGAGTCATGTTTTGTCTGTCTGAAAATAATGTATGATCTCTGTCTCTGTCTGATCTATGTCTCTGTCTGTAAGTGTTACTCTCAATCACAGACTAAGTGAAGAATCTCCTGCTTGACTCTGTCTGGGTCACCTGTATCTAAAGTTGATTTATTAAATTTTTGTAAGCAGTCCCTGTCTGTCAGTGTCGCTGTTGATGTCACTGTTATAAATCACACTCAAACGCTACACAACCATCAACTCCAGCTCTCCTTCTTTGCATGTATGCCTCTAGACTACTAACTTGCTAGTGTCAAATTATTTTTCTCTCCCAAAGGCTGTGGTTTTAGTTTCACAGTACAATATGTGATAGCTTGTGTTAGCTTTAGAATCACCAGCTTGCAATAAAAGAATAAAACACCCAGCAGCTGGTGCAACACCCACCACACCAACTGGCAGTGGCTGATACCAACCCTTCTATGAAGCAACTCCAGCTCCTACTCTTTGTCTGTCTGCCTACACTAGCTATCATTAGAGATTCAACTGCTTTCTCTCTTTCCCGAGCACAGAATGACAATATGCAGGGCATTGATACCCCTTTAAGAATAGCAGGAATATTGGGGGGAAAACCCCTATGTGAGCTTGATTATCACGGCGCCCGTGATCTGGGCGACATTCTGTCCATCATGGCTGATTCTATTCTCCTATTGGCTGCCTATAACTGCTCCTCCTAGTGACAGCCTTTTTATACCCTGGGCTGTCACTCTGAGGGTGCCCTTTCGTGGTGTACCTGATGCCTGGAGCTAGTATCGTTGTTCTGATCCAGTGTATGACCCCGGACTGCCTGACCACTCTCTCGTCTCGTTCCTGCTGCTGCTGTGCACCAATTCGGATTGGCTGACGTTCCTGCTTCCTGTTCTGACCCGGCCTGGCTGACGTTCCTGCTCCATGTACTGACCCGGCGTGATTGACGACCCTGCTCTGTGTACCGAACCGGCGCGTCTGAGGATCCTTCTCCGTGTACGACTTGGCCTGGCTGATGTTCCTGATCTCTCTGTCGCCCGTCTGGGCGAGGTTCCTGTTCTGCTGTTCCAGTTGGCGATTCGGGTTGCTGTTGCCAGCCTCCCGGTTGGGCACCAATCCCGTGTCTGGCCAAAGTGCTGAGTCCGTTGACTGCACACTCTCTTCAGTTGTCAGAGTCTCGCTGCTTCCACTCCGTGTTGCACTCGCTTGGTCTGTGTTGGTTCAGTAGGGCGCCTCCGGTATATTCCGTTGTACAGACCACAGTGCATTAACCCCTTCGGGGGAAGGGCCTCGTTATTACTACCATTGGGTTCCGTTGGGCAATATTGGTTGGGCTTGGTATTCCGCTGTTGAGTAGGGCGCTTCCTGTGGCCATCCATATATACCATAGCCCATTAACCCTGCCAGGTAGTGCGTGCACACAGAGCTGGATTATTTCGGTAGGGCCTCCATTAAGCACGAGTTCTGACCTTTCTGTTAGTCGTTGGTGGGCATCCACCACTGGTCACATTCACAGGCGTCCAGAGCCTGAGTTGGCAGTCCGTTCCTGTGGCCTCCTGTAATTCAGGCGACATTTAGCCTGCAGAGTGTTGCGACCCGCACTTCACTAGTTAAGTGGGCGTCATACATTGTATCTATTACATTTACCTGATCTATGTCAGTATTGTGTGTTCACTTTACTGGACCCGTGTGGGTTAACCATTTGTAACCTGTCTTGTGTCAGTGTGCTATACTGGACCTGTGAGGGTTACCTTGTTCATCGTGTGTTTCAATAAAGCTGTGTTTTTACCTATACCTCCGTGTCTGAGTGTACTGAACTGTAACATTGATACATTACTATCATTGATTTCAATGCAATGAATGTGGAAAAAGTGGGAAACTGGCATTTGTGTAACTGGCACTTTTTTCACATTTCTCTTTTGAGGCAAAATGTTTCAGCAATCCCTAATGGAAGAATCGGGGCTTTTCAATGTAACTGGAACTTTCACAACCAACATAAATATTTTTGACATATAGTGTATGATACTAGAAAATAAATATGTTTTAAAAAATGTATTTATGACATAATAACTTGTGTCATAAAGAAAAATGTGCTTCACATGAGACATAATAAAAAGCTGAATTTGTTCTGGAAAAGAAAAAATATAGTTTTCATCTCTAACTAGAAAGTTATTTACAGGAATCATACCTTAACAGATATATCGCAAAATGTTGAAAAAGTGTGTTGACTCCCAAGAGGAAAAAAAAATCCCCAAGCCTCTGACACTCAAAGGGTTAAACTATCCTTGTCACTGTCAGTCTCTACAACTCAAACCCATACTCACTGAAACTGTCAAGATAATAAGTTAGCCCCAATACTCCTTAAGTCAATCAGCTCAAGCTGTCTTTGCCTGTCTGCTCCTATACCAGCTAACATTAAAATTGTTTCTCTCCCAAGGACTGAAGTGTACATTTTTACTGTTAAGTACTGGCTAGACCTGTTAGCCTCAGAATCAGCAGCTTCCATCCTCCAAAAGAGAATAAACTTTTTTGCCATTGTGGGGTTATAGGCACTACCTCTGTATGGGGACCAGCTACGAAGGGTGGGCCAACCTCCTGGACCAGACATGGAGACCCATGTAGCCACATGATTGAGGGGGCTGTGTCAAAAGGGCCAAACTCACTCACAGGGATTCTGAATATTCTCCTAGTGTGCTCCTTTTTAAAGTATATTTTGCAGTTAGCATAGCAGAGAGTTAGAGTGCAGCTCTGCAGGCCTGTCCTCCATTTCATATCATACTGCATCTTGGAACATTTCCACGTGCTGCGTTTTTACATATACTTCCAGGTTACAGTGCAGATACATGGCGGCCCTGGCTTTATGTTTGTACTGGGCCCCAAGCTTTCTAATGGCGGTCCTGAGAGTAAAGCACAGCAGCAGGTGCAGCACCAGGGTACGCCACACACATTATATGCTTGTCCCTCTTGCTGTTGTCTTTGTGGGTGTAGAAATGAGTGAGTGTGTGTAAAACACAGTATGTTAAGATATGTTAAGTTATACCTGTTGTATATTTTTGTTGTCTGTGAATCTGTTTTATGATATGTATGTCTATGTATTAGCTGTCACTCTCTGTCTTATTTGAGTTTCAGCTCAGTTAGGATCACTGTTTATTAAGTGCATTATACTAAATGAATGCTCATTTTAGATTTAAGGCATATAGGGACTTGCCCATTCTGAAGTGTCTTGATGTTGGAAGGCAAGCTGCACATGTTTTTGGCCACATGTGTATTCATTATCTGCAACCTGTTGCAGGTTATATGGTAAACTAAAGGTTACAATATGATGTGCATAATTTTTCTCCCTTTATACCCACAATATCTGCTCCCCATATGTCTAAAGAATAACTGACTACCACCAATACTACTTAAATCAAGTAACTCCAGCTCCCTGTCTCTGCTTGTCTGCCTCTTCACTAGCTAGAATAACCATATCAGCTGCTTTCAACATGCAGAAAACCGACACTCTCTTTAATATTGTTGAATTAGCAGGGTGAGAATACATGGGGGGAACTCTTCATGGGCGTATGTGTGTGTGTGTTACATTATTAGCATTGCATAAAAAAATTGTACTTTTCTCAGGAATTCCATGGAAGGTGGGAACTTGTGTTGTTTGCATGATTTGCTTTTGTGGTGAAAAATGCACCCAATGCGTAGTTGCAAGATGATACTTTATTTTTTCTTTTATTTAACAGGGGCAACAACATATTGAAACAAACTAAATAGCCAATATGATTTGTAGATATGATGACGAATGAAGAGAGAGTCAAGCCAAATATCTAGAAAAAAGAAAAACTTACCGCAGACTGAAGATGAAAGTTCACTCATCCATCAGAGTAAGTCTGCTGGAAAGACTTTGATAAATATGGGGGATTACTCACAAAAGATATACACAAAAGATTACGGAGCTGTTCAGTGGAGAACAGGGAAAACCTGATAAATATCCCTCTTTTATATTATTTTGATATGTAAGGCTTTAAACATCACAAAGTGCCAGAACAATATTCACATGATATGACTTACAAAAAGTAAAATCAAAACTTAACATTACAGAGGCACTCAAATGATTTGGCACTCAAAGGATTAAGCTTATCACTAAGTTTGAAGGCAAACATAATCATGATGTGGGTGACATTCTAAGAAATTGAGCAAATCTGGAGCAAACCAACTTCACAAATAAACAAATGCTAGATATATCAGATACATTGCATATCAATGCAATGGGATCTTTCTAGCATTCACAGTTCTTTTTAAAGGGATAGTAATGTTTCATAATAAAATCAGCTCTAATTAATCATCATATTATCTGGACTTTGGAGAGTGTTATTTCAATTCTGTCAGAGTTGTATTTCAAGAGTAATTCAATGACCAAGTATCCCCCTCCTGCCCCTTTTGCTGATGTAACACTGTTCAGCCAGATGAGAAGGGATGTGCCCAGGTAGACTGCAGAGAGGGACAATCTTCAATTAAGATAAGGGAAAAACCTGAAAAACTTGTCAAGGGGGGCAGGGCTTTCATTGTTCTAATAGAAAGAAAATTGTCCCCTGCTGTTATCTGTCTGGTCTTACAACCAGATTCCACATCTGAGAAGAGATGGCTTACACTAGGTAAAAGGGGCTGGAGGGGAAACTTTGCTTGTGAATATCTCTCAAACCATAAAGGTTTGAGAGATAAGACTTATATAGTTCTTCATGCTTTTTTAATGCCTACAAAATAAAATAAAGATAAAACAAAGTATTACTATTCCTTTAAAACAACTAGTTTGTACTTCTTTTCTGTGATGAAGTTGATTTGACCTACAAGTAATGGTAAAGCAATGCATTGGAGATCTCTCTAGCATTCAAGGGGTTAAAAGCCCAACTTTAATTTATCAGGAAATGTTATTTGTTCCCTGTGGTGCGGTTAGTTTACTTTATTAGACTCCATTTTGCTTTTTATAGCTATGGGTCATTAACCTTTGCAAGATGCATGTCATAACATGAGGGACACATACTGATACCATTTGAATTAATATGTTCCCTATATGCTTCACAGTTATGCTACTTCTCAATATAATCATAATCCAAAAGTCTCCATCATTGTCTTTTTTTGTAAAAAGAAAGAATATTAATATATAGAGAATAGGTGCAGTGTAGATAACGAGTGGGAGTTTAACTCAGATTGCTAACTTCTGATGGTTTAGAAGACATTTAAGAAGAGGTTTCTTAAAGGGGCAATGAAAAGTTCCAATGTGAATATATACTTGTAACTATATATTGTCCCATTAATAAACATTTCCTTAAACCTCTTTCTTGATGCTTCATAAATAAATAATAATCATAGTAATCAACTGACTGCTATGACTATTGGCTTTAACAATGATGGCCATTGTACTACTTCCAGTATATTACTTCTGTTGCTGTCATGTTATAGGGATGGTAGAATGATTCTTCAGACTAATGTATGCAGGACCATACTTCAGTGAACGTTTATTGCATAATTGACAACTATTCCACAATTCTGACAGAGGGATTGGAAATAAGGGTCAGGGTTTTCACTAGAGGAAATACACTGATAACTTGTATAGCTTCTAGAGCAGCTGTTCTATACAATAATCTAAAGAAGAATTGCTAAAACTGTTTTGCTATATTTTCATTTATTTTATCAGACCACTACCATTTTCTCTTCACTTATGGATGCTTACTGAATAATACATTTGTGTAAATTTATTCACTACTATTATGATTCTGAATAACTGACACAATTGTCCCTTTCCAAGACACTGCAAATGTTTCTAGACTACAGCATGTAAAATATTAGTTACCCTTCAATGAGGTGTGTTATAATGCCCCGAATGTCCATTGGAACATTGACTGATATTAAAAATAATCGTATACTAATTATAAATTTCATATATATATATATATATATATATATATATATATAAAGTAGTATTGAAGACCCGTGTACACGGGCCAAAGTGCTAGCTGGCGGCCTCGGCTGCTGCCCTAGAGCCGGGGGAGGTGGGCCCCGCTCTGGATCAGCAGTGCCTCTGACTGGAAGCTGGCGCATTCGTACAGTCTCTACTGCGCATGACTGCATCGTTCGTCTCTACTGCGCATGACTGCATCGTTCGGGCAGTCTCTACTGCGCATGTGTGGTTACGCACACGGAGCGACACATTCTAGCTCTTTATGTATATATATATAAATTGTTTGCTATTTTGACCAAAACAGCCAAAATTGGTTACTAATTTTGTCTTCATGGGTATAATGAATACTCTCATGTTAACAGATAGAATCAGGAGAATCTGTATATTTGTCAGAATAACCTTTACTAACACATAATTAATAATTATTATTACAATTATGTTTTAATGCTTTGAGTGCCACAGGGGTACGCAACACATTGAAAGCAATGCGTTGTGTACACCTCTGGCACTCAAAGGGTTCATTTTTTTGTAATCTCTTGCCATCTTGGAAAAAGTACCACTTTCTCCATTATTGTAACCCCTTGATGCGAAATCTTCAATGCATTGTGAAGCTATGTTTTCGAGATTTATCTTACATTCAAGATGTTAATGGTAATAACCTATTGTTAACCCTTTGATGAACATAGAAATGTGCAAGACACTGCTTCACAATGCATTGCACATCTATCTCTGGTCCTTTAGATGTTAAATAGTAAAAAGTAACTATGTTGCCACTACACCAGATACCATGGTCACAGTGCCAAGATAAAATTGTATTTAATAATGCAGTAGTTAAAAACAAAAAGTCAAAGCAAATTGATTTGAGATTATGATTGCTTAAAATGACACATTCTGACATGCAACATTTTGGACACATTGGTTGATAACACATATATCTCTCTAGGCATGATTACTTTACATGCATTAACACTGTTGCTTATTCGTGCTGCGTTTTTTGTTAGTCACTCTTTGGACATTCTAACTACAACATTATAAAAAGTATAGTAGTCAAAAATAAAAGAACACAAACAAAACAACACATTTTCATAACTTTTTCATTGCCAGTGGGGTACGCGACACATTTCTTTGCAATGCTTTGCATACCCCGCTGGCAATGAAAGGGTTCATTTCATTCAAAAGATCTCCTTTTGATGCTCTGACATTATTATTTAGTAAAATTAAAAGAATATCAAACATGAATTTAATACACAAGTATTAATGTTTGAATGTGCACTTAAAGGGATAGTAATGAATCAAAATAAAAGCAGCTCCATTTAATCTTCATAGGATTTTGGCCATGGAGAGTGTTATTTCAATACTGTCAGAGTTGTAGTTCAAGAATAATTGAATGATAAAGTATCCTGCCCTTTTTACTGATGTAACATTGCTCATCTCAGAACAGATAGGTGGTGTCCAGATGGCTTGCAGAGCGGGACAATCTTCAATTAGCATAAGGGAAAAACCTGAAAAACCTGTCAAGGGGGGGGCAGGGTATTCATTGTTCTCACAGTAAGAAGATTGTCCCTTGCTGTGAGCTGTCTGGTCTTAAGACCAGATTCTACATCTGAGGGGAAGTGGCTTACCCTAGGTAAAAGGGGAGGGGGAAACTTTATCATTCAATTACTCTTGAACTACAACTCTGACAGTATTAAAATAACACTCTCTATGGCCCATATACTATGAAAATGTATTGGAGCTGCTTTTATTTTGAAACATTACTATCCCTTTAATGTTATCCAAACTGTTTTTTTAGGAAACTTTGAGTGCCAGAAAGGAATCCAAGGCATTATGTTGCATTATGTTGAATATATTGACTTTGACATAAACAAGTAGGAGGTGGGTCAAACCTAAATTAAGCCTTTGAATGCCAGAGGGGTATGAAATGCATTGTGATGCAAAGGGGTTTAATAAATATAAACTTCTTATTTTGATTTTCATTTTGGTTGGATACTGTAAAAAAATAAATTAAAAAAGCTACTTATACAATGTTGCAGTCTCCCTGTAGCTCTGAGTATAGCTCTGATGAGATAGGCTTTTCTACACTGCTTTCCTGTTTTTTTTAACATTGTATATTTTTACATTGTTGCACTCTTCACCTATTTTTTCACTTTAATGCCCCTGGCAGGGAGCTCACTAAAGTTCTGTTTCCAGATAGAATTTTGGTTGGATACTGCTTGGATACTGCTTTCCTGTTTTTTGGGGTTTTTTTTGCATTGTATCTTTTTACATTTTTGCACTCTCTGATTTCACAATCCCACACATAAAGTTCTCAAGAAACCAATTCAGATAGCTCGCTGTCATAACAATGTAAAAAATAGCTGAAGATAAGAAAAAATAAAAACTATGGGCAATTAGACTTTACATATTCTGCCTACTCTTGTAGAATTTATAAAATCAAAATAAGGTCAAACTATCTTTTTAAGATTGAATCATTTCTAAACTCATGTTCAGACAGTTTTTCCAAGCCTTAAATATTATGCTAGATTTTTCCCCACAATGAGATAAAGACATATCAAGCAGATTTGATTGCAAACCATCCTGAAAAGGACAACTTAGATGCTAGCGTTTTGGGTTAGATTTTTGTAGAACTATTAATGAGTTCCAGCTGCTTTATGAAGTTTTAGTAACTATGTTGAAATAACTTTCCTTCTCCTACAGGCATGTTAAACCTTCAAATCTTTTCAAACACATCACATTACATGCTTTCCTTCTAAGTGCAAAGAGGAAGATTTTCATTAAACCAGTAAAATGGAAAATATTTTTCCCTTTATCAGTAATGCAGCGTAAAAAAGCAGTTTAACTGATCATGTTTTCCAATTTGTACATTTTCCCTAGTAAAGTACTACTTGATTTTGGGTTGATCTTTAAGTCATTTTTATAATCCACTTAGTGTAACTACAGGATATACTCCCATGTGCAAGGAAAGGGAGAGAGATTGTCATACACTTTCCCTTTCTGTTCATCTTGATGATTACATAAGACTCCATTGGAGATGGTATATAAAATTTATGCAAACAGTAAATATTTAATTTCATAGTATAAATAAATAAAAATACTGCCCTTCAGTAATGCTTGTATACAATTACTTTGACCTGCACCAGTGTTTTCCATACATTGCTAAACAAAAATGTGACACAAAATATATTACATTTTGCTCAGTCACAAAACTTTATTTTAACCCTTTGTGGCTATAGCAGTCTCAAAAACGTTGTGAATATATGCATTGGATATATCTGTAACATCAAAGGGGTTGAATCCTAAATTGCTTAAAAGGACAGTTAAACTTAATAATCATATAAAAATATATTTTGTATAATTTTCCTGATGAGTATTGGTGCTATAAGAATTGTGATTGCCTTATTCAAAAGTTTATTAGAGTGTTAAATTGCATTTTTTTGAGTGGATGAGCGGTTTGTAGCCTTTCAGTTTTCTGGTTGTACTGCATCTATCCCAGTCTATAGAGACTTTGGTCAGTGTGACATCTTGCACCAGTTCTAGTGCCCTTAGTTTACTGATTGGTAAAAAATATATACTTTCCCTAATAGGTATAACTCTTCTGTTCCAGTACAAAGTATTTATCACCTTTAATACATGTCAGTGTCATTCGTGATTACCAAATCTGGACCACCAACCATTCTGATATTTAATGCAAACTAAAACCATAAATCCACAGAGATGAGATCTGAGACTGATATAAGAATCAAACCTTGTCTTGTGGCTTACTTATGGTCTACAGGAAATGAGATCTGAATGTCAGATATATTTCTAACTATTCCCCTCGGCCTTACTGTTTCTATCACTAAATAGTCTCTGAATTGCAGACTATGGTTTTCTTTCCCACACACTGTGCACTATCTTAGCTATATTTTTAAGATCTGTCAAAGTTATACAAATTATGATAAAACTATTAATTAGAATAAAATATAGAATACATCAAATAGTTTTTGGGGGATTTATTCTTAAAATAGCAAAACAAAGCCTGTTTAATATGTATTTTGAACAAGCCAAGGAATTCCAACTGCATTTTAAATACACATGTAGAATGTTGTTCATTTTCATAACAGTTTTATAAATGAACAAACATAGCTTATCTGTGGTTAATGTTTTTTAGTGCTACATTCTAAAACACATTTTGTTGTGTAAATGCCGTAAGCTATTGCTGGTCTAGACTTTAAATAGATAGCAACACTACATATCTGTCTATCTATCTATCTATCTATCTATCTATCTATCTATCTATCTATCTATCTATCTATCTATCTGTCTGTCTCTCTATATATCTAAATACAAACGGGTTTATCCTGCTGAGTAAAACAAGGCAGCTCAAACTTTTTATTTTAGGTACAGCACCTCCTTGACCTGAAAATTCTCTGTGGCACTGTTATGGACAGCTCTGGTCAGCTGACCAGAAATTTCCATAGGATGCTGTAGCAACAGTGCCACTGTACAATTTGAGGCCATGGAGTTACTGCACATTTGAGCAGCAATAACCTTTGAATAAAACACCTCTCAGCAGTGACAGTTTTACTTCGCAGGATAAACTCTGCAATATATATTTTCAGTATTAAGCATTACTATCCCTTTAACCCTTTGAATGCCACAGGTGTACGCAAAAAATTGCAAAACAATGCTTTACAAACCCCTTTGGCACTCAAAGGGTTAACGGAATGAGACAAATGATTTAATACCCACATGCTGGCAGATTGAACACTATTAAAAATAAATGTAATAATACAAGGAATGATGTGCCTCACATATTTCAGGCCATCAAAATCAGCTTTTTGGATCACTTCTGTCCTATCATAGCTATCTATCAGTCTGTACATGCTCAATACAACATAACAGTTTTAGGTTTTCAGCAGCGTTACAGTTGTACTCCCATGGCCGATCTGTATCAATGGGGAAATGACAAATAAGTATAAGCTGGTATCCTTTGGCAATCCAGCTTTTGGAGACTACAGCTCCCATAATTTCCAGTTACCCACTGGTTGGTTGGGGATGACAGGAACTGTAGACTCCAACAGCTGGAGTACAATAGGGACTGGATTCTATTGCGGGTGCTAATTTTATCTCTGCTTTTATCTCCTGGTATCCTCATAGATTTCAATAGGAATAATTTTGATAAAACGGGAGGTAGCATTGATCTCTTGCAATAGAATCCAACCCAAGATTGTTTATCTTAGTATTCCCTGCATTTTCTGCATTCTCATATTTCAGTCATTGCACTTGCTCATCAATCATTGATCTAGTTAGCACAAGGATACTCCATTGAAATATGAAATGTTTGTACACCAGGTTCTTTCCCAGCATATACTGTGTAAGGCTAAGGGGGTGCAATCATACTCATAGTCACACAGTTTATGCATAGTAACATACATAAGGAAGACATTTTGCATGAAAGTGTTCCTTTGCTAATTTCTAGTGTATTTTGGTGCTTAGTGTTTGAAAGCATTTGCTTGGAGTGGAAATACACTCAAAGAATATTTATGAATGATTGCAGTATATAGAGGCAAAGTGAAGCATCTGGTACATTTCAGCCTAAATGTGGTAATGGTTGTACTGTAGAGTCCTCATTGACAGCAACTCACAACATAAGCAACATATAAGAGTGGGCCACCAGGGCCATAGTCCCATCAACGTTATGACCCACTCACACCCAAAGTTCCATCTAATCCAGGTGTGGGGAACATGGTCTCCAGCTGTTGTTGCAGCACATTTCCCATTATCCTCAGTAGGCCAGTAGTCATCTGAGGATGATGGGAGTTGTAGTCCAACAAGTGCTGGAATCATGTACTTTGCTCACCCCTTCACTAAGCTGGTTGATTATTTTTAATATTGTATCTTGAATATATAGTGTAACCAAAATTCATGTAAGAAGTAATAAAATAATGTTATATTAAAGCACAGAAATGTTGGCTCACAGCATTAATCAAAAATGATATCTGCACACAAAGGGTGCTATTTAATATTCATTATGTGTTTATTGTAAACAAAACATACATTAGAGGAATATGCCCCCTTCATCACTTTCACACGCCTGATAAATGCAGTGTGTTCCCCAAAAAAACTGGGTAGACTTCCTTGTGATTAACAATAAATGTTATGAATATAATTTAGAACATTATTTTATGTGTTTATTCCTTATATTCAATTAAAGGAAAGCTAATATCTCATAATATTTATTATCCCTCAAACACTTTCATTAATATGACCAAAAACTCCTAGTGGCCCCAATGAATTATGCCATGGTCCCTTTGTTCAAGAGAGCGCACCTTTAATTCATCCTGGATGTCATGTTCATGGAGGCAGACATGTCAGTTGCTTGCAATTTTTTCAAACTAAAGCAGGTAGTGGGCATGAGTCTACTTGCCCTTTAAGTACCAATGAGGTTTTCAATGCATTGTTTCACAATGCATTACATACACCATTACTCATTAATGGATCAAGATTACTACGTGCAGTGAGTAGAGACTGAGGGCATATGATCCTGCTAACATGTCTGACTCCATGAACATGACATCTAAGACTGACTGAAGATTTTCTCTCATAAATTCAAATTAAAAGGAGCCATTAGAATTTGCTGGCCATATGAAGCGAAGTTGGGGGTGTTAGTTAACTTTGATGCTTGTGCTAACCTTTTAGGTCAATAAGTTAAAGTTTTAGTTTTTGGAAAAATAACATGTTTTTATTATTTAAAAGAATCACACTTTTAAATGCATCATTATGATTGCTGTACAAGACTACCAATATAGAAGTAGTTTCTTTAACCTTTTGAGCGCCAGAGGGGTGCACAACACATTGTGAAGCAATGGGTTATGCAGGGCTCAAAATTTACACTCGCCAATAGCCAATGGCGAGTAAAAAATTAGCCCTGGCAAGTAGAAATTCAGCCCTGGTGGGTATGTTATGTATTGCAGTGGTGAGTAACTTTTCAGGTCTGGCTAATAGCAAAGGATTTCAAATTTTAAGCCCTGGGTTATGTACCTCTCTGGCACTCAAAGGGTTAAATAATCTAAAAATCTTCATGCTAAAGCCAAAATTAACTTCTTGCATGCTAGCAATTTTCCAGTGTATTGTGTGACAATTCATTGTAGACATCACTAATATCCAAGAGGTTAAAATAGCATTGAAGGTCAGTCAATTTAAGCTCAGGAAAACAGGATGGTGCAGACATTTGTTGCTCCCACTTCAAATATTTCCTTTTACCATATGGCCACTTTATCCCTTTGCTATTAGCTTCCACCTAGTTGGCTTATGCTCCCAAAAAAGCATCAGGAGTCAGCTTCAGTGCAAACCTGATATTAAAAACTAACAGGCTTATGCCAGGGAAAACATGGTCCCCTCCTGGTTTCAAAGAAAAGTTTTTTTTTTCATAAGTACAGCCATGCTTTTCTAATAAAAAATCATTAAACTATGGTTATGAAGGGATGAAACTCAGTGAAAGAAAAGCACACAATCAAACATGTCCCTTTGAACTTAGATTTTTTTTTGCCCACAAAGCAAAACAATCCACTTGTTACAGTGGCCCTTTACTTTTAAAAGCAGGCCACTGCATTAGTTATCCTTAATAAATATCATTAGAAATTAAAGACCAACTAAGCACTGCACGTGAAAGCTTAGCTGGAAATGTCTTCTTTTTCTGTCAGTAAACAGTTGGTCTGGAAAGTAAAGTTCTCTTTTATGTTACTTACCATACATTATTGCAGCCAGTGATGAGCGCTGCACCAAACTGTTTAATTAGTTTATGGAAAGTGAAAACAAATGTTGAGGCCTTCATCTTTTTAGTATACAAACCCCAAATGGGAGAAAGGAGAGTAAATATTTTAAAAATTCAAAGCAATATATCCAGGCTCAACAATATTGCATGGTTTCAAGTAACAAAGAAACTGACAACTTGCTGGAAGATCAAAGATTGTGCTGAATTTTATTACCGTTCCTGGCACTGTTCTCTAGGTAGAGATCGAATCTTCTTAAAGGGGAATTATGTCCTAGGAATAAGTGGCTCTTAATTTGTTTAACAGAAGAACTTACCTGGGTAGGCATTCTTAAAAAAAGTCAGTTATATCTATACAATATTTATAGTTGTTTGTATATGTCTTTTGTACTCCATTGTTAACTGTCCAAAATCTGATAACAATTTGTGTAAGAGACATTCAGATCTATCCAAGTCCTTTTTGTTGTTGTGAGGAGGTATGATCTAAAGGCAGACTTCAACAGAGATTACGATATAATGTAAAATGTATAGATAGTATGAAAGGGTGAAAAGTCCAGATTTTTCCTGATAGAATTTTGGTGTAAAAGCAGAAATTCCTTCAAATAGACACCTATTCAAATTTTCTCCTTTTTGTTAACCCCAAGAAATTCCCCATGGGAACTTTGTTGGTTTCCATGCGGAGCAGCGATAGACTCATATGTAATTCTGGCAAAGTCAGTGCAGTGCAGCAAGGCTGCAGGTTGGCTTGTGTGTCTGTGGCCACCACTGCATTGGGGCAAGGTTGGGAGTAGGTTAGTATTTGTGGTTCTATGGTTAGTGATTGGCAACTTGAGGACTTCCAGCTGCTGCAAGACTATAACTCCCATCATTTCCCAGCTGACATTGTCTGGCAGGGAAAGCTGGAGGCCCTCACATTGCCCATCCCAGACAGCAGTTCAAGGCTGGGTAGGCAGTATATATATGGGTTTTATGACCAACTGACAAAAAGTGTGGGAGGTACGGTAGACACGCGAAGAAAGCACATGCAGGTGTCCTGTGTAAAGATAACCTATGTTGTTGCTGCTGCTTACTCAACACTAGGAGTGTGTGTGGCTTCATGATGCTGATGATGACTGACAGGATTACTGTGTTTTTTTTGCCATCTTTGCTTATCCAGGGTCAGACTTTCCAATTGTTTCTTCAAATAGTTTATACACAGTTTACAGTGGTGGATACTTGAACCTTTGCATTCAGTTAACCTTCTGGCCATATCATCATCTCTCTCAACTTCATCTGTATCTGAAGAAGAGGAGAGTGCTGATGGGATATATTTTAGGTTTACATCATCATCAGTAGTTCATCCTCGGTGTTGCCCACTGCTTCTTCCCCATGACTTTTACAATCTTCTAGGCATTTAGAGGTCTCAAACACTTTCTTTTTACTTTGCCCTTTTGAAGGATTTTCACAACTTTTGCTACTGCTTAAAGGATAGGTGTTTTTGTGCTTTTGTCCCAGTGTCAGATGCAGCAGTTGGTCCAGCTACTACACATTCTTGCACTGTGCCATGAACAATGGAATGTGACTCATTGTCATCTTCAGCATTTTTAGATGTTTCATTCATAGTACTGGTGCTAGTGGTGGTGGAACTATCACAAGCTGCATCCTCCTCTGGAGGAGAGGCATCACCATAATTTATTGCACACACTGCCACAACCATAGCTGCAGTCAGTTTTTGGACTTCCACTGTAATCACACATCTTTGTAATGCTCCTAATCCTTTCACCCTCCACCTCCCCCTTGTGTGTTTGCTGGACATTACTCAACTATTGTTTGTGTTTTCACTGTAAAGTACACAGTAGAACTGATGGTGTGTGATGGTTTGCATTGGCCCTCTACAAAATACTCTATCTTGTCTGGTATCAGTCTGCTTCAATCACAGCTCATGTCAGGGTCCCTGTCTCTGTAACCTATCAATTTTTTTTATTATTAACTGTCCCCTCTATTCCTATCACTGTTCACAAAAAAATACACTCCCTGTTCAACTTTCACCCATCCCAATTGTGACACATCATCCACTCTCCATATTATGATGGCTCATTGTCAATCTCACTTAAAAGTAAAAATAAAAGAATTGTGGGTGGCTTGTATATAGGCAACATTTTATTATGTTTTATTAAGTCCGGACTCCAGGGAGTCATTTTGGGAGACATAAAACAGACCATCTATAGCTGGTAGGGAGAGCCTAGAATCACAAGTAAAGTTTGTGTCATAAGTCGTCATAAAGACAGAAGACAATCCCACATTGATTTGTTTAATTTACCTAAATGAGAACCCTGTGTATGGCATATACTGCAACTTATTAATTCACTTGTTTCAAAAATTATCATTTTGTTGGATAGTTTAGCCAAAATATGTTAAAACTTGCATACCACCACAATATACTCCATTTTAAGTAAATTCTATCTAATAAGTATTGCTATCTTTATGGTTTAAGAAAACGCTTCATATTAAAAGCTAAATCTATCTAATTCCCTCATGGTCAAACTGATTACCTGCAGTCAGTGGGTGGGGACTTTCAAGAACTGGAATATTTCCTGCAGTTCATTTATATAGAAGCCTGTATAATACACCTTTCCAATATGTACTGAGTTTTTAATTTTCATTCACTCAACTTGGACTAATTATAGGCAAATATAAACTAGTCAAGCTACTTAAAATAATACGATGTACTATGCAGTTAAAAAAACCTCTCTTGCAATTATTAACAATTTTGCATGTTTAAACATATTTTTAAGTGCACTTCATTTTATACCATAATTGTTTGTTTTAACTGCTTTGTATGTAGCAGGGCAGGATCCTCTTCTGTATTTGTTCTGCTTTTAGTTTGCACACTTCATATTCCATAAGTCAAGGACTTCATTTTTTGAACATAGGCATAAACTGTTGAATCTCAAAACTCTCCATTCTGCCTACAGGGACTGTCCATTCAGCTTTGGAACCTGTGGGAGGGTGATGGATCCACTAAAGTGTGATAAAGAGGTGATAAACTGGATATGACTTTCCTTGTGATATTACTTTTCCAGTTTTCATGTTATTCTATGGAGCCTGTGCACTAAGATTTCTCAAGTGGAAGGGATCTTGGTACATAGGCTCCATATCATAACACAGAAGTTGTAAAGGAGATATCACTGGAGAATTCATCTCCACTTTATCACCTCTTTATCACACCTTAGTGCATGACCCTCCTAGGGCTCGATTCAGTTACCATTGTTAAAAAATGGAGACAGTTTGCTATTCTATTACCCGTGTTTTGACCTGCTAAGGTGCGCTAAAAAAGGTCAACCAATCTGTGGCATGCTCGCATGGCACAACAGAGGTTAACACATACCAACATGTATGTCCAGATAACACAACATGCACAACTGTCAATCGCAAAGCAAGCTAAGCCTGTCTGTGCAAGATCAGTAGGCAATGGAGAATCAAGCTGCACTGGCATCATCAACCCCCACCAGACAACATCACACAGGCACCTGACAGGTCAGATGTGAGGTCAGATGCTCCGTCTGGTGAACCAGCCAAAAGGCCATCTCCATATGGAAGACCAAGCCAGGCAGCAGCACCTGAGCTGCCTCAACTGGATCTCCCCCAGCCACAGGTGGACCAGGGACCTGGAGCAGCATAGGGAGGACAGACGTCTCCCAAGACCCAGGAGATATCGGACAATGGTCACACTCTTCAGAATGGTGGAGGCTGATGTAAGAGACCAATACAGGTTGATGACACATAGCATCATCGACCTATATGAGGAGATCAAAGATGACATCGACCCCATATCCAGCACCAGTCATACTCTATTCAGCATGGAGAAGCTCCTATGTGCCATACATTTCATGGCAACTGGATCCTTCCAGTTGAGGTATATGTATCTGGGATGTCCAAGGCTACATGTTCCAGAGTGTTGGGTCAGGTGCTGACAACCCTGAAGAGGAAGGCAAGAAGGTACATCTACTTCCCCTCCACCAACTTGGAGTGGGCACATGTGAAGCAGGTGTTTTACACAAGGGGAGGCATACTCAGAGACATGGGTGTCATCGACAGAACACATCTGTGTAAGAGCTTCTCAGTATGAGGTACATGTCTTCATAAATAGAAAGCATTTCTACTCCATCAATGCTCAGATGGTGTGTCATGACAACATGGGGATCACACATGTATGTGCTTCATATCCTGGCAGCTGTCATGACAACTACATCCTCAGTCACTCCTCTGTCTACTGGAATTTTGAGAATGGCACCTATACAGGAGGATGGCTGTTGAGTGAGTGAACAATCTAAACACATAACATACACAAAGGCACTCACACGATTAATGAAATCCCTAGCCTAGGATAGTCATAAGACAAAAGAAGTATGACCCAATTACACAACATCACAGTAAAACAGTAAAGTGTTCCCAGTGCCCCGTCATAACAGCATGCGGATCTTGAATATGTTCAACCAGCCTGTACTTTGGAATGCCAGAGTGATACACAAAACATATATGTGTGATGCATTGTGTACCCCTTTGGCATGTCAAGACTAACCTAAGACTTCTCCACCACCCACAAGCACACCCCTGATGAACACAAATACCATAGAGGATGTACACGTGTTGCTAAAAGGGATATGTTTGCGTCCCAGACACTGTGCATTATGAGAGTGTAGTTTGCACAGTATGATCTCTCTGCCACATGCCTGACATAAGCCCATGTTAAGGGGGTGTACCTTTGTGTTTGGAGAGATACTGTCCCTGTGGTGTAACAGTGATCCTGCATGTGACCATACTTGTGAAATGTTTCCCATCAGCCGTTGTTGCTAGTGTTGAGCGAGCATGCTCGGCCGATGCTCGGATCGGCTCGAGCATCGCTGTGCTCGGCACATGGCGGTACTCGTACGAGTACCGCCATGTGCTCGCCCGGCATGTTCGGGTGGCGGGGATCTGTGCCGAAGGAGGCACAGATCTGAAGACGCTCCGCTGGACCACCAGGGACTGGAGGTAGGGGGCATTGCGGAGATGAAGGGGGCATTGTGGAGATGAAGGGGGCATAGCGGAGATGAAGGGGGACATTGTGGAGATGAAGGGGGCATTGTGGAAGAGGGGCATAGCGGAGATGAAGGGGGACATTGTGGAAGAGGGGCATAGCGGAGATGAAGGGGGACATTGTGGAAGAGGGGCATAGCGGAGATGAAGGGGGCATAGCGGAGATGAAGGGGGACATTGCGGAGATGAATGGGGCATTCGGAGATGAAGGGGGCATAGCGGAGATGAAGGGGGACATTGTGGAAGAGGGGCATAGCGGAGATGAAGGGGGACATTGTGGAAGAGGGGCATAGCGGAGATGAAGGGGGACATTGTGGAAGAGGGGCATAGCGGAGATGAAGGGGGCATAGCGGAGATGAAGGGGGACATTGCGGAGATGAAGGGGGCATTCGGAGATGAAGGGGGCATAGCGGAGATGAAGGGGGACATTGTGGAAGAGGGGCATAGCGGAGATGAAGGGGGACATTGTGGAAGAGGGGCATAGCGGAGATGAAGGGGGACATTGTGGAAGAGGGGCATAGCGGAGATGAAGGGGGACATTGTGGAAAAGGGGCATAGCGGAGATGAAGGGGGACATTGTGGAAGAGGGGCATAGCGGAGATGAAGGGGGACATTGTGGAAGAGGGGCATTGCGGAGATGAAGGGGGCATAGCGGAGATGAAGGGGGCATAGCGGAGATGAAGGGGGACATTGTGGAAGAGGGGCATAGCGGAGATGAAGGGGGACATTGCGGAGATGAAGGGGGACATTGCGGAGATGAAGGGGGGCATTGACCAGGCACCCTCCCCTCATCAGAGCAGGGGGTGCCTGGTGTAATGCTCGTGTCGCCCCATTCAATTCAATGGGGCTCGGGTGCTCGGCCGAGCACTCGAGCCTCCGGCGGTGCTCGGTCAGAGCACCCGAGCACCCGAGCATCGGGGTGCTCGCTCAACACTAGTTGTTGCACTTCAACTCATATCATACTCAGACAACACATTTAAGACTTCTGCTTTGCTAGATGTATTATGAGTTGAAATTAGACAACAGTAGATGTGCTGTGTTTGCTTACCACTGCTCAAACACTTTCCCACTAAGTAAAATGTGCAAGAGTTGTGTTCAGTGCATTGCTTTGCAATGCATTGGAAACATCTCTGGCACAGACCTTGTTAGATACATGGAGGAATCAAGGACATGATTGCTATAAAAAAGGTGCATTTTTATTTTCAGAAGACTTGACACATGTGGCTTTTTTTATTTATTTTTTTAGCATGTAATCAGTTTGTGTTTGTTCAACTATGAGGGGTGTGATAACCCATGCTGAACTATGCAACATGACCTTGGTGTACTCTGTTAGTCCTCTGTTAAGTGTTGACATCCTGGTGATAACCTGTAACATTGTTCAGGGGCAAAATAGATATGTGTATTACAATGTAATGGTAATCATTGTTTGTGTGAGGTGAGCAGGTTTGAGCAAAGCAGCACTGAGGTGGTGAACCTTGTGATTCAAAATGATTTGCCCTGCTTACTGCATCAGATTTGCATTTTCCTGTACACCATTATATTCTTCTTTTAACCCTATCAGCACAGTATTGTTCAACTTGGAGAGCTCACTGATGACATGTTTACAGCTGGCACTGTGCTGTGCGGTACTAGCTAAGTTGGTTTGTTTGATCGACAGTTATGTATGATTTTACTTAACGGGAGGCTGAAGGGTGCTGTCATCTCCTGTGTCACAGCTGCCTTAGATCCCCTCAACTGCTACTGTAGACAGATTTTGTCAGAGTATCTCCTCCCAGGCATTGCAGTATGTGGTGCACTTGCACTTGGACACCACATTGACTGCATTCTGCACTTGACTCCAGGCTAGCTTCTTCCTAGTGCTAGTCCCCATGGCGTTTTCTGTGGGGAACAGTATGTGATCCCTGTCGAGAATGATCCGCACCAGGGTCATGTTCTCCTTGTCAGTCCCACAGTCTGTCCTCCTCCACTGTGGTGTGGGATGGATGCTCACTGTGTGTGTGCCCATTTGGTTGTCAGGCCCTGTCTGCACTGTCCCTGGATGTGTATTCCTCTGCCACATCCTCTCCGCTTCCTACTGCTGTGTCAGTCCCTTGCTGTTATTTACCTGGCTGTTGCTGGGTACACCTCCACCCACCTGATCTCCCTATCACCCTTCTTCCCTAACCAGGGATCCCCTGGTCTCTTTCATCCTCACCTGAGCCTCTCTCCATCCTTCCAGCTTCCACTCATCTCCCTGCCATCTGACTATCACTTTCCTAGCTCTCTCACACACCCACTCACAGCCAGTCACTCGGTTAAAATTACTCTCTGGCACTCCCTTCCACTCACTGAATCACACTATATAAAATTAAAAATAAAAATTTGTTGTGTGTCCAAAACAAAAGTAATGTATTTTTGTGACTGTGTGTATGCAAAGTGTGCAGTATGTGCAGTAGTGTATTATGTGTTTTTTGTATGCAATTCTCTCCACCCCCCACTCCAAATCTACCTTTCTCCAGTGTGTGCTCCTGCCTCTTTTTGTCTCTATGTATATCCTCAACATCTGAGCCCTTTGTTGTAGCTCTGAGAACCTCCAAACACAGGCAGTGTGTGTCAGTTTTTTGGGGGTATTTACATGTATTTGAATTGACTTGTTACTTTGGTGTGTGGTGATTGACTGTGACTTTGAACTTGTTTTGACAACTTTTAGCATTACCTGATAACATCGAACATTAGCTTCTTTCCTTTGATGTTGATGTATTTGGTGTTGTTTAGTGACTGAAATGAAAACACGGTGAGGTAAAAAAAGGTGTGACGCACTTTATCAGGTTACATGTGTTTGTGTGGCCTACTCAAGTGGTAGATGGCTTATTGAATAGTTGAGATACTCAGTCATAGCTATCGTTCGGTACTGGTTTTCCACTTTTAACGTGCATTATTGAATCAAGTCCCTAGTTTCAGAAAGATTGATATTACAAGATGAATTGGAACAGTTCTGGAGCAAACTAACTGCATCACTGGGAATAAATAAATCCTTTCTCACTCTGAAAGTCAACCAGATTTCTACCTGGATCAAACTTCCTGCAGTAGTTGAAATTAACTGTCATAATGCTAAGTGACCCGTGGATGTATTTGTCAGAGACTCTGCCATTGGCGGAGAGTAAATGGTTAATCTAGGAAAGCCAGGATTGTCTGTTAAATTCTCTCTTAGAGATAGATGTGTTTAGAATAATCTCTGTTTGTAAGAGAGATAAGGGGCCTATTTGCTTAAGTGGAGGGGTGGAAATATCTAATTGACAATTATGGGAAATTACGGCTAGTTTCTAGTCTCAATGTCTGGAAAATACTTACAATCTGATGGGAGATTCTAGGGTGCTTGACAGTATAGTGACCTCCTAACCATCTCATTGTTGAAAAGAAACAGATATGTTATTATATATGTGCAGTTTTTAATATGGTATTGGTCCACCGCCAGCAATCAAATTATTGCTATAAAAACTCTAAATAGCTTAATTTTTGGGTTTGATCAACCAGAGAGTCCAGATAATTTAGTCTGACATCATATTATAATGATATGGCTACTCATCCTATCAGAGGAGGATGGGATGTGACTTTCTGATAAGGATTTTTACCTTATAAAATACTAATGCCTAGGGGAGCTCTCACTCTTTTAGCTGCCTTCCATGATTAAATAACCATTTGCATAGAGAAACCACTCCTTGATTGTGTGGTAAATATATATTTCTTTTAATTCTGTATAGCCCTATGAATCCTATATATTAATTTGCTAGGATGTTTGTAAGAACCTGTCATGCGCAGCAGAGACTGCCCGAATGCACAGAATGCTGGGAGCATTCTGTGCTTTCAGCTAGTCTCTACAGTGCATGACTGCGTTGTTGGCAGGGCGCAGAGCAAGAACAGCCTCTTAACCCTTTAAGTGCCAGAGGGGGGTACGCAACGCATTGCAAAGTAATGCGTTGCGTACCCCACTGGCACTCAAAGGGCTAACATCACATGGACCTTGTCCAGTGTACTCGGGCTTTTACACTAGTTATTTATTTTTCCTCTATATTTGAGGAAAATATTTTATAATAATTTTTCTAGATATAGAGCAGGCCAAGCTGTATAAAGAAAATTATTACAATAAACATATGGCTGTAGTTTATTCTGAAAACTAAAAATTAATTTGCAAATTTATCCAGATAATTGTAGAATAGTTGATAGCAGTTAGATCAATAAAGCTTTATATATATTAGTTAAATCTAATTATTGATACCTTTAGAATAATATAGTTGTGTTTCTGAAAAGGTTATTAAGCTTATATTTGATCTGGTGAATCCTTTGAATTCTTTTTTAACCCATAATCTGCTGCTTGTCTATCCTGGTGTGTGTTCCAAAGAATTTATTTGTTGCATGTGTGCTTGGGCCTAACTAACAAAGAAGCCGCCATCTTGGGTGGGGTAACCATATATCTTATTATCTGTGGATTAAACCTATAAGTGCTCTAAGGTGTTATAAACAACATTGCTATTATCATTCTTATAGTAGATGTGCATGAAATGTTTAGTTTGCTGTCTAGATATCGCGCCTCTGTCCTCGTACCTGATGCACGCTGGGTGGCGCTTGTGTTTCTTCCGGGTTGCTGCCTCATACATGCGCGGTGCTGGTCATGTCTTTTCCGGTTTCCTGACGTCACGCGTCATGATGTTAGGACATGTGCCGGCCTATATAAGCCTGTATCTCTTGCGGTTCGGCACTCTCTTGTCAGGCTCCTATCTAGCGTTCGCCTCTGTGTGTCTGTATTATTTCTAGCCTTGTGATTCTCCAGTTTTGACCCTTGCTTGCCCTCTGTATTTTCTCTCATGTTTCTGCCCTCCTTTGACCTCTGCCTGCCCCTGACCATTCATTCTCTGTTTTTCCTCTGGCTTCGGCATTCTGGTCTTTCCCATGTTGTGTTCCCTCTTACTTATCTATATCAAAAGAGCTTTCTGCTAACTCTGCTAACCATCTGCTCAGAGACAGTTTTCAGGAAGTTGACACTAGACATATATTATATATTCTTGGTTTAATCAATTACTGACAATAATAAATGCAATTTATATATTTTATCCAGAAGGTATGCAGTATTGAAAAGAGTAGATAAATAGTTACATTTCTATTTATCCAAATCTGGGGCTTTTCATATCCCATATAATTTTCTAAATTTTTATATATCTTTATATGGTACAAGGAAATTGTTATGAGACCTGTTTTGTTTTATTAGAAGCAATTCACATAACATTCCTTTGACCTTAATTAGCATCGTTTATTATAATTAATTGTAGGATCAATTAACCCTTTCTTTGCTGCTGTGTTCAAATATTGCTACCAAATACCCCTGGATATCCCTGTGCAATGTTTAATCCTGTTTATGCTGGGAAGTAGTATTTTGTGATATTGGTTATTAATTTACTGTGTGTCTATTTCAAAAAGATACCTTAGTATATGACTAAGTCATATAAAAAGATTTATTTTTGAGTCAGTTGGTGTTCACTCATTCATATAATTTCTGATTACATTTTATATATAGTATATTTTTACTTAAATAAATTATATATAATTTTTTTTCACAAATATGCTTAATTGATCATTTCAATCAATTCTTTACTGTGATGTAGTGTCTCAATATCTAGCATTGTGTAAAGTTCTCAAGTTAATTTAATTAACCATTATTTTTATATCTATTTATGTGACAATATACAACCTAATTGGGTCTCCTGTTAACCCTTTCCTGTATAGCCTCGATCTATTGATATTTGACCCTAGGCCCCATATCATTGCATCCATTTTACTTAAGAAATGTGTGTAATATAAATATAATTAACCCTTTCAGTACCAGAAGAGTACTCAATACATTACAAAGCAATGTGTTGCATACCTGTCTGGCACTGAAAGGGTTTTCAAAATGTGTGTTAAGCATAAATAAGTAATCCTTTCAAGCAGAATAGTCAAGGTTCGACTGCTGGTTGAACTGGCAGATGCTCGATTGGAGGTTGAAGTAGTTGATGCACGGCTGGTGGTCGAAGTAGTTGATGCTTGACTGGTGGTCAAGGTGGTCAATGCTTAACCGGTGGTCGATGATCAACTGAGGGCAAAAGGGAAAGGAGCCCACCAGAGTCGAGACAAATGGGAAGTTGGACAAGCCAAGTCAGTAAAGGACAGCAGCAGACAAGAATTGATAATAACAGAGCCAGGATCAGAAACCAGTCGAGTAAAACAGTACTCAGGGGGCAGACAGAAGTAGGGTCAAGAAAATGGAGCCAAATTCAGTAACAGGAAATCTTTGAACATGGTGCCCTAGAGGGAAATCAAAGGAGAAGCCTGGCCAATGCAAAAGGAGATCACACAGGAACCAGACTGGAACTATGGGTCATGAACTGGAACACTTTGATCACACATCCACCCAAAAGCACTGAAGTTCTATAAAGGCTCAGAGCAACCACAAGACAAGTTGGGGAATCAGGATCCAGATAACATGGCTAAAAACAAACAAAAAACCAGACAAGGAATCACAAAAAACAAAGAAAAAGGGCTGAGCATGACATCCAGCAGAACTATATGGTAGGAATAAACACCACCTGTCCCACATCACCATAGGTGTTGATTCCACCACCACCACAACAGTCTGTGGTCACGATGAATCCAGTCCAAGTCTCACCACCAATACCACTATTATCCATAGACAAGGTGGATAATATAACAGCCTAATTCGGTGAAGTGACATTTCATGCTCAGTCCACTCATCAGCAGGACCTTTGTTAGCAAACATCATAATGTCACTGGTGGGTGACATGCAGTGTTCTTAGTGGTGGCTTACTTAGCTGTAGCTGGTCTGCAAACAATTTGTTCAAGGCTTGCTTTGTTACAAATCTGCAACAATATTTGAAGCATTGCCTTTCTGTAGATTTGCAAACGTGTTATTTTATTTTCAAGGCTTGCCTTGAGGCAAGTCTTCAAACTGTTTTTCAAGACTTTGATGTAGGCCAGCTATAATTTTTTTCAAGACTTGCTTTGCTGTATTCCTTCTAACATTTTTTGAAGACTTACCTTCAAAAGTATTGGGCTGTGATACCAATTTCTATGAAAGCTTTACCAATATTTAGAGTAATTTTTATAAAAGATAATGAATGTGTAAGCCACTGTTCTCATTTTTGTAATGGTTTATAAATGGTTTATAAACCAGCTGTAAAAAAACATGTTTTAAAGGCCTGCTGTTGGGGCTAACACTTCTATAAAGACCCTTTATAAGTTATAAAGAGCATAAACTTTTCTACAAAAAAAGTCTTAATTGTTTTAAAGGCTTACCATGTAAGATACTGCTCAACAGTATATCTGCCATCGTCCCTTCACCACAATGCTACTGTAAACCAGTTACTATTATTTAGAAAAACATACCAACTGTGTATGTCACATGAATGTGACTACTCTGTATTGCTATCTCAATTAAACCACATAAAACACACATTAAACCACATGAAACAGAGCTTCTCCCTCTTCCGCCCTCCTACCCCGAACTTCTGGGTAGGAGTTGGCGGGACCGGGGGAAACCTCCTAACGTCATCAGTGACATGATCACCGAGTGAAAGGCAGGAGAGCTTCTGCTGGGAGATCAATTACTGGGGGGACACCAGGAGGGGTCCTGATGTCCCCCACGAGGTCTGAAAAAAAAAAAAAAAAAAAATGCAAAAGTAACCCTGTGAGTGCCGCAGGGGTCCCCAGCACATTGGGGAGACCCCTGTGGCACTCACAGGGTCATTTCTTTGTTTTTTTTTTTTTTTTTTGAAAAACCTCATTGGGGGGATCAGGGGGGGGATCCTGATGCCCCTCAATGAGGTCTATTATTAAAAAAAAAATTTAACCCTGTGTGTGCCACAGGGGGGGTCCAATGCACCCCCCCCTCCTGTGGCACACACAGGGCTTTTATCATTCCTTTGTTACTAGAGATTGTTGGGGGGCCATCAGGATTGGTCCTGATGGCCCCCCAACAAGCTCTGATTACAAAGTAATCACTCTACATCAAAAGCGTGCCCTCCAATCACTCCCAACTCAAACTACTCCCCAGACATGCCCCCCAATCACTCCCGACATACTAAACATTAGAACACACCAAGGGAGATAAATAAAACAATATATAGCAAACAAACTCCCTATCCACAAAAGAGCAGCAAGGACATCCAGCAATAAACTCTGAACATACAGGACACAGGCAGGAAAAGATATATATATATATATATATATATATATATATATATATATATATATATAAGTAAAAATACATAAAATAAAAATACATCAATAAAAATACAAATACAATAATATTCAAACATATTACTTTGAATAAACTTTACAAACATGAAGCTATATCAATTTCAGTATTTAGACCTTTTTCCCCCCATACACAGTTTTTGAAACCTACTCCCAGTTGCCTCCTGAATATGTTCTAAACCTATGACCTTCAAGTTCTTAGTTCCTCCTAATAAACAATCAAGGAAATGTCGTGAGACCCCATGATTAGTTTCCTCTCTCCTAATCTTTCCTTTGTGTTCACCAATCCTTATTTTTAGCTTTCTGGTATTCCTACCTATATATTTGTGACCACACCCACATAACAGCATATAAACCACAAAAGGGGTATTGCAATCAACACATTGTTTTATATTATATCTAGTCCTATCCATTGTGTCTGAAAAAGCATATGTTCACAATTACTACACCTCCCAGTGCAGCATTTAAAGCTTCCAAAAGGGACCTTCTTGCCATGATGTTCACCTAAAAGTTTAGGACGGCTAGGGGCAATATAAGAACAAATATTCCTATTCTTCTTAAAAATTACCCTAGCATTTTTACTTATACTGGTCTTTAAGATAGGATCCTGTTGTAATATACCCCAATGTTTCCATATGATATTTTTGATCCTATATCCATGTGAATTAAATTGGGTCACGAAAGAACTACCATATGTCTCATCACTTTTACCACTTCCTTGAACATCTTGTTTTTTACGAAGAATCTTATTCCGGTTTAGGTTTCTTGCCCTCTCAAATGCAGAGTTTAATATAGAATCCGTATAACTGAGCTTTCAGCAGGCTTCCTTCTTTATCATAGTCTTCCAATTTACTACAATTGCGTCTAAGCCTATGAAACTGGCTGAACGGGACGTTAGTTAACCATTTCGAATAATGCCCACTGTCCAACCTAATATTTTGATTTGAGGCTACCTCCTTTTTTGTATGTTGCTCTTTATTTCTCGATCTTCAAAACTCAACACCAGATCCAGGAATTCTACTTGTTCTTTCTCAATTGTGACAGTGAACTTCAAACCTCCATCATTGTTCTTAAAATTTTCAATCATTATCTCCAGGTTCTGTCTGCTCCCCTTCCAGAGAACGATGATGTCATCAATGTACCGTCCATAGTACACGAGATCACCCCGTGTGAGCGGGAGGATGTACTTCCGCTCTATGACCCCACTTCCGTTTTTTTGAGAGGCATGGAACGAAGCTAGAATGCTGGACGTGCTGGATATAAGGTGGGTTTGGATATATAATATTGATATCTGCTCTTGATAAAGTGACGTGGAATTTATCAGTCACAAAATGCGTTGAGCCAATATGTTTTAACGTTTGTTATATATTATTGTATTTGCATTTTTTATTACTTTGGAAAAGGTTTTTTTGTACTATTGCCGTGGTAAACCTCTTTTATGTATGGTACCACTTTTAACGTTTTTTTGGTCTTTATTGTGCCAACTCTTCCATAATAAATAGATCTAGAGTATAAAATCCCAGTTTTTTAATTCATTGCTCCCAAAGGACGTGGAGCTGTTACTTCTAGGCTCTGGTTCTTAACCATGGGTAAAATTCAGATGCCATATTGATATACGCTAGACATTGTATCTGGCATTTACTGTATTGGCATTAATGAAAAGAAGCAATACCCTGGAGTGAAGAAAGGAGTAATACCTTGATACTCTGATGTGAGGAAAGAAGGTACCTGGAACCGTTGGAGTATAACTGATTGGGAGCGACCCCAGCTAAAGGGGAACGTGATATATACTGGGAGGCAGTTTGTAACCTCAAAAGCAAGTGAGTGCATATATTGAGGGAGAGTGGAAGAGGGGCCATTAAGATAAGATTCACTACTACGCTTAGAGAGTCTGCGCTGTCTGTGTTTTTTATTTTTACAGAAGTTGGTGATTGGGATTCCGTGTGGTGATGTCCCTTTAAGGATTGCTGCGACTCTCTACGAAGAATAGATCATTTTGGCGATAAGGGATTTTTTAATTTTTGTTTTGTCCTTTTATTCTTTTCTTCTTTATTTAATCCTCTTCTGGAACCTCCAAGGTTTTACATAATTATAGAGCGCTGTTATCTTGGCAATATCACAGTGGCCTGAAATTGTACAGTGGCGCTGTTGCTACACCATCCTATGGATAGCTCTGGTCCCGGGACCAGAGCTGTCCATAGGATGGTATAGCAACAGCGCCACTGTACAATTTCAGGCCACTGTGATATTGCACCTAAAAATTTCAACTTTGAGCTGTAATAACTTTTGAATAAAACACCTTTCAGCACTGGGAGTACCCTTGTTTTACTCAGGGGGATAAACCCTACAACACATTTTTTTTACATTTTAAACATTACTATCTCTTTAACTGGTCATCTTTGGGGGGCTTGATTTAAAAAAAAACAAAACACACATTTCTTTTTGTAACAAGTTTGTAAAGAAGAGAATAAAGAAGAGAAGAAGAAGGGAAGAAAGAAGACAGAAGATTAAAGATTAAGACAGCAAGGATCTCACTGGACATCAGGATTTTTGGTAAGTTTTAATTTTTTTAAGATGTGTTAACTCTTAGTAGATGAACCCTATGAGTGCCATTGGGGTATGCAACTTGGACAATGTGTTGCATACCCCACTGGCACTCATAGGGTTAATATTTGTGTTGGAAACCAGTTTTCTAACACACATCAGTGATTTTTTACTGTGTGTTAGGGACTATGCCCCTCCTTTCCATGGTGCATTTTTTTCACCATGAAAAACGCATTCCTTAACATGCGGTGAAGTCACCACTTGGAATAGGATATCAATTGTAGCATTAATTTTACCTCCCATAATTTTCTGTCTCTCTGAGTGCGAAATTGTCCAATCAGTTACAGTCACTCTAATGTCCGTGACACTGTGTCCACTTTGACAAAAATGTTCTCCACTGCTGTCTCTGTCTTTTTGTTGTTGATGGCTGGATCTGTGAGAATTAAACCTCTTATGTAATGGCTGTCCTGTTTCACCCACATAAAGAGCTGTTGGGCATTTTGCATACTTGATGAGGTATATTACATTGGATGATTTGCAGGTGAAATTACCTTTGATCTTATAGTGTAACTGGAGGTACGGTATGGGGTATCTTGTCTGTGGTGTAAATGTGTGCACAGGTTTCACACCTACTTTGTACATAGAGTGCAGCATACCAGAGCCAATAACCAGGTTAGAACTAGCAGAAAGCAGCACATGCAGAGTCAAACCGATATCATTCAGTAGCCACAGACAAAATCGCAACAAGCAATAGGAGGCAGCAAAGACATGCTGCCTCCTATTGCTTGTTGCGATTTTGTCTGTGGCTACTGAATGATATCGGTTTGACTCTGCATGTGCTGCTTTCTGCTAGTTCTAACCTGGTTATTGGCTCTGGTATGCTGCACTCTTGTACAAAGTAGGTGTGAAACCTGTGCACACATTTACACCACAGACAAGATACCCATACCGTACCTCCAGTTACACTATAAGATCAAAGGTAATTTCACCTGCAAATCATCCAATGTAATATACCTCATCATGTATGCAAAATGCCCAACAGCTCTTTATGTGGGTGAAACAGGACAGCCATTACATAAGAGGTTTAATTCTCACAGATCCAGCATCAACAACAAAAAGACAGAGACAGCAGTGGGAGAACATTTTTGTCAAAGTGGACACAGTGTCACGGACATTAGAGTGACTGTACTGATTGGACAATTTCGCACTCAGAGAGACAGAAAATTATGGGAGGTAAAATTAATGCTACAATTTGATTCTTTGACCTACAGGCTGAATAGAGACAGAGAGTTTCTGTCACATTATCACATTGTGAATTCACCTTTATGACAGTCCCTCTGTGATCATAAACACCTGGACTCCTCAGAGGAAGAATGCAATTTAAATCACATCCTCTACCATTGACTGATCAAAGGATCAGTATCTGGAATAACTTTCTTACCTTATTTCCATTGTAAACAATGTAATATGTACTTGTATTTAAGAGAGAAGTTTTCATGTTTATTTGTATAACATGCCTGAGAAAGAGACCTAAGAAGTCTTAAAAGCTTGCATTTTAAATCTGTTTAGTTAGCCAATAAAGGAATCAACTTTACTAAATTTTTGCCTCCTGTATTTCTACGGCTAACACGGTACCAACTCTCATGTATTACAGCTTGTCTCCAGCAAGTCCACTTTGTGTACAGTCTCTGTATTACAGTTTGACTCCAGCTACACCTACTACTGTTCAGTTCCTGTACTACAATCAGTGTTCAGTATCTTGTCTAGTCCTGTTTGTCACTGCAATAATCTCTAGAACTCCACTTCTGGTCATTTCTACAAACTGTGCCCAGTCATCCTGAGCATAGTCTTGCTCAACTGATTTATGCTATCCAACCTTAAGGTTGGCACCTTTAATTGGCTTCAACAGAAGCAGGACTGCACAGTGATGTGTCATCGTTTTCAAGCTGTGCACTCTAGCACCATTACTCAGTGCCTGCATCTCACAGTAGCTTTTCTTTTTTGAGTCCTGGACATCACAGACAGACAATTTGACAGCAATTATGGGTACATAATTATTAGGACTTTCAAAACATATTTGTCTTGACAGAGAAGTGAGTGTCAGCTACCCCCATTATTTATTGACCATGAAACTCATTCTGTCATAGGTACCAATGCACACTAATTTGAAAAATTTAATTGGGGTCTTTAGTATATAATTGTTTCAACATTATCACCTATGTTCATCAAGACAGACATCAGAACAGATCTTGACCATGATTAATGATGATAATGTCAAACATTGATAAAATACAGAAATGTATTTAGGTTTTCAAACTGCTGTACAAAAGTATATTGAGCATTGGCAGTGTAAATATATTTATATATAAGTGCAATATCTACATTTGCTTTCGCTAATGTCAGATTTTTGTCTCTGGTTTAAATGGCTGGGTTGTTTTGACAGACCCACATGTAATAATGATAGATCTACTTGTCTTGATGTAAGAATATATTTAAAGCTTTCACTGAAAAGCGATTCTTGTGACTGGAGTTAAGAACCTCTGCCTTTGTGAACTGACTACCAGGAAAGAATTACAAATTATCTGCAGAGCATGCACAAAATTACAAACCAGTGGTGGAATAATTGAATTGTCTAAAAATACCACTGATTACACTTTTCATTTTTTTCTTCTAGTTTATAAATTCACGCATTCCCAAATAACATTTAACATATCAAATATATTATTTAGTGACTTTTAATAATATGCTAGTGAGATAAAACATTCAAGTCATCAAAACCATAGTATAGCTATTTACATATCTAAGAATTCATCTTCTATTTACTCTGGAGCTACTCTGACATCTTGCAAATGAGCAATGCAAACCATGACAGCTAAACACCTGTAAATAATCTCTTTCTGCCATTTTTTTACAGATGTAAATTAAAATGTCAAATACTTTAAAAGCTCAGTTTACAGAAATGAGGGAAGTATTTATGTATACCAGATGGAATGACAATTCATTACAACACTTTTTGGCTTCTTTTTAAGGGGCTCAAAGCCCAAATAAATTTTGTAGTATCTGACATTTTCTGATTATAAGGCATGAATTTTAGTGTAGAAATTGCAATCTTCAAAACGGAAAGGCCAATAATTTACAACTGAAGTACTCTGAATATGTAACAATGAGTTTAAAGAACCCAAACATCTTATCATTTTTAGAATGGGCTACACATGCACAATGGTCAGTTTGTCATCATTTAGTATTTATTTATATCTCTATATCTGATGCTTGAGGACATGCCTGTAAAGGTTAAAGAGAGTTCAATGCTAGTTTGCCTCTCTGGGTCAGAAATTACCCTTAAACTCCCTTTCATTTAACTAATGGGCTATACATTAGAGCAACTGGGCAGTAATATAGAAAGTAAAAAATCAATGTAACATTAAAAATAGAAACATTTGATTGCAGATAAGAACCATTCAGCCCATCTAGTCTGCCATTTTCCTACTGTTAAAACCTCAAACCTTATTTGGTCCTTGGTTTTTTCTTATGTTAAGGACAGCCTTATGCCTATCCTACGCATTCTTAGATTATATCGCTGTATTAACTTCTACCACTTCTGCTGGTAGGCTATTCCACTTATCTACTACCCTCTCAGTGAAGTAAAACTTTCTTAAATTACATCCAAACCTGTGTCCTTCTAGGTTTAGACTATGGCCTATTGTCCTAACATATTTACTTGTTTGAAAAGTACTTCTCTCCTGTACTTTGTTGAATCCCTTCATGTATTTCAATGTTTCTATCATGTCCCCTCTCTCTCTCTCTTCTCTCCACCAAGCTATACATGTTCCAATCCTTTAGTCTATCCTGCTATTTATTTTCCTGTAAACCAGTCACCATTTTAGTAGCCCTTCTCTGAATTTTCTCTAGAGTATCTATATCCTGCTGCAGATGGGGTCTCCAGTACTGTACACAATACTCTAGGCGAGGTCTAACTAGAGATTTGTAGACTGGCATGACCATTTCCCTTTTTCTACTATTACTGCCCCTAGCTATACAACCCAACACCCTGCTTGCATTCCCCACCACTTTATTACATTGCCTGCCTGCCTTTAAGTCATTAGAAATAATTACTCCCAAATCCCTTTCCTCTGTTGTCTCTGAGAGCACAGTACCCTTAATAGTATATTTTTCCTTTGGATTTTTATGTCCCAAGAGCATTATTTTACATTTATCAACATTAAACTGCAGCTGCCACACTCTTGTCCATTCTTATAATTTACCTAAATCATTTGTCATTTGGCTTATTCCCCCTGAAATGTCTGCCGCATTGCAGATCTTGGTATCATCTGCAAAAACGCATACCTTACCTTGAAGACCTTTTGCAATATCGCTAATAAAAATATTAAAAAGAATGAGTCCCAGTACAGATCCCTGAGGTATTCCACTAGTAACACTCTTTTCGTCTGAATATTCTCCATTGACTACCACCCTCTGTCTCCTGTCACTCAGCCATTGCCTTATCCATTTAACTATTTTTGCATCCAGACCCAAACACTGCAGTTTATTTATGAGTCTTCTATGAGGGACAGTGTCAAATGTGTTACTGAAATCTAGATAAGCTATATCTACTGCTCCCCCTTATTTTAGTTACCTAGCCAAAAAAATCTATGATTTGTGTTTTTTGTGTTTTTCTATATATGTGGGGACTTTGACTGGAGGTCTACGGGAAGTAAGCTGCACCACTTCGTCCATTATAAATAAGGTTATGTTTGGATTTGTTACTGGTGTAATAGCACTTAGGAATTTGTGTGTGTTGAAAAAAATCTATGAGGTTAGTTTGACAAGATCTCCCTGCTGTAAACCCATGCTGTTTGGCATTTTGCAAGACTTTCAAATTCAGATATTCAACAATTCTTTCCTTTAACATAGTCTCTAGTGTTGAGCGAGCGTGCTCGGCCGATGCTCGGATCGGCTCGAGCATCGCTCTGCTCGGCACATGGCGGTACTCGTCGAGTACCGCCATGTGCTCGCCCGCCATGTTCGGGTGGCGGGGATCTGTGCCGGAAGAGGCACAGATCTGAAGACGCTCCGCTGGACCACCAGGGACTGGAGGTACGGGGGCATTGCGGAGATGAAGGGGGCATTGCGGAGATGAAGGGGGACATTGTGGAAGAGGGGCATAGCGGAGATGAAGGGGGACATTGTGGAAGAGGGGCATAGAGTCTATGCCCCTCTTCCACAATGTCCCCCTTCATCTCCGCTATGCCCCTCTTCCACAATGTCCCCCTTCATCTCCTGCCATAGAGGAGATGAAGGGGGACATTGTGGAAGAGGGGCATAGCGGAGATGAAGGGGGACATTGTGGAAGAGGGGCATAGCGGAGATGAAGGGGGACATTGTGGAAGAGGGGCATAGCGGAGATGAAGGGGGCATAGCGCAGATGAAGGGGGACATTGCGGAGCTGAAGGGGGCATTCGGAGATGAAGGGGGCATAGCGGAGATGAAGGGGGGCATTGACCAGGCACCCTCCCCTCATCAGAGCAGGGGGTGCCTGGTATAATGCTCGTGTCGCCCCATTGGATTCAATGGGGCTCGGGTGCTCGGCCGAGCACTCGAGCCTCAGGGGGTGCTCGGTCAGAGCACCCGAGCACCCGAGCATCGGGGTGCTCGCTCAACACTAATAGTCTCCATTAATTTTCCCACTACTGATGTAAAAATTACTGGTCTGTAGATACCATACTCTTCCCTGCTACTTTTTTTGTGAAGAGGTACTACATTTGCTACCTTCCAATCTTCTGGAACTGCTCCTGTCAATAGTGACCAATTAAATAATTATGTTAAAGGTTTTGCCAGAACACTCTAAAGTTCTTTTAATAACTTTGGATGTACCCCATCTGGTCCCATTGATTATCTGTTTTTACCTTAGAAAGTTGAAGTAGAACTTCTCAGTAAACATGAATGTTTCCCATGTCTTGCCATTTAATTTTTTCTAACAGAGGTCCCTTCCCTTCATCTTCCTCTGTAAAAACTGAACAGAAATATTCATTGAGACAGTCAGCTAGCCCTTTATTCTCATTTACATAGTTTCCATTTTTTGTTTTCAATCTAACTATTCATTGCTTCATTTTCCTCCTTTCATGTATATATCTAAAAAATGTTTTATCCCCCTTCTTTATTGACTGGGCATTTTTTCCTCTGTGTGTTCTTTGACACATCTAATAATGCATTTGGCCTCCTTCAGCCTAGTCTTGTACCGAAAACCTATCTTCTTTCTTCTGCGTTTGCTTATATTTTTAAAAATGTTTCTTTTTTTCTCCTTTACTATATTTGCCACAAATTTTTCTATTGAAGTATAATGGACACAATTTATGAAGTTGAGAATGTCTAAATGCACAAAGAAATAAGAGGATTTCTTTGTATATTCAATGATCGTGGCGAAGTGCTGACAAACAACAGCATATTAGATATGCTGTTTTTCTCTCCCTTTGATCAGTTTCAGCCAAAATGTTCATATATTTAAGGTAATGGGATGGGAATAACTATAAATGAGGGCATAACAATATATTTCACTCTATTAAATGACAGGAAAGCAACACAATAATATCAAATTAATCATTCATCCACAATATTTGCAATACCAAGCTTCTATAAACTATTTTGGCATGATGGGAGCACTGGCCCCTCAGTCAGAACTATATAAAGTTGATGATAACCCCGAATGTGCAAGGGAATAGAGAGTACAACAGAATATTTCACACATTTAAACATTTCATTAATAGCATAAACATATAACATTTCTCTCAAACGAAGAAAAATACAGCAGTCCTTCCCCATTACAAGTCTGTAATTCTTCAGAGACAAGATTAAATTGCATAATTTTTTCACAGTAGCCTTACCATGGACCAACTCCTGATCAATCCTGTATTCAGCTTTCTAATGCCCAGTGTCTGAGTCTTATAGCACACTCCTTTCAAGGGCTCTGATTCTGATAGGATCATTAGAGAGACACAATTAAAGTACTGGAATTCTCTGACAGGGTAAGCATCCACACTATGTTTCCCTGTTGCTTCATCAGCAGAATCTTGTATGTTGAGGAAGTTACATATTAATACATCCAGCAACTGAGAGAAGCCTTATGGCCTGAGCTTCTTGATTTATTTAGACATGCACTCTAGACATTAAGTTGCTGTTTGACTTCTACTGAACCAAGAATACGAGTTGTCCTGGGTCATCATGCCGGGTATTCTCCTCCCTGATGCGGCTACTGATGGGTAGCTAAGCCAGTAACACTGGAACGAAGCATCCATAAATAGGGGTCAAAGAGAACCCTTTCAACCATTCATAAATAAAATACAGCATGCAGTAAAAGTTCCACAATGAACTTAGTTTGTTTTGGGGACATGGGGACATTTTATAATAAAACTATATACAATGGAACAGCAAGGGCAGAGACACCAAAACACAATTCAATCTTGCTGCTCCAATCTCCAGCCATTGAGTATCGGAGTGATAAGGCACAGGCAACCAAACAGGTCTCGAGGCTATTGTATTCGTATCCTGATAGAATCACCCCGCCTGACATACTAATTTGACTCTATCGCTCCCATCTCCCAACCAATGGGGACCAAAACAACAGCATGGGACAAGAGGCGACCAATCACTGCGCCGCCTACTTGTCGAAGCAACATCATTGTTGTTGTGGCATTGCTCAAAAAGAGGCAATCAACGAGAGCAGCACCTGCCTGCCGAACACACACATTACATTGAAAATGCGTATTAACAGTACTGGCCAATCATGTGGCCACCTACATTTTAAATGTTCAGCGGTAATCCTCTTGCAACCTGGCTAGAGTCTGTGAATACAGTATTTCTCTCCTAGTTCTTGGGCATTCCCAAGTGCCTCCAGCTATAACCAGCAGGGTCAGGATCTTGAACCCAAAGTTCCCAAGTAATGGGCGCAATCCCGTTACAGCCATCTTCCCAGCACTTATAGATCTGCCCTGTTCTTTGGAGTTACATATTTTTTCAATTACTAATAAAAGGTCAACATGTGTGCCACTAATTATTATGAACTCCAGTGACTATAAAACAATTCATTTTTTTGCAAAAGACCAACAATGTTTCTTAGTTGTCTCATTTTTGTATACAGTTTCTGCTAGCAAATCCAGCAGAACATCTTGTTGTAAGTCTGCACTTGGAATATTTATACAGTTACGTCTATGTCCTGTAGGTGAATTAATTCTGGTATTATTTTGATATTTATCAGGTATACCACTCAATGGGCTGATTACGGTGTCTGCTTCTTGCATGGACTGTTCATTGCTGACTTCTATCCCTGTCAATTGGGGATAGTAGAATTATGTGTATATCAAGTGCAGTATATGAAGTTTTGACTTGGAAGGATAGATTGAAGTATTGATATTATTTAACATTTTATTACAAGTTCACATACCCATGATTTTGTACATGTAGAATGGCCTCAAACTTCCTTAGAATATAGCGAATATAGTGAATACAATAAAGAAAGGTTGAGACTTTTTTATATATATATATATATATAATGCATATACCATAAATTATACAGAAATATAATAATCAGGATTAATAAGTATAATCAGTAAGTCTAGAATAACTAGAAGAGTATAAGTAAATAATATATGATTACAAAAAGAAAATTATTCCATACTATTAGTCATGCATAGAGATAATCTGTTTCTTTCTCTGTTCTGTGTCTTATCATTTGTATCATATATATATATATATATCTATATATATATATATATATATACAGTACTGTGCAAAAGATTTAGGAAGGTGTGAAAAAATGCTGAAAAGTAAGTATGCTTTCAAAAATAGACATGTTCATAGTTTATTTTTATCAATTAACAAAATACAAAGTGAGTGAACAGAAGAAAAATCTAGATCAAATCAATAATTGGTGTGACAACCCTTTGCCTTCGAAACAGCATCAATTCTAGGTATACTTGCACAAAATCAGGGATTTTGTAGGAACAGAGTTAGGTGTATGATTAAACAATTATACAAAACAGGTGATAATGATCATCAGTTTAATATGTTGTTTTAAACACAATCATTAACTGAAACAGAAACAGCTGGGTAGGAGGAATAAAAACTGGGTGAGGAACAGCCAAACTCAGGTAACAAGGTGATGTTGCTGAAGATAGTTTAATGTCAAAAGTCATACACCATGACAAGACTGAACACAGCAACAAGACACTAGGAGTTATACTGCATCAGCTAGGTATTTCCCAGGCAGATATTTCAAGGCAAAAAGGGGTTTCCAGATGTGCTGTCCATGCTCTTTTGAAGAAGCACAAAGAAACTGGCAAAGTTGAGAACCGTAGATGCAGTGGTTGCCAAGGAAACTTAGTGCAGCAGATGAAGGATACATTGTGCTTACTTCCCTTCACAAATGGAAGATGTTCAGCAGTGCCATCAGCTCAGAATTGGCAGAAAAGAGTGGGACCCTGGTAACCCATATACTGTCCAGAGAAGTCTGGTCAGAAGTGGTCTTCATGGAAGACTTATGGCCAAAAAGCCAAATTATCAATTTACAAATTCTATATAATTATGTTTTACCACCTATTTAATTTGTCTTGTGCTGGCACGTATGTATGACACACTTATACCATATCTATGCCGCTCTACCTAATAGCTATATATCTGCAGCTATACCAGCTATATGTAAGCTGCTATGTAGCTGGGTGACAATGGCATGATTTATGTGAATCTGTCCTGTTAATACATATTGTCTTTCACTATATTTGGCATGGCTGGAGATTTAAATGTTTGCATAAATATATGGTTTATGTATTTGTTGTTGTTTGTTCAAGTGGAAAATGTGCCATATTTTCTCAGCATTATACGAAGATGTCAAAATCATGATGGGGTCATCCATAACCCTGGTGTAGAAACATAATCAAATTACATCAAATATAACACTCAAGATTGTTGATTGGGATGACAATGATTTATTTTCTTATGTGATATGCCTTACACTTTTCCCTCTTGTAAAAAAAAAAAAAAAAAAAAAAAAAAAAAAAAAAAAAAAATATATATATATATATATATATATATATATATATATATATATATATATTGATAAATAGTGCAACAATACATCTTAATTTTCTCTTCATCATCAAAAGTAAAATAATTTCATTATCATAATGAAACACCCTAAAATAAATTAGATTTAATAAATTACTTATTCTGTGCAATACCTAATGAAGATAGGGTATTATGATGGATACAATTCAAGTATTACAACAATTTCTGCAGAAAGAGCAAAGGACATATGAGAAGCTGAGGCATACGTCATCTTCAGAACAGATGGGCTCTGCATGACCTCAATAGTCTGCTGATATACAAACATCAGCTGTGTAATCTGGCTGTTAAATGATGACAAAATGTGTCTGCTAAAGGCATATTTGTATATTGTGATTACTTCTTGCTTTTGTTTGAAATGCATTGCATTTTCTTTGTACATTCTAGTAAACATACATCATCTGTTGATAATATTTTAATTTAAGGTTATATTTGACCCTTTGCGGATTATTGTAAAGTTATATTCTGTAAGCAAGCCTTAACGTCCAATGCCGTGTCAGGACCATCACGGCTGTCTGGCACTTAAGGACCAGTGATGGTCCTGTCACGTCATGGAATTCAGGGCTCCCCGTGTGGCTGCACTCCACTCGGGGAGCCCTGAATCGGATTAAAAAATAAAATCCTTACATCGGTCCTAAAGGGGTTAAGGCAATTTGCCAATAACAGTATAGTTGGGGTAAGACCTTGTGTTTTTTTAACCCTATTACTGACATAGGGTTGCGCAATGCGTTGCCTACCCCTCTGGCACTCAAAGAGTTAATGGTCATAGCTACTGCATGCTTAGAAGTAATCACTTAGGCAGGAAATTATTATGCAGGTGGTAGCTCAGGAAGGCTAACACTAAGAAACTTGTGCTACAGCTCATGACATAAATTGCTGCCTCATTCTTTGGAAACTTTAGCCTGTAATATGCCACAGCTTAATTTGCCATTAACATCTTAAATGACAGTTTGTTTTAAAAGTCAGACTACAAGTTAAGAAATCAAGGGCTTTATAAAGGTGGTGGAAGTTTGACATATATGTATTATAATTTTTGTGATCTTTCATAAAATAACTGATTTTTAAGCAACTACATTAGTTTAATGTTAATAAAAAGTATGTATACACAGCTCCAGATGGCTCCATAAGGCTTAGTCTATTATCCATTCAGAGCACACAAATTCACAAGTAATGCATTTCTCATATCCTACAGCAATTTGGGTGTATGATAGCCTACTTCTCCTGAATAGGTTCTGAAAACTTTATGGTACTGCATGATTAACTGTCTATATGCCTTGTCACATACTGTTAGCATGTTTTGGTCTTAATGGGCATAAATTATGTTGGGCAATGTGTTTAGTATGGGCTTGTACTGCAGCTTTTAGCACTGTGACACCTGTGCTATGCCTTACCTCTACTTTTTTCTATTTTCACTATTGTCTCTCACATCTGTATGGGTGTTGCATTCTATTGAGGTCATCTAATGCTAGCATGGTTGAGTCTAATCCTTTCCCACAGGAAGGTTTTTGTTTTCCCTTTACTCATGCAGACACCCTTTCCATCATTGGTGGCAAGACAAATAAGTCTAACAACAATGCTAAATTGGATATATTTGTCTATCAATGTCTGAGCCAGCCTTAGTCCGTTTGAGGAATCTTCTTCTCCTCCTTCCATCTCTCCTGGTCCTTCCATATATATATGGACTTCAATGATATAATTCAATAGCCATTTCTACATGACAAACTATGGTAATATCTATGATTGATTCTATGCGGAATAACCTTACTTTCCTTAAGAAAGACTTTCAAAAGATCACAGATAGGACCTCACAGGCCAGATTTCACATTTCTGACCTGGAGGACTTCAGCTTCTAAGTTATCCAAGATATCAGTTCTCTCAAGGATCAAGTTTACTTATTTCATGCTAAGTTTGATGATCCTGAAGATTATGGCATTATAAATCAGATAGCTGGACCTCCCAGAAAGTGTGGAGGGTCTGATCAACATGCATTTAATAAGTGCTGGCTTATGGAGAAAATTAGCCCAGATGAGGGATTTCCAGCCACCTTTTGTGTTGAACAAGCTCTTCTTGCTCCAATGAGGCCTTCTCCACTGGGTGCTCCTCCCATATTTTTATCATCCACATTATCAGTGTTAAGATCAAGATAATATTCTGAACCTAGCATAGACTAAAGGTCAATACTGCATGATAATACCACCATCAGATTCTTTCCAGATTACGAATATGCAATAGTGCTCATTGGTAAAAATTAGATATAGCTAGTTATAACTGCCATTTCACAATAGGCTCAAATCATATATGTGTAATCAATGAACATGAATCAGTTGTAATAAACAAATATCTGAATTAGGTTGATGTCTAACAATCATATGAAGAACATACAACAGTTGTTACTCACAACTATCAATGACTAGAATAAGTCGATCCAAATAGTCCTCTATATACAGTACATACATATAGTTCTAATGCTGTGTGATGATGGTAAATGGAAAAGTAAACAATAAGCCCATGGAAAATAAGTAGTTAGTAGAAATGAGTCACATCCAAAAAAGAATGTATGTACAGTTGATGCAGTGGGCCGTGATGATCACAGATGAAAGTGATAAAAATAAGTCATCATGAGATGAGTGATGAATTGAAGTTAGCCAATTGAAGAATGGAATACAGATTAATGAAGGCACATGTAGGTATGAGTTATTGGTATCCCAACTGAGACAGTATTAGCAAACTGCAGAAAGATGTTCCAAAAACCACTGAGGTTCAAGCACAATATGACACCATAAGAAAAGTGTAGTTTAGAGAAACTAATCAAGACTAAATCCTTGTTTTTAAAGAAGCAGATAAAAGGGGTAGTATAGTTATTCAGGACTGGGAAGATTACATCAAGGAAGCCACGAGAATACATGCAGATCAATCATTCTAAGAACTGTTAAACAGGAATCCAAACAATAATTACAAGGGGAAATATGAGTCACTAATTCTGCATGCGTATCAATTAGGTATACTTAATAAACAGGAATTCTTATTTTTGTGTATTCAGCATCAAGTGACTCCTATTTTCTCTCAAATTCCCAAAATCCACAAGTGTTTACACCAGTGTTTCTCAACCAGGGAGACGTGGCACTTTGGTGTGCAATGGGCATCCACTCAGTGTGCCCCATTTTATCTCTCAGGTTTTTACAAAAATGTGAATATAAACTTACAACTGTATATTTAAGGATATTACTATGCACAATATGTTTATTTTAGTCATGAGGTCTAACAATAACTATATATTTATGTAACTTCATTACACCAATAACAAATGACATAAAATACTACCCCCCGGAAGACAGATTATATCTGGTATTTATTGACTAGTAACCTATCATAATACATTGATAACTACAGAAAATTGATTGGGAATCTGGCTATGTATGGGTGACCTGTGATGTATGATCCCTTTATACCATCACTGAGCATAGAGCAGGTATCAAAGCAGTGGAAAGGACCCTGAGGAGGAATGACTACTTACCATATGGACAAACTGATTTCATCCTGGATGACATAGCATTTACATTACACAATAACTATTTTATGTTTAAAAACACATATAACACCAGATTAGGGGGATGGCGGCGGATACATGCTTTGCACCAAGTTATACAAATTTATTCCTGGGTATCTGACAGGGAAGAGGACCAGGTAAGGGGCAACCACAGAGAAGTAATTATGTTGTATGCCTGCTATGTAGATAGCATGCTGTTCATCTGGGAAAGAAGCAAAGATAAACTTTAGGACTTTATTCAATCCATCAACATTAATAATCTAGGTCTTTAGTTCACTTATAGTTGAGAAAGATGCACCACTTATTATTATTATTATTCTTTATTTATATAGCACCAACTTATTCTGCATCTCTGACAATTAATATCTCGGGTGTTGGTAAACTAAAGCGAGTGTGCTAATTCTGTAATAAACTGAAATCATTCAAAGAAAGAGAAAGAGTGTCAGGCACCAAATCCACCCCAATCAGAAAATGCAATTTGTAGGATCAAATCCAGATTATAGTTTGGGCAATATAAATTAAAACTTAACTTTGAAAAAAAGAAGCAAATTAAAACACAATTGTAGGCAAAATGGGAGGGCAAAACAGAGATTCGGTACAAATTGCCCTGATACGTGACCTATCAAATTTGCAACAATTGCTATGGAAAATAGTACAAACTAAACAGGTGAGGATATCATGAGAATTAAATATATCTCATTAACTGATTGCATAATAGCCATTTAGTTACACATTTTACTGACAGGAATGCTTCACACACATTACCTTTTAATATGTCAGTATATATTGAGTAAGTTATAGTATAATTGCTCTTAGAGCTAGAAATATAATTTGTTTCCTGACAGACCAGAAAGAACAGTGTGAAAATAGAAAACACTTACAGGAATTACTGGATACTCTGAAAAGGGTGTGTGTTTGTAACCTGGTTTTCCTTAATGGATAATTTGGTACCTGGCAAACCGCATGTAACAATTTGCAATATCGGTTAAATTGATATATGTGAGATTGTTATGAAATCTTAAACTGAGAACATGTTATAGCCATCAAAAATCATTTGATAAATGGCAACAGAGTTACCATAGATGGAATCAACAATTTGAGGTGTGAAGGATTCCTATGTAGATGTCATCTGAATATATGTTATGGCCAATAAAAGTTGTTTGGTGAACTGCAAAAAACAGTATAACAGATGAAGTCAAAAGGGTGAAGTAAATATTAATTACTATCTATGCATTGTCCGAGTACATGTTATAGGTAACAAAAATAATTTGGTAAATGTCAAAAGAGATACAACAGACAAGGTAAAAAACTTGAAGTTATATCATGCTGAAGCAAAGTTGCAAACAAGACAAACATTAGTGGTATGTGTGTGCCCCTGCTAAATGACCTGATGTGCATTTTGCCTACAAAATAGAAATCTTGCACACTTCAAATGTTTGATTTAATCTATGGTACTTCTGTTGGCATTTCCCAAATTATTTTTGTTGGCTATAACATACCCAGATGAAGTTTTGATAGGAATCTCACATACAGGGCTTAAAACGTGAAGTCTTTTGCTACTAACCAGACCTGAAAAGTTACTCGCCACTGCAAGTTACTCGCCAGGGCTAAATTTTCACTCGCCATTGGCTAGTGGTGAGTGGAAATTTTGAGCCCTGCTCACATATATCAGTTTAACTGAAACCTCAAATAGGAAAATGGTGACCTCACAGGAGCCATTTTCCTAGATTTTGCCAAGGCCTTTGACACAGTAGACCATAATATTCATATAAATAAACTCCAAAGATCAGGACTGGGTAATAATTCTCTAAGCTGGTTCTGATCCTACTTATCAGACAGAATGCAGTATGTGTCAGTTGCTGGCAATGACTCCCTTCCGCTCAAAGTAACAAGTGGAGTTCCTCAAGGCTCCATTCTTGGCCCTCTTCTATTTTCTCCTTTTATAAATGATCTGCCTAAGGTTTGCAAATCATCTTCAGTACACATGTATGCAGATGACACCATTCTCTATACTAAAAACTCAAACATATTACACCTTGAGGCCATTTTACAACATAATTTCTACGAGGTTGAAAGATGGATAGCAAGGAACAAATTGTTCTTAAACGCAGACAAAACTGTCACAATGATATTTGACACAAAGCACAAACTGCGTAATCTCGGCACTACCCACCTATCCATTGTAACGGAGTCTAATCGTAAATTGGCCCCAGTGGACTCCTACAAATATCTTGGTATGTGGCTTGACCACAACCTCACTGTTGGACATCATATTGACAAATTAACCTCCAAGCTTTATCCCAAAATCAGTACTCTTTTTAGACACAAAGTCCCATGGTTAGAAATCGTATTGTGCATAGACTATGGTGATGTAGTTTATGCTCCAGCACCAGAAATCCATCTTAGTAAACTTGACACCCTGTATAATTCAATATGCCGCTTTAGCCTCCGATGTAATTACACTACTCATCGCTGAGATATGTTAAAAGAACTAAATTGGTTAACACTCAAATCTAGACGTGCCCTTCACCTTTTTTGCTTAGTACACAACCACTTCTCTGGAAAACTACCACACTACCTGAGCAGTTTGCTCACTCCTGCTCTCCATACTAAGTATAACCTCCGCTCCACCGCAAACAACTTGCTACGTATATGTCACGGTTTATTATGACTCTCAGACACAAGTTTTAGGTAAAAAAAATCAATTTTATTGAAATAATAAATGATAACTTAGGATGGCAATAACATACATAATATATATATACAGAATATAGCACAGACAGAAGGCAGACTCTACCGGTCCTGTCAATATACCGGACAGGACAGTCTTTAGGCTCTACCGGCCTTGCCAATACCGGGTAAGGCAACCTGCAGATGGAATAGCATAATGGTTTACCGGCCTTACCAAATTACCGGGCAAGGCAGCCTCAATAGATACACAATGTAGGCTCTACCGGCCCTGCCAATACCGGGTAAGGCAACCTCAGATGGAATGTGGCAAAAGGTTCTACCGGCCTTACCAATACCGGGCAGGGCAGCCCAGAGATAATAGCAGCAGTCAGATGGAACTGGCAAATTAGCAGAATCGTTAAGCAGCAAGGCTTTGGAGCAAATCAGCGTCCGCACGCTGGAAACAACACTGAATAGTATAGCCGTTAGGCTTAGCGAGCAAACCAGTGACCGCACACTGGAGTAACAAGCGAGTAGTATAGCCGCAAGGCTTAGGAGCAAACCAGCGTCCGCACGCTGGGACCAACACAGATTTGTATAGCTGATAGGCTTTGGAGCAAACCAGTGACCGCACACTGGTGTAACAAGCGAGTTTGTATAGCCGCAAGGCTTAGGAGCAAACCAGCGTCCGCACGCTGGGACCAACACAGATTTGTATAGCTGAAAGGCTTTGGAGCAAACCAGTGACCGCACACTGGTGTAACAAGTGAGTTTGTATAGCTGCAAGGCTAGGAGCAAACCAGCGTCCGCACGCTGGGACCAACACAGATTTGTATAGCTGAAAGACTTTGGAGCAAACCAGTGACCGCACACTGGTGTAACAAGTGAGTTTGTATAGCCGCAAGGCTTAGGAGCAAACCAGCGTCCGCACGCTGGGACCAACACAGATTTGTATAGCTGATAGGCTTTGGAGCAAACCAGTGACCGCACACTGGTGTAACAAGCGAGTTTGTATAGCCGCAAGGCTTAGGAGCAAACCAGCGTCCGCACGCTGGGACCAACACAGATTTGTATAGCTGATAGGCTTTGGAGCAAACCAGTGACCGCACACTGGTGTAACAAGCGAGTTTGTATAGCCGCAAGGCTTGGGAGCAAACCAGCGTCCGCACGCTGGGACCAACACGGAATTGAAGCAATGTCACCAACGCGACCAGGCAGAAGGTCGCCAGGATACTGAAGACAGGTGATGAGATGACAGGAACCAGCAACGATCAGTCAGGTCAGAAAACAGCAGAGAAGTTCAGCAGGAACTGCAACACCAGAGACTAGGCCGGAACCAGGACTGGAAGTACTTCAGCATGCAGGAAACACTGGAACAGTAGAGATCAGGAACTCAGGAACACATGAGATCAGGAACTCAGGAACACTGGAACAGAGGCCCAGCTATCACTAGCATTGTGATAGCAAGAAGGTCAGAAACAACACGAAAGGGCACTCAAAGGGTGCCCAATCCAGGTTTAAATAGTCAATAAGAGGCGGGCTATCTGCAGACAGCCAATAGAAGCCCCCTACTGGTGACAGACAAGTAACTGCAGCCAATCACGGGCACCGTGATAGTACCCCCCTTTCAAAGACCCCCTCTCCTAGAATAGGGTTTAGGTTTCTGCGGGTAATTGGCATGAAAGGCCCTAGTTAACCTAGGTGCATGAAGGTCCGTACTATCCACCCATGATCGATCCTCAGGACCATACCCTTTCCAATGTACCAGGTACTGTACCCTTCCTCTAAGCCTACGGGAATCAATAATGCTCTGAACCTCGTACTCTTCCTGGCCCTCGACCTCAACAGGTCCTGGCACCACAGGTGTGGTAGTATAGCGATTGCAAACCAGAGGCTTAAGAAGGGACACATGGAACACATTATGGATACGCATGGATGCAGGTAGGTCTAGTGCATAGGAGACAGGGTTAATTTTGCGAATAACTCTGTATGGACCAATAAACCGAGGAGCCAACTTATTAGACGGAACCTGCAGCTTGAGATTTCTGGAGGAAAGCCATACTCTATCCCCAACCTGAAAGGAAACCGCTGGAAGCCTTCTGCGATTAGCATGGCGCTGATGACGCTGAAATGACTGACCAAGTGCCCTCTGAACTTGTGCCCATGTGGAACGGAGTTGCTCGATATGCTCATCCAGAGCTGGAATCTGTTGCGTCTGAAATGAGTCTGGAAGCAAACAGGGCTGGAACCCATAATTAATCAGAAACGGAGAGCTCCCAGATGAAGAATTGACCGCACAGTTCCTGGCGAACTCTGCCCAAGGCAACAAGTCGGACCAATTATCATGATGGTCAGTAACGAAACAACGGAGAAATTGTTCCAAGCCCTGATTAGCTCGTTCAGCGGCTCCATTGGTCTGGGGATGGTAGGCAGAGGAGAAGGACAGCTGTATGCCCATCTGTTGGCAAAATGCCCTCCAAAATCTAGACACAAACTGGCTCCCCCTGTCAGACACCAGTACCCTAGGCACTCCATGCAACCGGAATACTTCTCTGGCAAACACCATTGCCAATTCCTTCGCTGAAGGAAGACCACGGAGGGGCACGAAATGAGCCATTTTAGAAAACCTGTCCACCACCATGAATATAAAGGAGTACCCCTTCGACATAGGCAACTCTCCCATAAAATCAATGGAAACATGAGACCAGGGGCGTTCGCCATTAGGCACCGGTTGAAGCAAGCCCACAGGGAGATGTCTCGGGGTCTTAGCGCGGGCGCAGGTGGCACAGGCATTCGTAAATTCGGCACAATCGTTTCTCATGGAAGGCCACCAAAATAACTGAGAAAGGGACCATAACAATTGGTCTCTACCAATATGTCCCGCAGCCTTAGAGGAATGGTAGGTTTCGAGCAGCCTAGTACGAAATGATTCAGCGACAAAACATTTGCCCACTGGGGTTTCATGGGGAGCGGACCCCTGAGAGGCCAGGATCTCCTCCCCTAGAGGAGAAGTGATACTCGTGCGTATAGTAGCCAGTATTCTATCAGGTTGGATGATAGGAGCTGGTGCTTCCACTCTGTCACTGTCGGCCTCAAATTGTCTTGACAGTGCATCAGCCCTGATATTTTTTGACCCTGGTAAATATGATACAATGAAATTAAATCGAGACAGGAACAGTGCCCACCTGGCCTGACGAGAGGACAATCTCTTGGCCTCCGAGAGATAGGTCAGATTCTTATGATCTGTTAGGATTAAGACAGGATTCTTAGTACCTTCAAGCAAATGACGCCATTCCTTAAGAGCAAGGATAATGGCCAATAATTCTCTGTCACCTATCTCATAGTGGCTTTGAGTGACAGTCAACTTTTTAGAGAAAAACCCACAAGGTCTGAGAGTTCCACCTTTCTCGTGTCGCTGCGAAAGTACTGCCCCGACCCCAATATCTGAGGCATCAACCTCTAACGTAAATGGAAGTAAAGGATTGGGGTGGGATAACACAGGAGCCGCAGCAAATGCCAGCTTCAAATTCTCAAAGGCTTTCTCAGCAGATACCGGCCAACAAGAAGGATTAGCACCCTTGTGCGTAAGATCGGACAGAGGTTTGACAATGGAAGAAAAGTTCTTAATAAACCTCCTATAATAATTAGCGAAACCCAGGAAACGCTGTATGGCTTTAAGACCCTTGGGTTTTGGCCATTGTAGGACAGCTGACAACTTTTCTTTGTCCATGGCAATGCCATCATTGCCAATTATGAACCCCAAGAATGGCACACTGGTTCTATGAAACTCACATTTTTCCATTTTACAAAATAATTTGTTCTCACGGAGTCGTAGCAATACTGCGGATACATCTTTGATGTGCTGTGCCATGTTTTGGGAGTAAATCAGTATATCGTCGAGGTACACCACAACACATGTCTGTAACATATCTCTCAGAACATCATTTATCAGTTCCTGGAAAACTGCGGGTGCATTACACAGCCCAAAAGGCATTACTAGATACTCGTAGTGCCCAGCTCGAGTATTAAAGGCAGTTTTCCACTCATCACCTGCTCGAATGCGAACCAGATTGTAAGCGGCCCGTAGGTCCAACTTGGTAAATATCGAAGCGCCCTTAAGCCTGTCAAAAAGCTCGGTGATGAGTGGTATTGGGTATGCGTTTTTTGCCATTAGTTTATTCAAGCCCCGGTAGTCAATGCATGGTCTTAATTCGCCATTTTTCTTTTTTACAAAAAAGAACCCAGCCCCAGCTGGAGAGGTAGATTTACGTATGATCCCTCTAGCAAGGGCATCAGAAATGTAATCCTCCATAGCCTTATTTTCATCACAAGATAATGGATAAGTGCGTCCTTTCGGAGGTACTGCACCAGGCTGCAATTCAATGCAACAATCATAAGGTCTATGCTGGGGTAGCATACTAGCCTCTCCTTTGCTAAAAACATCGCCAAACTGTTGGTACACATCCGGCATAGCAGAGGAGGTGCACATGACCTTAATAGGCTGGATGACGCACTTGTCCATACAAAACTGGGACCAAGCAGAAATTTCACACTTCTTCCAATCGAATTGTGGGTTATGTAACTGTAACCACGGAAATCCCAATATCACCGCATGGTGCGGGGAATTAATCAGTTGAAACTGCTGCTCTTCTCTGTGAAGTGCCCCAATAGTCATAGACAATGGCATAGTTTCAAATATAACCTGAGGCGGTTCTAAGGGTCTACCATCAATCGCTTCAATAGTCAAGGGGTTTTCTCTTTCAATGCGTGGAACTCCGTGCAATTCAGCAAAGGTATTATCCATAAAATACCCTGCTGCACCGGAGTCAACCAAGGCCAAAACCTCCACAGAGCGTTGTGCCCAAGACAATACCACCTGTATGGTGGGTTTCATTATGCCCGACACTGGGGACGATTGTACACCACCTAGGGCCTGTCCCCCAAGATACCCTAGGTGTGTGCGTTTCCCGGACGTACCGGACAGGAATTTAGCAAGTGCCCTTTTTTACCGCAGTATAAACATAACCCTTGTTTTTTGCGATATAGTCTCTCTGCCTTGGATAGTCTAGTGAAGCCTATTTCCATAGGTTCACTTGTTTCCCGTACTGGTTCACTAGACAAGGGAGGGATGGGTGGGCAAAACATGCTACTAGGCTCATTATTTTTTGACCGTAACTTACGATCTCTGGCAATTGATCTCTCACGTATTCTGGAGTCAATTATCATAACATACTCAATGTAATCATCTAGATCAATAGGTAGATCTTTAGCAGCGATTTCGTCTTTAATGTGGTCATTCAGGCCTTGAGAGAAGGCTGCCAATAATGCCTCGTTATTCCAACCTACCTCTGCTGCCAATGTGCGGAATTCAATGGCATAGTCGCCCACTGTACGCCTGCCCTGTTGTATCTCCATAAGGCGTTTGGCAGCAGAGGTGGTTCTACCAGGAGGCTCAAACACTCTTCGAAAGGAACGCACAAATTCACTAAAGTTCTTAGTACAAGGTTTAGCATTCTCCCACAAGGGGTTAGCCCAAGCCAATGCTCTGCCAGTGAGCAGTGATATCGTGAACCCCACTTTACTACGATCATTGGGAAATGCATGTGCCGTCAATTCCATAAAGATTTCGAGTTGATTGATGAACCCTCTGCAGAGACTAGGGTCACCATCATATCTTAGCGGCAAGGGTGCAGAAGCCGTTAACCCTTTAACAGTACCCCCTAGGGGTCTGGTATCACTTTCCGGTGTCTGACTTGGCGAGACCACCGGGCTAGAGCTAGATTGGGCAGCAGGTACCGTGCGTTCAAGGATCGTTTGAATTGCAACTGCCAACTGATCCAAACGTTGCTCGAGCACATCCATCCTCCAATGGATATTCTGTGCGTTACCTTCACCCTTGCTGTCTGAGGTCATGGCCCTTTCGTACTGTCACGGTTTATTATGACTCTCAGACACAAGGTTTAGGTAAAAAAAATCAATTTTATTGAAATAATAAATGATAACTTAGGATGGCAATAACATACATAATATATATATACAGAATATAGCACAGACAGAAGGCAGACTCTACCGGTCCTGTCAATATACCGGACAGGACAGTCTTTAGGCTCTACCGGCCTTGCCAATACCGGGTAAGGCAACCTGCAGATGGAATAGCATAATGGTTTACCGGCCTTACCAAATTACCGGGCAAGGCAGCCTCAATAGATACACAATGTAGGCTCTACCGGCCCTGCCAATACCGGGTAAGGCAACCTCAGATGGAATGTGGCAAAAGGTTCTACCGGCCTTACCAATACCGGGCAGGGCAGCCCAGAGATAATAGCAGCAGTCAGATGGAACTGGCAAATTAGCAGAATCGTTAAGAAGCAAGGCTTTGGAGCAAACCAGCGTCCGCACGCTGGAAACAACACTGAATAGTATAGCCGTTAGGCTTAGCGAGCAAACCAGTGACCGCACACTGGAGTAACAAGCGAGTAGTATAGCCGCAAGGCTTAGGAGCAAACCAGCGTCCGCACGCTGGGACCAACACAGATTTGTATAGCTGATAGGCTTTGGAGCAAACCAGTGACCGCACACTGGTGTAACAAGCGAGTTTGTATAGCCGCAAGGCTTAGGAGCAAACCAGCGTCCGCACGCTGGGACCAACACAGATTTGTATAGCTGAAAGGCTTTGGAGCAAACCAGTGACCGCACACTGGTGTAACAAGTGAGTTTGTATAGCTGCAAGGCTAGGAGCAAACCAGCGTCCGCACGCTGGGACCAACACAGATTTGTATAGCTGAAAGACTTTGGAGCAAACCAGTGACCGCACACTGGTGTAACAAGTGAGTTTGTATAGCCGCAAGGCTTAGGAGCAAACCAGCGTCCGCACGCTGGGACCAACACAGATTTGTATAGCTGATAGGCTTTGGAGCAAACCAGTGACCGCACACTGGTGTAACAAGCGAGTTTGTATAGCCGCAAGGCTTAGGAGCAAACCAGCGTCCGCACGCTGGGACCAACACAGATTTGTATAGCTGATAGGCTTTGGAGCAAACCAGTGACCGCACACTGGTGTAACAAGCGAGTTTGTATAGCCGCAAGGCTTGGGAGCAAACCAGCGTCCGCACGCTGGGACCAACACGGAATTGAAGCAATGTCACCAACGCGACCAGGCAGAAGGTCGCCAGGATACTGAAGACAGGTGATGAGATGACAGGAACCAGCAACGATCAGTCAGGTCAGAAAACAGCAGAGAAGTTCAGCAGGAACTGCAACACCAGAGACTAGGCCGGAACCAGGACTGGAAGTACTTCAGCATGCAGGAAACACTGGAACAGTAGAGATCAGGAACTCAGGAACACATGAGATCAGGAACTCAGGAACACTGGAACAGAGGCCCAGCTATCACTAGCATAGTGATAGCAAGAAGGTCAGAAACAACACGAAAGGGCACTCAAAGGGTGCCCAATCCAGGTTTAAATAGTCAATAAGAGGCGGGCTATCTGCAGACAGCCAATAGAAGCCCCCTACTGGTGACAGACAAGTAACTGCAGCCAATCACGGGCACCGTGATAGTATACCACAATCAGGGCAGCCACCTTAGGGCGCCGCAGCGGAGGGTCGCCAAAAAGAGAAGATTTTTTGTTTTTAATGTTCTGTCCACTGCCCACAATGATGACTGGCTCCACCCAGGACCGCGTCACACGTGGAGATGCTGCGTAAAGCATGCTGGTGTTTTCCTTCCTCTGTTCTGAGGCCAGTGCAAGTTGAAAACTGGCACCCAGACTGAGGAAGAAAACCCCAGCATGCACACACAGCGTCTCCGGCTGTCCATTAACTGACTTTTCTGTATCCACCAGACAGTTATTGCGGTACCAGAGTGTCTAGTCGAGCCGGTTCATCTAGGCGCATATATATAAATATATATATATATATATATATATATATATACAATCATGTAAAAAAGAAAGTACAACCTCTTTGAATTCTATGGTTTTACATATCACAACATAATAACAATCATCTGTTCCTTAGCAGGTCTAAAAATCAGGTAAATACAACCTCAGATGAGCAACAACACATGACATATTACAGAGTGTCATGATTTATTTAACAAACATAAAGCCAAAACGGAGAAGCCATATGTGAAAAACAAAGTACACCTTATGATTCAATAACTTGTAGAACCACTTTTAGCAGCAATAACTTGAAGTAATTGATTTCTGTATGACTTTATCAGTCTCTCACATCGTTGTAGAAGAATTTTGGCTCACTCTTCTTTACAAAGTTGCTTCAGTTCATTGGGGTTTGGGCATTTGTTTATGCACAGCTCTCTTAAGGTCCTGCCACAGCATTTCAGTTGGGTTGAGGTCTGGACTTTGACTGGTCCATTGCAACACCTTGATTATTTTTTTTTTCAACCATTCTGTTGTAGATTTACTGGTATGATTGAGATCATTGCCCTGTTGCATGACCCAATTTCAGCCAAGCTTTAGTTGTCGGACAGATGGCCTCACGTTTGACTCTAGAATACTTTGGTATACAGAGGAGTTCATGTTTGACTCAATGACTGCAAGGTTCCCAGGTCCTGTGGCTGCAAAACAAGCCCAAATCATCATCCCTCCACCACCATGCTTGACAATTGGTATGAGGTGTTTGTGCTGATATTCTGTGTGGTTTTTGCAAAACATGACGCTGTGCATTATGGCCAAACATCTCCACTTTGGTCTCATCTGTCCAAAGGACATTGTTCCAGAAGTCTTGTGGTTTGTTCAAATGCAACTTTGCAAACCTAAGCCGTGCTGCCATGTTCTTTTTAGAGAGAAGAGGTTTTCTCCTGGAAACCGTTCCAAACAAACCATACTTGTTTAGTATTTTTCTAATTGTACTGTCATGAACTTTAACATTTAACATGCTACCTGAGGCCTGTAGAGTCTGAGATGTAACTCTTGGGTTTTTTGCAACTTCTCTGAGCATTGCATGGTCTGACCTTGGGTTGAATTTGCTGGGACGTCCACTCTCGTGAAGACTGGCAACTGTCTTGAATGTTTTCCAATTTTGAATAATCTTTCTCACTGTAGAATGATGGACTTTAAATTTTTTTGAAGTGGCCTTATAACCCTTCCCAGATTGATGGTAACCTTCTCTAAGATTATTGCTGATGTCTTTCCTATTGACATTGTGTTAACACACACCTGAATGCTCCAGACCAGCAAAGTGCTAAAACTTTGGCTTTTATAGAGGTGGTCAGACTTGCTGATGATCAGTTAATCAAGGACATTTGATTAGCAGCATCTGTCTGCTACTTAGCATCTTAATTCCTATGGAAGCAGTAAGGGTGTACTTAGTTTTTCATACATGGCTTCTCCATTTTTCTTTATTTGTGTTAAATAAATCATGACAGGGTGTAATTGTTAGGGACCAGGAACCAAACACAAAAATGTGATGGGCAAAACACCTTTATTAAAATAACCAAAGCAAACAAAGCAAAATTGTGATACAGGAATGTAAACCAAAAGACAAGCCGGGGTCAGGAACCAAGACAGATACTCAGACAAGTCAGCGTCAGAAATACAGAGGTCAGTGATGTCTGGAACAAGTCAGGAGTCAGGAGCCAGGAGCCAGAAGGGACATCAGAGGAAGCCAGCTCATGCACGGATAAACCGAAACACAGGAGGACACACTTTCAGCCATAAACAACACAAGGGCAAGGATGAAGTGAACCTAGCTACTTTAAATAGCCAGGAAGGGGTTGGCTGTTAACAGTCAGGTGAGTAACCATGGTAACAGAGAGGTAAAGGCAGTCTGTTACTCCTCTGAGTCAGCCAGACACAGGGAAGGAAAAGGCAGCTTGTTATCATGAGCAGAATGTATAAGCACAGAGCAGTTCAGCGAAATCGTCACAGTACCGCCATCATCAACAAACCCCCCCACGTGGCAGGACCAGGTTTCAGGGGAAAATGTGCATGGAAGGCATGGAGGGGGGCGGGAGCTTGCAAGTCCGAGGCTGGAACCCACAAGCACTCCTCCGGACCATACCCCTTCCAATGGACCAAATATTGAAGCCTCCCATGGAACCTACTAGAGTCAACTATGGAGCGGATCTTGAACAGACACCAAATGGGTTTGAGGAGCGACTGTAGAATAACAATTACAAACCAAGGGTTTCAGCAGCGAGACATGGAACACATTTTGTATTCACATATTGGGGGGAAGGTCTAGGACATAGGCCACAGGGTTCACATGATGAAGGATACGGAAAGGCCCTACATAACGGGGAGCCAGTTTCTGGGAGGACACTCGGAGGTGGTGATTTCTGGAGGACAACCAGCCTCTCTCCCCAGCCTGGTAGGAGGGTGCAGGTAGACATTACGATTGGCTTGGGGTTCCTGGGATTGTTGTGAGTGTCACAGTGCCTCTTGGACCTGCACTAATGTTGAACGGATCTGCTGGAGATAATCCTCCAGCACCAGAATCCCCTGGGAATTGAAAGAATCGGGAATCATGGAGGGCTGATAACCGTAATTCAGCATGAAGAAGAGAGCAGGGTAGAAGCCAAGACTGCACTGTTATGAGCAAACTCCACCCAAGGTAGTAGGTCTGACCAATTATTCTGATGGTCTGAGATGTAGCACAGCAGGATTTTCTCCAAGGCCTGATTAGCCCTTTCTACAGCCCCATTCAATTGCTGGTGGTAGGCCAAGGTATCACGGTTCCCGTTATTGCTGCAGTCTTAAGTCAGTTACCTGCAGGGGGCTTTCCATTGGCTGCTTCCCTTACACCCGCCTTTGACTGCCTATTTAAACTAAGCTTGGGCACCCTTTGGTTGCCCTTTCGTATTTGTCCCTATGCTGTTGTTTCTGCATGCTGCTCCTATGCTCCCTGGGCCTTGTCGCTGTTCCTGATCGTCAGTAGTATCCTGTTCCTGCCTGCCAGTCGACCTAGTTCCTGCTGCTATTCCTGATCCAGTTGGGGTTGCTGTTCCTGCGGTTGTTCCTGCTCCGTTCCTGGTCCGGTCTACCGGTTGCTAATCTGATCCTCTCCTTCAGCGGGGTTCCTGTAACATCTACTACCGGGTGCCTGCTGTTCCCGGTAGTCAGGGCGACATTTTCACTTCCTCATGGGTTTCTCCAGTATGCGGGTACTGGTTCGCTCCACTGAGTGAAGTTGCTATCGCACTATGTGAGCCTCGGCTTATCCGGTATGCGGGTACTGGTTGGCTTCACGGTAACCGGCTGCTGTTGCACCAGAGGATTCTTAGGTTACCCCAGTACGCGGGTACTGGTTTGCTCCACTGTACTGGCGACTAGCCACCAATTAGTTTGGGTTCCCCCAGTACGCGGGTACTGGTTCGCTCCACTGAAATTGCTGCTATTGCACTACTTGAGCCTTGGGTTATCAGGTACGTGGGTACTGGTTCTCTCCACTGAGCTTGCGGCTATTGCTCTACTTGGGCCTTGGGTTATCCGGTACGCGGGTACTGGTTGGTTTTACGTTACCGGCTGCTGTTGCAACGGAAGAGTCTTGGGTTTCTCCAGTACGCGGGTACTGGTTTGCTCCACTTTAACCGGTTGCTGCTGCACCAGTGGTTCTTGGTTCCTCCAGTTTGTGGGTACTGGTTTGCTCTATTGTAACTGGCTTCAAGCCACCGATTTGCATTGATCTCCCCAGTACCCAGGTACTGGTTCGCTCCACAGAGATTGTGGGTATTGCCTACATGAGCCTTAGGTTATCCGGTACGCGGGTTCTGGTTGGCGTACGTTACCAGTTGCCATTGCACCGGAAGAGACTTGGGTTTCTCCAGTACGCGGGTACTGGTTCGCTCCACTTTAGGAGGCTGTCCTGTCCTAACAACCTGACACTTTGAAGGTTTCTCCCAGTACACAGGTACTGGTTTGCTCCTCGCATGACTGGTATTATTGCACTGTCCTTTATGAGAGGCAGTCTATTGCTATCCTCTCTTGTGGCCTAGTTTGTCATCTCTGTGACTGGTCTCTACAACCTAGCCAGTTACCTTGGTCACCTCACTATCTCGGTGGGCTGCCTTGCCCGATATATTGGTAAGGCCGGTAGAACGTGTTACCATCTTGTGCCATTTAAGGTTGCCTTATCCGGTATTGGCAAGGCCGGTAGAGCATCATACCAACCGCTCCAGTCTCGTGGCTGCCGTGCCCGGTATATTGGCACGGCCGGTAGAGCCGCTTTTCTACATTCCAGTGCCTAGGCTGCCGTGCCCAGTATATTGGCACGGCTGGTAGAGCCTTCAGTATTCCTTGCTTGTGTCTCTAGACTGCCCTGCCCGGTATATTGGTAAGGCCGGTAGAACCTGTTACCATCTTGTGCCACTTAAGGTTGCCTTACCCGGTACTGGCAGGGCCGGTAGAGTCTGCATCCACCTATGTATCATATGTATTTGCCTATGTAACTGCTAATAAAATATATCTTGTATTTGCCTTCAACCCAATAGGGTTCTCTTAACTTTTCAATAAAGTTATGTTTTTACCTATCCTCTGTGTCTGAGAGTCATAACAAACCGTAACACAAGGACAAGGAGAGTTGGATACCTAGTTGCTCACAGAAGGCCTTCCAGAATCTCGAGATAAACTGGCTACCCCAGTCGGAAATTATGACTTTAGAATCCCTGTGTAGCTGATAGACCTCTTTGATAAAGACCGGAGGCAACTCTTTAGTGGATGGGAGTTTATGTGTTATGACTGTGTTATGTTGGACAGAGGGAGGTCGACTATGAAGTCCATGGCAAGGTGTGACCACAGATTCTCACCATTGGGTATGTATTGGAGAAGGCCTATTGAAAGGTGACAGGATTTTTGGTCTGCACACAGGCTGGACAGGCAGCGACAAAGGCAGCAATATCTCTGGCCACCAGAAGAGACGGGAAACTGACCAGAGAAGCTGTTTTTTTCTGGAGTGCCCTGCTGACTTTGCATTATGGTAAGTTGAAAGTACCTTGGTACAGAGGTTAACAGGTACCAAAGAGCTCCCTGAGGGAATCTCAGCAGGTGAATCTACTCGTATTTCCTCCCCGAGGGGGAGATGTTATGCTGGTATGTATGGCAGCTAGTGCTCGGTCCAGAGGAATAATAAGAGGGCTCTCTTCCTTAGAGCCCGAGAACTGTCTAGATAGGGAATCAGCCTGTATATTTTTGGTACCTGGCAGGTATGAGACCATATAATTAAAAAAAGATACAATAAGGCCCATCGGGCCTGCCTTGGAGTCAAGAGCTTAGCCTCAGACAGGTAAATGAGGTTTTATGATCCATGAGGATCTGGATTAGCACAGAAGTTCCTTGAGAAAATGCCTCCATTCTTTGAGAATGAGTATAATCATCAGCAACTCGCAGTTACCAGTTTCATAGTTGCACTCTGCAGGACCCAGCTTTTTGGAGAAATACCCAAATGGGTGCAACTGGCTATCAGGAGTAGACACTGAGACAGGGTCTCAGTTCTCCACTCAAGAATCTGGCCCTGGGGCGAGAGGAGGACTTGCGGATGAACCCTCAGGACAGCGCATCCACAACATACTCCTCCATGGCCTTATTCTCCACCACAGAAAGAGGGTAGACTCGACCTCAGGATGTATGGCACATGGTTGCAGCTTAATGGTGCAATCATATGGGTGGTGAGGCGGGAGCTCACCAGCCAGCCCTTTATCGAATACATCTCAAAACTCTTGGGACTCTTCAGGCAGCAAAGAGACCGGAGATGTGGTTAGCACATTCACCACCTTCACTAGACATGTCTTAGAACAGTTAGGCGACTATGCCATGACTTCAGCCCTTACCCAATTGAACATGCAATTATGCTTGTGCAAACACGGATATACCAGAACCACAGGATAGTAAGGATAATGGATTACCTGGAATTGTATGATTTTGTGATGGAGAGCCCCTACAGCCATAGACAAAGGAACGGTTTTGTGGGTGACCTGCAGAGGCTGTAGAGGCCTGCCATCAATCTCCTCAATGGCAAGTGGAACTGTGCTGAGCTGCAATGGGATGGAGTGTTTCTGGGCAAAGGCACTGTTGATAAAGAGGCCGGTTGCACCGGAGTCAATGAGTGCCTCTGTAATAATGGAAATCTTTCCCCAAGAGAGCCCAACGGAGACTAGTGGTTTATCCTTATGGATAGCCGGGGACGGCAAGAAGCCACCTAAGGTCTGTCCCCTATAGAGCTTTAGGTGCTGGCATTTACCGGACATGTGGGGCAAGTTTGCAGTAGGTGCTCTACCTTACTGCAGTAAAGGCAAGGGCCCTCCCTCCTCCTAAAGACCCTCTCCTCAACTGAAAGATGAGTGAACCCAAGCTGCATGGGCTCGCCTGAGGTCTTGAGACTGGGAGGCGTGTGAAGAGAGGGAAGCATGGGAGGGGCTAAATGAACAGGAGGCACCCGCAGATGCTCCCTGAAGGAAGTCAATCAGGATGCAATATGAGACCAGTTCCTCTAAATCTCTGGGAAGATCCCAGGCAGCAATCTCATCTTTAACCGTATCCGAGAGCCCATTAGAGAAAGCAGCCATGAGAGCCTCATTATTCCAACCAACCTTGGCTTCCAGGGTACAAAACTCGATGGTGTAACCCAAAACCATCCTTGTACCCTGCCGGATGGACATTAGTTGCTTGGCAGCTGAAGTGGAGCGGGCAGGTACATCAAATATCCTTTTAAAGGATGCCACAAACTCAGGGTAATTGTATACTATAGGTTTCTGCATCTCCCAAATGGGATTAGCTCCTGCCAAGGCCCTGTCAGAGAGTAAACAAATCACAAAGCCCTCTTTATTCCTATCAGATGGGAAGGCCTGTGGTACCATCACCAGATAGATGCCCACCTGGTTCAAGAAACCTCTGCGCTGATTAGGGTCACCCCCATAATGCTGGGGAAGTGGGGTGGACCCAGTCATGCCTCTAGCAACATTTAGATCACTGGTTTCATCCAGAGTGGGAGAAGCAGCAGCTATAGGGGCAGCCTGTGCGGGGGTTGCTCAGTAGGAGGAGCCAGATGCATGGTACGGAGCAACAAAGTATGGACGGCTAATGCAAACTGGTCCATTCACTGGTCTACTTGGTCCAGCCTGGTAAAAACATTCGGTGGATTGCCTGTGCCTTCTGGGTTTATGGCCCTTGTGTAATGTTAGGGACCAGGAACCAGACAGGCACAAAAATGTGACATGCAAAATACCTTTATTAAAATAACCAAAGCAAACAAAGCAAAATTGTGATCCATAAGGTTTTAGACCTGCTATGAAACAGATGATTGTTATTATGTCCTGATATGTAAAACCATAGAATTCAAAGAGGGTGTACTTTCATTTTTACACGAGAGGAAAGATGGATCCCTTGCCTGCCCTGTGTGTCTGGACACATCCAACCCCTGACTATCCCCGCTGGGAAATGTTTTGGGAATCAGAGAGGTAGATAAATTCAGAAAAGGGGTTAATCTTGAGGAGGGGTCTGGGTACAATGGATTCTAAGGTCTCAACTTCTCTGGTGTCAATCCATGAAATATATTTAAACACTAAAAGAAAGGTAGGTTGTTGGTCATGTTGAATGGTGGATAGGTATGTTTCCCACAGAGAAAAGTATTTTTCTCTGTCCAATTCCCTGCTCTGGAGGGCAGTTAACCAGTGGAGCTCAATGTAATATAAGAGTTTGTCCATCAGCCTTTTGAGTGTGGGTGGGGAGGGTTCAAGCAAATTGTTAGAACACATTTAATAGCCAACAGGATGATAAGGTCCAGCAAGTGGGTTTGTTGTTTTGGTGGCGGTTTCTATTGTGTGGCACCCTAGGAGAAAGGATGTGTCTGGTGTTAGCAGTGAGATACCAATACAATCTCTGATATAAGTAACAGTCTGTTTCCAGACTGGGAGTATGGGGTGGAGTACAAGTAAAGCATATGTAGGTGGGAGGTACCTGATATCCTGTATTTAAAGCAATTATTCGAAGACTGTAACCTCAAAGGTTTCACTCGAGTGGGCAGGACATATGTGCAGTGTAAAAGTTGATAAAGGATTTCATGGAAATAGATTGCCAGGGAGTTATGCAAACATCTGGTAAAAGCAGAAAAGATGTTCAAAAGCTGGAGATGTGGAAAATTGGTGATCCACTTTAGGGAACCTGAAGAGTCCTGATTGTAATCCATGGGGTTAAGTAAGTATTTATAAAAGTGGAACGTGTTAATTTGTGCAAGTGTGGTCTGTTTAATGAGGTTGTAAAAGGGATTATTAAGAAGCTGAGAGGTGAAGGGGTGAAGCTGGAAGAAGGTATTTGACTTGAATGTCATCAAAAGCGATAGGTTTCAGCTTGGCAGAATGAAGCAATTGTCCAATAGAATTCAATCTCTTGTTGGCCCAGTAGATAACGCATGAATCAGATTATATGTCCTGAAAGTCTGTTACCCATCAATGGTAGAAAATACGATACATGTGAAGTATTGAACAACCATCATCTTGTGATTTGCCAGGCCTTAATAGTATTGACGAGCAAGGGATTTGAACGACAACCAGGTAGTATCCTAGATTGACGTGCATGAAGGAGATAGAAGAGTCGCAGGTCAGGGCTAAAAGATTGGTCCCTTCTTGTATCTGTAAAAATAGCCAAAAAAATGCAAAAGTCGTAAGATGGCCAGAAGGGCATCTTGAGGATTACTAGTATATGTAGCATGTGGTCCTCAAAAGTTGCAATTTTATGGTCAGTGTTGTCTATATGGATACCCTTATGATTATGGAGGGCTTTTGTGTGTTGGATAAGGGGGTCAAGTGCTATATTGAAGAGGAGGAGTGACAGGGCATCCCTGCTTAGTGCCTTTATGTAACTGGAACAGCTGGGTGTCATGGTGAGCAATACAAAAGAAGGTCAGACACAGGTAAAGTAAGATAAAACCACCTTTATTGATAATCATACAGGTAATGAGGTAAACCCCCACAATCCCCAGATAATGTAGAATGGACAGCACTATAGTCCACTACCCAGGACTGCACTCTGTGTCGAGGCCTGCACTACTAGCCTAACCTAGCCTATGGTTCTGTCCGGTAGGTAGTAGCAACCCTACCAATAGTAATGCGCTCGTGCCACATGGATACAGAGCCAATGAACAAAAACTGGGTTCCAATTGGGAGGGAGGTTTCTGCAGCTGTTCCCTGAACGGGGATCGTTCTCTGATCCTAGTATCGATTTGGATGACAAAGGAGATAAGTTCTTCCAAGTCCTCAGGCAGCTCACGGGCTGCCGTCTCATCCTTAATTATGTCATCAAGCCCTTGTGAGAAAGCGGCTACTAGAGCTTTGTTGTTCCAGCTCACCTCCGCTGCCAGAGTCCGAAACTCGATAGGGTACTCTGCTACAGTGCGTGCTCCCTGGCGGATAGTCATAAGTTGTTTAGCGGCCAATATGACCCTGGCTGGAACTTCAATAACTCTATGGAAAGCTGCTACAAACTCCTGAAAATTCGAGACTATGGGTTTCTGCGCCTCCCATAGCAGATTCACCCATGCCAATGCTTTACCAGACAATAGGGTGATCATGAAGCCTACCTTGCTTCGATCAGTAGGACAGGCACTTGGTACCAGTTCTAGAAACATGCCCAACTGATTTAGAAAACCACAGCACAATGTGGGTTCACCATTATAACGTAGAGGGAGAGGAGCAGATCCAGACAACCCTCGGGGCACAGCATTTTCTGCATTGGCCACTGCTACAGGTACTGGATCGGGAGAGGCCACCGCAACCCCTTCCAGATGCACAGTGCGATTATGGAGATTTTGCATCGCCAAAGATATTTGATCAGTGCATTGATCTTGCCTATACATAGGGGGGACAATGTTAGGCAACTGTGAACTACCTATACCTTCAGCAGTCATGGTCCTTTCATACTGTCATGGGGGGGACTGCAGACAAATAAATACTCTGACAAGTACAGGTAGAATAAAATAAAGATTTTATTGAAATGCAGGCAGTAAATAATAACCACACTTCCCCAACCTTCCCGGGTCAGGCGTGGGGACAGTACAAGGTCCACTACAGGAACAGCACTGAACATAGCCAGACTGTCTCCGGATGATGTGAACCAGGATGTAAGCACAATAGCGAACAGCAAGTGGTAAGGCACACAAGCAGGGAGCAAGGAGAGGCTCAAGTAACCTAGAACGCTAGGATACTACAGACGTCCTAGAACGCTAGGACCTTCAGGCAATACGAATGGCCAGAGCTTCTAACACACCAGCACTCACACCCGGATGCCCAATAGAGAGGTCAGATATGCAGGCTGAAGTCATACACAAAACGGGTAGTCAGACAGAGCCAGGATAGCACGTAGCGGGAAGTCTGCAGGCCAAGGGTCATACATGAAGTTGTTAGTCAGACAAGCTGGATCAAGAAGGGACTGGGTAGTCAGACAAGGCCAGAGGTTCAGACACTAATCAGGTAGTTAGTCAAAAATGGATAGCAACAGAGAACAATAACGCTCGGAAACACCACGAAAGGGCAATCAGGCTATGGCCGAATGTGTCCAAGGAAGAAGGAGTAACAACGCTAAGGTGAGCGTGGCCTATAAATATAGAGAGCGCATAATGATGCGTGAGCAACCGGGAAGTCCGCAACCAGAATGAGCCGCTTGCCACTACAGGAGTAATCAGGTAGCCAAGGCCTGAATCACGGCACCATGATACTTATTTAGGATATTCCCAGGAGTTACCATCTAATGCCAACAATATAGAGGTTTTTGGTACTTCTTCAAAGAGACTACCACAGTGCAGCAGCCAGTGGATCATCATCTACAGTGGACTAGCTATCCGGAGACGGAACACAGCAACAAGGAGTACAAGGGGTAGGGACCCCTGAGATGCATTACTCCCAAGGTGGGTGTAATGTAAGTGTAATGGGAGAAGGGGAGTTTGTTGCATTGTAATCTTTTATATTTATATTTTATCATTAAACTACTACACTTAGAGGATTCCCCTATTTCTCCTCTCTTTCTTGTGTTTGCACTTTTTATTCCCAGAAACATTTTTCCCTTTGGGTGCTCAAGGACTCCCATTTATTGCTCTGCACTGAGCATCATTCATCTCAACCCATTAATTTTGGATCATTCCATCTATATTTCATTTCATTCAGTTTCATCCATTTGAACTTTTATAAGTTCATCAATATTGTTGTTTTTAGAATTTTTTTATTCTTTATCTTTTGGGAACTATTGCATTGCTCACTTGGAAACTAGCAGTCTACTGACTTTCCTATTCTAAATATTTTTTATAATTATTTTTACATCTTCTAAGATGTTGAGACTGTAATTCTGTTTATTTTGGTAACATTTATCACAGTGATTTGTTGTTCTATTTGGTTCATGGTTTTATCTCCTACTATAATTGTTTTGTTGCACAAACTTTTCCCTACAGAATACTAAAAAAAATATTTACTTATACTCGCTAGTTATGCTGGACTTACTGATTATATTTACTAATCCTACTTTTTATAATTCTGTATAATTTATGGTATATGCATAATATATGTCTGTTTAAGTATATTTGAAACTCAAACTTTGTACTCACTATATTCAAAGGGATTGTGAGGCCATTCTAAATATACAAAATCATGGGTAAGTGAATTTGTACTTAGAGCAGGGAATAACTGCCCCCTGATACTTTATTGTGGAAGAAAGGTACAACCTCATTACAGTTTGTATGTTAATGACTTTAAAGCAGAATAAGCACTTTTAAAAATAAAATACCTTTATTATCACATGGTAAAATTAATTAATAAATGTAATGCAATATTTTCAGGGTTTTATATAATAATTATATTACTATGTTAGCAAATTATGAAGTCAAAATCTGAATCTGTCTGGAATGAATTCAAGATAAAAAATGTAGTAGAAGGCTTAAACTTATAGACATTACTTTCATTTGTTGTAATGTTGTTGTACTCACGTTTACATCACAGTAAATATTAAATGTGAATTAATCTTAGAAAAGGTGACATGAAAAATGTAGTGCTATCTTAATATCCTACAGTTGTAAGATAAGTGTCTCAATTGTGACTCTACCTGACAGCTCTTTGGTTGCTGAAAATGTGTTCCTCTCTTCATCAAGAACAAGCCCTTTAAAGGTAGATCAGCAGTCAGAACATAGCTGTAACTACATTAAAAGATAATGAGATCTTGACCTCAATGATTTAAGAGGCACTTTTCACTGCTGCAAATATCCTCAAGTCAATATTAACATCTGAAAGTTGATGTATGTAGCTTTCTTTGAAAAATGCCTTGGTGAAAGCAGAAGTAGTGTCAGCCAAGGGAGATTTGTTTCTGGCACCCTTTGGAGAAAAAAAATTACTGTAACTTTTTAAGTACCAGAACGATGTGAAATGATTTGCTTTGAGATGTGTTGCATACCTCTCCTTAAAGGTTCAGAATGAAAGCAACATAATTGTTAAAATATTTTTTTCACGGCAGATCATAGTTGACTGAAGCCATTATATTATAGGACATAATGTTTATAGTTAAACCCTTAGATGAGAGGTCAAGCCATGTGCTTGGAGTCCTCTCTAACATTTGAACAGTTATTTTTTTGAACAGTTCTTTTTTTTTTCTTAAAATAATGTTAAATAAAGTTAGCTTAGTAATGCGTATTAAATATACATATAGAGAAAGGAAGCAATACTTTGAACACTACAATGTAAACAGCAAACAAAAAAATGAATACTGGATTACATATTTGTTGACTGTGTTCTGGACATTATTAAAATAGCAGTCATTATTTTCACCTGAAATAATATTCTCACTTATAGCTTCATTAATTTAATGTAATAATTGTAAAATTAGTTGTAGTAGTAGTAGGGAGGACTGGGAACAATGGGCACATCTGGACTCACATCAAACACCTGACATAACTGTAACTCACTGTTTAATCATCCCCATCAGAAACCAAGTACTGCTGATGTTACCATGCCCCTTGTCCACTCCCTGCTAAGGGCATATGACAACTTGCAGACAGTTTACTAATAATGACAAACCCTCCCTGCCACCATCTTAGCTTATTCTGTGGAATGCAATCTCCTCAGATGCCACCTGCAATTATTTTCCAACACACTGCCATGTGTGGTCAGTGCACCACACAGTGTGCAATAGGTGGATGTGAAGTGACACATCCTGACATCTACTGAATGGCTATCAAAAGGTGGGGGATGATGAATGAGGTGGCTCACCAGAAGATGTACCTGTAGTTATGGAGAGCTAGGTGTTTTGCTTGCCATTGACTTTCAGGCTCTGGATAGGTTTCTCTTTTCTTACTCCTCTTTGATCTCCACCTCACCTCTTGTTGCCTTACTGGAGAGTCAGAGAGCAAAGCAACAGTGGTGTATGATTCCTGTGGTGGTTGTTTCGATTTAACATGTTTGACATAACTGTCATGGTGTCTGTGTTTCATTTGTGTTGTCAGGGCAGTTGTGTCAAGGTGTGTTCCCTCCTTTCCTCTTGTCACTGGCTTGTCACAAATTGTACACAGTGCTGTTGTTAATGACTGTACTGTGTCTGCCCCAAGAAAAAAATAGTTCCACACCCATGACTTCAGGGGATAGGGAAAAGGTGGAGAAGAATGACCTCTTTCTTCTTATTCTCCACATTCTCCTTCACTGTCTATGGAAGCAGATGATGTTGCTGCTGTTGCTTCTACTTCTTCAGAATCAGCACTACAACTAGAACCAGGAGTATTGCTGACCCTGGCAAATGGAACTTGTCCTAATCCTGCATCACTTGTTGACGTGTTACTCCTCTTTGATCTCCGCCTCACCTCTTGTTGCCTTTGGGGAGAGTCATGGAGAACAGCAACAGCTTTGCACAATTTCTTTGCTTGAAGTTTGGCTTTAACATGTTTCACATAAGTGTCATGATGTCTGTGTTTCATGTGTGTTATCAGGGCAGGTGTGCCAAGGTGCGTTCCCAACTTTCCCCTTTTCACTAACTTGTCACAAATTGTACACAATGCCATTGCACTGTGCTTGCCCCAAGGGAAAATAGTCCCACACTCAGGACCTCAGAGAAGAGGGGAAAAGTGGATAAGAATGGCCTCTTTCTTCTTCTCCTCCTCCACATTCCCTTTCAATGGCTGGGGCAGAGGATGATGTTGCTGCTGTTTTTGCTACTGCCTCAGAATTAGCACTGCAACTAGGACCAGGAATATTGCTGGTGGTAAGTGGAATCTGTCCTAGACCCACATCACTGGACCCCATTCCCACAGTGTCTACGGTGGTCTGTGACACACAAGCCTGCTCCTCAGCATCCTGATGCACTTGCAACTCAGCAGCAGCAGGAATTAGTGCACTATCAAACTCACCAAATTCCAAAAGCTCATTGCTGCTGGTGGTGGTGATACCCATTCCCATCCCTGTCTCATATTCCTTCTCAGTTTGGGCTAAAAATGCCATTAAAATCTCTTCCACTCCAGCTTCTCCACCATCGTCATCATCATCATCACCACCAGTCCCTCTATGCTGCTGCTGCTGCTCTATTGCAAATCTCTCAACAGTTGGAGGAGGTAATGAGAAATGTGACAGAAGGTCCACTAAGGTCACACTTGCCATCTCTTATTGACCTGAAGAAGGCAGATTGGCAGCACTAGCAACAGGCACAGACAGCTCCTTGTGGTGATATTATTATGGCTAAGCAACAATTCTGCTTTCTTCAGGATCATGTTCCACCTGGGCAATGCCATGGGGGGGGTCCCAGGGTCAGGGGAATGTTGTGGGCTCCCTTGACCACTAGTCTGGCAGCTCTGAATTACTTTTCCTACCACTTCCCTAATGCTAGTTCCACCAGCTGCTTCACCATCACTGTTACTACTACTAACACTAACCACATCAATTTTAGTCCCTGAGTCTTCAACATCACTAGTAATATGATCACCCCCTCCCTCACTCCTAACACTCTGCACAAGATGCTGGACCTCCTTAGTAGCAGTATTATCGTGGGACTGCTTGGAGATGGCAAGTGTGACTTAGGGTCCCCTGCTATCACACTTGGCATCATCTCCTCCCCTTCTGAGAATTACAAGACACACTGGCAGCTGGTACAGCACTGGCAGCAGACACAGGTAGCTGACTTGTCCTGTTCAAACTACTACCCTCTTCTTCCTTCCATGAGATACATTTCCCCAAGTTGCCTAGGGGTGATGTAGGGGGACTGACAATCACTGGGTCTGTGGAAGCAGGGCATCTAAACCCTTCAATGCTCTTAGTTACCTCCTCCTCCTCCTCAGACTCACTGGACACATAACCGTCCTTCCAGCTCCTCCTTTTATTATTATTATTTATTATTATTAGGCACAACAGCCTAGCACATCTTTCTCTCTCTGTAGCTTTTTATATTGTGTTTCACTTCCTTGAAAATGGCACGTTATTATGAAGAAAAGACGAAAAAACATTTGATTTAAGGGACTAAAACTTTCTAGCCACTGAAAAAATAGTGAACATTTTTTTCCTATGGGCAAAAATGGCTAATAGTTTAATCGCTTAATTTAAAGTGGATTTTGGCATGAAAAAGCATATAACCACTTGGAACACGATGGGACCTTTTGCCCACCCCAATATCAGGAGGGCGGCTTTTTCTGCTGTTCTGCCACTGCAGGCAACAGAACCTTCATGGCTTTCTAATAACAAATTTATTTTTCAGGCTGCAACACTTTTAAGGAATCAGAAGAAAGTAGAGCACAGACGAAGAACAAGATGAGTGGTGAAGAAAAGACAGAAGTTTGCAGTTGAAGAAGGAACATGGAGGACCAGGGTACAGGAGACCCCGCTGGATGTCAAACATCCAGGTAAGTATGTAATGTTAATGGGTTGGTGTTACCTTTAGATAAGTGGTTTAACCCTACGAGTGCTAATGGGGTATGCAATGCATTTCATACCCCATTGGCACTCATAGGGTTAAGTTCTTTTCTGTTCACACATGGTTTGGACCCTTGAATGTATTGATATGGGACTTAGGGCCCCATATCAATACAGCCATGGGTACCCTTTAAACACTTCACTTACACGTCTGCTTACACAAGCGTTAGGGGAGCAGAGTTAGGGGACTCTACACAAAATATCCTAGGAGGTGATTTTTGGCGATAAAAGTGAGTCCTTTAATGCATATAATTGGATGACAAATTAAAAAACATTAGAATTACTTCCAATAGGCACAAATTTAGCGCCTGTAGTGCATTTTTTCACATTTGGTGGTGTGTCATGACACAGGAGAAACCAGACTGTGACTTAAAACTACCAAAGGTACTTTTTTTTTTACTGGATAATTGAATCAATGCCCCATGTATATATATTTGTAAAGAATGCTGTTTAATTAATGATCCCTATTATGCAACAACCTTAGCAACATCTGTTAGGTCCTCAGCCATGACCCCAGTATAAACTGTTATGTCAGGACAGGAGGACATGCTGGGCAGAGGGGGTTTACTGGGCAGAACAGATGCAGAAATAACAACTAATAGTAGTCACCGAGTATATGAAAGCAGACAATGAATAGTAGTACTCACTTGCAGATAAAAGCTGGATGAAGAGTAGACACTGGTTTCCAGGCAAAACAAAACTCTTGTTGAGAGTTGTTTGAGAGTGCAGCTATGGTGTGAATCTCACACAGGTGAATACAGGACTAGAAGTTCACAAACAAACAAGATTGCAGGTTCCAAATCAACAAACAGAATCGGGTCTGGAGAGAAGTAGAGGTTAGGACAGGCAGTAAACTACATGATCAGAATAAAAAGTCAAGGTAATGCACAGGAAACTCAAATCTCTGCACTGGAAAAATAGTCAGTAAGATACTATATTGGTGCACTAAAGTACCTGTAAGACTGCTTAATATACTGTAGGTCTCAGTAGGTGTGTTCTGGAAACAGACTGGAAGACAGGCAATAGCAGAGCTGAAGTGAATGGAGCAACATGTCTAGGTAAACAATCAGAGCTACAGATGCACCAAGCCAGATACACATCTAAAATGGGTAAAAAAAGATTATTGTGATTCCTGATGCCATAATGCAAGCTCTCATGAGAGCTATTAAGTCTGCTACTTGGTCACAACTGCATAACCAGCACAAAGGTTCCCTATAGGGGCCCTCTGACATGAAACATCCATAAATAATTGTCTCTGAGGATCATCAATGGGTGTTTCAGACAATCCAGGCCTAACCTGGGGTTCCTCGGCATATGGTTTCTTGACAGTCATATGTCTCCTCTTTGATATTAGACATTAATGCATATAAATGCTTCTGATATACTGGCCATTTAATGTACACAACATTTTACCACAGAATAGCAGTAACATCAGATAAAACATAAACATAATAACCATTTCATCTGGGTACCTGAACAGGTCAGGAATCTCCTTGTCTACAGTATTATGTAAAACACTAAAGCATAATGGGAATCAGTGAAAATATTTGCAATTTTCCTGAGAATGCAAGCATAAGTTAACACTTAGTATACTGACTTGTCCTCTAGAGGATTTTGGCTTACAATGAATATCTAAACTATATAAGGTCTTCATAGAAAAATACAAAATTCTCTGTCTCAGGAGTTATGTAGCCATTTGAACCACAACTGCATTCCTCTAAAAAAATCATACCTACCGTGGATCATGCCTTTTCTATCCTTTAGGCATTCTGTTACATTGTAACAAATTACCTCAGACTCACTTCTTCAAGGTCTGACTCTTACCTAACAACCTAAGCCTCTCTCTTTCAAGGTCTTAACCCTTTGTATACCTAAAGATAATAACTAATGATGATCGAGCACCCCGATGCTCGGGTGTTCGGGTGCTCTGGCCGAGCGCCCCCGGAGGCTCGAGTGCTCGGCCGAGCACCCGAGCCCCATCGAAGTCAATGGGAGGACTCGAGCATTACACCAGGCACCCCCTGCTCTGATGAGGGGAGGGTGTCTGGTTCATAGGAAAAGGTCAGAAAATGATGGAAACACCACAGAAATGGTTCAGGGACAGCATAGGGAGGATGTCTGGATGCATCTTGGACTCCAACGTCGCTGCTGGGAACGATGTTTCGCCCGTAGTACGCCATTTTTACAGACTGACCGTAAAACACACAAAACGGAAGATAAAAACGATTTTAGGCGAAAAATTGTTACCAAACAGTATTTGCTGTATATTTACTTGAACTATCAGGATCACGTCCACTTCCCCGTCCCTTTTTACCCGCCTTCTTCATATTAAACGGAATATATGCCGGTAATCTGCGGCTAGGCACACGAAACAGAATGTGACGCTAATCTGCGGCTAGGCACACTAAACAATATGTGACGCTAATCTGCGGCTAGGCACACTAAACAATATGTGACGTTAATCTGCGGCTAGGCACACTAAACAATATGTGACGCTAATCTGCGGCTAGGCACACGAAACAGAATGTGACGCTAATCTGCGGCTAGGCACACGAAACAGAATGTGACGCTAATCTGCGGCTAGGCACACTAAACAATATGTGACGCTAATCTGCGGCTAGGCACACTAAACAATATGTGACGTTAATCTGCGGCTAGGCACACTAAACAATATGTGACGCTAATCTGCGGCTAGGCACACGAAACAGAATGTGACGCTAATCTGCGGCTAGGCACACGAAACAGAATGTGACGCTAATCTGCGGCTAGGCACAGTGAACGGAATATGTGACGTTAATTTGTGAGTTTGCACACTAAACAGAATGTGACAATAATCTATGGCTAGGCACACGTTTAAAATGGCCCTTTTTGTCGCTGCGTTGTAAAATAATTGGCCCTGTGCACCTAACAGAATATGTCAGCTTGTCACTGCACTGTGAAATATTTGTCCCTGTGCACCTAGTACAATGTCACCTTAGAACATGTCCCCCCCCACAAAAAAATGAAATTCTGCCACCCCCAAAAAAAATTAAATGCTGCCCCCACACACAACAGTCCTAAAAAGGACTTTTGGGTCTTGAAAGAGTTCCAACAATTTTATTCTCCCTACACTGACTTTCCCTGCCTGAGCGCATCTCTCCCTGGCTAAGAATGAGCCGAACTCGCGCGTCGGGTGCTATACAGCACCCGATCACGGGTTCTGGCCAGCCAATCAGTGTAATGCCAGCAGCCAACATGGCTGCTGGCATTACACTGATGTCAGAGCCTCCCCGCACGTTTATTGGCTACGCAGCAGCCGCGAAACGTGCGGGGAGGAGACCCGAACATGGCGGGCGAGCACATGCGGTACTCGTACGAGTACCGCCATGTGCCGAGCAGAGCGATGCTCGAGCCGAACCGAGCTTCGGCCGAGCATGCTCGCTCATCACTAATAATAACCCCACACACCCCATCGACCCCCGGGGTCCCAACTTTTAATATAGGATCCCATCTAGGTACCTCCTCATTGAGATATTACCTGAAGTACAATGACATGTCTGATTGGGAGCAACACCAGCAGCACATTAGAGGGTTCACAACTAGCAACATCAGAAGCATTCCTAAAAATGGAAGGGACAGAGAATCTGTTACTGCTAATAGTTTTAGAGAATTGCCAGCAGATGAGACAACATTATCTTCTGTAACAATAACATATACATCTCATAGTTCTGGATGACTTTGATTTAGTAGTAGGAGTTGACTAGAGTCACACCACCACCAGCACTTGCAACACCGCTTGTCGTTATGTAGTTAAAACACTGAAGTTAGAGAGCTTTTCTTCTACATGAAGTCAACCCACAATTACTGACTTCACAGACAGAAGACAAACACAAACATAATCCCAAAGTGCATCTATGGAAATGTTAGCAGCATAACAGATGGTCCAACACTGAAATGTCTGGTAAATTTCCCCTGCACAAGTGAAACAGCAAAACCCCAAATTTACATGTATTCCTTTAGTGGGCTTCATCAGAGAGATGCTGCCACGTTTCTGCAGGCACCAGTAGATCAAGCAAGCAATGGCACAAGGGAGCAAAACTTTTTTAATTTTTAATTAATTAAATTTAATTAATTTTAATTGTTAGTGGCGGCAGCGGGCCTACCCCAGTCGCGGCCCTCGGTCTGTGACTGAATGCACGATTGTCAATCCTCCCCTGGACTATACTTAGACCACATGGCTATGGGGGGCGTGTTGGGGATACTGGAGGCAGTGGTGTTCCTCTTCAAGTGAGAGAGAGTTACCTCTTTTTCCCATTTTTTTTGGGGTGTTTGTGTTTCTGCATAATAATAACAACACATTTGGCTGACTTGGAATCCTAGATTTGTATCACCCTGGTCTTACACATTCTCTTTACATGTATTACTGTTTATAATGATGCGCTGCTTCCATTCTCGTTCTATTTCCTGATATGTTTGACCCTGATCTATATTTTGAGGCTGTCCTTCTCAATAAAAATATATATTAAAAAAGAAAACAATAAAGTTATTTATTTTTGTTCTATATTACCTTTTTTGTTTTTATGTCATAATTTTTCATTGCATCTATATATGGGGTACATAAAAGTGCCTGATTAGTAGTTTTCTTTTCTTTTTCTTTTACATTTTATATCTCTCAATAACTACATGGTACCTTCTCTTTACATAGTAGTGTTTATTACCCTGAGAAATTAAAGTGGTGCAAATACGTCTTTTTCTTTTTACCCACATGAACCATGAAGGTGTTTGGCTGCAGTTGTTCCAGTTGAATGCAGATGTGTCCATTGTTCCCTGTTCTTCTCCAGAATCACCTTCATTGGCTTTTTCAGGTGATGCTGCCACCTCAGCATCAGCACTAGAGCTAGGACACGGAGTAGTGGTAGTATGTGTAACCTGTCCTAGTCCCATATTGCTTTTTAAACCAAGTCCCGTGGTAGCCATGGAGTTCTGTGGCAAACTAGCCTGCTCATCATCATCCTGCTGCTTTGACAGATGATGAACGTCTTCCTCTGATGACTCAGCAGCATGAATTACAGCAGTAGCAAATTTCAGAATGTCACTGCTGGTAGTGGCGTTGATGCCCATCCCCATTTGTATCTCTTTCTCCTTTTCCTTATTGCTTTCTGCCAAAAATACTCTTATAATCTCCTCCACTTAAGCTGCTCCATCATCACCCTCATGCTCATCTTCACTACCTGGATGAGGATGACAACTTTGACAGAGGGTCCCCTTCTGTCACACTTTTTCCTCAAAGAAGGTACACCAGTACCTGTAGCAGCATGCAAAGACAGCTGACATACTGCTAGCCAGTTCTTCCTCATTCTTTAAAATAGTTATCCACACCCCTAAGGACGATGTCTGAGGACTGGGATTCATTTTACCACTGGTGCTGCTGACTTCCTTGTTTATCAGCATAATCAGGGTCCATCCAGATTTGCTTGTTGCTGTATTTTTTATTCATCTCTCTACACCATGCTGCATGGCGGAATATTTTGGGTTTTATTTTTTTAGTATGGGGGCAGTAAGTTTAGCTGCCATTGGAAAATGTAGCCATTCTCATGTAAAATACGTGGTGTCAGAGAAAAGGTAGAAAAGCAATGGGTTTCTCTATGAGCAGGCATTCCCATGGAACAAGTGGAAAATTTAGCTTGTCCGTGAAAATTCCTGCTGAAAAAGGGGATTTTTCTCCCATCCCTACTCTGAAGCCTAAATAATTTATTAACCTTCTCCATTCTGATATGATTAGGATGGAGAGATGTGGTGATAACGGTATCACCATACAATTGATTCAAGGTCGTTTTGACCATAAATAATAAAGAAAAAATATTTTTTGAAGGATTTTTACCAGTAGGCTGGAACTCACTGGTTACAATGGGTTCCATGCTAATCCAACAAGGGAGTGGTGAATCATAGGTCGTTAGGGTAGTCAGTAGGGGTGGGTGAAACTTTCCTCCTTAAACTGAAACCGGCGTAAAATGGCACTTTCCGCTTGGCGAAAAATTTCCAGAGAACAGTGCCGATTTTCTGCTTTTTTTCATCCATTGAAATCAATGGGAACATATAAGTTACACACAACACATTACAAATAATGTTTTATTTCCCAAACGCACAGTATAAAAGGGGCGTGAGGGTGCCTGTGTTGGTGGGGTGTGGGGAAAGAATCAGAAGAACAGGAGATGATTTTTGGGGGGCTGTTTACTGGGATTGGAGGTCACTTAATAAAAAAGAAATCCTAAATAAAATAAAAACCATAAGACATGGTATAAAGGGGTCTGAGGAGGGTGCCTGTGTTGGTGAAAGAATGAATCATTTGAACAGGGAATTTGTTTTGGAGGGGGTTCTTGATTGCTATTGAGGGGACAGTTAAAATAAAAATAAATCAATAAAATAAAATAAGACATTTGTATTTAAAGTGACAGAGACAGGAACCCCCTGATTTAAGCTGCCACTGGAGTGGACTGATACTTGACTTGATAGAGTATTTTGTAGAAGGTGATTTGTTTGATTTGTTGTTAGAGGCCTTTGTAGGACTTAGACTTATTAGAGGCTCAAGCCCTGAAGAAACATTGATTTGTAGGACTTAAGCTAGTTTGGCACAAGCCTTAAGGAAACAGTGATTTGTAGGACTTAGGCTTGATAGAAACAACTCCCCCCCAAAAAAAATATTTTTTTGTAGGACTAGTTTTTTTTCTTAATTTTTTTTTCAAAACACAAACCCTCCTGAGTTGCAACTGTTGTTTGTACTGCTGCTGCTGAGTTGTTTAAGCAGCAGGATGATTAAGCAGCTGAAAGGGAATGGGATCAACAATAGCAGTATCATGGAAGATGGATGATGAAGGTTCCATTTGCCACGACTGGCTCAAGTGATGCGCCTGAGGCAGTAGCAGCAGAATAAGTAGCCCCCAGTATTTGTGGAGAAAAGAACAAGTTGGCCATTAAATCTTCTCCACCTGCCCCTTCTCCAAAATCATCATGGGTGTATTGTTATTAGAATATATTTTTTCCCTTGAGAGCAGGATCAGTGGATCTCCTCAGCAACTGCAATGTGCACAGTATGCGTGTGGTAAATAACATCTGGGTGCACAACTGTATCCAAACACCATGACACCCGAAACCAAGTACTGTCGCTGTCACTGTACCCCTTTTCCATACCCACTAAGGACACATGACAACTTGCTGACAGTTTAATAGTAGTGATGAACCCTCCCTGCCACCATCTTAGCATATTCTGCAGGATGGAATCTCCTCAGATGCCACTTGATACACTGATTGCGATTATCCTCCACCACACTGGCATGTGTGGTCAGCAAACCACACAATGTGTAATGGGTAGAGATGAACTGCCACATCCTAACATCAAAAGAGTGGGTATCATTTGGCAAGGGAGGTAATGAACGAGGAGAATTGGCAGAAGATGTAGTTACCCTAGAAGGTGATGGCGAGCTAGTTGTTTCACTCATCCTGGAACTTCCACTCTCTGCCTGGGTTGTTCTTTTCCCCCTCCTCTTTCATCTCCACCTCTCCTCTTGTTGCCTCTTTGGTTAGTCAGGGACAGCAAAAGTGGTGCTTGATTTCTGTGGTTTGGCTTTAACATGTTTGGAGTAAATGTCATGGTGTCTGTTTTTCATGTGTGATATGAGGGCGCTTGTGCCAAGGTGTGTTCCCTCCTTTCCTCTTTTCACTGACTTGTCACAAATTGTGCACAGTGCTGTTGCTGATGACTTCACTGTGCCTGTCCCAACAGAAAAATAGCCCCACACCCATGATGACTTCAGAGGGAAGGGGGAAAGGTGGAGAAGAATGGCCTCTTTCTTATTGTCCTTCACATTCCCCTTCATTGTCTGTGGCAGGGGATGATGTTGCTGCTCAGAGTCAGCACTGCAACTAGGATCAGGAATATTGCTACTTCTGGCAAGAGGAACCTGTCCTAGTCCCTCATTGCTTGTTGACCCCATTCCCACTGTGTCCACGGTGGTCTGTGGCACACTAACCTGCTCCTCAGCATCCTGCTTTCCTTGCATCTCAGCAGCAGCAGGAATTAGAGCAGTGGCAAATTCCTCTAATTCCAAGATGTCCTTGCTAGTGGTGGTGGTGATGCCCATCCTCATTCCTGTCTCCCATTCCTTCTAAGTTTCTGCTAAAAAGGCCATCAATGTCTCTTCCACCCCAGCTTCTCCAGTATCATCAGCACCAACACTAGTCCCTACATGCTGTTGTTGCTGCTGCTCTATTCCAGACATCACACTGCTGCTTGGAGGTGACGAGAAATGTGACAGAGGATCCCCTAATGTCACACTTGCCATTGCCTTTTGACTTGAAGAAGAAGGCAGATTAGCACAAGCAGAAATAGCAGCAGGAACAGGCAGCTGATCTGTGCTCTTGTTGGTGGTATTAATTCTCAGCCTGCTCTTCTCCCCCGACACCAGTTCTGACCTCTTCAGGTTCATGTTTCACCTGGACACTATAGTGAAGAGAAGGGAAGGACTCCAAGTCCCAGGGTCAGGAGAATGGTGTGGGCTCACTTGATCGCTAGTCTCGATGCTGTAAAATGTTTCCCCTATCACTCCGGCTGCTTCACCATTACTGATACTACTAACACCAACCACATCAAGTACAGCCGCAGAGTCTTCCTTCTCAGTCTCACAGTCATTAGTAATATCAGGATATTGTTGATTACCCCCTCCTTCACTCCTAAAGCTAACAAGTTGCTGGAATTTAGTAGCAGTAGTACTAGCATTGGCAGGATTGCTTGGGAATGGCAAGTGTGATTTAGAGTCCCTTGCTGTCACACTTGGCATAATTTTCTCCTTCCCCCCCGAGTACTACAAGAAACACTAGCAGCAGGCAAAGTATTGGTGGCAGCAGGTTCAGCACTGCCAGCAGGTTCAGTACTAGCAGCAGGTTCAGCACTGGAAGCAGGTTCAGTACTAGCAACAATTACAAAACTAGTGGCTGCAGGATCAGAAATGGTGGCACTGGCAGCAGGGGCAGCACGTCTGGCAACAGGTACAACACTAGTGGCTGCAGGATCAGAAATGGTGGCACTGGCAGCAAGGGCAGCACGTCTTGCAGCAGGCACAGGCAACTGACCTGTCCTGCTCTCACTATCCTTTTCCTTCCCATTCCCTTTTCTCCCTTCCTTCCCTTTCCTCCCTTCCTTCCCTTTTCTCCCTTCCTTCGCATTCCCTTTTCTCCCTCCCTTCTTATTAAATTCCCCAACATCCCTTGGGGTGATTTAGGGTGACTGGACGGTATTGGCTGAGTACTGCTAGTCACTTCCTCTTCTTCAGACTCAGTGGACACATAATAAGGGTCCTTCCAGTTCCTCTTTTTGCTTCTCATAGTGATAGGAGTCACTATGAATCTCTCCTGTTTCAATTTTTGCAAAATATCACAAGAGAACAGCAAAGCACGTCTATCTCTCAATGTAGCTGCTGCTATTGTGACTGCCTTCAGCGAAAACATCACATTTGTATAGCAGAAGTGCGAAAACAATGTAAATCAATGGGTGAAAACATTTTAGCCATTGAAGAAATGGCGAAAGATTTTGGCCAACGGGCGAAAGATGCGAAAATTTTAACCACTAGTTTTAAAGCGGATTTTCCTGCGAAAAAGCAGATAAGAACGTGGTTTTCATGAAATTTTTTGCCCATGCCTAGTAGTCAGGAGCAGCTGGATATTTTTAGTAATGCTAGGGTTAGTTAACCCATTCAGTTACCAGTGAGTTAGCAACATGTTACATAGCAATGCATTGTGACCTTGTCTGACAACTAAAGGGTTAAGGTGATCATGTGTGTGTGTGTGTGTGTGTGGGAATGCTGTTTGGGAGCACTTGAGGACATGGGGAGTGACTTTAGGATGTGTCCTTTAGCTTCCACTTGGTCACATTTTTCTGCTTCTACAGCCTTGAGCTATGAAAGCAGAAACTGACTGATAGGTTGCCAAATACACTTTGGAAAGGCCATTCCAATGCAATGCAATACTTTGAATGGCTGTTTCTAACTGTGTTCTATGGGTGTTTAGATTGGCTCCTGCTGCATCCAAAAGTGGCTTCTTTGAGATACATAACAAGCTGTACGTGATAACTTCAATCAAGAACGTCTCATGGATTAAATTGGCTTCAAATGAGAGATACAGTTGCAAAGGAATCCATGATATTTATAAATATATATTTAAAGTTAATAATCAAACCTATAAATTTATAAAGCAAATATACCACTCAGCTAAGAAGAATGGGTGTGTGTGTGTGGGGGGGGTTACTGCCTATATGGGCTTTAGGAATGCAATGGAATTACAGGGAGGTATTCAAGAATACAGGGGACCTCCTTTTGCTTGGGAAGGATCCCCCTATCCTTCCCAAGCAAAAGGAGGCACCCTGTATTTTTACTGGGGATAATTCTCTTCAGTTTATTGAATTTTCCTCAATCAAGATTAGTATAATCCAATGCACATTAACCATAAGAATGTTTGAGATCTGCACTGAGCCATGCCTAATACAAAGTAGTGGGGGAGATGTTTGAATATGATTCCATGTGGATATGGGTCCTGGAACCAATTCTCATCTTTATGCTTCTTTCAAGGGTAGGAAAGCTTAGGAATATATGGGTTTGTTGGGGGATTTTCTGTTAATTTGCTCCTTGTTTCTTTTCATGTACTACTAACAGGGTATATCAATGTACTACTAAGAGGGTATATCAGTGAAATAAATCTTCTGTTTTCCTGTACATGTTATAAAAGCTTGCACGGATTAACGTATGAAGTGCACCACTACAATGCACTAAAATGATCAGCATATCCCCATGTGTAGGAACTTGGTTTTAACCCTCTCTGTATGTTCAATGGAACATACTGTGTATTCTATTAGTGTGTGAGATGTGAGTGGTATTTCTGAGTTATAAACTTTCATTCCATAGGAATATTCCACACATGTACAAAATTATAACCTTTGAACCCAAATATCTCAATGGTTGTACCTTTTTAAACTATAAACAAAGAGCCCTAGCATACCTAACACCATAGAATACTTTTTATGCCTGAAATGTGTTGTCAATCCATTTGCTGTAGAATTGATTAAAACAACCTGATGGCAAAAAAGGGAACATTTACTGTTTTAGGTATTTTGCTCTCAATAAGTACTGAATTGATTGCTAGTAAATGTGATTGTAGGGGAAAATGACTATCAATGCAACCTGGAATGCAGAATTTTAGCTACATCAATTAAAAGAAAATTAACACAGATCTGCAGTTAGAAAACGAGGCCATTGTACAATAATGTTTTTTTGTTAAAGTGATGAATTTAAGATAAAATCAACTTGTTTAATAAGTTATTACTCCTTTATTCATTTTAAACTCTTAAGGACCAGAGGGGTGTGTAAGCACTGGGGTTAATGTTGTAAAGCTAGTTGTTCAGCAGATCAAATCTAAAATGTTTGTTCCCATAAATGTACAATTTTTTATGTGAAATAGTTTAATTTTGTTACATTGATTTTACTTGAAAAACAAAAGTAGTCAATATGTACTCAATGACCAAAGAATACATATTAACAAGGTTTTATGGCCTCAGTGCAATTTTGTGTGATAAACCAGCAGAAAGCAAAATGGACGTTAGGTCACAGAAAAGGGCTTGTGGCCAAACGTCCATATTGTAGTTAAGTTCCCAAAACTCCCCCTAAATATAGTGAATAAGAGGAACATCAAAGGAAAAAATGATCGGTGCCTGAGATACTTTCAAGCACTGATCGTTAACTCAAATACAGTCACCCTCCCAAACACTAACCCTACACTAGCCCTAACAATAAAGTTCCACAATACTACTCTTAACACTAGCCTAACACCTAGATCTGTGTTACACTTATCTGTCATCCACTTTCTGTCTTCTTCTCTCATTCCTCTTCTCTTTTCTTTCTCTCCATCTTCTTCTGCTCCATTGTCTTCTGTTCCTTCTCTCATTCCTGTAAAATGAAGAAATAGATACATTTCAAATGTGTGCCCCAAACATAACATGGACATCTGTGCATAGTTTAACCCCTTGAGTGCCAGAGGGGTACCCCGTGCATTGCAGAGCAATGCCTTGCATACCTCTGTGGCACTCAAAAGGTTAAGCATTGCACAGATGTCCGAGGTAGAGGATGCCAAACGAATAAAAACATTGTCTCATATTTCCACTAATAATTAATATATGTTGTCCAATAGTAACATTTAGTGCCAAAAACTGATGAAAATAAACATGCCCCCGCTGCTATCAGCAGCGGAGAAAGGAATGATAGACAGGCCGCCCGCCCTCCGAGTACCACACGGGCCGATGCACATTCCAGTGTGAAAGAAATTTCGAACAAAGACTTAATTTTATATGGCTAGTCTCTCTTCAAAATTACTCACAACCATTGGCTGGGATGTGTGCTTATGCACCTCCCACCCAATCAGCTTTGAACAGAGGATTGATGGAACCTGCTAGAAGCTGATTTGCTGGGAGGTGTGTAAGCACACCAGCCAATGACTGTGAGTCATTTTGAACAGAGACTACCCTTATAAAAAAGGCAGTCTCTTTTCCAAATTCCCTCACACTGGAACAGGCACGGGGGGGGTCTGTCTACTACAAAGAACACAAAGGAGGCATGTTTATTTTTATCAGCTTTGGAACTAAATTTAACTTTTCTGTTAGACAACATATATTAATCATTACTGGAAATATGGGGCAATGTTTTTATTCTTTGTCATCCTTCACTTTTTGGAAGCTTCCATCCAGCCTCCTCCGATGACAGAGGCTTCTTTCTGTAAGTTGAAGCTCTCTCATTGGCAGAGATTGATTTCTGGCCAATGAGAGCGCTCCAGCTTACAGATAGAAGCCTCCATCTTTAGTGGAGGCTGGATGGAAGCGACAGACTGTGGTACAGATCTGTTAAACAGTCTGGCTGGAAGTGGGTACAGAGCTGCATTCATTCTTTAAATTTCTCCAAGCAAGCTGTTTTTTTTTTTTTTTTAAATGTTTACACTTTTCATTAGTTATAATATATAATGAAATGATTTAAGTTGTGAAGGGGTGAAACATTCCCTTTAAGTTTGAGAATAATTATTTGTATTATGCAGGATGTCTTGGCTCTTATTATGAATAAGCTCCAAAGTGTAGCAAAACCTTCAGTTAAATAGAAATTGTCCTAGTGTCCATTTTTTATACCTACACAAACAAATTATGTTAACTATACCCAGGTTTCTGCATTATTTAATGATACCTGTTTTGATTTACGTCCATGAAAATAACTCAGCCCAATATGTTTGTATGTGGGCTACTTCTAAGCACTAACTTTATGAGATGTATAAACATTGGTGCCTGCACACTAACTTGCTGAGACTGTGAGCACATATTTGCTTTATTAAACAGCAAAAGACATCAACTGGAAACAATATAATGCTTGTTTGCATTTAATTGGTAAGTTAGTAAACTGTGCAGTAAAACACTTTCCTCTGTAATTCATATTGACAGTCAAATATGTTATTATTTGCATTGTCTGCTGCAAAGACGTTTCATGGAGTTAATGTAATAATGTAACTGAATAGCACATTGATCCTTTCTGATTTAGGTAAAGAGGCACAACAAGCTTTTCTTCATCAGCTATGAGTAACACCTTTGAGTATATTGTAAGGCAGAACCACAAATAATGTAATTAAACCACATAATGGGTGGACAGAAACATAGCAATATCCTTAGAATATCAAAGTACCATGTAGCAATTTGGCATTTATTTAGTTCCTTTATGAGCACTTGCTACTTTTAAGCTATTTTAGTTTTTTTTTCTTCTTTTTATACAAAGATTAACATGTAAAAAAAGCCTTATTAAAGCATAGCAATGAATTATATAAACTTTTTTTGCATTGATTATTTTTTTGCTTTTTTTTTGGGGTGGGGTTGAGGTAAGTTGGGTTTGGTCATTGATAGGTTTTTATGGACTTATTTATCATGCTGAATAAGTGAAATTCTGGAACAACCCAACTGTACAATAAGAATAAAATAAAAATTCCCATTGATTTATATTGGGTTTGCAACCTCTGGAATGCTAGAAAGTTCCCCAATTCATTTATTCACAATACATTGAAAACCACTATTGCATTGATGGGGTTAAAAGTCCCATTTAGTCCTAGAATTGTACTTCTTTAGATTAACAAGTATTTCCATTATTTCCAAATTGATATGAACATCAAGTTACTATGGGATTAGCAAATCAGTCTGCAGAACTGTTCAGGCACGTTAGCCTGGCACTGGTAAGCAAAATGTAAATAAGCAAATGATTGGTGCAACATTCAAATGAGTGTTTCATGTATTTCATTAAGCAATTGTTCTATTGATGTTTTAAATATAGTTAAAGTATATTAAAAATGAGGAAGAAAGAAAACACTCTCACTTCCCAAACCTGGCTTACAAGCACATGTTGTAGACCGTTCCAATGAAGTATTTCTTTCTAAAGAGCGTGATTTCGGGTCTCTGCTGAAGAGCAGCAGGACGGTCTGCGGACCGGGATCTCCATCTGTAAGATAGAAAGCTGATGTCAGTGCACGGAGAGGGAAGGGGGAACTTTGTAAGCTGATATCTCTCAAACTATAAAACCATTTACACATGCATTTGAATAAATATTCAAACGGGTGCACAATGAACATTCATGTGAGTATTTCCACATGCAAACACTCATGAACACTTGTTCATGCATTCAGGCATATGTACATCCTATATAATAATTCGCTTATGTATGTTTTCAGAAGCTGTCATGCTCAGTACAGACGGCTGCGTGCACTGCAGTCATGCACAGAAGAGACTGCATGCGCTGCAGCTGATAACTTAGTGGAGCACTCCAAATTCAGACTGTAGTCCTCTCTGCGCACTGGTCTGAATTAGGAGTGCCCTGCTCCGTTATCAGCCGTGGCACGGCCAGTCTATACTGAGCATGACTGCACCGCGTCCGTTGCTGCCTGGCACTGTGGCCCTTGTACACGGGCTGTTCAACTAGTCTGCACATATTTGTGCATGTGCACACATCTGCATGCTCATGAAATTGCAAGTGGGAGTGCAATTACACATTCATACACGCATTAGTCTGTGCATAAATCTTTTGCACACACACATATTTTCACACACATTTGCACATTTGTACACAAACATTCATACACAAAGAGGGCCCACTTCCATGTATACACATTTGAGCACATGCACAGTCACAACCATACATTTGTGTGCATACATATTTTCATACATAGACTTTTGAGACTACACACATTTGCATACACATTTACACACATGCACATGTGCACACACAAACACACACACATATTCAGCGACATATCCACACATCTTCCAACAACAGAGTGTAAATATAAACAAGGGGTAGCAGGGGTTATCTTATGGCAGAGCGGTCATTGCTGCAACACAAGATTTGCCATAAAGTAATCCTCTTTAAATAAACTTTATATACATGTTCAGTCAGAAACACAGTAATAAAGTTGATGAGGCTGAAAGAAAGACATGTCCATCAAGTTCAGTCCATGTCATATCAACCTTGTTGATTCAGAGGAAGAGGGAAAAAAAACCCTATTGAAGCCATTTCCAATTAAGCCCCAAGTGGATAAAACATTCCTTCCTGACTTCAAAAGTCAGTCAGATATTTCCCTGGATAAACATCCCCTCAGCTTTGAAATCAACTGTCATAATTTTCAAAATTGTTCAAAGCTAGAAAGGTACCCTTTGCTTTTTAAAGCAACTACAGTATATACAAGCACACCATCCCAAGGCAAATAATTCTACAAATGTATTGCCCTTACTGTAAAAAAAATCCTTGCCTTTGTTTTAGTCAAACGCACCATTCATCTAGTCCTAATGGATGACCTCTTGTTTAAATAGTTCCTTAGAGAGTTATTTATATGAACCTTGAAATTATTTATAAATTGGAACCATATCATCCCTTAGATGTTTCTTCCCTAAGGTAAACAAACCAAGTTTGACTAGTTTCTCTTTATAGCTAAGATACTCCAATCCCTTTATCAGCTTTATTACTTGTCTCTGTACTCCATCCAGTTGAACAATGTATTTTTTAAGACCTGGCACCAAAAAATGTTCTCCATATTTTAGATAAATTCTTACCAAGTATTTACATAGAGGCTGAATTATTTTCCCATCCCGTATTTCTATACAGGATAGTACCCTGTTGGCTCTTGCAGCACCTGAGTGACACTGTCCATTGCCGTGAAGTCTATTGTATATCAGTATTTCTAAATCTTTCTCTAACAGAATTCCCCAAGTAGTTTCCCATTTAGGGCTCGATCCAAATGTTGGATTTAAAACCAACGTGAAGAAAAAAACTGCCTTCGCAAGTTAAGCAAGACCGGGTAACGTGAGAATCAAATCTTCCTTACCCAGAAAGGCTAACGAGCGATGACTAACAAAATACACGTTAACCTTAAACCTTACCTAAAAAAAAAATCTTACCTAAAAACACACGATAAAAATGTTACCTAGCACCAGAGCCAAACACAGCACTCCAAAGTATCAAGTTCAGTCAGAAAATCCAAAATTGACGTTGACAGTTCTGAACAGCATTCTCTGTGCTTCCCTAATCAGCCAGTAGGGGAACACAGAGATGGCTTTCAGCACCATGGACAGCTTTGAATGCAATAGGGATGTACACTGCTCACCCATGTGGCATTTGAAGGTTTAAACAGAAACAGTACACCAAGCACTACACAATGCCCCTCCTTCGACACCCCCCCTTAGTATGTCGACATATATTGCATATATTCGACATACTAACTCCATCCCACATTCACCTTATTGACTCATATAGTAGTGGAACCTGTCTTTTATTCCACAATTAACCCTTTGAGTACCAGAGAGGTAGGAAAGCATTGCTTAGCATGTTTCCTACCCCTCTGGTACACAAAGGGTTAATAGGCAAGGTATGGACTACATACCTTGCCTCTATATATGTGTGTGTGTATGTGTTTTAAACTTTTTTTTTATTAAAAGACTATTATTAAACATATCTTTAGTTAGATCTCGTTCATTTTTAATGCCCTACCTCCTGTGTCCCATTGCTATTAGTACTTTTGCTCCACTCTCCGTTTGAATGTACAAGAAGTGGTGGGCAATGCTGAGGACGACCAAATGATGACTAATGCTGATGATGATGTAGATCTAGAATGTACTACCACCAAAAACAAATATTGTGTCTGTCTATAAACTGTTTGAGAAAACAGTTGGAAACTCTGACCCTGTACAAGCAAAGATGCCCAAAAATACACAGACATCCTGTCAGTCAACATCAGCATTGTCAATACTTACAAGTCCAAGGCCCACTCAGCCACACACACTACTAGGATTGAGTAACCAGTAGGGATGGGTGAAAGTTGTTGCTGTGTTCCTGCAAGAAATTTAGCAAAATCCACTTTTTTGTGGGAAAATCCACTTTAAAACTAGCAATTAAAATGTTCTCATTTTTAGCCCATTGGCCCATATTTTTTGCCATTTTTTCAATGGCTAGAAAGTTTCTGCCCATTGATTTATGTTGTTTTTGCTTTTCCGCTATAAAAACATGATGTATTTGTGGAAGGCAGACACAATAGAAGCAGCCACAGAGCAAGATAGATGTGTTCTTCTGTTCTGCTGTGATACATTGGCAAATTGAGGCAGGAGAGTCTCACAGTGACTGCTATCACTATGAACAGCAAAAGGAGGAACTGGAAAGACCCTTATTATGTGTCCACTGAGTTGGTGGAGGAGGAAGTGACTAACAGTACTGAATCAATGCTGTCCAGTCCCCCTAAATCACCCAAAGGGATCTTGGGGAATTTAATGGGAAGGGAGGGGTAAAAGGGTCGTACTAGTGAATGCAGGACAGGTCAGCTGCCTGTGCCTGCTGCCCCTGCTGCTAGTGCCACCACTGTGGTACATGCAGCTACTAGTGTTGTACCTTCTGCCAGACGTGCTGCCCCTGCTACCACTAGTGCTGTACCTGGTGCCAGACATGTTGCCCCTGCTGCCACTAGTGCTGTACCAACTGCCAGACATGCTGCCCCTGCTACCACTAGTGCTATACCTGGTGCCAGACAAGTTGCCCCTGCTGCCACTAGTGCTGTACCAACTGCCAGACATGCTGCCCCTGCTGCCACTAGTGCTGTACCTGCCACTACCATTGCTGTACCTGTAAACATCATTGCTATACCTGCTGTCAGATGTGTTGCCCCTGCTGCCATAAGTGCTGTACCAACTGCCAGACATGCTGCCCCTGCTGCCACTAGTGCTGTACCTGCTGCCAGACATGCTCCCCCTGTTGCCACCAGTGCTGTCCCTGCAACCACCATTGCTGTACCTGTAAACATCATTACTATACCTGCTGTTAGATGTGCTGCCCCTGCTGCCATCAGTGCTGTACTTGCTGCAAGTGCTGAACCTGCTGCCACCAATACTTTGCCTGCTGCTAGTGTGTCTTGTAGTACTTGGGGGGGGGATTATGCCAAGTGTGACAGAAAGGGGCCCTAAGTCACATTTGCCATTCCCAATCAGTCCCACCCATGCTAGTACTACTACTACTAATAAGGTCCAGCAGCTTGTTATCGTTAGGAGTGTAGAAGTGGGTAATCAATATCCTCATATTACTAGTGACTCTGAGGAGGAAGACTCTGTAGCTGACCTTGATGTGGTTGGTGTTAGTAGTAGTAGCAGTAATGTTGAAGCAGCCAGAGAGGTAAGGAAAACATTTGAGAGCATCCAGACTAGTGGTCAAGGGAGCCCACACCATTCCTCTGGCTCTGGGAGTTCTCCTCACCTTCCCTTCACTACAGAGTACAGGTAGAACATGATCCTGAAGAGACCAGAACTGGTGATGGGGTAGGAGAGCAGGCTCAGAATAAATACCATCAAAACAAGCAGGAGCACAGACCAGCTGCCTGTGCCTGCTGCTAGTCTTCCTTCTTCTTCAATTCAAAAGGAAATGGCAAGTGTGACATTAGGGGACCCTCTGTCACATTGCTCGCCACCTCCTACATGCAGCAGTGAGATGTCTGGAATAGAGCAGCAGCACATAGGGACTAGTGGTGGTGGTGGTGATGATGATGCTCGAGAGGCTGGGGTGGAAGAGACATTGATGGCCTCTTTAGCAGAAACTTAGAAGGATTGGGAGACAGGGACGATGATGGACATCACCACCACCACTAGCAGTGACATTTTAGAATTTGAAGAATTTGACCCTGCTCTAATTCCTTCTGATTCTGAGTTTGCAAGGGCAGCAGGATGCTGAGGAGCAAGCTGCTGTGCCACATACCAATGTGGTCACAGTGTGAATGGGGTCAACAAATGATGTGGGATTAGGGCAGGTTCCACTTGCCAGCTCCTGGTCCTAGTTGCATTGCTGAATCTGAGGCAGTAGCAGCAACAGCAGCAACATTATCCACTGCCACAGACAATGAAGAGGAATGTGGAGGAGAAGAAGAAAGAGGCCATTCTTCTCCATCTGTTCCCTTCCCCCTGAAGTCATCATTGGACTATTTTTCTGTTGGGGCAGGCACAGTGCAGTCATCAGCAACGCCACTGTGAACAGTTTGTGACAAGTCAGTGAGAAGAGGAAAGGAGGGAACACATCTTGGCACAAGCTCCCTGATATCACACATGAAACACAGACACTGTGACATTTACGTCAAACATGTTAAAGTCTAACACCCACCACAGAAATCAAGCACCGCTTTTGCTGTCCCTGACCCTTCAGAAAGGCAACAAGAGGTGAGGCGGATATCAAAGAAGAGGAGGAATAGAGCAACCCAAGCAGAGACTGGAAGTTCCATTACAAGTGAAACAACTAGCTCCCCTACCAAATGATAGCCACTCTGTTGATGTTAGGATGCAGCAGTTTATCTCTACCGATTGCACACATGGCAGTGTGGTGGAGGAGAATCGCAAGCAGTGCATCAAGCGGCATCAGAGGAGATTCCATCCTCCAGAATATGCAAAGACTATTGTAAAAGCCTGTGTACACGGTCCAAAGTGCGTAAAGAAAGACATTTTCAGAGTGTTAATATATTATGTGGTATATTTTAATGTAATTTATGTTAATAGAAATTTTTTTTTTCAAAATAAATAATTCAAAATATAAACAGTAAAGTAGACATGAGATCATAATATAAAGTAAATTAAAGTAAAATAACATTTAAAACGTACACGAAGAATCATCAAATAATATAAAATGCCAGATGTATGTTTGTCCGATGCAGTCATGCACAGTACTGACTGCCTGAACGCACAGAATGCTGGGAGATGTAGGAGTGCTGGGAGGTGTAGGAATGCTAGGAATGCTGGTAGGTGTAGGAATGTTGGGAGGTGTAGGAATGCTGAGAGGAGGAATGCTGGGAGGTGTAGGAGTGCTGGGAGGTGTAGGAATGCTGGGAGGTGTAAGAATGCTGGGAGGTGCGTTCAGGCAGTCTGTACTGTGCCTGACTGCATCGGACAAACATACTGCGCATTACTGCATGTGTACTACCACAGAACTACACCTTTACTTTACAACAACTTTACTTTTACTCCCTGATATACATTCCCCTCCAACCCACAATATCTCCTCTCAATTGTTACCTCTCGCCTTACCTTCCTGCACCTATACCTCCACCCTTCATTCACAGGCTAAGACCTTGCCACTTATTTTAACCCCTTAAGAACCCATAACGTGCCAGCACCGTCATGGGACAACTTGTTGGGTGAGGGTGGAGGAATGTCTGTGAAGCTGGATGAGGGTGGAGGAATAATCTGCAGGGCTGGGTGAGTGTTGAGGAGTGCTCTGCAGGGCTGGGTGAGGCTAGTGGAATGCTCTGCAGGGCTGGGTGAGAGTGGAGGAATGATCTGCGGGGCTGGGTGAGAGTGGAGGAATGATCTGCAGGGCTGGGTTACTGTGGAGGCATTCAGGGCTCCACCTGCTGCTGCACACCATTCTGTTCGTGGTCTTTAACTGCCGTCCGCTCTGCCGCCGGTCCTTAAGGGGTTAAAGAATTATCTACGCCATCAGCCAGTAGTGCACAGTATGTTTGTCTGATGCAGTCATGCGCAGTAGGGACTGCCCGAATGCACCTCCAAGAATTCTGTGCTTTCGGGCAGTTTCTACTGAGCATGACAGCTTCTGACAAACTTTAGTGAATTATTATATAGGATGGTGGCAGGGAGGGTTCATCTTTACTATTAAACTGTCAAGTTGGCATGTGTCCTTAGTGTGGTCTGGACAAGGGATATAGTGACAGCGGTGGTACTTGGTTTCGGGTGTCATGGTGTTTGGATACAGTTGTGCCCTCAGATGTTATTTACCACACACACACACTGTGCACATTGCAGTTGTTGATGAGAGCCACAGTTCCTGCTCTCAAGGGAAAAAAATATATTCTAATAACGACACACCCATGATTTTGGAGGAGGGGCAGGTGGAGAAGATTTAATGGCTAACTTCTTCTTTACTCCACATAGACTGGGGGCTACTTATTGTGCTGCTACTGCCTCAGGCGCATCACTGGAGCCAGTCGTGGCAAGTGGAACCTTCATCCTCCATCTTCCATGTTATTGGAATTGTTGATCCCATTCCCTTTCAGCTGCCTAATCATCCTGCTGCTTAAAGCGGAACTACCACCCCAACATGATCATGTCTCAATCAATGTATTTTCACTCATTCTATTGTGCTGTGCATTTAATGTTTTTAAAAATCCTGTTTTAAAGCATAAACTGTACTCGAAATGTTTACCTGATAACAAATTTCCCAGTACAAAGCGCAGCTGACATGACCGCTCTGGAGCTGTTCGGCTCCTTTGTAACTCCCACAGGCCACGTCATCATCATCAAAGCACTCCTAGACTCAAGCGCCAGAAGACTGTGGGCAGAACCTAGATCTTTGAAAGACAGGCACAGGGAGACTAAACACATGCACAGTAAGCAAATAATCCCCAAGATTGTTGCAGCCTGCTGCATACCAGAGCATACACAAACTGTCAGATTGTATATTATAGATATACTTATGGGGTGTTATACATAATTTAACATGTACACTTGGGTGATATCTATGAGACTAGCTTAAGTTGTCCGTGCATGATAGTTCCACTTTAAACAACTCAGCAGCAGAAGTAGGAACACCAGTTGCAACTCAGGACTCAGGAGGACATTTGACAGTGGCCACTGGCCAACATGACCTGCTGGCATTAGGCCAGTAGGGCATTTTTATTTTTTTCTCAGGGCTTGTGCTTTGAAACCCCCCCCCCCAAAAAAAACCATAGTCCTACAAAAAAAATAAACAATTCTTGGGGGTTTGTTTCTAACAAGCCTACGTCCTACAAATCAATGTTTCCTCAGGCCTTGGGCTTCTAACAACAAATCTAACAAATCATCCTCTACAAAATACTTTATCAAATTAAGTATCAGTCCACCCCAGTGGCAGCTTATGTCAGGGGGTTCCTGCCTCTATCTAATCAGCACTTTTCACTGGAAAATTTTTACCAAGTGGAAAGTGCCATCTTTTGTCGATTTCAGTTTGAGGCAAACATTTTCGCCTATCCCTAGTAACCAGCAACAACAACAACACAAGTTATTAACATTCTCAACCTTAGCTATGATGTGTGTGTCTATTGCTTCTGCTGGAAGTACAGCACCTTTGACACCTAGTAGTAGTAGTAGTAGTAGTAGTAGTAGTAGTAGAATTGCATCAACATATAGCCCCAGCAGTAGTAGTAGTAGTAGCAGCCCCTCCAAAAATCCAAAAACCAAAGCATGTTGCTATATGTTGTCTGTGCAAAAAGCATGTAATATAGTAACACAGTTGATGAGGTTGAAAAAAAGTGTCCATCAAGTCCAGCCCATGCCAAAAACACCCCTGTTGATCCAGAGGTAGTAAAAAAAAAACAAAAACAAAAAAAACCTCTGGAGCAATTTCTAATTTAGCCCCGAGTGAGTTAAAAAAATTCCTTCCTGACTACAAATGGCAGTCAGATAGTTCCCTGGATCAACATCCTATCTGCTTTGAAGTCACCTGTCATAATTTTCAATATTGTTCTATGCTAGATAGGCACCCATTGCTTTTTCGCAAGTACAACATGCTGAGGCAAAGAAATCCATAGCTTTACTGCCCTTACTGTAAAGAATCCCTGCCTTTATTTAGTCTTTCCTCTAGTCTTACTGGATGACCTCTTGTTCTTAGCTTAGCTCATTGCGTAAATAATTAATTGGCTAGTTCTTTGTATTGATCTTGAATGTATTTGTAAATGGTAATCATATCACCCCTTTATCAGTGTCCCTTTGAGGCCTAAGTGATCTTGTGCTCTTACCTCTGTATGGCTGCCGGCATGACCTACGGCCACTTCCTCATTGCTATAGTCAGTTTCAGGCACTGGCATGGATGCCTGTTTATGGGCCTATTCTGTTGGGCCTAATTGGGTCCTGTCTCCTTCTGCTGCTTTATAAACCTCGTTGAGGCTAGGACTTGTTGCCCTTTCATTGTGTTCCTCTGTGCATCTAGTTTGTTCCTCTGACCCTTGCTTACGTTGTCTCCTGGTGTTTGATCATTGGCTTGTCTGACTAGTCGCTCCAGGTTGTGACCTTGGCTGTGGCTGACTTCCTGATCTGTGTATGAGTCTGGCTTGTCCAACTACCCGTTCCGTGCTGACCTTTTCTGTGGCTGACTACCCGATCCGGTTCCTGACCATGGCCTGTCAAGCTGACGCTTCGTTTGTGCCTCGCTCCTGTCTCACTACCACTAGGTCGATCCAGGGCGCGCTCCTTTACCTAGTAGCTCAGCCACCAGCTGATCGCTTGCAGGTTGCCTCTGCTTGATGCCTTCCGTTTGCCTCCGGGCAGCTAGTGCAACTTAGTCTTGCTCCTGGGCACTTGCCTCTTACGCTTACCTGTTGCCTGGCTTAGCACTTGCGGTGCTACCTATGCTCTGTGCCTCCTAGTAGCCTTCAGTAAGATAGAATGCAGCTTGTCTCGCTCCTTTCCTCAGTAGTGAGCTCCTATCTGGCTGCATCTATCTAAGTTCCTTCCTGTTGTGGTAGAGCCAAGTCTGGTTCTAAGACTCAGTACCATAGACCTATGGTGGTTCAGTGTCAACTCCTGGGTAGTGAACTAGACACTGTCCTCAAGTCTATCTCCCCAGTGTTCATTATTACTATTAGTATTCTTATTATCCTTTGCTCAATAAACTGGTTTAAATTCACTTGTACTGTTTTGTATGTTTCTTTACTCAGAGTCCGTGACACCGTTAGATGTCTCTTCTCTAATGTAAACAAACCCAGGTTGGCTAGACTCTCTTTATAACTCAGATCCTCCAATCCCCTTATGAGTTATGTTGCACGTTTCTGCACCTTTTCCAGTTCAACAATGTGAGCAGGTGGAAAGCAGGCTCACACCTAGGCACCAACTCAATGAGTTTCTACTTGAAGCACAACCATAGGAATGACTGGGAGACAAACCGTGAAGATGTGAGAGGAGTTACAACTAGCAGCAGCAGAAGTACTCCTAAATGTTCCGTGGCTCTGGGGTACATAATAGAAGTGCTTTTGATGTGTCTGAGAGTGTGCCACTACGTACTACCATCCCACACTTACAAAGATCTGAGAAAGAAGTGAAAACCTACTCAAACATAATGCAAAACGCCTATGGAATAGTTAACATGCCAGAATGTTGGCGGCTGACATGCTGCCCTTTTCTTTTGTTGAAAACAGATGCTTTAAAGAACTAATGTGTCACAGAGTGACTAGGAAATTAACACACTGACAAGTACAGATGAACTTAATATAAAACTTTATTAAATACAATGAATGGCAGGAGAAAAGGCAACAGGCTGATGGCAACAAATGACACAACAGTAGTATGGTAATGATACAAAGTGGCAGTGTATAGTGGCACACCTTCACAAGACCAGGAAGGAACAGTTGAGACACTTTCCTTACCCTTCACCAGGAAGTTGCTCAGAAACGGAATGGCCCTGGGACTACACGGTAGATGTGAGGGCAGTGCAGAACACTCCCATACACAGAATGATGGCACACCTTCGCAAGACCAGAGAGGAACAGTGTAGGCACTTTCCTCACCCTTCACTGGACAGGTGGTCAGAAACGGAATGGCCTTGGGACTACACGGTTGATGTGGGGACGTGCAGAGCACTCCTTTACCCGGTAATGATGGCACAGCTTCACGAGACCAGAGAGGAACAGTGTAGGCACTTTCCTCACCCTTCACTGGACAGGTGGTCAGAAACGGAATGGCCCTGGGACTACAAGGTAGATGTGAGGGCAGTGCAGAGCACTCCCAAACACACAGTCGGCAAAGATATGGAGCAGACCAGTATCCTGACAGGGCATAAACAGGCGGGTAGCCAGATGGAGGATAGGCTAGGCAGCACAAATTGGTACGACCACGGGAGGTCAGACACACGGAGTGACTGACACGCGCCACTTAACGGAAGCGAGCGTAGAGCAGAAGACACAGGGCAGCACAGGAACCAAACCGATGCACAGAATGGTCACGGAGCACAATACAGGGAGTAAACCAGGAGGCAGCCAAAGGTCAAAACAGGATCAGGTAGTCAGATGTCGCCAGTGGTCGTAACTGGAACGGGTAGTCAGACGTAGCCAGGAGTCCAAACCGGAACGGGTAGTCAAACGTAGCCAGGTAATACACAGGAACGATAATGGACCAACACAGCAATAAGCTCAGGTACACCACGAAAGGGCACAGGAAATGACACAGGCTGAGGTTTAAAAACCCTGACAGGTAGGTGGAGCAATGACCTCATCAGCGTGGTGCCCTATAAGAATAGCGATTCAGCGAGAGCGACAGCTAGGAAGTAAACAATGTCGCTTCAGGGCAACCTCCAGCCACAGGAAATCACGGGGCACTGTGATATGATGTCATGTGTTGCACTCTGCAGGAATATCCCAAGCCACAGTTATTTTTGAAGGATGGTTGTGCCAATGTTACTTAAGCAGGAAGTTAGTGTTGTGGGCAAAGGACAAAGGCCCTCAACCTGCTAACAATTTTTGTCAAGGCTTATATTGCTGTAGGACTCTCTACTTTTACTTTCAGCTGGTTATTTATCCACTTCAAAAGTATGGTAGGAAATCTTGCAGTCATAGGAAACATAGGCAAAATAAAACAAAAAATTGTGGTGTGAATATTATTGGTAGTGGCAAAAATGAGAATTTTTTATGTATCGTGAATGGGAGAAAACTTTTGCAAAAAAGCAGAAAATGGTTATTTTGTGAAAAGTCCTGCAGGAAAGTTCTTTGACTTTTACCCATCCCTATTCACCATAACCCTTTAGAATGTACAAGATGAAGGAATTTCTGTGATTCTCCCATCAGCTATTGCCTTATCTCACTAATGATTTCATCTGTCTCAGTTTTAAAGGGACCAAAATCAACCTTAATTTGTCCCTTACATATACTCATTTACCATAATCACCATCCTAATTGCTTGATTGCAGATCTTGTTAAATTCTTTATATTTTTAAAATGATGTCCTGATCCTCCTGACTTAAAGGGATAGTAATACTTCGTTTTATCTTTATTTTATTTTGTAGGCATTAAGAAATCATGAAGAACCTAGTGTAAGCCATCTCTTCTCAGATGTGGAATCTGGTTGTAAGACCAGACAGATAACAGAAGGGGACAATCTTCTTCCTATGAGAACAATGAAGGATCTGCCCCCTTGACAAATTTTTCAGGTTTTTCCCTTATCTTAATTGAAGATTGTCCCTATCTGCAGTCTACCTGGGCACCTCCCTTCTGATCTGGCTGAACAGTGTTACATCAGTAAAAGGGGCGGGAGGGGGATACTTTGTCATTGAATTACTCTTGAACTACAACTCTGACATAATTGAAATAACACTCTCCATGGCCCAAATACTATGATGATTAATTAGAGCTGCTTTTATTATGAAACATTACTATCAACATTTATAAAGACTACTTTTTCTTCTGCCTTATTTTCCTGCAAATTTCTTTATTAAGCCGCAAGAAGGGTAGTTTCAGACCAATGCAGTCTTAAATTACTCCTCTTGCAATTTTAACCAAAGATGTTATATATTTATTAAACATTTATTTCTGAGGATTTTTAACAAATTACATCCCATTGAATATCCTCTAATATTGTTCTGAACATTGTAAAATTAACCTTTTAAAAGTATTGGTTTATTCCTCGTTAATGGATTTTTAACAAATTTCAAAGGATACCCTATTGTGGTCATTGCTGCACAAATGTTCCCTTACCTGTATATTGTATATCATTTCAGACTTGAGACCACTGGGTCTTGCAAGGCCTCATTTCTACTTGTCTCCTCCCTTACTCCTGTTGGAAGCCCTATTTCTCCAGTCAGATTTAGGGTATTTGAAATTTCACATTTTAATTACATTTCCTATATAAACACAAAAGGAGAAGGAATACCTGCACATATGCACCAAACCCACCCCTATTAACCAGCGGAAAATATATGTAGGAATCTCAGGTGCAGGGGAAGTGAAACAAAAATAAAACTTAACCCTTATTAGGATATTAGGCACACTCTTCCATGTCTGGTGGGAGTGCTAGATATCGTAATCCTTCTGGTTGCCGGTCCGGGATGTGATTCAGATAGTTCTATCTTGTAATTTGTTACTAGATCCCAAAATGTTTCTCTTTCTGGTACTTCCAGGTGACCTGTGGCTCACACCTACTTAGGTTTTTTTCCTACTGTTTCTAGTTACTGCTGCCAAATAATCTATTCCCACCCACTGGAAATCGATTTTGGGACCTTCGCTTGAGCATTGGCAAGATAAAGTGGACTCCTTTCAAGGATGGAGCAGCAGCATGCTTATTTAGTGGGTTCTGTTTCTCACTTTGTAAGGGTTTGGTCTCCCTGGTTTGCCCTACCTCGGGGGTCATGGACTTCACCTTCGGTGATTTGTTGGGAGCTCACCCTTTTCTCCCATCTTTTTTGTTTTCTCTTAACCTTAACATTTTTGTTTTGTGGCCCACTTTCCCTATTGTGTGTGGTAGTATGTAGTCTTGCAGTGCTCTTATGTCGCATTTGCTGCATGCACGGACATTTCCTTACTAGATCTAATCTCCTGGGTATATCTGTGTATTATCTGTGTTATTATCTGTGTTATAGAGCACAAGTTCTTAGTAATATTGGATGTTCATATATGAATGATGTACTTGATGTGATTTTGTGTCTCTGAACTGCATTTATTGCTGCTGTTCTGTAAACTTTTTTGTTCTCAATAAAAATATAAAAACTAGGAAGAGGTGAATTTCTTTAAAAACAATAAAACCAAACAGTGTTCGTGAACATGTATACAATATACTATAAGTAACAATATTTACAATGTCTGGTCAAGTTATCAGTAGAAATTCCCCTTAGGTCTGGATATTGATGTAATAGAGTTATAAATTCATACTATGCAGCAAAGATCAACATTTTCTATCCAAAACCGTTAGTGCATACAGACATAGCACTAATTATTAGTGATGAGCGAGCACCCCAATGCTCGGGTGTTCGGGTGCTCTGACCGAGCACCCCCGGAGGCTCGAGTGCTCGGCCGAGCACCCGAGCCCCATTGAAGTCAATGGGAGGACTCAAGCATTACACCAGGCACCCCCTGCTCTGATGAGGGGAGGGTGCCTGGTCCATAGGAAAAGGGCAGAAAATGATGGAAACACCACAGAAATGGTTCAGGGACAGCATAGGGAGGATGTCTGGATGCATCTTGGACTCCAACATCGCTGCTGGGAACGATCTTTCGCCCGTAGTACGCCATTTTTACAGACTGACCGTAAAACACACAAAAAGGAAGATAAAAACGACTTTAGGCGAAAAATTGTTACCAAACAGTATTTGCTGTATATTTACTTGTATATCATCTGCAAATTCTCCCAAAAATTTCCTCGATTTTTCTGAACTGAGGCCATGATTAAGAGGGAAACGTGCGCAGAGGCAAATTCTCCCAAAAATTTCCTTGATTTTTCTGAACTGAGGCCATGATTAAGAGGGAAACGTGCGCAGAGGCAAATTCTCCCAAAAATTTCCTTGATTTTTCTGAACTGAGGCCATGATTAAGAGGGAAACGTGCGCAGAGGCAAATTCTCCCAAAAATTTCCTTGATTTTTATGACCTGAGGCCATGATTAAGAGGGAAACATGCGCAAAGGCAAATTCTCCCAAAAATTTCCTCGATTTTTCTGAACTGGGGCCATGATTAAGAGGGAAACGTGCGCTGAGCCGACCATCCAAAACATTATGGGTGAGGGTCTGCTGCGGAGCTGACCATCCTAAACATTATATGCGAAGGCCCGCTAGTGAGCTGACGCTATAAAACATTATATGAGAGGGCCCGCTAGAGAGCTGACTCAATAAAACATTATATGAGAAGGCCTGCTGGTGAGCTGACCTATACAAAAATTGTCAAACAGGGCCCGCTGGTGAGCTGGCCCTATATAAAAATTATATCACAGGGCCCGCTGGTGAGCTGGCCCTATATAAAAATTATATCCCAGGGTATATGGAAGAGAGTCAACCATATACCCGTTTTTTGGGTGGAAGGGGTGAATGGGAATACAGAGTATTCCCATCATTGTAAATAACATATATAAAGTCACTTTATGTTCCTCCGGGGCTTTCCTCCAGTGGAGTGGAGAAGTCAGGGGAAATCCAGGCCTTGTTCATTTTTATAAGTGTCAACCTATCAGCATTTTCGGTGGAAAGGCGGATACGCTTATCTGTTATGATGCCACCAGCAGCACTAAATACCCGCTCAGACAGAACGCTGGCGGCAGGGCAGGCCAGCACCTCCAAGGCGTAGAGTGCCAGTTCATACCACGTGTCCAGCTTGGACACCCAGTAGTTGTAAGGCACAGAGGGATCATTGAGGACGCTGACACGGTCTGCTACGTACTCCTTCACCATCTTCCAAAACTTTTCCCTCCTTGTGACACTAGGCTGCGCATCAGGGTGAGGGTGCTGGCGGGGTGTCATGAAGGTGTCCCACGCCTTGGAGAGTGTTGCCCTGCCTTTGTCGGAACTGCTGTGTGCTCCCCTTTTCTCCCCTTCTCTGTTGGCCAAGGTAGCACGTACTCTGCCGCCAGCGTTGTCAGATGGAAAATTTTGGAGCAATTTTTCAACAAGAACCTTCTGGTATTGCACCATTTTGCTTGTCCTCTCCACCGGAGGAATGAGAGATGAGAAATTCTCTTTGTAGCGGGGGTCCAGAAGGGTGAACACCCAGTAATCCGTGTTGTCTAAAATGCGTATAACGCGTGGGTCACGGGAAAGGCAGCCTAACATAAAGTCAGCCATGTGTGCCAGAGTACCAACAGGCAAGATTTCGCTGTCCTCACCAGGAGGATGACTCTCAATCTCCTCATCCTCTTCCTCCTCTTCTGCCCACCCACGCTGAAGAGATGGAACTAAAGTTCCATGGCTACCCTCTGTAGCGGAGGCAACCGTGTCTTCCTCCTCCTCCTCCTCCTCCTCCGCCTCCTGCAATTGTCGCTGAGAAGACGAAGTGAGGGTGCTCTGGCTATCACCTTGTGTAAGCTCTTCCTCCCCCATTTCCACCTCTTCCACATGCAAAGCGTCGGTTTTAATTGTGAGCAGCGAGCGTTTCAGTAGACACAGAAGTGGGATGGTTACACTGATAATAGCGTTATCGCCGCTCACCATCTGTGTCGATTCCTCAAAATTGCGTAAAACCTCACAGAGGTCTGACATCCATTCCCACTCCTCACTTCTGATTAGAGGAAGTTGAACGGAGAGGCGACGACCGTGTAACAGCTGGTACTCCACTACTGCCCTCTGCTGCTCACAAAGCCGGGCCAACATGTGGAAGGTGGAGTTCCAGCGCGTGCTCACGTCACACAGCAGCCGGTGAGCTGGCAATTGTAAGCGCTGCTGCAGCTTCAACAGGCCGGCTGAAGCTGTTGATGACTTACGGAAATGTGCACACACGCGGCGCATCTTGGTCAAGAGATCATGCAAATTGGGGTAGGTTTTTAGAAATCGCTGAACCACTAAATTAAATACATGCGCTAGGCATGGTACGTGTGTGAGCTTGCCGAGCTCCAAAGCCGCCACCAAGTTACGCCCATTATCACACACAACCATGCCTGGTTGCAGGTTGAGTGGCGAGAGCCACTGCTCGGTCTGGTGACTAATCCCCTGCAACAGCTCTGAGGCCGTGTGCTGTTTGTCCCCAAGGCAGATCAGCTTCAGCACGGCCTGTTGACGCTTCCCCACTGCAGTGCTACACTGCTTCCAGCTACCGGCTGATGGGTGAGTGGCGCTGCGCGCAGAGAATTCGGAGGTGGAAACGGAGGAGGAGGAGCCAATAACGTAGGTGCTGGCGGAAACCCTGATGGAGGTAGGGCCCGCAATCCTCGGGGTGGGTAGCACCTGTGCCATCCCAGGGTCCGAGTCGCTCCCAGCCTCCACGACATTCACCCAGTGTGCCGTCAGGGAAATGTAGCGTCCCTGGCCACAAGCACTTGTCCATGTGTCAGTCGTTAAGTGGACCTTCCCAGTAACTGCGTTGGTCAGGGCACGGGTGATGTTACGGGACACATGGTGGTGTAAGGCGGGGACGGCACACCGGGAAAAGTAGTGGCGGCTGGGGACTGCGTACTGAGGGACAGCTGCTGCCATCAGGCTGCGGAAGGACTCAGTCTCCACAAGCCTAAATGGCAGCATTTCGATGGCCAGTAATTTGGAAAGGTGTGAGGTTAGTGCTATGGCCTGTGGGTGGGTGGCTGGGTATTTTCGCTTGCGCTCAAATGCCTGGGGTAACGACATTTGGACGCTGTGCTGGGACAGGGAAGTGGATGTGGTCGCTGATGGTGCTTCAGATGGTACAGGTGCAGGGCGGGAGGTATGCGGCCTGCGCCTTCGACAGGCGATTGGCCGGCACCGAAAACAGGGGAAGAGGAGGCAGTGGTGTGGCCTGCAGACACAGATGGGCGATCCAGGCGTTCCTCCCACTTATTACGGTGCTTGGATGCCATGTGTCGGATCATGCTGGTGGTGGTGAGGTTTCTAGTGTTCATGCCTCGGCTCATTCTGGTGTGGCACAGGTTGCAAACTACAATTCTTTTGTCGTCCGCACTTTCCTTAAAAAAACGCCATACCGCGGAACACCTACCCCTTGGCAAGGGAGATTTACGCAAGGGGGTGCTCCGTGGAACATTTGCGGGCCGGTTTGGTGCGGTCCGCCTTCTTTCTGTAGCCACACCACTGCCTCTTCCAGCCTGTTGCGGTGCTGCAGATGGCTCACCCTCAGGACTGCTGTCATCGCTCGGCTCTACACCTTCCCAGGTGGGGTCAGTCACCTGATCGTCCACCAAGTCCTCCTCCACTTCCTCACTCTGATCATCCTCCTCATGTCTTGATCCCACCACATACTCAGTCATTGACAACTGTATATCATCCTCCTCATCAAGGTCTTGAGACAGTAATAGTGGTTGATTTAATGGCAACTGTGTCTCATCATCATCATCATCCACTTCCTTTGACCTTAAATGCCGTTCACCTCTGTCATCTTCTTGTGATTGTGTACCCTCTAGAGGTTGTGAATCAGGGCACAAGATGTCATGTTCCTCTGCAAGCGTGCTTGGAGAGAGGTTCAAATTAAGGATTGGTGATGAGACGAGCTCCTCACTATATCCCAGTGTGGGATCACTTCTTTGACCAGATCCTCTATGGTGGGAGGAAGGATGATCAGAGTGAAGATTATGTTGACCAGACTCTTGGCTACTGAGAGTGGACTTGGTGGAAGACAGGGTGGTGCTTAACCGACTGGAAGCAGTATCAGCTGACATCCAACCGACCACCTGTTCGCAGTGGTCGGACCTCGAGAGTGATGTCCTGCGACGCCCTGTAAAATGAGACATGAAGCTAGGTATGGTGGATGTCTTTCTGTCTTGTGCTCTGGCACCAGGCGCAGTTTCTACGCGTCCTGACCCGAGCCCTGAACTATCAGGATCACGTCCACTTCCCCGTCCCTTTTTACCCGCCTTCTTCATATTACACGGAATATGTGCTGCAAATCTGCAACTTTGTACAGTAAACAGAATGTGCTTCTTAACTGCAGCTACGCACAGTGAATGGAATATGTGACTTTGATATTTTACAGTTTGAAGACTTAACAGAATGTTTTCCTATTCTGAAACTTTGCACAGTAAACAGAATTTGCTTCTTAACTGCGGCTACGCACAGTGAATGGAATATGTGACTTTGATATTTTACAGTTTGAAGACTTAACAGAATGTTTTCCTATTCTGAAACTTTGCACAGTAAACAGAATTTGCTTCTTAACTGCGGCGACGCACAGTGAATGGAATATGTGACTTTGATATTTTACAGTTTGAAGACTTAACAGAATGTTTTCCTATTCTGAAACTTTGCACAGTAAACAGAATTTGCTTCTTAACTGCGGCTACGCACAGTGAATGGAATATGTGACTTTGATATTTTATAGTTTGAAGACTTAACAGAATGTTTTCCTATTCTGAAACTTTGCACAGTAAACAGAATTTGCTTCTTAACTGCGGCGACGCACAGTGAATGGAATATGTGACTTTGATATTTTACAGTTTGAAGACTTAACAGAATGTTTTCCTATTCTGAAACTTTGCACAGTAAACAGAATTTGCTTCTTAACTGCGGCTACGCACAGTGAATGGAATATGTGACTTTGATATTTTACAGTTTGAAGACTTAACAGAATGTTTTCCTATTCTGAAACTTTGCACAGTAAACAGAATTTGCTTCTTAACTGCGGCAACGCACAGTGAATGGAATATGTGACTTTGATATTTTACAGTTTGAAGACTTAACAGAATGTTTTCCTATTCTGAAACTTTGCACAGTAAACAGAATTTGCTTCTTAACTGCGGCTACGCACAGTGAATGGAATATGTGACTTTGATATTTTACAGTTTGAAGACTTAACAGAATGTTTTCCTATTCTGAAACTTTGCACAGTAAACAGAATTTGCTTCTTAACTGCGGCTACGCACAGTGAATGGAATATGTGACTTTGATATTTTACAGTTTGAAGACTTAACAGAATGTTTTCCTATTCTGAAACTTTGCACAGTAAACAGAATTTGCTTCTTAACTGCGGCGACGCTCAGTGAATGGAATATGTGACTTTGATATTTTACAGTTTGAAGACTTAACAGAATGTTTTCCTATTCTGAAACTTTGCACAGTAAACAGAATTTGCTTCTTAACTGCGGCGACGCACAGTGAATGGAATATGTGACTTTGATATTTTACAGTTTGAAGACTTAACAGAATGTTTTCCTATTCTGAAACTTTGCACAGTAAACAGAATGTGCTGCTAATCTGCAACTTTGCACACTAAACAGAATGTGCTCTAATCTGCAACTTTGCACACTAAAAAGAATGTGCTGCTAATCTGCAACTTTGCACACTGAACAGAATGTGCTCTAATCTGCAACTTTGCACACTAAACAGAATGTGCTCTAATCTGCAACTTTGCACACTAAACAGAATATATGAAGTTTTTTTTTTTTTTTCTCTGCCCCCCCACACAAAATAAACTGCTGCCCCCACACACAGTAGTCCTAAAAAGGACTTTTGGGTCTTTTTTTTTTTCACAATTGCTTTTCTTCTCCCTACACTGACTTTCCCTTCCTATCCTCATCTCTCCCTGGCTAAGACTGAGCCGAACTCGCTGGTCAGGTGCTATACAGCACCCGATCACGGGTTCTGGCCAGCCAATCAGTGTAATGCCAGCAGCCAACATGGCTGCTGGCATTACACTGATGTCAGAGCCTCCCTGCACGTTTATTGGCTGCGCAGCAGCCGCGAAACGTGCGGGGAGGAGACCCGAACATGGCGGGCGAGCACATGTGGTACTCGTACGAGTACCGCCATGTGCCGAGCAGAGCGATGCTCGAGCCGAACCGAGCTTCGGCCGAGCATGCTCGCTCAACACTACTAATTATAATGACTGAGTATATCCAATTATAAACCAAGCCTTGATTACCAAGGGATAATATATATATGTAAAAGTAGGACAGAAATATAGCATAATGTCCTTAATGTCCATAATGTTAGCACAAGTTATACAAAAAAGAGAGACCTGATGGTATCTGGTGTTCTGTGGTCATGCCTTCAAAAATCATGAGGTAATAGGCTGGACACCATCGAACAATACAAAAGAAAGTCTATTGTATTATAAAGACTAGTCTAAACCTAAGCTGATACAATTACATTGTTACACTCTGTTAATTCCGAAGTCTTAGATTTAGCGTAAATCTCAACATCTCATTAGGTCAAGTTGAAAAATGATTTAACATTTCCCACTTGAGTCATCAAAAATAATTTGGTAATTGACAATGTTGGGAAACAGAAGTATGAAACAATGTTTCAAAAGTACAATAGATCAAATTGACATTGCAAAATAATGAAAAGACTTTGGCATATGTGTGCCTCCAGGTACATCATCAAGGGGCAAGATAGACACTAATGTAAGTGTGACCAATATTGACCTCACTCTTCAGGACCTCTATGATCTCCTAGATGCAAATAGGAAGGGAGATGTCAAGCTGTTGAAAACTAAGTCCCTGTTTCCCCCACCAATAAACACCAGTTATGAATGATATCCTCAAATTACCCAAAAAGAATAGACCATATGACTTGACAAGGTCACAAAATGAAGCACTAAAAGATCCTCAAAGTGGACTGATGTGGTAATTAAATTCTCAGACAAGGGATAGAATGTGGTACTTTGGCCCAATACTCTCTATTTAGAAGAAGTCTACAAATAGCTACAGTGTTATTAAAAACTCTTCTAACACTACCTCCGATTACCTTGATCTGTATAATAAAATTATATCTGATGCTTTGGAACAGAATTTGATCTCCAAAGGAGAGGGCAAATTTCGAAAAGTAACTAACCCCCTTATACCAACATTTTACCTATTACCAAAGGTGCATAAAAATCCCAAAATACCACCTGAGCACCCCATTTTGTCGGGTAAAGGAAGTTTGTGTGAGAATGCTACTATGTTCCTTGACTCAAAACTAAGAAAATATGTACTCCTATTACCCTCATAAATCAGGGTACATTGGATATCTTGAATAAAATTCAGTTGTTACCTGTTAAGAAAACCACATACTGTCAGCGATACCCTCTACCACAATGGCTACAAGCATATGTAAAAAGGTCCAGGATAAGGAGAATCCTCCAACAAGGGCTGGTGCAGTGAAGGCTAGAGTGCGTCAATAGGGAACGTGGCTGGTGATTACTGGCCCCCTGTAGTGCGTTGTGCTGCAGCCGAGGCTGTATAAAGTTTCTGGCCACAAAGCCAGATGACCCCCTTCAGTTGAGCTGAAGACGGCCCAAGATAACGCACTACAGTGAGGACGTCCACCACCAGCCCCAGGGAGTGTCAATTCTAAATATAACAAATAAAGGAAACTCACCAGGGGGAGATCCTGGAGTCACTAGTATGGTAGAGGATAGGAGATCCAGGGATCACTAGTGTGGAAGAGGATAGGCAGGACACCAAGATGCAGCTGGCAGAATACAGGGAGAGCGGACTGGATTCCAGGAGGGAAGAGCTGGACACTCTGTAGTGGGAATAAAGGACAATTTGACTAGCAGCCCAGCGAGAACAGAGCACCAGAGTCTGTAAGGAGAGAGAATAGTTCAGGGCACTAGCAAGAGTCAGCAATGGGTTTGTCAGCAGAGGCAGAATCAGAAAGCAAAAGGATATCCAGGTCACAAGCAAGGGTCAGCAATTGGTTGGTCAGCATAGGCAGAATCAGTTAGCAAAAGATATCCAGGTCACAAGCAAGGGTCAGCAATGGGATGGTCAACAGAGGCAGAATCAGTAAGCAAAAGGATATCCAGGTCACAGGCAAGGTTCAGCAACGGGTTGGTCAGCAGAGGCAGAATCAGTGAGCAAAAGGATATCCAGGTCACAGGCAAGGTTCAGTAACTGGTACACAGCAAGATACGAAGTGGACCGGCAAATACACACAATGTTATAATTGCACACTGCATAGAAGCGGCACGTGGCTTATGAAGGCCCAGCCCAGAAGTTTGGGCCAATGATGACGTCACCACGCATGGCATGAGCCGACAGAAGGTGGAAGAGAATGGCAAAGAGCACCCGCCCACGTACTAAGCAACGGGGAGGGACAATATATGACACATACTTAATAACATGTGATGAGAAATCCCTGTACACATCCATTAACCATGGTATGGGATTAAAGGCAGTGAAATTATTTTTGGATCAAGATGTTTCATTGAGTGAAGAATTTCTTAGATTCACCCTCACACATAACTATTTTGTGTTCAGGGACCACTTCTACCTACAAATCAGAGGTACACCGATGGGGGCAGCATGTGCCCCCACATATGCCAATGTGTTCCTCAGATGGTGGGAGAGTGAGGTGTTCATGAGTGATAACCTCGGTCAAATGAGCGTATATGCAAACCTTTGGTATAGGTATATTGATGATCATCTTATGGGATGGTGACATTACTGTATTTAAGGAATTCATTCAATTCCTTAATGACAGTTCTTACAATGTGAGACTGACAATATACACTAGCCTATCAATAATTACTTTTCTTGATGTATGTAAGCCTGATGATGTCTAGTGACATATAGAAAAAGCACAACCACTAATTCTGTCCTACATTACAACAGTTTCCACCAGCCCTCAATTGTCAAGGCCATACCAACTGGAGAATTCCTTAGATTGAAGAGGAATTGTTTGGAGGACTCATGCTTTAACATGAGAGCAGAAGAACTCTCTCTAAGATTTAAATGCAGGGGGTATGGTATTAATAGCATTAAGGCAGTTGGGAATAGTAAAAAATTCACTGTGAAATGTAAGTTTTAAAAAAATACATTTCATAAATTGGTTATTCTTATAATAAATACACTTAGTGGACAACCAGAGGTGGGTGAAAGTTTTTGCCTCAAAAGAGAAACAGGAGAAAAAATGGCACTTTTCTCTAAATGGGAAATATTTCACGAAAAGTGCAATTTTTTTGCTTTTTACACCTAGCTCAATTGCATTTAAATCAATGGAAAGACAGAATTTCTCCCCACTACATATCAAGTTTCTCTTGTTTTCCCACAGGCATATACTGTACAGTACCTTGCAAAAGTATTCACCCCCCTTGGCATTTTTCCTCTTTTGTTGCATTACAACTTGGGATTAAAATGGATTTTAATTTGGATTTCATATAGTGGACATACACAAAATAGTCCAAATTGGTGAAGTGAAATTAAGTAAAATATAATTAAAAAAAATAACTCTGTGAGTGCTGCAGTGGTCTGCAGAACATTGCTTTGCAATGAGCTGGAGACGCCTGTGACACTCACAGGGTAAATTCTTGTGGGACATTTTTTTTAATAAGACCTCATTGGGGGACATCAGGAGGGGTCCCCCAATGAGGTCTATAAAAATGAACAAAAAAAAAAAAAAATTAACCCTGTGTGTGCCACAGGGGAGTGGGTTCATTGTAGACCCCCTCCTGTGGCACACACAGGACTATTTTTTTTTATAACTGCTTTACATTCAAAGATTGTTGGGGGGGCCTAAAGCCACTCAACAAGCTATGAATAAAGAATATATATATATTTTTTAAATGAACCCTCTTTGTGCCACTGGGGGTCCAATGCATTGCATTGCAATGCATCGGATACCCCTGTGGCATGCACACAAAATGACTCCAATCCCCCCCGTACCCTACCCACCAGCCTAGTTCCAGCCTAGATCCACAGCCCACTGGCAGTCCCATTCCAACAGTTTGCCCCCCCCCAGCCTGGTTCCACTGCCTACTGGTATACCCAAGTGCCAGTATGCACTGGATTCAGGCTGGGAATCAAACGGTGTATGTGGGGGACTTACAGTGCACAGTGGTAGTCACAGATCCCCCATATGCACTATCTTACCTCCCCCACCACCACTGCCATACTTGCTCTCTGCCCACTGGTAGATATACCCACATAAACTGCCTGACCCCTCGTCCCTCCCCCCACCTGGTTTCACTGGCAGTCACAGGTCCTCACGTACACTGACTGACAACTGATAGCCATAGAATCATACATACACTGTTTGCTTCCCCATCCTTGTTCCACTGGTAGCCACGCTCCTGGCACCAAATATGGTATGTCATCCCACAGCAGTGGGGTACCATTTATCGTAGGCTGTCAGGAGGTCCTCCTAGGAAATCGCATGGTGTTGAACCATTTTCATATCTTTGAAGTGACTGAAAAAAAAATGGTTTTTTTTCTGTAGCACCACATTCTGGAAATAGTTGTGCACACTAACTTAGAGGTAGAAAGGCAAGTGACCCCTCATTAGATGCGGCAGATTATCTTCTTTCCAAAATGTATGGTTTCTCTACCTTTTCTTCACTTCTATAGCTGAATGTTTGAGAAAATGTTAGAGAAATCAGAGGTTGTAGCAGTAGTAGTTTTGTACTTCTAGCACCCCCTACGGTATGTTAACTCATACCAATGGGGTGCCATTCTTCTCCTAAGAGCACCAGCTAAGAAATACAGTTGGAAATCCCATAGTTTTCACAGATTTCACAACATCTGAAGGGACAGAAATGTAAAAAATTTTTTTTTCCTATATCGGCTCCTTATGCACACCAGGATTGGGGTAAGAAGGCAAGTGACCCCTCATTAGATGCGGCAGGTTATCTTCTTTCCAAAATGGTATGGTTTATCTATGTTTTCTTCACTTCTGAAAGTTTTATAGCCATTTTCGTACAGGCAAGTCAGGTTTGAGAAAATGTTAGAAAAATCAAAGGTTGTAGTAGGTGTAGTTTTGTACTTCGAGCACCCCCTAAGGTAGGTCATTTCATACCAATGGGGTGTCATTTTTCTCCTAAGAGCAATAGCTAATGGATACAGTTGGAAATTCCATGGTTTTTACAGATTCCAGTACATTTGAAGGGGTAGAAATGTAAGAAAATGCCTTTTTTTTTTTATTAGCGCCACCTTCTGGAGGCATTTGTGCACACCAAACTTGGGGTAAGAAGGCAAATCTCACCTCATTAGATGCGGCAGGTTATCTTCTTTCCAAAATGGTATGATTTGTGCTTCTCTAGTTGTTATAACCATTTTTGTATAGACAAGTAATGTTTGAGAAAATGTTAGAAAAATTAGAGGTAGGTGTAGTTTTGTACTTGTAGTGCCCCCTAAGGTAGGTGAACTCATACGAATGAGGTGTTATTTTTCTCCTAAGAGCACTAGCTAAAGAATACATCTGAAAATTCCATGGTTTTCACAGATTTCAGTATATTTGAAGGGGCAAAAATGTAAGAAAATGCCTTTTTTTCATTAGCACCACCTTCTGGAGGAATTTGTGCACACAAGACTTGGGGTAAGAAGGCAATTCACCCCTCATTAGATGCGGCAGGTTGTCTTCTTTCCAAAATGGTGGGTTTGTTTACCCTTTCTTCACTTTTCTAGTTGTTATAACCATTTTTGTATACACAAGTAATGTTTGAGAAAATGTTAGAAAAATTATAAGTTGTAGTAGGTGTCATTTTGCACTTCTAGCGCCCCCTGAGGTAGGTCAAATCATGCCAATGGGGTGTCATTTTTCTCCTAAGAGCACTAGCGAATGGATACAGTTGGAAATTCAATGGTTTTTACAGATTTCAGTACATTTGAAGGGGCAGAAATGTAAGAAAATGTCTTTTTTTTCATTAGCGCCACCTTCTGGAGGCATTTGTGCACAGGGGTACGAAGGCATGTCACCCCTGATTAGATGCAGCAGCTTGTCTTCTTTCCAGAAATATATCATTTTATATAGTTATTCCACTGTTTTAGGGTAGATTTACCACAAAAACTCTAGAACATTAGCTCATAAAGTTGAAAATGTAATTTTGCTCTGCTGGTGATTAGGGCTCTACGCTAACCATGCACGTAAGTAAAACTATACAATTTTGGTATTTTTTTTTACTCGGGGGACTCGGGGCTTTTTCAAATTGAAAATTTTTCAATCAAGGTAAATGTTTTTGATACATAGTATGTGATTTTAGCAAAATTAGTAAATTTTCACTTTTTTGTCATTATGACATCATAGCTTTTTGCACAATGTAAAATTCTCTTCATGTAAGGTACCACAAGAAAGCTCAAATTGTTCTGAAAAAAACAATATATAGTTTTCCATATGTAACTAAAAATCCTGCCTAAAAAGTGTCTGGCCTGCAAGGTACAGGCCTTTGGCACTGAAGGAGTTAAAGAATGGGCAAAAATCCCAGTTGCTAGATGTGGCAAGCCTATAGAGATGTACCCCAAAAGACTTGCAACTGTAATTGCTGTAAAAGGTGGCTTTACAAAGTATTGACTTCATGGGGGTGAATAGTTTTGCACACTCAAGTTTTCTGGGTTTTTTTTGTCTTATTTATTGTTTGTTTTACAATAAAAATATTTTGCATCTTCAAAGTGGCAGGCATGTTGTGTAAATCAAATGATACAGACCCCAAAAAAATGCAACAAAATAAGGAAAAATGCCAAATGGGGTGAATACTTTTGCAAGGCACTGTAAAAATGTGTCAGGTTTTCAAAGAATGCAATTCTGTGTTTGTGAGAGGAAGATAAGGCAGCACATTTTTGAGCTAGAGAAGACATGTTTATAAATTGGAATTGAACATTAGTATAGGGAGTCCTATGGCCAGGAAATCTGTACTCTGTATTGGGGGAGACTGGGGAACAGGAAATGAGACTAGAGTTTGACCCCAAATACCCCATAATTCACTGTAACTGATTGGGAAGACACAGGCATCTCTGAATCAAGTTTCTTCCTGATCTGCTGGTTATATCTGTCCAATGGGAGTCTGGGGGTTTAAGAGGGGAGCAAAGGAAGTTTACCCCACATACCCCAATATTTTGTGTGACCAAATAAACACAGACAGCTGTGATGCAAGTTCCTTCCTGATCTGGCTGTTCGCTCTGTTTCAGGGGAGTCTGAGGGTATGAGTAGGGAGCAAAGGAAAATTACTCCCAAATACCCTAAAAACTCTGGTTGACTGACAGGGAACACACATGCAGAGATGATCCAAGATTCTTTCTGGGCTAGCTGTTATCTCTGTGCTAGGTGGAGCCTGAGGGTGTGGAAGGGAAATACTCTGAGTAGATACAGGCAGCTATAATCCAAGTTGCTTTTTGATATGACTGTTATCTCTATGTCAGGGGTATCTGGGGGTTTGAGAAGGGAGCAAAGGAGTATTACTCCAAATACCATCAAAAATTCTGTGTGACTGTATCACGGTGCCCATGCTCTTTCAGCGACATTCTGTCAGTCTACACTCCTGCTCTACTCCTATTGGCTATACTGTGCTTGTACTGCCCAGTATGGCCTTTATATACTGGGTTCTGGCACCTCTCCGGTGCCCTTTCGTGGTGTTCCAGTACCAGCGCTTGTTCCTGATTTCATTTGTTCTCAGTGTATCGACCCGGCCTACCTGACTACTCTGCATCTCATCTCCTGCTTGTGAACAGACCCGGACTGCCTGACCATTCTGCTTCTCCTGCTCCATATACCGACTTGGATTGGCTGACGTTCCTGCTCCGGTTGCACCAGCCCAGCCTCCGGGTGGGGGTGGTGATCATTTCTCGCTGTCTGTGACAGCTGTGCAGATTTAGTCTCAGTTGCCTCTGTGTCGTCCAGGCGACATTCCTATTGGCTTGTTATTCTATACGCTCCCGGTTGGTTGCCACCTCAGGGCGAGTTACTCAGTTGGCCATTACGTTACTGTCACGGCAGTGCTCAGTTGCTCAGTCTCCATTACTGCCATGGCAGTCCCCAGTCGCTTAGACTCCGTTACTGCTACGGCAGAGTGCAAGTGGCCTTGTCTCCGTTTACTGCTACGGCAGAGTGCAAGTGGCCTAGTCTCCGTTACTGCTACGGCAGAGTGCAAGTGTCCTAGTCTCCGTTTACTGCTACGGCAGAGTGCCAGTGGCTTAGTTTCCGTTTACTGTTACGGCAGAGTGCAAGTTACCTGGTTTCCATTACTGTTGCGGCAGTGTCCATGTCACTCAGTTTACTGCTACATCAGCGCCACGCTAACTGTAGATGGCTGCCAGCAGTCTCCTTTCAGGTTGGGGACAGGGTATGGCTTTCCTCCAGAAACCTCAATTTGCAAGTTCCGTGTAATAAGTTGGCTCCCCAGTTCACTGGTCCCTACAGGGTGATCCGCAAAGTTAATCCTGTTTTGTATGCCTTGGATCTCCCAGCATCTATGCGCATTCACAATGTGTTCCATGTATCCTTGCTGGAACCTCTGGTATGCAACCGCTACACTACCACTCCTGTGGTTCCTGGTCCTGTGGAGGTTCAGGGTCAGGAGGAGTACGAGGTCCAAAGCATCATTGATTCACGCAGATTTAGAGGAAAATTGCAATATTTGGTCCATTGGAAGGGCTATGGCCCTGAGGAACGTTCCTGGGTTGATCAGAATGACCTTCATGCTCATAGATTGCTGCGCAATTGTCACTCTAAATATCCTCTGAAACCAGGTCCCTCTTCTAGGAGAGGGGGTCTTTGATAGGAGGATACTATCATGGTGCCCGTGCTCTTTCAGCTACATTCTGTCAGTCTACACTCCTGCTCTACGCCTATTGGCTAAACTGTGCTTGTCCTGCCCAGTATGGCCTTTATATGCTGGGTTCTGGCACCTCTCCAGTGCCCTTTCGTGATGTTCTAGTACCAGCGCTTGTTCCTGATTTAAGTTGTTCTCAGTGTATCGACCTGGCCTGCCTGACTACTCTGCATCTCGTCTCCTGCTTGTGAACCGACGCAGACTGCCTGACCATTCTGCTTCTCCTGCTTCTGTGTACCGACCCGGCTTGGCTGACGTTCCTGCTCCATGTACCAACCCAGCTTGGCTGACGTTCCTGCTCCGTGTACCGACCCGACTTGGCTGACGTTCCTGCTCCATGTACCGACTTGGATTGGCTGACGTTCCTGCTCCGGCTGCACCAGCCTGGCCTCCGGTTGAGGGTGGTGATCCTTTCTTGCTGTCTGTGACAGCTGTGCAGATTTGGTCTTGGTTGCCTCTGTGTCGCCCCGGCGACATTCCTATTGGCTTGTCATTCTATACGCTCCCGGTTGGTTGCCACCTCAGGGTGAGTTGCTCAGTTGCTTATTCCATTACTGTCACAGCAGTGCTCAGTTGCTCAGTCTCCATTACTGCCACAGCAGTCCCCAGTCGCTTAGTCTCCGTTACTGCTACGGCAGAGTGCAAGTGACCTAGTCTCCATTTACTGCTACGGCAGAGTGCAAGTTGCCTGGTCTCCATTACTGCTACAGCAGTATCCACGTCACTCAGTCTCCGTTACTGCTCCAGCAGTGCTCTATGTTGCTCAGCCTCCGTTACCGCTCAGGTAGTTCACCATTACCTGCTAACCTATTATTGGACATTACTCGTATTTAAGCTCTCTATCCTAGGTGAGCTTCTTAACAGGCCTTACCATACATGGGACTGTTTACACTTGCTGAAATCCATTAACCCATGCAGTACCGATACACTGGGACTCTTTCAAGATCTACCTGACCTGTGTCAGTTATTTATACTGGACCTGTGTGGGCATATGTAAATGTAATCTGTCTTGTGTCTGTATTATATTGAGAATATACTACAGGACCTGTGAGGGTGATTGTATTCCTAATTGCTTAATAAAACTGTGTTTTATCCAAACCTACTGTGTCTGTGTGTCAAATAAACCATTACAGACTGACTGGGAACACAGGCAGAGGTGATCCAAGTCTCTTCCTGCTCTGGCTGTTATAAATGTCCTAAGGGAACCTGTGTGTGTGAGAGAATAACCCAACATTTTGTGTGACCAAGTTAACACAGGCTGCTGTGCTCCCTCCTGATCTGGCTGTTATCTCTGTGCTAGAGGAGTCTGGAGAAAAAAGCAGTTGAATAGGGAGTGCATTTTTTGTTGACAATGATAGGGATAGGGGATAGTTCATTAAAATATATAAATAAATACATAAATAAAAAATTGTTAGCTGACAGAGACAGGGACCCTAATGTGAGCTGTGATTGAGGCAGACTGATACTAGACAAGATATAGTATTTTGTAGACATCCAATGCAAAACCTCACACGCCATCTGTTACTTTGTGTACTTTATAGCACAAGCATGCACAGTAGTTGAGTAGTGTCCAGGAAACACAAAAGGGGTAGGGGAATGTGAAAGGATTTGGAGAAGTGCAGGGACATGTGAGTAAAGTTCAGGCATGACATTTATTATATTGTATTAAGGTATTGTCTAAAAAAGTGGGAAATTGTTTTTCCAGCAGAATATCCTTCCTTATATTTTTCCAAACGTAAGATGAGAATGAGTCAATAATGCTTTTGTAAGTCCCAAAATATTATCAAGTTCAAATGTATTTGCTCATGTGGCAGAAGTGGCAAGTAATTCATGTTTTCATATTTAAAATTTGTCAGTCCTAAAGATGAAGTCCAAGAAAACAATTGTCTCTTATCCAAGGTGCATCTCTGGTATTAGATAACCTGATACACTGACATTTTGATTATTATTATTATATGTGAATATCATAGAGAGGAAAGCCACAGTCAGTTTTAGAACTTAACCCTGCTTCACACAATCTGGCTGGTGTATATATGAATACATGTAATATACCATAGAATTCTACGGCATTGCTTTTCCTTGATGAAGTTCCAGTACAACCATGTAAGACTAAAATGTGAAATCTAGCTCTAATGTAAAATTGGCTGAAGCAATACACCTGAAACATTATCAAAGAAATTAATCTACTAGTGCGATTGCTCATTTTGCAACAAATATAAAGCACATAAACAACACTATAATTGAAACTTCAGTTAAACATGAACTGTTCCTAGTAGTAAACTGAAAAAATAATAATTTCAAATCTTGAAACAATCTGTAAAAGTAATAATATGAATGCAAAAGGCAAAAATCAAGCAGGTGGATGCCATTACTATCAATATTTTTTTTTCAGTCACATAAAAAAAATGTATAAAGTACATGTATATGATGACCACAATAAAATATCTATCCTAACTGTATGAAGATAAAGCGATTTTTAATAAAGACCATGATTTTATATACAAATGTGGTTCAAAGAAGAAGGTAAATATAGGAAAATGTTAATACACATTTAGCAGTACAAAAAATATACATCTGGACATAAAGACATACCAGTCGCAGCAAAATATAAACATTTTTTCTGCTTCTTATAGAATAAAACAAGGTTACTTCCAGTGCTTAAATTTATTTAATTCAAAGGTCTGTTATGTTTTTCTTTAAATCAAACTGTTCCACCTGGGTGGAGATGAACTAGGAGGCCATAAGGGGTCAGGGTTGCAATATGGTGGCAAAGTGGTGTACATGGAATATCGACAGTATGCACTAAGGTGCCTTCACCATCATATCCCTGTAAATCCACCACCAAACTGACACAATCCACTGATATCACCATGAATCCACCATACCTTTAACATGATAGTAGCCTCTACTTTGGACTTCCCAGTCCCAACATAACCAGCCTGAGATTGACGATATTGGGATCTTCCTATAAATCTGCTGTCTCTACCGCAGAGCAGGCATAGCAGCTGCCCTCACTTCTGTACAAAATCAGATTTGACATGCAAAACAATATGCTAACACAATTCTCTGATTGATTGTGTTCAGTCCTCTCAATTTATTTGTTCTATTTGAGACTTTAGGTTAATCCCCAGATATTAAATTGATGGTGTGTTGTATGTAGGAATGGGCATTTTTATGAAAAAAAAACATGATTTTCTTCTTCTAAATCGGGATTCAACTCCCACCCATGGAACAATCCATAGATTTTCTGCAATTTCTCTAACGCCACATATTTTCCCATAAGAATGGTTCAATGTCTCGCCTATGTTTTTTAATGGTGGCAAAACTTACTGTCTCCATAGCTATAAAACTCCCAAATTTCCCATCATATAGCATTATATAGTATAGGCAGGAAATACAGTGGAAGGAGACAGATAAATATAGAGAGAGAAACAAAAAAATTAAAATAACGATAAAGTTATTTGGAGTATGATCAGTAGGAGAAGCTGGCTTTTCCTTTATGCTATTGATACCACTGAAGCAGAGGTGTAGGAGAAGGCAGCAAGACTAGTAGTAAAGAGAGCCCACATAGCCCTGATCCAATGATTCCCAGTGTCTCACTGGTATTGTCCCTCTGGGGAAATATATTGAAATCAGAACTGGCTAGCAGTACCAGCAGCATTACACATCAGCTGCCTGTGCCTGCTACTACTGTTACCAGTGTGCTTTCTTTTGAGGAGGAGATGGAAAGTGTGACAGCAGGGAACCCTCAGTCAACCTTGTCATCCCCAAGCAGTCTCAAAGAGCAGCAATAAACTGGTAGTAGTTGTGATGAGTGTGAAGGTGATGGTGGAGCAACAGGACAAAGTTTCTGGTGGAAAGAGAGAAAGAATGGAAGAAAGAGATACAAATGGGTATGGACTTCACCACCACCATCAGCAGTAAGCTTGCTGCTGCTGTAATTCCTGTTACTGAGTCAGAGAAGTACATCAATCTGTCAAAGCAGCAGGATGATGATGACCAGGCTTGTGTGCCACAGGCCACCACAGCCACCATAGGACATAGTTCAGAAAGCAGTGATGTGGGATTATGACGGATTCCACTTGTCACCAATACTCCTGACCTAGCTGTAGTGCTGATCCCCTGACCCAGCCAGTGAGGGTGATTCTGGAGAAGAAGAACATTCTTTTCCACCCGTCCCCTTATTGAAATCATGGGTATGAGAATATTTTTATTTTAGCATAGTCAAAGTGCAGTCATCAGTGGCTACAATTTGCACTATGTGTGAAAAGGGGAAAGATGGTACACACCTTGGCACATCTGCCCTCATTAAGCACACGCAACATAGGCACTACAATGTTTATATTAAGTATGTGAAAGCCAATCCCCTTGGGAAAGGACAAGAGGCAAAGTGACAGTACATACTTAATATAAACATTGTAGTGCCTATGTTGCATGTGCTTAATAAGGGCAGATGAAAAGTCTAACAGCTGCATTGTCATCACCTTCTTGTGCTAGCATCCAGGTGCAGGGAAATGTACCTGCTGTCCCTGCCCCAGCATCCTCAGCATCCTCTGTCATATCACCTTTGCCTCAGTTATCTTCCCTACTAGCTGAGAGTGAGTCTGTAGATGTGAGGATCTGGAAGTTTGTATCCACCCATTGTACATTGTGTCATGCACTGACCTCACATAACATTATAGTAGAGAGCAAGCAAATGCTGAGTTTTAGGGAGCATTTGCAGAAATTCCATCCTGCTGAATATGCTAAGCTGGTGGCAGGGAGGATTCATTATTCTTACTAAGTCTTCTATTTTGACATCACACGTCCTTAGTAGAGTAGACAAAGGACACATTAGCAGTTGTACTTGGTTTCCTGGGGGAAGAAATTACATTACTGACCTAAGTGTCAAAGTGTTTGGTTGCGGTAGTGCCTGTTGCTTAATATGAGAGCAGATGTTTCAATTGTTGTGTTACTTCCCAGTTCTTCCCTAGTTCATAATGATTCCTTTCACACATTGTGCACATTGCAAAGTTCTTTCCTCTCTCAAGGGAAAAAATAGCATTCCATCACACCCATGATTTAAGAAGAGGTGCAGGAGTAAATTTGGATAATTTGTCAACTTCTTCTCTCTATATGCATCTGAAGTGGTGTGGGTGCTTGTTGTAGTGTTGTTGCTACCTCAGCAACACCAGGGCTAGTGTCAAGTGGAAGCATCAGTGTAACACCACCTGTGTTATATCAGTGCTGATGATCCCAATCCCCTGCAGTAGTCTAATGCACACTGAATATGATGGATGCGTATTTTGGTGTAGGGTGGGATTAATAAATATATATATATATATATATATATATATATATATATATATATTATAATGGTTAATAGGAATGAATGTTAGACAAATTAATTTTATTATCATCTTTAAATCCACCTTAAGCTTGTGTTATTTTCTGATTATTGTAAAACATTATTTAGTGGTCATAGCAGTGGTCCCAACAGTGGTATATGGTAGTAACCCTTCAAATTCCTCATCTTCCTCATGATCATCCTCAGTGCTGCTGTTAACAGTACATGTCTTGGGCTTTCCTGTTCTGTCTGGTGTTGTCCACATCTGCTAACCAATACTCAGATAGTATCAGATGCTGGTTAATTTTATGAAACTTAAGTCTCTCAACACTGCTGCATGTCCTGCTGCCATTTACAGCATAACAAGCTGCACTGTCATTAACAATATAACTCACAGTGCTGAAGACATTCTCAGACTTCACTTTTCAGGGTTGGCAACTAAGGGTTTTGATTGCAGTACTCATCAGTGCTGACCACACACTGTTTTATATGTCAGTATTCAATGAAATCATTGTTTTGGCCTAGAACATAGCTATCCTACAAGTATGCTGAGACCATCTCGCACGTTGTGAGACCACTCCTAGTTGCTACATGAGGTTCAGTTCCCATACTCTGAAAGCACAGAGATGTTCCACTACCACCACCACAAGCACAAATGTTAACTGGATGCCCCTGATTCACATGACTTGCTTTCTGTGATAAAGGCATCTGTTCAGAAATATTTTGGGAGGTTCTTGTTGATGTTCTTGTTGATGTTGCTGCTGATGTGATGTGCTTCAATAACTCCACATCTGGCTGCCTAGTAGCACTAGTCGCCAGAATTATTACGTGAGAGTGAAGTTGTAGTTAAAGCGGAACTACCACATGTTAACAGCTTTAGCTTCAATAACTCTGCATCTGGCGACTAGTAAACTTGTAAAGGAGAAATAGCCATTCTTCCCCGTCTGACAGACAGGATGGATCGTGGACATCTTGCCATAGTGACGTCTGCGCGCCTGCTCTGTCAGTACCAGCCGGCTGTAGGAGGCATTGCTAGGGGCTGTTCAGCTCCGGAAGGGACTGACAGAGTAGGTGCACGGACGTCACTATGGAAAGATGTCCACGATCCATCCTTGCCTGTCAGCCGGGGAAGAATGGCTCTTTCTCCTTTACAAGTTTACTAGTCGCCAGATGCAGAGTTATTGAAGCTAAAGTTGTTAACATGTGGTAGTTCCGTTTTAACTACAACTTCACTCTCACGTCCCTACCCTGGTCCACCTTTCCCCCTCCCCCTGCCCCTTGAGAGTTTACTGGACATTACTCAACTACCGTGTGTGTTTTGACTCTTTACAGTACACAATTTCATTTGCAAGACACATGTAGCTGAGGTTCAGGTTCCTTGCTGATTTTGCTGTTTTGCTGTTTTTATCTCTGGGTTAGATGTATCTGGGGATGTCAGTAAGAAGGGAAAAAAGGAGGTTGACCCTAAATAAACCAACATTATGTCTGTCTAATTTGATTTGAATGACATAGGCAGATGTGGTCTAAATTCCTTGCTGATCTTGCTGTTATTATCTCTGGGCTGGAGAGTCTGGGGAAAGAAGTTGATGAAATTATTATTTTTTTTTTTCTATTTTTGCCAGTGATGGGATAGCGTGGACAACAGTTTAACCCCCCCAAAAAAATAAATATATAAAAATAAGCAGACAGCAGACTTGGACACTGAAATGGTCAGTGTGACTGATGCAGACTTGATTAATAGCAGATGAGACTGAGTATTTTGTTGATAAATATAAAGGTAGTGGGCAAGAAGTGGCGGGTGATGCTGACGATGACCTGATGATGTATGATGGTGATGAAGATGATGTATATCTAGAATTAATCCCTCCAACATCCTCCTCTTCTTCAGATACAGATGAAGTTGAGAGTGAGAGAGATAAAGACATGGCCAGAAAGTTAGCAGAAAGGTAATGTCTGAATCTTCCACCACTGAAAAGGAGCACTGTACCTGTCTATAAACTGAGAACACAATTGCCTGACACTGGACAAGCAACAATGATAAAAAGTACACAGTCACCTTAGCAGTCATCATAAGCATCATTGCCTTTTCCAAGTCCAAGTCCCGCTCAGCCACACACCTGTGTTGAGTACCTAGCAGCAGCAACAACAACAACAACAGCAACACAGTTTAATAACATACACAATGTTAGATATGATAAGTGCTTTTGCTACTGCTGCTGCTGCTGGAAGTGGTGCACCTTTGACACCTATTAGAAGTAGTAGCAGTTGAATTGCATGAATATCTAGCCCCAGTAGTAGAAGCAGCACCTCAGGAACCCCTGATACTTCACTAAGTATCCTAAAGCTAAGAATGTTGCTGTCTGTTGTCTGTGCAAAAAGCACGTGAGCAGGGGAAAAAAAGCTCACACCCAGGCACCTCCTCTATGAGATCTCACCTGAAGTACAAACACAGGTCTAACTGGATGACACACTATCAGCAGATCAAATGTGCCGCAACTTGCAGCAGCAGCAGAAGAAGCACTCCAAAACTAGTGAAGTTATTTATGTGTCAGAGAGTGCGCTATTGCCAACAGTTAGTTCATTCCAAATAACACCTATGACTCTTGCTGCAGAGGAGTATGATGACTCATGTGTTTGCTGTAGGAGATGGCAAGAATCATAGACTGCCCACACCTGCTGCCTATACATCCTCCATCCAATCATGCTGTTAAAGCAATGCTGACTGAGTTCCTGGGAAGGAGTCAAAAACTTCACAAAAACAATCCCAAAGTATGCCTGTGGAATGGCAAGGTTGCCAAGATATTGGCAGTGGACATGCTGCTGTATTCTCTTGTAGAAAACCAACATTTCAGAAAACTGATGTCACGTGCAGCTCCATCCTGGCATATCCCACGCCGCAGGTGATAAGTATGGTGGGCAAAGGGCTGAAAAGTGCCTATGGAAAGAAAATGTACCTGACAACAGATATGGGAACAAGTGGGCAGAGCACAGACTACATGACTGTGACTACTCACTGGGTTTCCCTCACAGCACCAACAGTGGGAAACACTAGCTTACAGCATCAGGTGTCAGCCAGTAGCAACAGGATGCCCTTACCATTGGCACACCACCATGTGCATACAGAGTTTTGCAAGACAGCCTGACAAAGCCATAGATGTTTTAAGTAAGCTAGAGCAGGTGATAAAAAAGCTGGTTTTGTGTCTGCTGATAATGGCTCCAACATAATCACTGTTTTGAGAATGGGTTATATGGTGCATGTGCCCTGCTTTGCCCATGTGCTAAATTTAGTTGTGACCAGTTTACTGGCAGGATTCGAAACCCTCACAGAGATTCTTACATTGCCCAGAAAATCTGTGCCCATTTTAGTCACTCCTACAGTGCACACAATGCTCTATATTCCATACAAGAGTGTAACAACCTGACCCAGCACCAGCTGAAAATTAAGGTCCCTACCAGGTGGAATTCCATGCTGTATATGCTAGAGCATTTCTATGAGCAGAATAAGGCCATTAGTGAGTACACAATGCACAACTGGAAGGCTTTGGAGGGAGCCTGTTTGTCATCTGGCCATTGGCAACTAATATGCAAACTATGTGAGCTGCTGAAACCCTTTGAGGAGGCAACCATGTTGGTGAGTGGCATTGGGGCAGGAATTAGTGAAATTGTACCACTGATCTTTTTATTGCAGAAAAAAGAGAAGCATAGCTGTGGAATGTTACCATACTGACAACACAGACATACACCAGCTGGTAAAGGACATGTTAGCGTGCTTTAAACAAGATACTCTCGTAGTGTCCATTAAGAGCAATGATGAATACATTCTTGAAACTTTGCTGGACCCCCGCTTCAAACAAATAATTTCAGAATTTCTGCTAAAGGGCCATCAGCAGTTTGTTACAACAAGGAGTCATGATGATCAGCAGCAACTCTCTGAGGAATAGGATTCTGTCAAGGAATATCAAGATATACTTATTGATTGAGTGGAGGGTTGCATTATGGTGGATGAGAGGGAGAAAGTGAAGGTACAAAAAACATCTAGACAGCACAGTGAAAAGGAAGGCAGCAAAGCATTTCAACCAGCAGAAGAACCTACACCATCAACCAGAATATCCCATTCGGAACACAGAGCAACTCATGGGTCTCAGCAGGGGGAGGCAAAAACCCAACATTGGTGGTGGTGTTGATGGTGACTGCACATCTCTTTGGGACTTGCTTCCTGAGTATGGGTTGGTAACTGACACACAGGAACGCCATGTTGCTCCTAGAAGTGGCCCCACTGCATGTGAGATGGTTTCTGTATACTTGCAGGATAGCTACGTTCTAGGCAGAAACAATGTCCTCATGGGCTACTGGCAAACAAAGCAGGGTGTATGGCCAGCATTGACATGTACTCCAGTGGAAACCCTTAGTTGTTCTACAGCAAGCACTGAATCTGAGTAGGTTTTTAATGCAGCTGGTTTCAATGTCAATGACCGCAGGACACGACTATCACGCAGTAATGTTGGGAGACTAACATTCTTAAAAATGAACCAACATCTCATACTATCTGAGTATCAGGTAGCAGAAACCACACATGACAGAGAAAGCCTGAACAAATATATTAACAGCAGCACAGATTACAATACTTGGGACCACTGCTATGAGCTATAGGATAGCTTACATTTCACATAAACATGATAATGGTAAAAACTGCTGTAGGAATATATATATATATATATATATATATATATATATATATATATATATATATATATATATATATAAATATCCTATATAATAATTTGCTAAAACGTGTGTAACAATGCAGTCATGCGCAGTAGAGACTGCTGCGCATGCTGCAATCATGCTATCACTGTCCCCTTCATCCATCTGTCACTCCTTGTTGTGGTGCGCTCCCATTGGCTGAGCTTTGTTTGGCCCGCCCAGTATGGCCTTCATATACTGGGCCTCTGGCACCTGTCAGGTGCCCTTTCATGGTGTTCCTGTACCAGTGCTACTGTGTTGCTGTGTTCCTGCGTTCCTGTGTACCGACTTGGCCCGTCTGACTACTCTCATTGGTTCCTGCTCCATGATTCGACCCGGTCTGGCTGACATTCCCTCTCCGTGATTTGACCCGGCTTGTCTGACGTTCCTGCTCCGTGATTTGACCCGGCCTGGTTGACGTTCCTGCTCCATGACCTGACCCTGCTATCCTGACGTTCCTGCGTAGAGTTCCAGCTGAGATCCTGATCCTGTGTCGCTTGGGCAACATTCTGACCTTCCTCTGTTGCTGTTCGATTGCAGACTGAGTATTGTTGTCCCCGATACACTGAGCCTTCTGATTAACTCTTGCAGAGCACTGTTGCCTCCGTTACACTGAGCCTTCCGTTAACACTTGCAGAGCACTGTTGCCTCCGTTACACTGAGCCTTCCGTTAACACTTGCAGAGCACTGTTGCCTCCGTTATATTGAGCCTTCCATTAACACTTGCAGAGCACTGTTGTCTCCAATACATTGAGCTTTCCGTTACACTTGCAGAGCATTGTAGTGTAACGGTTTTTAAGACACTCAGACCAGCTGGTTAGAATAAAACAGAGTTTTCTTGAAAAAAATTAGTAAAGAGTAAAGATCGCCCTCTACAGGCAACACAAAATAATAGCGAAATAATGACAGTTATGCCTTCACAGGCCCAATATACAGAAGCATAAGTATCACATATACTGTCTCAGGACAGGCACACAGTAGCGAGGATACTCAATGGTTAAATACTATAATCAGTTAGTCTCTGTTGTGGTGTTTGGCACGCCCAGGGTGGTGATCAGGCAGCTATTGGTGTAGATGATGCAACACCTAAAGTTCTTAAGGCTAGAAAGCTGCAGGCAGTACTGGAAATGTGGTAGAGTCTGCAGAGAAGTTGCAGTGAATTCTCAGACAAGCCAAATCAGTCACGAGCAGGAACGTCAGCCAAGCCGGGTCAGATCACGAAGCAGGAACACAGGAACGTAGTCAAAAACACGCCAAATCAGTACACAGGAATCAGGAAGGCAGGAACACAGCAACAGCAACACTGGCTCTCGAACACCACGAAAGGGCACCTGACAGGTGTCAATGGCCAGGCATAAAAAGGTCACCAGGGGTGGGTCAAACAGACTCAGCCAATCAGAGCGCACCACAAGCGAGAGTGACAGAGAGGGATCACGGGCACCGTGATATGTAGCCTCCGTTACACTGAGCCTTCTGTTAAGACTTGCAGAGCATTCTGGCCTCCATTAACACTGCGCTTCCGCTTAACTCATACTATACGCAGTGACTCAGTTCCGCACCGGTCGGGTGCTATTGGGCGATTCCATCAGCTCTTGCAGTGTACAGAGTTTCCGTTACCGCACTGGTCGGGTGCTATTGGCTTTTACACCTCAGCTCTTGCAGTGCCTGTGTCTCCGTTACAGCACCGGTTGGGTGCTACTGGCTCTAGTCCCTCAGCTCTTGCAATGTACATTGTCTCCATTACAGCACCGGTCGGGTGCTCACGGCTCAAGGTAGTGCTAGCTCTTGCAGAGTATTGTAGCCTCCTTTTCCTGCTCAGTGCAGGGAGTAGTCTCAGTCCTGCCTTACTGACTAGGTGCTTCCACATCTCTCACCACAGTCTCTTGCTACCTTTACCATCTACTGGGCATTGTCAAACAAACCACAACAGAGACTGATTACTTTCCATGAACTTTAACCCATGTTGTGCTGGAATTGCCTGATTATGCCTGTCCTGTGACAGTATCTGTTCTTATTGCTATATACTGGGCCTGAGAGGGCATCTGTACATGATTATTATTTACCTGTCATACTATACTAGCCTGTAGTGGGCGGTCTTCCTTGTCTTTTAATAAAACTGTGTTTTATTCTAACCTACTGGGTCTGAGTGTCTTACAAAACCGTTACACGTGTGCAGTAGAGAGTGCCCGCGCCGCGGATGATATAGAGCTGGGCGCTTCGAAGGAGCATGCAGCTCTGTATCAGCTGCGGCACGGGCAGTCTCTACTGGGCATGACTGCCCCATGAACTGCTGGCAGTGGCAATGTGGCCCAGGTAACGGGCTCTTCAACTAGTATATATATATATATATATATATATATATATATATATATATATATATATATATCAATAACACCATGCCAGCCCCCGACTACCACTACCATACACATCTGACACATTGTAGCTTGTACTTTTTTTATACATATCTCTTTACATCATCTTGGATATGTGCAATATCACTTAAGCATGAAGTTAGTGTTGTGGGCATGCTAACACATTTTCAAGGCACATGTTGCTGTTGGACTCACATCTTTAACTTACAGCTCCCTATTTCTCCACTGCAGCTCTCAGAAGAACTAATATTGCAGTGGGAAATATTTTATAGGCAAAAAATGTGGTAAAATAGGTAAAAAGGAGGAAAATTTTGCAATGGCGAGAAAAGTTTTGTTGAAAAAGTGAAAAATCAGCCAGTTTTCATGAAAGGTCATGCAGGAAATGTTTTCATTTTTTCTCCCACCCCTAGTCCTAAGCCCCATATCAATACATCCAAAGTAAACCCAAAATGTGTCCAGAGTTAGTAGAATTAACTCTATGAGTGCCAGTGGGGTATTATTACCCCACTGGTACTCACAGGGTTAATCCAACTAAGTAAAAAAGCAACAGCCCATAAAAAGTAACAATTCCCATTAATCCTGATGTCCAGAGGAGTCTTCAGCACCCTGATCATCTACTGTCTATCTTCTATCTTCTCTCTTCTTCTCTCTCTTCTTTCTTTTCATCTTCTTTCTTCTTCTGGTCAACCTTCTTTCTTCCATCTTCTCTTCATATACCTGAGGGGTATGCAATGCATTGCAGAGATATGAGAAAGATAAGATAAGAGAAAAAAGATTAAAGAAGACAGTGGATGACAGGTAAGTGTAACACAGATGAGCTATCAGTCGGTGCTTGACAGTATGTCAGGCACCAATCATTAGCTTTTTCCTTTTGATGTTGCCATTATCACTGCTATTTAGTGGTGTTTTGGCCAAAATACCATATCTGTGTGGTCAAACGTCTGTTGTGCTTTCAGCTGGTAGGGCCTTTAAATACTGACTTGGACATTTTATTCTGTCAGTTGGTAGCCAGTTTGGCTCTACCGGCTGTTTACCAGCCTTCTTTTAAATCGAGCCCTAAATCAGGTATGAGTTACATATCAGCACTGGGGCCATGTTATTCACTCAGTACATTCTAAAATTGCACAAACGGAAGATAGTATATTTATTTCCGAGCACAGGATGCACTTCAGTTTCAAATATCCTTCAAGAAAATGATTAAGTCTTTAAACGTTAAAACAGCTGAGGCAACCTTAAATAAAATATCTGGTTACTGATTATTTGAAATTGATGTCATAAATCAAAAGTCTCACTAGTCCAGTGGGATTTTGCTTTTGCTTGGAAGACCAGAAAAGATATTGTTCTAAAAATTGTCTTTGTAATCCACTGTTTACTTCACAGTTTACCAATCAGTGTATTCATGTCTGTTGTAAATCAAACACATGCACACACACACTCACACATGATAATTGCCAGTAAAAAAATAGATTTTATTATATTTCAGCAATGTGGAGGTATTTTTTTTTTCATATAATAAAACGCCCACTTACAGACATATTTATGCAGCTAAAGAGGTGCATCATAGGGACCATAAAATTATTTATATTGAGATTTTTAACCCCTTAAAATCTTGCATTGCTTTTGAATACCTCACCATATCTCCCAAGTGTCCTCTTTAGGAGGGACAGTCCCTCTTTGATACCCAAATTTGTCTGTCCCTCTTTACCACTGTGGTGCCCACCATTTAGGTGCTCACATTGTGTGGTGTATATAAGTTTATCACATTGCTACAGAGTAATAAAACACACATTTGTGCTCATTTAAAATTCAGTTTATGTGGTTTTATAAATTAGCCTGTGTAAAAAAATAAACTTTATTTTTGTTCTAAATTTTTGTTATTCATTTACAAAAGAGGTGTCAATAGGTCATGAAATAACCTCGCCCACTTGTGATGCCCCCAGCAATACCACGTAAAACAGAAGTGTCCCTCTTTAGCCATCTGAAATGTTGGGAGGTATGCCTCTCTAGAATTCAATAGGTTAAATGTAGAATTGAAATCATAAAGAATATGGGGATAGGCGAAAATTTTCGCCTCAAACTGAATTCGGTGTAAAATGGCAATTTCACTTGGCAAAAAATTTTTGGCGAAACGTGCCAATTTTCTGCTTTTTTCCGCTTTTTTCACGTAGCTTATTCCATTAAAATCAATGGGAATATAGAAGTTACACACACAACACATAGCAAATATTATTGTATTTCCCAAAGGCATAGTATAAAAGGGGCATGAGGGTGCCTGTGTTGGTAGGGTGTGGAGAAAGAATCAGTTCAACAGGCAATGATTTTGGGGGGGTTGTTTACTGGGATTGGGGGGCAGTTAATAAAAAGTAAATCCTAAATAAAATAGAAGCCATAAGACATGTTATAAAGGGGTCTGAGGAGGGTGCCTGTGTTGGTGAATGAATTAATCATTTCAACAGGTAATTTGTTTTGGGGGGTTTCTTGACTGCTATTGGGGGACGGTTAATAAAAAATAAATAAATAAAATAAGAAATTTGAATTTAAAGTGATAGAGACAGGAACCCCCCGACATAAGCTGCCACTGGGGTGGACTGATACTTGACTTGATAGAGTATTTTGTAGAGGATGATTTGTTTGGTTTGTTGTTAGAGGCCTTTGTTGGACTTAAACTTACTAAAAGCCCAAACCCTGAAGAAACATTGATTTGTAGAACGTAAGCTTGTTTGGCAAAAGCCCTAAGGAAACACTGATTTGTAGGACTTAAGATTGTTAGAAACAAACCCCCCCCAAAAATAGGACTATGTTTTTTTTTTTTGTTTTCAAAGCCCTGAGAAAAAAAATAAAAATGCCCTGCTGGCCTAATGCCATTGCTGCTGCTGGCAAGTGGAACCTGTCCTAGTCCTGTATCACATGTTGACCCCATTCCCACTGTGTCTACAGTGGTCTGTGGCACACTAGCTTGCTCCTCAGCACCCTGCTGCCCTTTCATCTCAGCAGCAGCAGGAATTAGAGCAGTTGTAATTTCCACATATTCCAAAAGCTGATTGCTAGTGGTGGTGGCGATGCCCATCCTCATCCCTGTCTCCCATTCCTTTTCAGTTTCTGATAAAAAGGCCATCAATATCTCCTCCACCCCAGCTTCTCCAACACCACCACCACCACTAGGCCCTATGTGCTGCTGCTCTATTTCAGACATCTGTTGTCTGGAGGAGGTGACGAGCAATGTGACAGAGGGTCCCCTGCTGTCACACCTGGCATCATCTTCTCCTTCCCCCCTCCTGAGTATTACAAGACACACTAGCAGTTTCAGCACTGGCAGCAGCAGCTTCAACACTGGTGGCAGAAGGTTCAGCACTGGCAGTAGGCACCGCACTGGTTTCAACAGGGGCAACAACGGTTTCAGCAGAGACAGCACATCTAGCAGCAGACACAGGCAGCTGACCTGTCCTGCTCTCACTAGTACTATCCTTTTCTCCCTCCCTTCCCATTCCCTTTTCGCCCTCCCTCCCTTCCCATTCCCTTTTTTCCCTCCCTTCCCATTCCCTTTTCTCCCTCCCTTCCCATTAAATTCCCTAAGATCCCTGGGGGTGATTTAGGAGAACTGGACAGCACTGGTTCAGTACTGGTCCCTTGCTCCTCCTCCTCCTCAGTCTCAGTGGACACATACAATTAGGGAAAAAGTTATTTGATCAACTGCTGATTTTGTATGTTTGCCCACTGACAAAGAAATTATCAGTCTATAATTTTTAATGGTAGGTTTATATGAACAGTGAGAGACAGAATAACAACAAAAAAATCCAGAAAAAAACGCATTTCAAAAAAGTTAAAATTCGATTTGCATTTTACTGAGTGAAAGTATTTGACCCCTTTGCAAAACATGATTTAGTACTTGGTGGAAAAACCCTTGTTGGCAATCACAGAGGTTAGACGTTTCTTGTAGTTGGCCACCAGGTTTGCACACATCTCAGGAGAGATTTTGTCCCACTCCTCCAAGTCATTGAGGTTTTGAGGCTGACGTTTGGCAGATTCCACAGATTTTCTATGGGATTAAGGTCTGGAGACTGGCTAAGCCGCTCTAGGACCTCAATGTGCTTCTTCTTGTGCCACTCCTTTGTTGCCTTGGACATGTGTTTTGGGTCATTGTCATGCTGGAATACCCATCCATGACCCATTTTCAATGCCCTGGCTGAGGGAAGGAGATTCTCACCCAAGATTTGACGGTACATGGCCCTGTCCATCGTCCCTTTGATGCGGTGAAGTTGTCCTGTCCTCTTAGCAGAAAAACACCCCTAAAGCTTAATGTTTCCACCTCCATGTTTGACGGTGAGGATGGTGTTCTTGGGGTCATAGGCAGCATTCCTCCTCCTCCAAACACGGCGAATTGAGTTGATGCCAAAGAGCTCGATTTTGGTCTCATCTAACCACAACACTATCACCCAGTTCTCCTCTGAATCATTCAGATGTTCATTGACAGACGGGCCTGTACATGTGCTTTCTCGAGAAGGGACCTTACGGGTGCTGCAGGATTTCAGTCCTTCACAGCGTAGTGTGTTACCAATTGTTTTCTTGGTGACTATGGTCCAAGCTGCCTTGAGATCATTGACAAGATCCTCCCATGTAGTTCTGGGCTGATTCCTCGTGATCATTGAAACTCCACAAGGTGAGATCTTGCATGGTGCCCTAGACCGAGGGAGATTGACAGTTATTTTGTGTTTCTTCCATTTGCGAATAATCACACCAACTGTTGTCACCTTCTCACCAAGCTGCCTGGCGATGGTCTTGTAACCCATTCCAGCCTTGTGTAGGTCTACAATCTTGTCCCTGACATCCTTGGACAGCTATTTGGTCTTCGCTGTGGTGGAGAGTTTGGAATCTGATTGATTGATTGCTTCTGTCTTTTATACAGGTAACAAGCTGAGTTTAGAAGCATTCCTTTTAAGAGAGTGCTCCTAATATCAGCTTGTTACCTGTATAAAGACACCTGGGGGCCAGAAATCTTGCTGATTGATAGGGGTTCAGTGCTTATTTCACTCAGTAAAATGCAAATCAATTTTTAACTTTTTTGAAATGCATTTTTCTGGATTTTTTGTTGTTGTTATTCTGTCTCTCACTGTTCAAATAAACCTACCATTAAAATTATAGACTGATCAATTCTTTGTCAGTGGGCAAATGTACAAAATCAGCAGGGGATCAAATAATTTTTCCCCCACTGTAAGGATCCTTCCAGCTCCTCCACTAACTATTTTTCACCCTGCTCATAGTGACAGCAGTCACTATGAGCTTTTTCTGCCTCAATTTTGATAAAATATCACAGCGGAACAGCACAGCACATCTATCTCGCTCTGTAGCTGCTTCTATTGTGTCTGCCTTCCGTGAATATGTCACGTTTTTATTGCGGAAATGCAAAAACAACGTAAATCAATGGACGGAAACTTTCTAGCCATTAAAAAAATGGTGACAGATTTTGGCCAATGGGCAAAAGATGCAAAAATTTTAAGCACTAATTTTAAAGCGGATTTTCCCACGAAAAAGAGTATAACAACATAGCTTTCACGAAATTTCTCACAGGAACACGGCGAAAACTTTCATCCATCCCTAAATATGAGGAATGTTTATTTGTCTCTCTTGCGGTGTAGTTGAAGAGTTGCAACTCTTTCTTGCACAGAAAGCAGAAGATGATCCACTCTGGAGCAAAGAAACTACACCATATGGGCATGGGGGAGACAAATTCCCCATTGATTTAAATGGAGAGTTTAATCATTTGTAGGCCAGAGAGAACTTCAATGCATTGCAAAGACCCTTTTAACCCTTTGAGTGCCAGAAAGGTAACCAATGTGTTGGCTACCTCTCTGGCACGTAAAGGGTTTAATCTATATAATTTTCTGTGTTTCTTCCAAGAATATGTCAGTTTTAGAAAATTGTCTCTAACCGACTAGTAGGGACAGCAACAGCAATATTCACTGTTATTAAGGTATTGATTTTCAATAAAATTTTCTATTGTGTTGCAGTAATAATAATCTCTCTCTTTACTGCCTATGTCTGTCATTCATCAAGTAGGACATATTTCATATTAAAAGAACCAAGACGTATCCGGTCATTGACATTAGAATTGCATGTATTTTTAATGTTAACCTCTAACTGGTAATCTGATTCATTGTAAGATCAGTCCAGAATTTAGGTGTGTATATTTCCTTTTGTTGAAATTTACCCACCCTGTTATCCCCTGGATTAGAGCTCTCCAGTGTGTTGTGAAGAAATATGCTGAAAGCCTCATTCAAGGAGTTAAAACTAAGATAATCAGTTGCTGGACCTCCAGCTGTTAGGAACTACAACTCACATCATCTGAAATCAGACGTTGGCTGGTTAAGGATTATCAGGACCAGATTTACTTCCAAGGCTGCTAGGCAAGTCACTGTTGGTGCAACACCCCTACTCCTCCCATGACCTCTTCCCAAGTCCCATCTACTGTTTCTGGGCACAGTAAATACCCTTGGTCTATTAAAATCAAGAACAAAAAAAAAGTTTTAACCCATTGGTTGCTAGACAGATATCCAATGTACTGCTATGTAATATGTTGGAGATCTTACAGTACCCAAGAAGTTAAGTAATAGCCTGTCTAGGGGTATGGAACTGGTTCAGGGACCCTGAGATTGTTCTGGTCACTTCCACAGTTAAGAATGTGGTTGTGGCCAGCACCACTCAGTTACCTCTCAAATTTGGAGCACTAGTCTACTCTGGCTATTGGGAAATCTGCCCCTTTGGATGATGGAAGTTGTAGTCCCCAACAGTTGTCAGGATTAAAAGGTATAAAGGATAACGGGTTGTTAAAGAGATGAAATTATGTATCAACCTAACTGCACTCTGAACTGAACAAATAAAAAAAATGTACAGTGAATGAAATTAAGCTTTTAAAGGGATAGCAATGTTTCACATTAATCAGTTCTGATTAATCTTCATAGTATTTGAGCCATGCAGAGTGTTATTTCAATACTGTCAGAGTTGTCGTTCAAGAGTAATGGAACGATAAAGTATCCCCCTCCTGCCCCTTTTACCTAGTATAATCCACCTCTTCACAGATGTGGAATCTGGTCACTTGACCAGACAGGTCGCAGAAGGGACAATCTTATTGCTGTGAGTATAAGGAAAACCCCTTGACAGGTTTTTCCTTATGCTTACTGAAGATTGTCCCTCTCTGCGATCCACCCGGACAGTCTTGCTGCTCTGAGGTGAGCAGTGTTACATCAGTAAAAGGGGTGGGAGGGGGATACTTTATCATTCAGTTACTCTTGAACTACAACTCAGACAGTATTGAAATAACACTCTCCATGGTCCAAATACTATGAAAATTAATTGTAGCTGTTTTATTGTGAAACATTACTATCCCTTTAGTCCCTTCAATGCCAGAGAAGTCTCTAACACATTGTCTTAGAGGCATTTCTTGAATGTAAGGGGTTTGAAGCTCCAGTTCAATAAATGGGAATTTTGTAATCTTTTATTTGTCCACTATGGTGCAGTTGATTTGCTACAGGACTCTTGAATACTGCCATGTGGGTTATAGTCTACCCAATCTGATTGAACTGATGTTTGCATATCAAACTCATTTATATTACAATTGTCAATAGTCATCTCTGAAGGCTGCAATACAAAATTTGTGGAGTTTTATAATAAATCAACTATAATTAATAAAAACATTTTGTGCCATGTAAGTTGTATGTAGGAGTAGAGAGTGTATTCCCACAGGCACAGATGTGATTAATTCAAGTAATTTAGAAGCACTGTGAGTTAATATAATTTTCTGAGAGCCAGAAATTATACAATGTAGATTTTGAGCATGATTATATATTAATGAATATACTTTGATTACCTCTGCCAAGCATTAGCAGTGCATATATTTAATATTCAAGAGGCTTTGGGGGATTAATTGATAGCTACTGAAATGTTTGCATTCAGGTAAAATGTTGTATATAAACACTGGAATGTCATGTAATGGCCTTTACGTATACCTATGGGAGAGGCAAAGGGAGTGAGTCAGGAGACAAAATAATAATTAGACACCCGAACTAATAACAAATGTTTCTACATTGTGTTTTTGGCATTTAATATTGTTGATCATTAAAGGAGAATTATACCTGTAAGAATACTGTGTCTTACATTGTTTATCAGAATGATTTTGCAACAGATTTCAGAGATTCCTAACCCTATCCTCAAGGGTGTCTAACAGGCCATGTATTTAGGATTTTCCTGCTTATGCACAGGTGAGCTAATTTTCTTTTAAAGAATTTTATTGAAGAACAAACACAGGTGACATAAACAAATACATGGATATGAGACAAGGTATCAGTTAAAGTATTTTACCAGCATGTGTCTCTTTTAAATATACCTCATAAAAGTAGACACTTCCTAACCCTACGCAAAAGAAAAGTAATAACTAATCTCTGAATTACTCCAGCAGGTCAAGCCCCCCAGGGTTTTAGGGAGTATCCAATTCTGTTAGATACCTTAGTGCTCTGAAAAAGTTCCATTGAATACACAGAGCCACCTGTCCCAAACATATATACAATTTATAGTGTGGGATGTTGACTAAATTGACACAATTTTTGTGGTCAGGGAATCTATCAGAGAGCCAGTTTTGTGCAACAAGCCTTCTTGCCATCAACAACAGCTTCTGTCAGCGACTGAGCCCATCTCATTTGGTATTATTGAAATGGTACATATTTTTGGGGACAAGGGCACTAGGTACAAAACGCTGCAGTAATAATGTTTAGAATCAGTTTCCAAATATCTAGTACCTCTGGGAACTCCCATAAGAGATGGAAGAAGGTGCCTCCAGCATCTCCATATCTAGGACAGCTCCCATCTACTCTTCCTCCCATTTTATATAGCATTTCTGGGGTGTACTATCCTAATGTAGAAACCTAATGTAACTAAAATATTTTCAAGTGCCCCTGACTAACATTAAAGTACCCATGTAGCCTGCAACTTCCAGCAACTGGAACTATGGGAGCTGGGACTGGTTCTGTGAGGGCTTGAGATGTCAGTCCCAGCTCCAATAGGGAAAATAATAACAATAACTTGTTTTTATAAACATAATCTATGCAGTATATAATTAACTAGATTAGGGATGAAGATTACATTAAATTTCCCCTCCATGTGTGATGATTATGGAGGCTGATGTACTAAAATAACTGGAGTAATTCTGGGGCTAACGCCCCATAAGACAGAAATACAAATACCCCTTGAATGCTATATAGGTCTCCAATGCATTGTGCAGCTGGTTGGATTAAATCCCTACTAAAGATGTGGCAGAAAGTTTCACTGCAAAAGTGATGAAAGGCTGAAACTGTATGTATTTTCTATGGAAAAAGAGATTTCTGCAAAATGAATGCACTACAACTTGGACAGTTCTTAGTGCATAGGTCCAGAGAATAACCTAGATACTGCAGAGTTTATGTCTCACTGTTATCACTCCTTAGTGTGAAATGTCCAGGTCTACTTAGTACATCAACCTCAAATAAAAGAATGTATTAAGAATAACTGGAACAATTGCCAAACTTTCTATGAATACAAATGGTAAATTTAACTCATTGCATGCTGAAGCACATTTACTTTAGAATTTTTATATCCCATAAGTACAGTGAATTTGCCCCAGATATTCCCCAGTCCATCTTAATACTTCAAATGGCTTCTTTATATAGCTCTGTTACCTGGCTGGCACACTAGAAGAAGCTCTAAATCTAACAATGATAATTTCCACTCACTGAATACTTATTCTGTTTTTAACACATAAATGTTTCTAGTAAAGTGTCACTGCTCAGACTACATTTATGAGTTCACTACATCTGTCTCTTCTTTACTTATGACCTTGGGCAAAATGATTCCAATAACTCCTATCTGATTAATATTGCTAAGTCTCCTACAGTGGACAGTAATTGAGTAACAAAGTATGGTAATAGGAAAGCCTCTTCAAGGAAAAATTGAAAAATGACATTTATTCAAATGAGTATGTAAGCTAAATTGCAACCATTGTTGATCCACTACAAGATGAAGACCTCCACAGAAAGCAAAACTGAGGGAATAGACTATCCATAATCTGCTATGCTGGCTCAGCAGGTTTGCAGAAATTAGAAGGAATTGTGTAAATATATAATAACCCAAACACAAGTATGGTAGCATACATAGGAAGCTAAAGAGGTGCAACAGACTCGACCACAAGGAGAAAATCAAAATTCCCATTGATTCAAATTGAGCTTTTAACCCATAGAATGCAATATACTGAAGACCCGTCTAGGATTCATGGAATAGGAATTTTTATGTGTCCCCTAAGGTGCTGCTGTTTTATTTCAGCATTGCATCATGTATAGTCCCAAGAAAAGTCACTAACAATAGGAGAATCAAGTGAATGAAATACCTGATATTGATAAAAGTAATGTAAACTCTGATTAAGAGTATGAAGTATATTACTACTAATGTCTCATATATTTTTGCAGGTAGCAGAAAGAAACCTTCTAGGAGATTATAAAGAAATATATTTACATGTCTCCTACACATTGCTTTACAAGTGCAAAGCTCTGTGCTGCCATGAGGACAACCCACATATACAATCTACAATCTGTGAGCCACATGGTAATATATAACTAGCATTACATGTGATGTGACTCACAATGGTTTCTTCCTTTTTGTTGTTGGTGAGATGTCCTTAATAGAACCACAAAACTTCACAGGACATAATCCACAGTGTGCATTTTTTCTGCTTCTTTCATCTAGCTCATTCCACTGAAATCAATGGGAACATTGAATTTACACACAACACATAGCAAATATTATTTTATTTCCCAAAGGGATAGTATAAAAGGGACATGAGGGTGCCTGTGCAGGTGGTGTTGGTTTTATTATTTCTGCACCTGCTATCCACTAACAGTTCTGGCCTCCCAGGGCCAGAGGAATAGTGTGGGTTCCACTGACCGCTAGTCTGGATGCTTTCAAATGCTTCCTCTACCAGTCCTGTAACACTAGTCCCACCAGCTGCTTCACAATTACTGCTACTACTACTAACACCAACCACATCAAGTTCAGCCCCAGAGTCTTCCTCCTCACAGTCACTAGTAATATGAGGATATTGATTACCCCTTCTTCACTCCTAACATTAACAAGCTGATCGACTTTTTTAGTAGTAGTAGTAGTTCTAGCACTTGTGGTACTGCTTGGGGATGGCAAGTGTGACATAGGGCCCCCTGCTGTCACACTTGGTATCATCTACTCCCCTACCCCCTCTCTTGAGTATTACAAGACAGCAGGCACAGCACTGGTTGCAGCAGGGGCAGCACATATGACAGCAGGCACAGTACTGGTGGCAGCAGGTTCACCACTGGCAGTAGACACAGCACTTGTTGCAGCAGGGGCAGCACGTCTGACAGCAGGCACAGTACTGGTGGCAGCAGGTTCAGCACTGGCAGCAGCACAGCACTAGTGACAACAGGGGCAGCATGTCTGGCAGCAGGCACAGCAATGATGTTAGCAGTAGCAGGGGCAGCATGTCTGACAGCAGGCACAGCACTAGTGGCAGCAGAGGCAGCACATTTGACAGCAGGTACAGCAAAGGTGGCAGCAGGGGAAGCATGTCTGTCAGCAGGCACATGGAGCTGACCTGTCCTGCTCTCACTATCACCCCTATGTTCCTCCCTTCCCATTAAGTTCCCTAAGATCCATAGGGGTGATTTAGAGGGACTGGACAGCATTGCTTACAACAGCCACAAAAACTCCTCCACTGCATTTTTTCCATTTTATTTGAACTATGCTATTATCCTGCCTTTTTCCTTAATACCTTGCCTGACACTTCTGTACCTGCTGTCTCAGATAGAATGTTTCTCATCTAGACAATCTTTTTCTGCTCTGTGAAAAACATTATAAAGTTTTAGAAAAGGTTTAGCGCCCAACCAAAAATCTAAATCTGTCTTTGCCTTCAAAGAATCTGGGTGCCAGATTCAATGGTCCATTTTCTATTGCTTGACACATGAATCATGTGGCTTTTCATCTCATTCTGGCATCCTCCTGCAGACTTCATGCCTCTCTCCTGAAGCCTGTGACACTGTATACCATTTCTTTCACTGCTCCTCCTTCAACTCCTGTACATATTGATGGAGTACAGGTGAGTCCATCGTGGACTCTCAACTTTGAAGAAGCAGGTGGGAGTACTATATCTTTTGGAAGGGCTTGGGGCCTAATGAGTGCTCCTGGGAACTGCACTTCATAATCCTTGCTCCAGTCTTTTTTCATTGTTTCCATTGGTTGCACCCAGATCAGCTAGACACCAGAGGCAAGTGGGGGTTTACCTTGGGTGGAGGCAATGTCAAGATTCTGTTAATCCCATTGGCATCCATCTCAATGATAATCATAAACATGGAGCCTGACATCCTCATGTCCATTGTCCTTAGTGCATGGAGACTTCGTGCTGACTTGGCACAATGCCTTAACAATGTGAGCAATTGCAATATTGAGGGAATTTCAGTGCAAATCATTATTACCATGGAAAGTGTGTGCGATCACAAAGACACATTGAAAGTGTAAAAGCAAAAAGAGATCACAGTAGAAGTGCTCAATCGTATACAGATGAAGTTTTGTTTGCCAGTAATCTTGTATTATAAAAAGCTCCAACCACAGACCACCACTGCTTAGCTGTTTTGGCTTCTTCTTTGTTCTTGTGTTTACAAGAATCATCAAGCACTTACAGGACTTGTTAAAAGTGGAAAATTACATATTTAATGCATAAAGTGTCAACGTTTCGGCGAGTCACAGCTGGCCTTTATCAGGACAGATACCAAGTGACAACAAATCTCTTATACCCTACACCATGCATCACGCCTAACTGGAGCTTAAGAGTCACAATGATGTCACACTAGTGGACGTGTGGCAAATGTGACTCTGCACCAAGTGATTAGAATAATGTGTATGAAAAATTCATTAACTTTCAAAACAATGTTGATCCTATGCTACTCATTTCTTGGATGAAGAGTTTATGAGAGCTTGATGTTAAGCTAAACATAATAAGTGTTCTATAGTTTTAATAACAACGCTACCTCATGTATGGAGATGAGTTATTGAGGATACTGGACTGTGCTGTCTATCCTAGAGTGATCACTCAAGTGTCTTACGTCAAGTTGCCTGTGCATTGCAGCGCATGGCGAACCCTTTCAGTAGTATGCTCTCAAGAGACTCCGGGCTCTCTTCTGGTTGATCTTACAGAGATCGCTCAAAGCTCATCTTGTATAATACACATTAAGCATATGAGAAGAGTTAAATCATAGGATACACATGAGCAGAGCATAAAAAAACTATGCAAGTAAAAAAACAGGAAGTAATCACTTAATTACAACTTAAACATTGCATAAGATGGCGCATAACAGTGCATGGAGAGATCATTGAGTCATATGTTGTCAAATGGCTCCATACTCTCGGCTGGATCATATAAAGTTAGCTACATACATATCAGGTACACTATGTAAAGCGTACACTAAGCATGTATCAAGTGCAGTTGTGCCATAGTGTACATAAAAAACATAGTGTACATACAAAACGGTGCATGAAGCAAGTATAGTCAGTAAACGAGCACAAACTGTTAAGTTATTGAACCTAGAACAGGTCCCATTCGGTAACATATCATTGAACAGAGTCTCTTGGGGGTTGAATCTCAGGTGTATCCGAGTACTATAATAAATTCACTTGCTCCAACACTGGATATAACAGAGGCATTATCAGTATATAAGGGATAATGTCAAGTCCAATGGGGCATTGTTCCGGGGTAATCAAGCATATCTGGCACAGACGTGCCCAAAGAGACTATGCTGGATAGTTAAGGCTGTCAACTGGTCAGCTAATAGGGGTTATACCTTACATAATAATCTAATTTGGGTAACATAAGGTACAATTGTGCATCGCAACCACCCTGTCCGTCTATTCACTTGGGATGGCCTTTAGCGCACCCAGGGAGAAACATGTTCTACCAGGTCAAGCTTATAGAGTGGTCACTCTGAAATAATTTCTACAGTACCCACAAAACTTATCAGGACAGAAGGTTACTATTTGTCAGCACAAAAGAGATGATCAGCTTCATCAACTCAGATGAGGCATGGAAAAAGCACTGGCCGTTTGCCTGGTATGTGCTTGACTTGTCTGTCATGTTAGTCTGTGTGGAGTATAATGTAAAATGCTCACTTAAAGATACAGACCGTACCAGTGCACCATAGAAATAGATAGATTACCAAGGGCATTCTTTAGACTTAGTGCTCCTCAATAAAAGGCTGAGAAGCTCAGACCCTCATTTAAACCATAAGGGGGTACAGAATTAAGCCTGTATATCCATCTGGCTTCCAGTTGCAAAAGGCGCAAGTTGCGGTTTACAACGAGTTTGAATGGTGGCACATGATCAATTATCATAGAGAGAAGTGCTTACAAATTGTGTTGTTGCTCTATAAAATGTCTTGGTACTGGCATGTCAGTTGTTTTAGTTTGTAGCGCTGCTCTAATGGACGACCTGTGATTGCCCATTTGCTCCCTGAATGTCGTTGGGGTCTTATCCAAGTAATATAGACTGCACGGACAAATAAGGATATATACGACATACTCCGAAATGCAAGTTACCCTGTGTTTGATTTTAATAGATTAATTGGTGTGTGGATGCTTAAAAGTCTTACCAGTCAACACAGTGTTACACGTTGCACAGTTGGAGCATCTATAGCAAGTCTTAAGTGGCTTGGCGGATAACCAATTAGACTGTGGGATAGTCTTAGATTGTGGCGCATGGTCAGGTGACATCAGAAGGTCTTTTAGAGTCTTTGCTCTTCGATAAGCCATTATTGGCATAGCCATATTGGCAAAAGGTAAAGTAGAGTCCATTGAGATTAAGGGCCAGTGTTTGTGTAAGTTATTCCTTAGTTTGTTAGCAGTAGGTGCAAAGTTAGTTACAAAGGTCATCCTTTTTACACTATTTTTGGATTTCTGTGTTTGCAATAAAGAAACTCGTGTTTGTGTCTTTGCACTTTCTAACTCCTTATCCAACAAACTGGCATTATAACAATGTTCCAGGATCTTCTGGCACATCATCTCAAGTTGTTGGGTTTGGTTTTCTATGGATGCATTGTACCTTAGGACCCTTAGAAATCTGGAATGTGGGACACCCCTTATCTATGTTTTAGGGTGGCAGCTGAAAGCATGTAAAATAGTGTTTCTGTCAGTGGGTTTCTGGTACAAGGTGGTGTTTAATGAGTTACCAGTTTTTATAATTGTAAGATCCAGAAAATTGATGGATTTGGTGCCATAGGTGATTTTAAAGCGTATGGTAGATGGTAGAGCATTTCAATATGAAACTCAGTCAAGGAGCTCCAAAGGTTATAAAAGATTATATTGTGATGTTTGATGTATATGGTTTCATTTTCTTTCATGTATAGGTTAGCATATGTGGGAGCAACACTGGAGCCCATTAATATGCCTGCAGTCTGAAGATAAAATATGTTTTCAAAGCGAAAAAAATTTTTGGTCAATGTGAGATTTAGTAATTCGAACAGAAATTCTGTTGGAAAATTAAGTGGGTTTGAGGAATCAGTAATGGCTTTGCGTACAGCCTTCACACCGTCAGCATGAGGGATGACAGTGTAAAGGCTGTCTACATCCATTGTCACCAGGATATCAGTCTCTTCCAGGTTATTAAGGGCTAAAATAAGTAACAAGAAATGTGTGGTGTCACGTATATATGATGACATGCTCTGTACAAGCGGTTGAAATGCAGTATCCAGAAAGGTGGCAATGGGCTGTAGGAGTGAGCCTCTGGCAGATAAGATTGGTCTGCCAGGGGGGTTACTGAGGGATTTATGGATTTTGGGTAATGTGTATATGATTAGGCAAATAGGGTGTCTTGTGGACAAATATTGGGCCAGATTATGGTGTACCCAACCAGCGGTGATTGCTTGTTGATTAAGGCAACATAGTTTTTTAAAGGACCAAGTAGGGTCCAGAGGTAAAATTTGATAGATATTAGCATCTCCTAGTTGTCTAAAAATGTCCTTACAATAACCTTCTCTGTCAAGCACCACAATTGCACCACCCTTGTCTGTGGGACAAATTACAATGGTTTCATCACTGGCCAGGGCAGACAGCGTGAGGCGCTCATCATGTGATAGATGGGGGAACTGTGGCTTGGTTGGAATATGTCTTGAGTCCTCTACAAGGCGATGGGTGAGAGCACGAGGAGCTGGATTGATGTTGGGCAGATCGAACGTGCTTTTGGGTTTTAAAATGGTGTGAGGAATTCTGGGTTTATCCTTGCAAAATTCTGCCAGGTTAGGCATCCTTTGGAACCTATGGCAATTTACTTCAGAGGAGAATGGGTCAAACCAGGTTGTTGGCACAAAGGACAAGCCCCTATTAAGTACTTGTGTTTCTATGGTGGAGAGGTGTCTACAGCTAAGATTGTAGATTGTGTTCTGGGGATCTTTCATGGTTTGCCTAATCTTTTGGTTTTTGCCCCCGTGCCTTATATTGGGCCTCCTGTGGTGCCTTCTCTGTTGGCTGCCCTCATGAGGACCCCCTAAAAAGGAGGTTGTGGTTGTGTTGGGGAAGCTGGCTGTTGGGGGACAGTGGGAGTAGTTGTTGATTCGGAATTAGACTGTGAAGAGTTATCTGAACTCTCATCAATAGTGGATATATTAATTGGGAGTCGTGAGGTTCTGACCCTAGCGCCTCTCTGTCTGGGCTGGTATGGAACTGGACCCTGGAGTCAACGATAGACTCTATGTGTTCTTTGTAGTCCTGGACTTTCTTCAGCTTAGTATTTTTAAAAGTAATCAGTTCCTGTTTATACTTTGAGATTGCAGTTTCCAGTTTACCAATCCAGTCAGAATCAGTATCAGCGATCAGGACGGCTTTATGGGAATCTTCAAAATTACTGAGGTCAATTTTAACTTGTTTTATGTTCTACACACCTCCTTCACAACCAGTACAATCAAATCAAATGAACAATTATTTAGTATACCACACCATCGGTGGCATCCACTGGTGTCCTCACAACTTTTGGGGCTCAACCCCACAGTGTGAGCAGTTGCTCTTGTGTGGCCCAGAGTCTCCTCAATTTGGTTCCATCCTTCCGAATTATTACAGGATATTAATTAGTTTGTGGAAGCTACTCTAGCTTAAACAAAAATTCAAATTAACTTTCTGGGGTGTATGCACAAACCTGCAACTGCTTCAGCTTTAATCTCTAACTCATGATTCTGAACTTTGAGGCATGCACTAGAACAGTGTTCTTTTACCCATGCCCTCAGGACCCATTAACAACCCAGGGATTATGGAAATGACTGCTTGAGCACCAGTGAGTGAATTATAATGATCGAATCTCTGATTTACGCACCTCTGCTAAAACAGGGAAATTTAAGTTACTATTTTAAGTTATGCTATTTTCTTCTGTGCTTTTTAGTACATATTAAAAAACAAAGTTCAGAGGAAATGAATGCCCAGAAATGCCCATTCATTTGCCCTATGCCCTTGCCTTAGAATGAAGAAGACCATTTTCAGTGTACGTATCTTATTCAATTAGTATTAAAGTGGAGTTTTCACCTTAATTCAAGTTTGCATATTTGAAAACTGCATTAAACACTTCCTCTGTGTCATGTTAGCCAAGTCTGGCAAATGTACAGTTAAGGGTATAGACATACTTGTTATCATATGCAAATATATGCCAAAATGTGGTACTCCTGTGGTACCAGTGACGTCATATGCTAATTACATTTTTCATTAATGTCTCATACACTAATGAAGCCTTTTCAGTTGCAATATGCTAATTAATGTTTCGGTGATCTTTCATATGCTAATGAAGCTCTCTGCTGTACCGGGAAATTTTCACTTTCACTTTTTCCAGAAATAAACCTGTGAATAGCTCCTAAATTATACATCTGCTGGGATTTTGAATAACATGACAGACAGCTTTGAATGAAATTTTCCAATATGTAAAGAAAATTCAAGGTGATAGGGCCACTTTAAGCAGGAATAGCACTAAGGAATCAATCCCAATCAATCCCTAGTTTGTGCAGGAACATCTAAGTACTTTTATATCAGGGAACTTTTATTCTAAGATGTTTTGCAGAGCAAAAGAAATGAAAATATTTAAATCCTTGTATGCTATAGGCATTTCCAACACATTATTTTGCAATGTCTTGCAGATGTCTTCTGTATCTAAAGGATTAAATAATTATTTAGTTTAAAAATATATTATTAAAGACAAATTTAAAAGAAAACATTTTCAAAAACAACAGCATCTATTAAATTTGAAAGATAGCATATGTTGAAATTCTAAAGAACATATGCATAGACAGCAACTATCAAACGTTGTAGAAGCAAATTATTTTGGCATTATTTTATTATGTGCAGATTTTCTCAAATGTGTGCTTTCATATGTTCTTGATGAAGTACTTTTTTTGCTTTATATTTTCAAAAATAATTATAATACACATTAATCAACAATGAAGACTGATCCCCTATGTTGCAATAATGTACCCTATGCATTTATGAGCAAATAACACATGTTCACCCACTGCAGAGGATTTAATCTTAGATGAAAATGAAACAGAAATAGAACACAAATCTTAAAGGAGAACTAACATCTTCTGATAATAATCCCCCACTTACCTTATTATGGCCTAAACACCTTAATGGAACCTGCAAATTTTACCCTTTTGTTTTTGTTCATGAGATAACATCCCCTGTCAGCAGGCCCGGACTGGCCATCTGGCATACCGGGCATTTGCCTGGTGGGCCGGTCCGGGCATTTAAAAAAAATTAATCATTAAACGAGTTTGGGCTTTCTTTCACTTTCTGAATGACGGCCACCTCGTTACAAGTTTCCTGGTGGGCAGGCAATTAACGTGCGGCTGTGTGCACACCTCATGTGATTATAAGCTCCGCCCATGATCACCATTGGCCGACAGCCCAACCCTGCGACAGTCAATGTCAGTGAAGGCTGCCGCCTGCTGCCCCCCCCCCCATGGGCTGCTCAAATAATAAAAATGGGCTGATCAGTCTTAAATGCCCGGGCCTATTTTTTGTCCCAGTCTGGGCCTGCCTGTCAGTCCTGGATGTCATGTTCATGGAGGTGGACATGACAACGCTGGACCTTAAAGTGTTAAGATTACCATGTGCAATGAGCAGAGCCTGAGTTTGAGGTACTGCTAGCAACTGTCATGTTTGACTCTGTCGACATGATATACAGGACTGACTTGAAGATCTCATGAACCAAAGAACAAGGGCTAAATTCATAGGGACCATTAGGAGTTTCTGGCTATAGCAAGTGGGGGCTATTATTAGGAGTTGTGAGTTCTCCTTTAAACTAATGTATCATTTATTCAGTTATCATCTGATATGATAATCAAAGAGGAAGAGTGCTAAAATATAAAGCAATACAAGGGATAGAGAAAAAAATACTACAATAGAAATAAATAATAGTTAAATCAATTTTGATTTAAATAATGACACGTCTGATAACAGCTGTTTTTGTTTTCTTTTGTTAAATGCAGTGATATTGTTGAGCTTTGAAATGCTAGTATGTAACCCATCAAAATAATAGTGATCTACAGGTCAAATGAGTGATGATGTTAAACAATAAAAATAAACAGATGAAGAATGACTTAATGATTAATTTCAGTCAAATGCTTTTCCATTCCCCATACATGCAGAATATCCTATAAGCTGCTCTATAGCAAGCACATAGCTCAACAGATACATGGTACAGTACACATCCAAAAGGTTGGTGTACTGAGAAGAATTGAAACAATTCTGGGGCAAACCAATCACACCATAGGGGACAAATTACATTTTACATTGATTTAAATAAGCTGCTCAACATCTTCAAGCCAAGAGGTTTCTTCAATACATCACTTTGCAATAGCTTGTAGGGTTCTCTAGCAATCAGCTGGTGTCAGAGGGGTATGAAATGCATTGTTTTGCAATGCATTACACACCCTTCTGACACTTGAAGAGTTAAATCACTGGACATTTTGTGATTTTGTTTTTATAATAATAATAATAATAATAATAATAATTTGTGATTTTTATAGCGCTTTTCTCCCTGTGAGACTCAAAGCGCTTTTTTTGTTCCATGTGGTGCAGTTGGTTTGCTCCAGTGTTGTTATAGTTCTTTTTAATATATTATCATCCTAAGATCTATGGCTAGGATTTATTAAATAAATGTGCAATACATTGGGGAAGATGCATTAAAGTTTGATGAAGGCTCAGGTTGGCGATGTTATGTCAGATCTGTGTCGAAAGCACATTGTCATTTCACTGTCAATTCTCTAAGAATCTGCTATGCCTTTGACAAGTTTATAATTTTGGACTAATGGCTAATTTCCAGACGGAGCAATCGTTGTATTCATGTTGGCGTGTTTATAAGTTAATGTGGCTGTACCTCACATGCACTATACTCAAACAGCAGCCTCTGCTGTCAGAGTTCTAACAGTTCTGACATCGTCTATAGCAATAGGTGAAAAGTGAGGAAAAATTTACCACATGACATGAAAAACAGACGATTTTTCTATTCTTTTGTGAAAGTTTCTCCTTTTCTTCTTTGCAAAATTTTTCTCCTTTTCATCAATTCAAAAACCTGTTTTGCCTATTTCAAGTTTTGCATATGTTTCCTGTGGTGTAACATTTCCCACAATAATATTACTTCTTTTGAGGGCAGCAGTGCAGAAAAAAATGTCTGAAAGCAACATATGCCTTGAAAAATGTGTTCCTGCTTCAAGGGATAGTAATGCCCTTTACATGTTTTTCTCATTTTGTAGTAATTAAAAAGTTGAGTTTAACTAAAAAAAAATCTCTCAAACCGTTCTGGTTTGAGAGATACAGGCATTTAAAGTTTGTGATTTCCTGCTGTCAGCTTTAAAGCTGTCAGCAGGAGATCCGTCGGCCGACACAGAGGCTCTTCAGAAGAGCCGGAATCGTGTTTTCTAAACAGAATGACTGCATTGCAATGTGCTTACAAACCAGACACACTTGGTAGAGCATTGCTTTGCAGTCATTCTGTTTAAAAAATGCAATTCCGGCTCTGCTGAAGAGCCTCCATGTCGATCGACATGGATCTCCTGCTGACAGCTTTACAGCTGACAGCAGGAAATCACAAACTTTAAATGCCTGTATCTCTCAAACCATAGCAGTTTGAGAGATTTTTTTTTTTTGCGTTAAACTCAACTTTTTAATTACTACAAAATGAGAAAAACATGTAAAGGACATTACTATCCCTTTAACTGACACTGACACATATTCATCATGATGTCAAGAGATTAAAAAAAAAGTACAACTTACAATGTTGCAGATGTGTATGGTAATGGTGGTGGGGGACTGGCGTGGTGTGGTAGATGTAGATAGATAGATTGTAAGCTCTATGGGACAGGGACCTTTTGTCCTAATGTATTCTCACCTGGTGTTCCCATTATAATTGTCTATTTAAGCACTTAATCACTGCACTTATTGTATCCTTTCTATACTAAATGTAAACTGTGACACAAGTTGGAGTTACGCTATATGAATAAAAATATACAAATATATAAATAGTCCAATAAAAATGGTATTACAAGATATTAGTTTTGATTGTTATTTTACATGTACACCACTGGACTAATACATCTACTATCTTAACTCTCTCTCTCTCTCTCTCTCTATATATATATATATATATATATATAGATATATATATATATATATATATATATACACACACACACCTGGGACCCTGCTCGTGACCTGTGATGTGGAAGTCTTATATTCCAGCATAGGTCACGAGCAGGGCCTCAATGCAGTATATTATTTTCTCAGGCAGTCCAACCTCTCCAGGGATGAAGACTTTTGTGAATTGTTGATTGATTTGTTGAAGTTTATTCTTCAACATAATTACTTTGTGTTCAATTCTGAATTATTTTTGCAGTTGGTTGGAACAGCGATGGGGGCTAAGTGTGCTCCATGATTTGCCAACCTTTTTTTAGGTTGGGGGGAAAAGAATTGGTGTTTACGGACGACATGGAAATTTGGACCAAACAGGTTCTGGTTTTGTACAGATATATTGATAACGTCTTTTTCCTTTGGCATGGTTCACAGTCATCTTGTGAAGATTTTATCAAGGTATTGAATAACAATGATCTTAATATTTACCTTACTTATAATATTCAGACTGTATCTATTGATTTCTTGAATTTGACGATATCAGTTGATGGTATGGGTCTAATTCAAACAGATTTATACAGGAAACCGACTTCTGTTAACTCTCTTTTGCACTATTCTAGCTTTCATCCAGTACATTTGAGGAATGCTATTCCAACAGGACAATATTTGTGTGTACGTCGGAATTGTTCTACGAAAGAATTGTTTGACTTCCGTGCCAATGATCTTTACTGTCATTTCCGCCAACGTGGCTATCCTAAATCTTGCCTCAACATAGGGTATAAACGAGCTTTATCCAATAAGCGTGAATCATTATTGAACACAGGTAAGAAAAACAAAGAGGACAATTTTTCCAAAATAAGGCTTATTACCACTTTTAATAATCAGTGGGATAATGTTCAAAAAATCTTACAAAAACATTGGTCTATTTTACAAAGTGACAATATGCTTAATCGGTTCCAAGACAATCGACCTATTCTAGTGGCAAAAAGACCTAAGAACCTACGGAACATATTGGTACATAGCCATTATAATCCACTTAAAAACACACAGAAGGTGTGGCTTTGGTTGGCAGTTTCCCATGTGGCAATTGCAACATTTGTCAACATATAAAATGTATCAAAAATGTCTGTAGTCCCGTAGTAGATAAGGATTTAAAGATCAATGCTTTCATTAATTTTCGTACAATGAATTGTATATATGCCATTAGGTGTCCTTTCCAGAAACTGTATATTGGTCAGACTACTTAAATGTTCAAAAATCAAATTCAGAAACATATTTCTTTAATAAGAAATGCACAACTAGACTCAACAAATAGTTTAACTTTGACAACAGTAGCACAACATTTTTTTTGGAGGCACATAGTTGTTCTACTGATAATGTTCAGGTATTTGGTTTAGACAGAATTCAGAGGGGGATTAGATGTGGAGATACCACTAAGTCTCTTCTTAGAAGGGAGGCATGGTGGAGCTTCATGTTGAGGACTTGTTTCCCCAGTGGAATGAATGAAGAGCTACTGTCCTCTAGTTACATTAATTAATTATCATGTTTTGTTTTCTCTATTTTTCTTATATTGGATTCAACTACTGGACTTTGGCTGGGACAGAAGACAATATTGTGCCAACATTGCAAGATGGACTTTTGAAATTTAATCATGACTTCTACTTATATTTGTTATTGTATTTATTCTATGTATTGTTTATGTAATTTGAAGCTCTATTTTTTCATATTATTGAATATTGTACACATGTCTTTTTGTTTGTTTCCCACTTTAACACTGGTCTGGTGTTAATGGATGACACTTTGTATTCTTTATCAGATATTTAGCCATTTGCTATTAATTTAACCTGTGAATTTATAATATATATATATATATATTTTTTTTTTTTTGAATATTATTTTACATTTAATTAATTGGGAATATGGATAGTTTATGATTTAATTAATACTGCCAGTTTGTAATATGGCGTTTGGAGTGAACTGATATGGATTATGTTATGCGCATGCGTTTGTTCGTAATGTCACGCACCGTAATTCTTTTCTCTTTAGTGATGCGTTGGAAAATTGTCCTGATATGTATGCGTCAACTGTGAACGTTGCCAGTCTCCAATATGGTATTTGGACAATGTTTTGCACAGGCGTGTGGATATTTATGTGCCGTAACCGATTGTTTACAATGCGCCGTAACTCTTTTTGCCCTGGATATGTATGCACTGCGACACAATGGTAGCTAATTTGTCCTTGATAATATGTATGCTGTTGAGTGATTGTTTGCATTCTTATTTATACTTTTGTAAACTTGATCATATGTGGATGAGTTGGCTCGTATATGTGTTTCAGCACATGCATATTTGTTCCGATTTTCCAAAATAGATTATCTTGTTTTTTATCGTTTTGGATATGGGAAATGGAAAGGGTTAAGGAGATTTATTACGGCAGTGATTCATAGGAAGTTATCTTTTCCGTGTCATGTGACATGTAATATGTATCATGTGATGATGATTCCATTTCCCTATTGCACAGTGATCCCTTTAAATACCGGACCAGTGTTACTTTGATTCTTTCCCCTGACGAAGTCGTTTGCCGATATGCATTGGGTTGTGTGGGATCAAGGTAGAGCCCAGTGACACTGTAGTTCCCCTTGCTGCAGCCTATATTGGTTTGGTTTATTACCTTTATTTGTTTAAATTCTTTATGACTTTTGTGGCTTATTATTATACTATAGTGTCAGCACGATATTGGTATGCATGATTGTACTCATATAATGTAAGCACTTGCACTTTTTTGTATTTTTAGAAGCACTAGCACTTTGATGTATTAGTATTTTTTTGACACTAAATTGGTATTCTGCCACATTGTTTAGATTATTGGTTTATTTGTACTAGATCTATATTGTGGCTGGTGCTAGAATATATATTTAGTCCCTTCTTTATATAATTTTTTTCTAATATCTTTACTAACACCACTTGGGATCAAGCTTTTGCCCCGCATGTCGACCTCAGTTATTTACTGCACGGTCCACGTTCTTATATTCCAGATCATTGCTTGAACAATCCTTTGATCGTCTCAATGATCAAAGCTTGGCAACACTCCTGTCACTTGTTACATAAAACCAAAAACATTTCTGTATTCCTTCCATTTCTTTGCAACCCGCTTTTTCAATATGGTTCTCCTGATAACAGATTTCGTGCTTGGGCTGAGAAACAGATTTGTTGTGTTGGGGCTCTCCTGGATCCCAACATGGGAAACCTTATTCTTTTCTGGATTTTCAGCGTAAGCATGATCTCCTGTTGGGTCACTTATTTATATATCTTCAGGCAAAACATTACGCTCAATCCCTTTTGCCCATGCTTCATACTCAAATTTCGGACAACCCTCTTGACTGTTTACTTCAAGCCACATATCCCCTCCCCTTCACAATCTCCAGGTCCTATAGGCTTCTTTTGACTGCTAGCTCAGCCAGACTGCGTCACTCACATATCGAAATATGGATTTCAGATATTCCGTCACCGACTCCTGACATAATTTATCAAGGCTTCCTGAGCTGACTACGACATTCGCCAGTGGCATACTTTCATGAAATCTCACATAGACTCTTACACAGGACTTATGTCACCCCCAAACTGGCTCACACAATAGGGTTTGCCACATCCTTGGCTTGTTCTCGTTGCAGGTAGCCCCAAGCCACTTGCTGCACACTCTATACTCCTGCCCGCACATCTTTTCTTTCTGGACTAAGATATTTGCATACACCACTGGCAAAATGGGTTTGCCGGTGGACTTTTCAACGCGTTCTTTTCTATTAGGAGTTTATGAGACCACAAACTCACTTATTGTGTCACAAATTACTTTATTGGACTTTTCAATTCTGTTGCCCCTTAAGGTGATACTGACTCATTGGCTTACGCCTGCTTTTCCCACGTTACTTAAATGGCGGACTCACATGTTGCACTTCTTTCCCTGGAGAATAAGGAGGCTTTGAGAGTAAAATTCATTAAGATATGGTAACCTTTCATCCTCACACTGCCTAAGTCACAACAGGAGGAATTTTACAGCTGTTTCAGGCATACGCATTGGATGGATGAAAGAGTGGTGTGCCAATTAGACACATCTTTTTTGTCACAGAGAGATTGTTAGTGCGGTGAGAGACAGTTGTTAACAGCGTGATACAGCATAAACATCCACATAGTCTTTATAGTTTATTCAGCAGTATTTTGAGAGACACAAGTTTATTTAGATTTGTTTTAAAACTCAGCGACTCACTGTTGGAGTTAAATCCCGAACATACACTTAGTGTTCGATTGTATCTTTGTATACATTTTGAAGTTATTCCCACCTGAATAATGTTGTGTTTAAATAGTATCTTTTCACTGTGTATAATGCGAATATTAGCAATTTAAGGGGGAGTCTGCATACTATTTGGCCCAACCCCTGTTGTGGGCCTTACTCATCTATATTGTTTTGCTCGCGTTTGTGAATCAATGCATGTTTGATACTCATCTGTTGTAATAATCATACATCATTCATTTTTCTTTTTTGTATTACTGTTCCATTTGATGCAAAAATGTAATAAAAAAGTTTATGAAAAAAAAAAAGAAATGACAAGTGTGACATTAGGGGACCCCCTGTCCCACTGTTCGTCACCTCCTCCAAGCAGCAGTGAGATGTCTGTAATAGAGTAGCAGCAGCATATACAGACTAGTGGTGATGGGGATGATGATGATGTTGGAGAAGCTGGAGTGGAAAAGACATTAATGGCCTTTTCAGCAGAAACTGAGAAGGAATGGGAGACAGGGAAGGGGATGGGCATCACCACCACCATCAGCAGTGAGCTTTTGGAATTTGAGGAATTTGTAACTGCTCTAATTCCTTCTGCTGCTATGTTGTAAGGGCAGCAGGATGCTGAGGAACAGGCTAGTGTGCAACAGACCACCTTTGGCACAGTGGGGATGGGGTCAACAAGTGATGTGAGACTAGGACAGGTTCCACTTGCCAGAAGTAGCAATACTCCTGGTCCTAGTTGCAGTGCTGCTTTTGAGGCAGTAGCAGCAACAGCAGCAACATCATCTTCTGCCACAGACAGTGAAGGGGAATGTGGAGGAGAAGAAGAAAAGAGGTCATTCTTCTTCACCTGTTCCCTATCCCCTAAAGTCAATGGTGTGGGATATTTTTCTCTTGGGGCAGGCACAGTGCAGTCATAAAATGGCACTGTGCACAGTTTGTGAGAAGTCAGTGAGAAGAGAAAAGGACGGAACCCACCTTGGCACAACCTCCCTGATAACACACATGAAAAAACAGACACCATGACATTTATGTCAAATATGTTAAAGACAAACACCCACCACAGAAATCAGTCACAGCTGTTACTGTAATCCCTGACTCTCCAGAAAGGCAACAAGAGGTGAGGTGGAGATCAAAGAGGAGGACGAACAGAGTATAACTAGGTATGTGTATTTTGATGATATCAATAACAGTTAGTTTGTGATGGATGCACATATATGGCCAGTAAGGCAATCACACGAACTGAACTGATCTCTGGGTTCATATCTTGTTGGGACATATTTGTACCCACACATACATATCTGACCGTTTTTCTTTGTGTACATATCTTTTTTGAACAGATCTACAGTGGGATTCAAGTGTTATTCAACCCTATCTTCTTAGCTGATCCTGTACAATGAACAATTTTTAATTACTTGACAGGTGACTCTCTGGTTGTCAGGATGATATCCTATGCATTGCATTGTGATGCATGGGATACCACCCTGGCAATCAGAGATTGATGAACTGGACAGGATCCTGTCCATGTCGTGTGTTCCAGTTGAATCATGAAGGGCAACAATCACACCAGTAATGAGGGATATCTTTTTCACTGCTTAGTGAATGTTCCCTGTGTAGCATGCAATTGTTAGCCTATCTACTTTTTTTTTCCTGGTTAACCCTGTGAGTACCGAAGGGGTTGCCAAACCATTGTTGAGCGATGCATTGATAATCCCTCTAGCACTCAAGGGGTTATGTTCTGGTTTCCCTGTGGTTACATGGGTGACATAGTGTAGGATCAGGTCTGCTGTTTAAAGTACAACACTTTTATGAGCATGGTTTGTGTGTATTGCGTGTGAACAGCACAGCAACATGAGGGTTATCCAGGGAGTTGGACAAGTTTGGGCCTGTTTGACCCTGGATGTTTGTCCTTGTCTTGTGTCCTGTTTTAACCCTCAGGGTACAGTTGTGTGGATGAATGATGGACATGTGTTTGGGTGTGCAGCTTGTGTAGGTTGATGTGGTGTGGTTATGGGATGATTCACTTACCGGTAGTGTGGAGGCTCCTCTCATACCCAGTGTCCGATCCTCCATGGACCCCTTCAATCGGCGTGGATGACAAGGTCTGCCACAGCCTCTCCTCCCATCTTCTGAAGATGATAGGGACAGGTGGACCACCTCCGGTGCCTCGGGCGTGCAGGGTGGCACTGAGTCAATGTCCCGTTTACAGATGGCCACCGCATTGACCTGGGTGCAGATTAGATTTCAGACAGCCTTCCTCCTCGCAGCCAGACCAGGAACCCTCTCCGTCGGGAACAGGATGCTCTCCCTCTCCAGCACAGCCTCCACGAGGGCCCTGTTTTCATCCTCTGTATAACGTGGATCTCTGATCCTCTCCTCCTCAGCTCCAGCCTGCGAGAAGTCGAAACCAGAGTGCCCTGCCTACGCTGTCCCTGCCTGTGTGTGGTGATCCACGGCAGCTACTCCTCATCCCACTGCAGGTTCTGTCCCTGTCCTCTGCGTGCCTGCTATTCTGGGCCAGCTCCCCCTCCACCCTGCTGATCTCCCTTTCCCACCCCTACTCTCAACAGCGATGTCCTGCTCTCCTTCCTCCTCCTCCACTACTCACCCTATCCCTCTCTCCTGTCCTCCTCTCCTGGCCATAATTCACCCACTCACACCCACAGGCCCTCACAGACACACTCGATTGCTCACAGATTCACACTGTCAAAATAAAGTTTAAAAAATGTGTAAAGTGTTATGAAAAAAAAGACTATGTGTATGTATGTATGTGTATGTGTTTGTGTTTGTATGGCTGTATGTGCTATGTGCAATAGTGTGCTATGAGTCTATTTAAATGTAAATCTTTCCTCTCCAAAATCCTTCTACCTTTCTCCTTACTCCTCTGTATGCTTCTCTCTCTCCCTCTCTCTAAACGCTATCCTCTGCTCCTGGGTCCTGTGATCTAGCTCACCAAAACTTGAAACACAGACAAGGTTTGACGGTTATTTTGGGGTATATAACGTTGAATTTGAACATTTTTGCTACTTTGGGGCCTTGAGATTGGCTGTAGGTTTGAATTTTGTTTGTGCTTCTATCAGGGTTGCTAGCCAACACCAGATGTAATGTTACATTTTGACTTAAGTTGTGTTTTAACGGGTGTTTGGGACACACTGTGATGTGAAAACAGGCACGACGCAGGTTTTTTGTGTTACATGTTTTTGTTGTGCCTACGTTTGTTAGCTATTCTCGTACACTTAGTTTTAAATCCACCGTAAAACATGTGTTATTTGTGGCCGATAGGCCTTTTTTACTTAACGGATGGTTTAATGTGAACCTTTAAATCTAACCCTTAGGGTCCCCAATGTGAAATCCCCTCACCAGAAACCTAGTACTGCTGTTGTCACTATGCCCCTTGTCCACACCCTGCTAAGGACACATGACAATTTGCTGACCGTTTAATAGTTATGATGAACCCTCCCTGCCAGCATCTTAGTATATTCTTCAGGATGAAATCTCTTCAGATGCCGCTTGATGACCTGCTTGCGACTCTCCTCCACCACACTGCCATGTGTGGTCAGTGCACAGTGTGCAGTGGGTGGACGCAAACAGCCATATTCTAACATCTACATAGTGGATATCACTTGGTGGGGGAGGAGAATCAGTCTACAATCATTGGGATGACGGTGTGAGCCCGAGGAATGGGGAGATTTATTTTGTGCACAAACCTGACAAGTCACAACAAATGCATTGATGTCCTTTCTGAGGGTAAGCCACCAAAAAATTTGTGAAACAGACCATATTAATTGATTCCTACATGGATGACCGGCTACTTTGGAGTTGTGATACTGTAAGTATTGAGTAGCTTGACTCACAAGTTCTCTGGTATGAATCACCACCCGCAAGATGGAGTGTGAATTTAAATGGACAAGATCTCACCTAGTGGAGAAGTAATGTTAGTCCGTAAGGTGGCCAAAGTATGGTCCAGGGGAATGACTGTTGTGGGAACTGGTTCATCTTTGGTACCCGTAGAAAACTGGTGAGACAGAGCATCAGCTTTCAAATTTTTTGTGCCAGGGAGATAAGAAACTATATAATTGAATCGAGATAAGAACAACGTCCATATGGCTTGTCGGGAGGATAGGAATTTGGCCTCAGAGAGATAAATCAAGCTTTTGTGGTCAGTCAAAATGAGGATAGGAACACTAGTACCCTCCAGTAAATGTCTCTGTTCCCAGAGGGCCAAAATAATAGAAAGAAGCTGTCGGTTCCCATTCTCATACTGGCTCTCAGCCGAAGATAATCTTTTGGAAAAGAACCCAGGGTTGTAAGGAACTCTACAGGACGTTGAGACAGGAGGGTGCCTACTCCCATCTCAGACGCATCTACTTCCAATACAAATGGCAGAGCAGAGCTGGGATGTACCAGAACTGGAGCTTGAGCAAAAGCCTCTTTGAGTGTCTCGAATGCTTGGATTGCTGTCAGGGACCAAATTGTTGGGTCCTCTCCTTTGCAAGTCATATCAGTGATAGTCTTCACCAGGGAAGAGAAGTTCTTAATACATTTTCGGTAATAATTAGCAAACCCTAGAAATCTTTGAATGGGCTTCAGACCTGTCAGAAGGGGCCATTGTAAGACTGTGAACAGTCCATGGAGAAGCCCTTAGCTGAAATAACGTAACCTAGGAAGGTTACCTGTGATTGATAAACCGCACATTTTTCAAGCTTACAGAATAGACCGTTCTTTCTCAGTTTTTGTAGAACTCTAGCAACATCCGTCGATGAGTCTCAAGAGAGTAGGAGTAAATGAGAGAGATATAAGACTATGCACTGTTGCAACAGATCTCCTAGAACATCATTTATGAATTTTTGAAAAACAGCGGGAGCGTGACACAAACCAAAGGGCATAGCACGATATTTGTAGTGCCCGCTCCTAGTGTTAAACACTGTTTTCCATTCATGCCCTTCTTTGATTCTGACAAGGTGATACGTACTCCTCAAATCGAGCTTAGTGAAAATTGTCACTTCCTTGAGGCGATCGAATAATTCAGTGATGAGAGGAATTGGATATGCATTCTTAGTCATCAGACGATTTAGACCTCTGTAGTCGATACAGGGCCACAACTCCCCGTCTTTCTTTTGCACAAAGGAAAAACCTGCTCCTGCCGGAGCGGTAGATTTGCGGATGAACCCCCTGGACAAGGCATCCTTTATGTAACCCTCCATAGCCTGGTTTTCTGCTCTAGTCAGAGGGTACACCCAGCCCCTTGGAGGAATGGCACCAGGTTGTAATTCAATTGTACAGTCATAAGGCCTGTGGGGGGGTAAGATACCAGCCTGTTCTTCGTCAAACATTTCACTGTAAGCCTGATATTCGCTTGACAAGGAATGTACTGGGACACAACTGGACAACTTGATCAGCCTAGATAAGCAAGAATCCGCATACTCGGGAGACCACGCCAAGATGTCACAAATCCACCAACTGAAAGTTGTGTTGTGTTGCTGTAACCATGGATAACCCAAGTCAACTGGGTAATGGGAAGATGTGATGACCTGGAACTGAAGTGTCTCTCTATGGACGGCCCCCACAGCCACGGACACCGGGAATAGTTTTGTGCATAATATGGGCCAGTTGTAAGGCCCTACCATCAATGGTCTTGACCACAAAAGGCAAGGACCGAGATCATAATGGAATGGAATGGTTGGCAACAAAGGAGTCATAAATAAAATAACCAGCGGCCCCAGAGTCAATGAGAACATGGGCGACTATGGAGGTGTCCGCCAAGGAAATGACAATCCTGAGGAGAGGTTTAACCTTATGGATCTCTGGTGACAATGACAGTCCACCCAAGGTCTGTCCCCTACAGGACCTTAGGTGCTCAAATTTCCCAGCTGGATAGGGCATGTCTTCAATAAATGCCCAGCTTTGCCACAGTACAAGAACAAACCCTCCCTCCTTCAAAAAGCCCTTTTCTCAATGGAGAGGCAGGTGAACGCCAGCTGAATGAGTTCAGCCCCCATTGAATCTGAACTAAGAGGTGTGGGAGGTGAGAGAGGTACGAGAGGGTGTGCAAAACTCAGAGCCAAAGGTATAGGAGGCCTACGTAGGCACTCTCTAAAAAGGGTCTCCCCCTCAATCTGGGGTCGATCAGGATAGACAAGGAAACCAATTCATCAAGGTCACTGGGTATGTCTCGAGTCACTATCTCATCTTTAATGGCATTAGACAGTCCCTTAGAAAAATCATCTACCAAGGCTTCATTATTCCACCCTACCTCTGCTGCCAGGGTATGGAATTCAATGTCATACTCAGCTACGGTTCTAGTACCTTGATGGATAGACATGAGCTGTTTTGCGGCAGAGCGAGCGGGAATGTCAAAGACCCTTTTAAAAGCAGCCAAAATTTCAGTATAGTTTCTGATAACTGGTTTATCAGATTCCCAGAGGGGATTTGCCCAAGATAAGCTTTGTCGGACAGGAGAGAAATTACGAACCCAACCTTACTTCTGTCAGTGGGAAACGCCTGAGGGACCATTTCAAAATAAATACCCACTTGATTCAAAAAAACCCTGCATAGAACTGGGTCTCCCCAAAAACACTGGGGAAACAAAGCTGACCCAGTTAGCTCATGAGGTGCCGGGGGTTCGTGTATGAATCGATTGGGGCCACCGGTTGCTGTACAGGACGGTCCAAGTGAGAGTAACGGTTCAATAGGGCCGGCATGGCCATAGCCAATTGCTCAATTATTTGGTCCTATAAGTCCATTCTAGCCAGAATATTCTGTACAGGTTGTGTCCCAGTACCCTCAGGATTCATGGCACTTGCATACTGCCAGGGTCTGCAAGCTGTCAATACTTCCAATACCAAGATATAGTCAGTATGATCAGGTTACAGTATGCACTACACATACAAGGAACATAAATCGCAGAGAGACAAAAATATATGTTTATTGTACAGGACAACACAATAATACCAAATACCAATGACATGAGCCAGAAGTCAGGAACCATAGCACGTAGTCAGCCAGGCCAGAGTCAGGAAACCATTGAGAGGAGTCGGGACGTAGCAGGGGATCAGGTACGAGAATCGCAGACAGCCGAGCCAAGGTCACATCAACAGTGCTAAGCATACACAAAACTAAACATACACCAAGCAAGGGTGACTGTTCAATGTTTCTGGAAGGCAGAAATAGGCCAGCCAGAAGGAGGAGCCTGTCTGAGACCCGCCAAGATGGGAAATAAGAAGAAGGGTACGTGTCAACATGCCCAACGTGATATGCACGCACACCCTCAGAAGTGAAGGCGGTATGGAACCGCGGGACAGCCAAACATCGGCACAGGCAAATCCCCGTGGCTCGGAGGTAAGCTCAGACTGGAACCCCATGGAGCACTAGGTGCCCAACAGACCTCTCCCTCACAGAGAAGGGAGACTGTACGGGACCACAGGGACAGCCGTACAGAGGCATGTGCACCATCCCCATGCCTGGGAAGGAGGCAACACCCTGCAGGGCAACAGGTACCCTGACACACTGTTACTATCGCTAACACCAACCACATCAATTTCAGCCCCTCAGTCTTCCTCCTCACAGTCACTAGTAATATGATGATTACCCCCTCCTTCACTCCTAACACTAACAAGCTGCTGGACCTTCTTAGTAGTAGTATTAGCACTAATGGGACTGCTTGGGGATGGCAAGTCATGTTGTCATCCTCTCCTTCCAACCCTTCCTGAGAATTGCAGTAGGTTCAACACTGGTAGCAGGTTCAGCACTGACAGCAGGTTCTGTACTGGCAGCAGGCACAGCACTGGTGGCAGCAAGGGCAGCATGCCTGTCAGCAGGCACAGGCTGCTGACTTGTCCTTCTCTCACTACTACCCTCTTCTTACTTCTTTGAGATTAATTGCCCAAGATCCCTAGGGGTGATTTAGGGGGACTGGCCAGCATTGGATCTGTAGTGGTCCCTTCCTCCTCCCCCTCCTTCTCCTCAGACTCAGTGAACACATAAAGGGTCCTTCCAACTTCTCCTTTCATTTGTTGTAAACTTGCTCATAGTGATAGATGCTACAAGGAGCCTCTCCTCCGTCAATTATTTCTACTAATTCAAAACAAAACAGCACGGCTCTGTGGCTTCTTGTATTGTATTTCATTTCCTGGAAAATGCACTTTATATTTATAGAGAAAAGGTGAAAACATGTTAATCAAGGAGCGAAAACTTTCTAGCCATTGAAAAACCGTCAAAGAATTTTTACCAATGACGGGACCTTTTGCCCACCCCTAATCATTATAATCAGACATCATTAGGTCATCTTAAATTCTAGAGATTTATCCGATGCATTGAGAAAAAAATATGCTGGAGGTTTCATTAGTATTCAGAGAAATCAATGAGATTGTATTTTTGTAACCTGTGTTACATAGTAACATAGTAAATTAGGCTGAAAAAAAAATACAGGTCCATCAAGGTCAACCTTTTGTCACGGTACTCAATGAAAATGCAAGATACTTGTACATATAATGAATTCCACCTTATTAAATAATCACAGGTAAACAGAGTTAAGTGGACCAAAACCTAGGGTGGGAATAACCCCAAATCTAGAGCAAGAGTTTCCTATCAGAAATAGGAGACTGCTCAAGGGGGTCTCACTAGAGAAAGCTAAGAACCAGGGATATGACCCAGCAGGACTAGGATAGAAACAGGTAACGGCAATCCCCAGAGGCAGCAGGAGTAACTACTCAGCCAGAGCCACAGGTCACAGGCCACAGAATGGCTAGTCAAGCTACACCAAGTGGTCAAGCACGGAGCTGGTAGTCAGCCAGAGCCATAGGTCTGCTCCATAATGAATAGTTAAACTTAGCCAAGGGTCATACATGGTGCAGTTAGTCAGCCAGAGCCACAGGTCAGCACCAGAATGGATAGTCAGAGTACGCCAGGTGTCAAACATGGATCAGACAGTCAGTCAGGCAAGGGTCATACATGGAGCAGATAATCAGTCAGGCAAGGCAACGGTCAGTACAAGATCAGCAAAGCAACAATAGCTACTGAGCTGGACACCAACATAAAGGCAAATGAGCCCGGTGTCCAGGAAGCTAATATACCTATTGGCCAAACCGATAGGAGGAGCACATTCAAGCCCCGGGTCTAAAGAAGCGGTGCGCGCGTCACCCAGGATCTCCTCTGATGCCCGCCCACATGATGAGCAAGGAATGCGGAAGTTATCCACATAATGAGACGTGGCATGAGCTGTAAGGAAGCACAGACGCGGCCGTCTCCCAGCTGCCAGCCACGAGGTAAGACACTGCTGTAACAGTACCCTCCCCTCAATGACCCCTCCTCTGCAGACAGGGCCGTGGCTTCAAAGGAAAATGAGAATGAAAGACTTGGATGACTGCACATCCCTAGAAGGAATCCAGGAACGTTCCTCCGGACCGTAACCACTCCAGTGCACCAGATATTGCAACTGCACATTAACTCTCCGTGAATCCAAAATACTCTGTACCTCATACTACTCATGATATCCAACCCTGGCAGCAGCAGGGCAGACAGGAGCAGAGGTATAATGAGTGCAAACAAGGGGTTTAAATAAAGATACATGAAACATATTGTGAATGCGCATTGTGGCCTGAAGATCAAGGAAATAAGCCACTGGATTGACCCTATGAATGACACGGAAGGGACCAACAAAATGAAGGGCCAGTTTCCTACACGGTACCTGGAGGTTAAGGTTGTAGGAAGATAACCAAACTCTCTCTCCCACCTGGAAGGTTGGGGCTGGCAATCACCGATGGTCTGCTTGCCTCTTTTTTCATTGCATAGAACCACGTAGGGTACTCTGCCCAGTACCGAAGAGGAACGGAGTGCCCTCAAATGCTCTTCAAGAGCCGGAATATCTTGTGCTTCAAAAGACTCAGGAAGTATAGATGGTTGGAAACCATAATTTACCAGGAACCCCCCGTTCCAGGACAAGATGTCACATGTGCACCAGTCAATCCTAGGATTATGCTCCTGCAACCAATGGAACCCAAGGACAATAACAGTGGAGAATTAATCACCTGTAACTGCAGTGTCTCCTTATGAAGTGCCCCTACCATCAAAGACAAGGGAAGCGTCTCATGAGTAACGTGCAAGGGTTGTAGGGGCCTTCCATCTATGGCCTCAATTGCCAAAGGAGAAGAGCAGAGTTGCAAAGGAATGGATTGTTTGGCCGCAAACTCAGCATCAATAAAATACCCTGCAGCACCCAAGTCTAACAAGGCTGGGGCTACCACCTATGAATTGGCCCAAGAGAAAATAAACTCAAGAATGAGTTTACCATGTTCCACCTCCAGGGACTGGGAAATTCCACCCAGGGTCTGTCCCTGACAGGACCCTAGGTGCGAACGTTTCATGGCTGAACGGGGCAGGTCCGCAAAATGTGCCCAGGTTTACCACAATACAGACAAAGGGCCTCCCTCCTATGGAAGGCCCTCTCCTCCACCGATAGGTGAGTGAACCCCAGCTGCTATCACGGTGCCCGTGATTCCTTGTTTACATTTTTTCTGTCAGTTATCCAATGTAAGGTCCTCATTGGTAGCCCGCCCAGTATAGCCTTTATATACTGGGATCCTGCACCTCACACTGCCCTTTCATGTTGTTCCTGTGCCAGTGCTACGTTTGTTATTGAGGTTTTCAGTGTACCGACTTGGCTTGCCTGACTACTCTACTGTTCCTGTTCCTGCGCCTGTGTACCGACCCAGACTGCCTGACTATTCTCCAGTGATCATTCCTGTGTATCGACCCGGCCTGGCTGACGTTCCTGCTCCTGGATTCCGACTCGGCAGATCCCCGTCGTGGTCCTGATCGCCGCGGCAACATTCTGACTTCCGGTGCCTTACTTTGTTTGGCACCTCTGCACCCGCAGGCTTGCCTAGTATTCCCTTTTGGCTTTACAGAGTGCCTCTGGACTAGTCCTCCATTCCGCATAACCAGTTGCCAGTGTTGCCTCCGTGATTGCACCAGTATATTGCCATTGGTTTGTTCCACCCTGCCAAAACCGGTTGCAAGTGTTACCTTCGTGATAGCACTGGTACATTGCCATTGGTTTGCTCCAATCTGTCAAAACCGGTTGCAAGTGTTGCCTCCGTGATAGCACCAGTACATTGCCATTGGCTACGATCTACTCTATCAAAACCGGTTGCAAGTGTTGCCTCCGTGTCTGCACCGGTAGCTCTCCTGTTTACTTCAGTGGACTGGTACTCGCTGTGAACTCAGTCTTTGGCGTGTTCAAGAACCAGCTTATTACCTGCATAGATGGGACTGTTTTCATTTCTTGATGAATGTTAACGCCTGCATTGCTGTAACCTGGAAACCACATTGCTGTAACCTGGAAACCTTATCATCTGCCTGACACATGTCAGCATAAACTGTTTGTCTCCTATATTTGTGCTGGACCTGTGTGGGCCTAATTAACCTGTCGTGTGTCTGTACTATAAGTTTTATATTACAGGACCTGTGAGGGTTCTTTATGTATTATTGTATTTAATAAAACTGTTTTTTATCCTAACTCTGTGTCTGTGCGTCAAACAAACTGTTACAGCTGCATAGGCTCACTGCCGACAGGGTCAGAATCAAGAGGCATGGGTGGGTGAGCAAAGTTAGGTGCCAGCCGAGAAGGAGGCCTAAGCAGACGCTCCCTAAAAGATGGTCTCTCCCTGATCCTGGTATTGATCAGGATTGTGAATGTAATTAATTTGTCCAGATCACTGGGCAGCTCACGGGCTGCAATTTCATCCTTTATTGTGTCACTCAAACCTTGGGAAAAGGCGGCTATGAGGACCTCATTGTTCCAAACCACCTCCACCGCCAGGGTACGGAATTTGATTGCGTACTCTGCCACTGTTCGTGTGCCCTGCCGAATGGTCATGAGGTGCTTGGCAGCAGAGACTACACTGGCCAGAACATCGAACACCAGCCAAAACAAGGCCACAGACTCTGTAAAGCTGTAAATAATAGGTTTGTCCATCTCCCATAATGGATTGGCCCATGCCAATGCTTTGCCCGACAGGAGCGAAATCATGAAGCCGACCTTACTTTGCTCATTAGGGAAGGCTTGAGGTACCATCTCTAGGAATATGCCCAACTGGTTGAGGAACCCACAACACAGCGTTGGGTCACCCTCATAGCGCTGAGGGAGTGGAGCAGAACCTCTGATAACATTGGCTTCAGGAGCCACAGGAACAACCGGTGCCGGAGTAGAATCGGAGTAGGACACCAGTTACCGAACAGGCTGATCAAGATGAGCGGTGCGGTTTAGGTGAGTTTGCATGGCTAAAGCTAGCTGATCAATACGTTGATCCTTCTTCTCCATCCTGGCCAAAATGCTCTGAGCAGGTGGGTTCCCAGTACCATATGTACTCATGGCCATTATGGTACTCGATGAAAATGCAAGAGACAAGTACATATAATGAATAACACCTTATTAAATGAGCACAGGTAAACAGAGCTAAGCGGACCAAAACCTAGGGGGAGAATAACCCCAAATCTAGAACAAGAGTTTCCTACCAGAAATAGGAAACTGCTCAAGGGAGTCTCACTAGAGAAAGCTAAGAACCGGGGATATGACCCAGCAGGACTAGGATAGAAACAGGTAATGGCAATCCCCAGAGGCAGCGGGAGTAACTAGTCAGCCAGAGCCACAGGTCAGCACCGGAATGGATAGTCAGACTGCGCCAAGGGGTCAAACATGGAGCTGGTAGTCAGCCAAAGCCACAGGTCTGCACCAGAATGGATAGTCAGACTTAGCCAGGGTCATACATGGATCAGAGAGTCAGTCAGGCAAGGATCATACATGGAGCAGATAATCAGCCAGGCAAGGGTCAGTACAAGATCAGCAAGGAAACAAGAGCTACTGCACTGGACACCAACGTAAGGGGCGAATGAGCCTGGTGGTCCAGGCAGCTAATAAACCCATTGGCCAGGCCGATAAGAGGAGCACACAACAAGCCCCGGGTCTAAAGATGCGGTGTGCGCGTCACCCAGGATCTCCTCTGTGCGCCCGCATGACAAATAAGGAATGCGGAAGTAATCCGCATTATGAGATGTGGCCTGAGCCACGAGGAAGCACGGACATGGCTGGCTCCCAGCTACTGGCTGCAAGGTAAGGCACTGCCATAACACTTTTGCCTCATAACCAGAGACATGAGAATTATATAGCTTTCCTGCTGCCAAATGTTTTAATCTATCATAACTTACTGTTTTGTGTACTAATACACAGTATAACCCTGTATATTCCCTTTTGAAAGAAATGTATCTAATTTTCTCTTAAATGTATCCATTGTATCCACCATAATCACATCCTTGGGCATGGAATTCCATAACTTAACATACTCCACATTTCCTCTGCTGAATTGAAACCTCATTTCCTCTAATCTCAAGGGGTGACCCTTGGTTATTTCTTCAGGCCTTAGAATGGATAGCTCACCAGAGAGATCCTTGTATTCACCTCTTATATACATTATGTACATCGTGATAAGATATCCTTTTAGTCACCTTTTCTGAAGAATAAACCAAGTTTGTCTAGTCATTCCTCAGTCCTCCATTCCCTTAATTAATCTTGTTGCTCTGCATTGTACTCTCCCCAGTTCTAGAATATCCATTTCAGAATTGGTGCACAAAACTGCACTGCATATTCAAGGTGAGGTCTTACCAACGATTTGAACAATGGAAAAATAATGTTAACCACTCTGCTTCAAAACCCCTTTTTTATGCCTGGCAGGACTCTGTTTGCTTTTGCTACTGCTGTTTGACACTGGTCTCTGTTTCCAGTTCTCAAAGATTCCCAGGTCTTTCTCTAGCAGTGAGTCCCTTAAAATGATTCCATTAAGTTCATAAGTAGCAGTGGGATTTTTTCTTCCAAGATGGAGAAAAATCTAATGGTCTTGTGGTTTTCACAAATTATCTCGCAAGAACAAAATGGGACTCTTCACCCATACCTACTTATAATGTCTACATGTCTACCTCCTGTTATTGATTGGATTTAGGAGGGATAAATACTTTATTTTATTCATCATAGAGTGTTCCCATGCGGTCTGTTTTGTTTTTCTTTCAGTATATTCTTCATGTACTTGCATCACCAAAGCATACCCAAGGACCAAACTATGTTCAGTATACAGAGGCCAAGGGAGTGAGAAAGCACCATTAGTAAACAAAAATACAAACTTTCAAGCTGTGAAGAAAGAACTACAAGCAAATGGTGGAAATCTTCTGATCTTCAGAGGTATAAGGGTAAACAAATATAGCAACCCTCCCTTGAGTGTGGTTATACTGAAATATAGACTTTGTACTTTTCAAAACAGCCTGTTTTGTATGACTAGTGGGTCAGTGACCTTAGAGAATTATTTTGCTCATCTATAGTGTAACCTATGGGAGGAATTGTAGTTGCTGATGATGAAGGACTGGTTTATACCACACAAAAATTAATAACTAGGATTGGAAATAAATAAAAATAAAAAAATGTACACACTGACTACTTATATCTTTCAGTGGGCAGTTTGGACTGAGTGTAGCAGATTTACTTAGCAGTAAAGTGCATCTGGTGTCAGCAATTAGTCAGCAAGTGGCAGGCTAGGTTTTAATGATTGGGTAATCACTCACAGTGCAGCAATGATCAAGACAGCAATTTGGAACTCTGGCTGACATTTGAATCCTTTAATCTGTATCTAGTGACAATCACTTGTGTCACATGATATCCTCACTGAGCTATTTCCTCTGATTGGCACACACATCATTTACCAGTCTTCATCATGACCATCCACCACAAACTGGCCAGTATTCTGTATTGTCAAATAATGTATAGAAAATGTTTCAATTTGCACAATAGCATAAAAATATAAATAAGAGACATCTCGGTTTACGTGGTTTATGTGGTGTTTCTCAGTCTGTGACAGTTTCTGGCACCTAATACAACCAGTTATGCTGTGCTTTCCATTTACTCCAAAGAGAATATTTATAGCTTGATGCTCTCCTCTAGAGCTAAAAGATTAATGCTTCTTACACAGGAATACAGTTAAATGTACATTATTATTTGAAAATGCTTTTATTTGTGCCCGTATACCCAGAATTGCATTGAATAAAGCAGTGTCCTGATACTAAAGTATCTTTGTTTCTTTAATGTACTTTCTTTTTCTGCTTACTTGGATGACCTTATTTGAGCAATCATGTGAGTTCTACCTCTTTCTTCCAGATCAAAATGCTGCAGTATGGTGATGCTTTATGGAAGAACTTTCTCCACTGAGCACCTCTGATCTGGACAGACAATGAATCTTGATGAGAAAACCAAGGAGTAAATATATAGAAAAACAGGAAACCCTGCAAAAGTAGCACTCATCAGACACTAATCAAGCAGTTAGGTAAATGGAAAGTGTAAATAAAACTTAACTTTTATTAACAAAGTTTACAATTAAAATCTTAATTAGAAGAAGAGCGATTTTTTGTATATCTGCTACCGAAACTATGAAAAAATATATCACTGATAAAACTCTAGTGTATCTACAGGGAAGTGTACTGCCGGGGCATAAATTCCAGCTTGCCTTTACTTACATGTTGTTACAATAAGTATCAAAACTAATTAAATGTAACCAGTGTCAAAAGTAAGTTGGATGTCCCTAAATGCCTTTGCACAGACGAATAGTATCAAAGCATTGAGCCGATTAGGATATGGCACTACACTCTATATCTCTGATACTACAAAGGCAAATAATATCGGAGCAAACCACCTGCCTGACATAAAACTAAAAATGCCGGGGCATAATCCGGCTTGCCAAAAAATTAGGAAATGGTCAAAGCCCTATTTGTCGGCCCTACAAAGGGCTATTAACCCCTACCTAACTCTAAAAAAGAAAGAAAAAATGCCGGGGCACATACCGGCTTGCCGTTACAAAAAACCCCGCCTAACACTAATAGCTAATGTGCCGGGGCATATACCGGCTTGCCAAAGATTTAAATTCTATTACCAGCCCTAAAAAGGGCTATTGTATCAACTGACTTCGGAGACAAAAAAGCTATTCTCTAAAAAACAAAGTCAGAGAAAAGATAAGTTTGCCAACGCGCGTTTCGCTACAAAGCTTCTTCTTTAGGGCAAAACCAGAAAACCAATCACCAACTATCACTATTTATAATCACAATATAATTGGCTACAAATGATTGACAGGCTCATTAGCCACTAAAACAAAGCCAATTATTAAGCCGTAGGACTGGATAATGTGATTTGATTGCCATCTATATTGACAAATCAAAAACCGCCTCCCAATATTGGTGTGTGGAAATCATTAAAATATAAGATCAAAAATGAAAATAACCTTTGATCTTTCAAAGCATAACTAAACTACTTGGTTGAAAAAGTATAAAAGATACCGGGTCAACATAGATACATAAAAGAAGAAAAACACGGCTTACTAGAAAAAGAGAGAGAGAGACCTACACCTTTTGTAATAGAAAACAACAATGTAACAGTAAAAAGGGAGGATAATCTCTCTTTATGAATTTTGTGAACAAAAATAAAATATGATAGGGACAATTATGTTGATTAAGTCCAATCTTAATTAAATCTACACATAAAGAGTAGCGAACATCTTGAAACGCCTCTAAGCCGTCAAAATGATATTATAAATGTGCTTGCAATATCATCTCCTCATTCAAGCCGTGTGGATTCAAAGTGCCCAGTCTAAAAATCCATTTGTTCTCATTCTGAAGTAAAAGAGTATTCACATCACCTCCTCTAATGCCCAATTTCACCTTTTGTGTGCCCAAGCCTGAAGCACTTTGTTGTTACTCCTATGGTGGTCCAAAAAATGCCTAGCCACCGATGAAACTTTCTTATCCGGATTAGAAATATCCCTCGGAGCATTGGCTATATCATGGGCATGCTCACGGATCCTCACTGTGAGTTTACGTATGGTCTTACCAACATATTTGAGACCACAGGGACATTGAAGACAGTATATCACCGATTTTGTCTGACACGTGATGAAATCTTTAATAACAAAAGTTTTTCCAAATCTATCCGTGACTGACTTTACAGTCTGCATGTGTTGGCACCCTACACAGTGGCCACATGGATGAGAACCACTAAAGCTAGATACTCTGGAAGATGTCAAATGACTATGCACCAGATTATCCCTCAAGTTAGGTGCTCTTCTCCAACACATAGAGACTTTATTATCTAAAATCGTATTCAGATCCCTATCCATGGTGAGTAAATGCCAATGCTTGTTAAGGATCTGGACCAGTGAAATAGCTTGACAGTTAAATGTGGTAATAAAACGAATTTTGGAATCTCTCTTATTTTATTGTTTCTGGTTGAACAGCAGGTAAGGTCTTGAAGTATACAAGGCCCGTTTATATGCCTTTTTAACACAAGTCTTACTATAATCTCTTTTAATGAAATGTGCTTTAAGTTCATCAGCTCTAATTTTGAAAGTGCCCACATCGCTACAATTCCTTCTAAGTCTTAAAAATTCCCCCACAGGGATATTAGCTTTCACAGCCAAAGGGTGGTGACTGCCATTATGTAACAAACTATTTGTAGCTGTCTTCTTCCGAAATAAATCAGTTTTAATGATATCATTAGGACCCTTATAAAAATGAGATACGATGTAAATCAAAATCCAAAGTCAATCTCAAATTCATATCATTAGTATTTAATGTCAGAATAAACTGTTGGAGAATATCTGCGGGTCATTCTCAGAGGATAAACAGATCGTCTATGTATCTGAGCCAGAGGAGGATGTGTTTAGTATATTGTTGATAAACATCTGTAAACACAACTGTTTCCTCCCACCAGCCCAAATACAAGTTGGCATACGATGGAGCACATGCACTCCCCATTGCTGTCCCGCGTACTTGTAAAAAGAATTTGTCTTGAAAGACAAAATAATTTTTCTTTAATATAAAAGAAAGTAAATCCAAAATAAACTGCTTTCTATTAATGGGAAGGCTAGTATCTCTTTGTAGAAAAAAATCTACAGCAGTAAGTCCATACTGATGGTCAATAGAGGTGTACAATGCCTCAACATTACATGTAACTAAATAGGTTTGAGGACTGATGGGTAATGTTTCCAAACGAGACAAAATATCAGATATGTCCCTAATGTAGGAGTTTAAACCCACAACATATGGTCTCAAGAGAAAATCAATGAACTGACTTGCATTTTCTGTCAGAGACCTATTACCTGATATAATGGGTCTCCCTGGTGGTACAGCACTATTTTTGTGAACTTTTGGCAAAAGATATAAAGTGGGTACCCTGGGAGAGTCAATTGATAAAAAGGTCAATTCAGAGTCTGTTATACTTCCTTCACGATGTTCATGCGCTAATAAACCCCTATACATCTCTAGATATTGTTCTGTTGGATTGCCCAGGAGTGGTTTATAGCACAATCTGTCACTCACTTGCGACATACATATCCAGAGGCCATAGAACAATGTTGCCTCCCTTGTCAGATGGCTTTATTACAAATCTTTCCAGAGTTTAATAGAGCATTAGTGATATATTTTTTTCATAGTTTCAGTAGCAGATATACAAAAAATTGCTCTTCTTCTAATTAAGATTTTATTGTAAACTTTGTTAATAAAAGTTGTTTTATTTACACTTTCCATTTACCTAACTGCTTGATTAGTGTTTGATGAGTGCTAGTTTTGCAGGGTTTCCTGTTTTTCTATATATTTGCTCTATTTCCCTGTAGCACCTTCAACTTTCAGGATTTTTTTAGGTGTTGGGAGGTTCCTTTGATCACAAATTTGGGTGAGTGCACTGGGTTATATATTTGAAAACCAAGGAGTACTGGACTGGAGCACAAGTAAGTAAATTAGAAGCTCATTAATATTTCTTCACTCAAAGTGCCAAAAGGGTAGGCATGTCACCACTCCCTGCTTACAATGCTTGATAATCTGTTCTTTCTTAAATTTTAGGGTTTTTTTTCCTTCCTATTTCTATTCCCTCTCTGTAAGTACTCTGTACTAGTCTGCCTTTCAGCCATACCAACAGTTAGTAACCATCCATATCCATATCATATACAAAAGTACAAAACTTAAAGGCCACTATTTGCTGGTTAATTATAATAGTATCAGTTTATTTGAGCTCAATGAGATCTGACACACAAATAGTGGCATACTAGTAAGTGAAGGCCGAACTGCAAGGAAAATTTTGGGCTCCCTCATCTTTCACACTATGGTTAATTTTAGTTCCTCTATTGTCCTCTTGGATGCTAGATTAATCTAGAAAGCATTACTGTGTTTTCCTCCTGTCTGTGCGATACAGGGATTATACACCAACCAGATAGTTTATAACTTTTTGTCCCACCACTAGCTACGCTGATACTGCTGAAGAGAAAGGAGCCATCTCAGTTATTGGTGGCACGCTCAGAAGATAAGCTTTCCAACTGGTGCATGATCCCTGCATTACATGGACAGGCAAACAGCTCAAGGGATGCTGAGAGACTTACTGGAATTGGTACAGCACTAAGAGCTGTACCGTGGAATGCAAAGAGATGAACTAGAATTGGTACAACACTAAGAGTTGTACCAAGGGACACCAAGAGATGTACTGGAAGTTGTACATATATAGTTATTGCTTAAAACATGCTTATGATAAGGACTATAAGAACAGGAATGATCCAGTGAGTTAGTACTGAACAAAGAGAGTTACTAGTAATGAACACTGTTTGTTATGTAATCATTTTTCATTGCAAGCATTGCGTACTATATCTATACTCTGCTTAGATAATGGGTTTTATTCTAGTCTTACTACAATATATCTGTAGTTGCTATTTTTAGCTATGCTATAATAAATATATTGTTATGCTTTACTTTATACCTGACTCTCAGCCCTTTCTAGTGTTCTCACTAGTTCTCTTATAATAGTGTGAGACCATTCTACAAGATAACTTATAGCTGTTTGGTGCACTGGCACTTAGAGAAGGGAATAGCTATTCCTCATAACATTATCTTGGAAGAAAGCTTTATTACCATCACACTATAAAGAAACTCTGCATTGATCCCTTTCATTCTAGAGGTGCCAACAGGACATTGTAGACTACTGTAGCAATGAATGTGTTTTGGTCTTCCTACTCTGCTTCTTAAGATGCTGTGTGCAGGTCCAAATTGTAGAGGCTTCCAGGGTGACTCTGAGACACTGATATGGAGGCATTATAGAACAGGTGGCAAATGTGTGTCACAGCAACTTTCTTCCACTCCATGTGGTCCCTATCCATCCCAGCCAGTCAGCAAAATATGGTTCTTAGTGACTGACCAAGTGATGAACTTGGTTCCCCTTGTGTCAAAAGCATAGCAGTGTTTCCACCCCTACACACACATACACACACAAATACACATGCACAAAACACTCAAAGGAAATATACAGTGAAGAATCTCTATACATATCTTGCAAGTCTAACTCTAATTACCAGACAAAGTGACAAAGTAAAGATCCAATAAACTAAAGAATTTGATGAAAACGAAAAGTGACATAAAACAGAAAGCATGGGAAAAAACATTAATCATACAAAATGCATATAACGGTCATGTTCTCATACTTATGAGAATAAGTTGGATTCTATGGGTATGTGTACATGAAAAATATGCAAAACAAATAGGAAACAAAAAGCCATAAAACAGAAGAGAACACCTCCATTAGTGACCATCTTGTGAGTGAAGGCAGAGGACATACATTACAAATAAAGTGGTGGGTTCATAGTTTACTCTAGAATAAACAATACATGCAGACAGGCACACTGAAAAGTGAATGTGGAGTAAGTTACTAAAACATAAAGAAAATAAATGTATTGATAGGTAATACAATGCATTGTAAAATAGTGAATGTGGACTAAGTTACTAAAACATAAAGAAAATAAATGTATTGATAGGTAATACAATGCATTGTAAAATATATAGTCATGCATTACAGAATATGCCATTTTTGTGCCACCTGGTCAAAAATGTCAATTCTCAGGAATGGTCATAAATCTATAGTAAGTAATAGAGACATTGGTAAAGGTAAATGAAGAGCTATTGGTCGTTTGTAGCCTGAGGACAGAGAGGGGATATCCTAGTATGATCTCATATCATAATTTGCACTGGAACTGATTTCTTAGCCCTACAGCTTCCAAATTACTGAGCTACATATTCCAAAAATTCTTCCCGTAATGACTCTTGTTATAAAGAGAGAGCAAATGGGACATACATGAGGGTACTTTTCTCTACACCATTTTAATTTATGTAATAACAAGGTTCATTGATATAACTTTGCTCAATTTCTGCTTGCATGGTGAGGTATTTGGCACTTGTGGAAAATAAAGTCTTATTGACAGCAGAGCGTAACAACATTCATCAAACCCAATGAGCAGGAGCAAGAATAGGAGCCTCGTGTCAGCAGAGATTTGGAGGTGTGATTGCATTGTTTACAGGCAGAAACTCTTAAGTGAACTAAAAATGAAAATAAAATTACTGAAAATGTTAAAAATGTTGCCTACCACGTGTTAACAGGGAATTTAAATAGTCTGCAATGAATGGGCATCACTGGCATATTATACCATGGCTGGGTTTATCCACTGAGTGCCAGTGAGCGATCCAGTGCAATGCATAGAATACTACTATGGTACTCAGAGGGTTAAAGGCTTAATTACAAAATGTTTTTATATATGACATGTTGTCTTTCCAGGTGAAATGCATTTTCTGTAGGCTTGGATTTGAGGAGTTTGTGAGACAATTTGAAATTCACTTTTCTTGTTAACCTGTGACAGTGTTCGTGTTTTATTGCCTCTAGGTCTAGAAAGATTATGTCCATAACACAAGAGAAGAGCTGCGTAGATGTGTCAGCCCGATATTCTTGGGGTAATTAAGTGAACCAACCAACATTTTCTGCTACATCTATTGTACCTACATAAATTGGAACTGCATAGAGAAAATATAACAGAATCTGTTAAAATAGGGATAATACTGATATTATAAACATGCTAACCTTCACTACAGTATTGTTTTCTTTAATATTACCATACATAATAAAACTTGTTATTTGCTGACTATCTATACAATTCTTGGCTTACTAATATCAAAACTATCAAAAAGTCTTTTGCTACAACATGTTATAAAAAACACATAAATATTTCTATGTATTCACTTTGAAAAAGTAATTTGAATACTTGTTAATTTTCTAAGATTTATTGCAAATTACAACTTTCATAACAAAACTTTTTTTTTCCCAAATGGAATACTTTACCATGAGCAATGAAATTTTAAGTGACTAGGGATTCCAGAGAACATATGTTTCAAATCCCAAACAATAGCTCTGTTTTGTTGGCACTCATCAATAATGAATTTTTTAACCCACATGTAAAGATTGTTTAAATTAGTCTGCCAATTCTCTAATTGATCTGAAACTTATGTTTTGTCAGTGCTATCAACATATTGATGATTTTGTACAGCTGCAAGTGCAGAGACTGTTATTTAAGGGGGGGGGGTCAAACATAAGCTTTTTTTAAAGAAAAGAAGGTCCAAAAGGAGCTTTTGTGGATACAGTTTTGTTAATGGCAAACAAATGTAATTTTATGGATGTAATTCATACATCATTAATGGCAGTACTATTGAACTAAATAATCCTCATTGCAAAATGTATGTCAGCTGCAACAGTGCTAATTTACTCATAGAATCTAGAAAATCCATTAAGCCTTTGTAAGTGAGGTTTCTGTTAGAGTTTAACTTTGGAATTTTAATCATAATTTGAGTTGGTGACAATAGACAGAAAACATGGGGTATAATCATTCCTAGTGTTTTCTTTTCTTTAATTGTGTTAAATGCTTCTATATTTATAAGTTGTGTATGGCTATATATGTATTGAGGATCAGTTTTTTACTGAGTCATGCATTTGTTACTTATAATTCTCATTTTAATAACAGACACTGAATGCCTACTAAAAATAAACATATTTGGAACATATTTGATTGCATATATTTCCTTTATACTGTGGACTAGGGATGGGTGAAAAGTCAATATTTTCTAGTGGGAAATGCTTTGAAACTGAGACTGAGCTAATTTTCCATTTGCAATATAAGAAAAAACAGGCAGAAATCTGTGTCAGCCTAGAGTGGGAAAGAACAACCATTACCCAATAGGCAGTTTCAAGCTGCTCCACTCCAATGTAACAGATAACTGCAAAAGGTCTCACTCCAGGCAGCAGAGAAATTGAAGTGGTGCCACTTCCACTCAGCAGACAAGTTCAAACAGTCTCCACCAGCAGATGATTAAAGCAATAGGCCAGAGTAATGCCACCTCCACCACTGGCCAACAGTGCTTGTGCAGATATGTGGCAATATGTCTCCATGCATTGCACTTTGTTGTTGAGAGCAAGAAAATGCAGGGCATAAGGGAGCATAGGAAGACAGTACACCATGCAAAGGTTAGCTGAGAAAGTATACTCTTTTAATTAAGTGTACAGTAAGTTAGACACCCACCATTAAATGACCAATTTATATGTTTCAAAACTACAAGGATCTTAGTCAGTGACTGACAGCATCTGATTTCTTGAGGGATGGTTTAACATAAACAGCACTTTGAGGTTCTTCTTGGTAATTTAGAAGTGCTTTATGAGTTGTTCTTGGTAATTTAGAAGTGCTTTATGAGTTCTTCTTGGTAATTTAGAAGTGCTTTATGAGTTCTGATGTATAGGTTCTGTGATCCATTCTCAGGTTAGCTATTAAGTTGGAACGAGTGTCATCAAACACAAAACCATCTTTAAGTAGCGGTGTTAAAGACATTAGTCTTTTGCTTCTTGCAGTTTCTTAAAGTGACCTACAGCTTTTTGGGATTGTCTCTTAAAAAATCTCCATACGTATTGTGGAATGCCAATGACATGAGCTCCTCTGCAGCTGTACTTTGCTAGTACTGACAGAGTCAGTTTTGGCAGTGGCTGCTGCTGTCTTCTGATGGGAAGAATACCCAATGAGTTCTTGAAGACATGTAGTCTGTACTCTGCCCACTTGTCCACATATCTGTGACCAGGTTAAAATTCTTTTCATAAGATGCTTCCAGACCAATCACTAGCTTGTACAACTCTGTCAAAGCCATTCTTGGAATATAATTACAGTTTGGGGATGGCAAGTGTAACTTAGGGTCCCCTGCTGTCACACTTGGCATCATCTCCTCCTCCCCCGCCCTCTTGAGAATTATAAGACACACTGACAGCAGGTTCAGCATTGGCAGCAGGCACAGGAAGCTGACCTGTTCTTCTCACACTACTACCTTCTTCTTCCTCCTGAGAGATAAATTTCCCCAAGATCACTAAGGGTGATATAGGGGGACTGGTTAGCTCCTCCTCAGACTCACTGGATGAGTAACAGTCCTTCCAGGTCCTCCTTTTATTGTTATTAAACCTGCTCAGACTGATAGCAGTCACTATGAGCCTCTCCTGCATCAATATTGCTATAAATTTCACAGTACAACAGCCTAGCACCTCTCGCTCACTCTGTAGCTGTTTGTATTGTGTTTCACTGCCTAGAAAAAGGCAAGTTTTTATAGCAAAAATGCAAAAAACACATTACTGAAGGGGCAAAAACTTTCTAGCCATTGAAAAAATAATGAAGAATTTCTGCCAATGGGCGAAAACTGTGAAGATTTTAATCATTGTATTTAAATTGGATTTTCCTGTGAAAAGTGGACAACCATGTGGTTTTTGTGGATTTTTTATGGGAAAACAACAGGACATTTTGCCCACCACTATGCAACTTGCTACCCTCTTTGACTCTACACTACTAGATATTGCCATAAACTTTTCTCTCTCTCCCAAGAACTACTCCAGTGGCATTTTCACAGTACTGCAGAGGATGGACTTGGGTTGGCTTCAGAAATCACAAACTCTGCAGCTTGCAGTAAAATAATGAAGCACGTAAGAATCACTGCTGCACCAGTACAGCACCACACCTCAGTATATCCTTCCTTGCTCCTCTGGTTCTAAAGAGGTGTATTTGATTGCGGCTGTGTATGGATGGAGCACACAGTTTGTCAAGATAGACTCTATGTCTATAATTGTCTTGATTATCATGTCAGATGTAGTGTCTGGTCTCTGTAAGTGTCATGAGACTCAGTCTCAGGCTAGCTGGCTGCCTCTTGTCATTCATATCAACACTTTTTTTTGCAGGTGGGGTTTAATTCTCCCTTCCTATCACCCACACCCAGAAAGCAACTTGCGCCTTTCCATCTCTAACACTCTTCTGACACATCAACAAACAGCTAATTTTATTTGTTTATTTGGGTAAAATTGTTAGGAATCAAGTAGAGACTAACATCTAGGGGTTCCTGAAATGTGTCACAGCTTACCTTGATTCCAGCATGATTACAAGCGCGAGGCTTCAAGCAGGCTGCAGGCCTCTGTTTTATCTGTTTGCATACTGTAGTCTCCTCCTACCTACTTCCTCCCTCTGAGCTGCTCTTCCTACTTCCTGTGGAGGGGTTTATAAGGCAGACTGAGGCTTGACTCAGATGCCCTTGCGTTGTTGTTCTTAGGTGAAGTACTTGGGCTCTGTGTGTGACCTGGTTATCGATGAAAACCCACTCTGTGTATGACCTGGCTATTTATGAGAACCCGCACTGTGCATGACCCGGCTAAGTAAGAGAAGCCTCTCTGTGTATGACCCAGATACGTATGAGAACCCTCTCTCTGTGTATGACCCAGATACGTATGAGAACCCTCTCTCGGTGTATGACCCAGCTAAGTACAACAACCCTCTCTGTGTATGATCCAGTGATCATGAGTACCCCTTACTGTGATCAATTTGTTCTTTTGGCCTAAGACAGACCACTGTTGTGGACAGAGAATCTGATTGGTGACTGCAGGCATGAGTCACAGGGTCTCGATATAGTGACTGCAGGCATGAGTCACAGGGTCTCGATAAAGTGACTGCAGGCGTGAGTCACAGGGTCTCTTAGCAGTGATTGCAGGCGTGGGGGCTATTGGCTCTAGTATCCTCGCTCTTGCAGTGTAATTAGTCTCCTTTACAACACCCGTGGGGGGTATTGGCTCTTGTATCCTCACTCTTGCAGTGTAACTAGTCTCTGTTACAACGCCCGTGGGGACTATTGGCTCTAGTTATCCTCTGCTCTTGCAGTGTAATTTGTCTCCGTTACAACGCCCGTGGGGGCTTGTGGCTCTATTATCCTCTGCTCTTGCAGTGCACTTGCTCTCCATTCATGCACCGGTTGGGGTGCCAGTGGCTCTAGCTCAACAACTCTAGCAGAGTATTTTGGCCTCAGTTCCTGCCCAGCATAAGCAGTAGTCTCTGTTCTATACTACTACAGGTGTTTTCTCATCTAGCACCACTTACTGCTCCATTACCATCTTATGGGCGTGTCAAACATACCACAACAAAGACTTATTGATTTATATTGTAACCATTGAGTACCCTTAATGTTACTAATACCTGTCCTGTGAAAGTATATATATTAATTTCTCTGTATACTGGGCCTGAGAGGGCATCTATATGCTACTGTTCATTTCAATTATTCTGTATTGCCTATAGAGGGCGGTCTTTCTTGTTTTATTAATAAAACTGTGTTTTATTCTAACCTGCAGCAATGACAGGCTATGGGCAAAAGGACAGAATATCACGGTGCCCGTGATTGCTCTCCGTGAGCGCTGTGCTGCAGATGACATTGCCATTACTTTGTGGTTGTCGCTCTTAGGTGCATTTGCTATTCTTATAGGCTGATGGTAATTGCCAGAATGAGTCTCCGCCTACATGCTAGGCCTTATAAGCCTCAGCCTGCCAGTACTCCTTTGCCCTTTCTTGGTGTACATGTGCACTAAGCTTTTGTCTTATTCCGATGCTATGATTCTGTGTCTGACTCCTGGCTACGTTTGACTCCAGCTACGTTTGATCCCTGACTAGTTGCCTTCCGCTCCGGACTGACCCTTAGCTCCGTCTGACAACCCGCTCCGGTCTGACCCTTGCTCCATCTGACTACCCGATCTGGTCTGACTCTTGGCTTTGGCTGACTACCCGATCCAGTCTGACTTCTGGCTTTCTATTCAGAAAACCCAAAGGCGCTTGTATGTCATAGGTCTGATCAAGAAATAATAATAAATAATTAAAATAAATTTAAACAATATTTAAAACAATAGAGGGTTTATATGAATATATTTTATCCACAAAAAAATATAAAAATAATAATAATAATAATAATGCACAAATTCTAATATTAGTATGGTTGAGTCCCAAAAATCATCTATGTAGACTAGAAAAGACCAGTCCTCAAAAGAAAAAACTTTGTATGGGATAAAGAGTTAAATCAAAGTTTTTCATTGGGTCAGAATCAGTGTTGCAACAAATTGAGCAGTGTTCCTTTAAATTCCTCTCTTAGTTCTTGGACGCTGCCCGTCTTTCTGGCACTGTGGCTGTGCACTTCCTCACAAAAGTCTTGTGTAGGCTATAGAAACAAAAGAAGAGAGACAGGGCACAGAGCCATCTAAGAGCGAATCTGTATTGTAAGGTAAATTTCCCCCCGCTTCAAATTGCACTCACCAGATTCCAAAGACCTCAAAGCCTTCAAATAAATAAACTCTATCCCTCCGTTTCTTGTCTGGTCTTCACTTAATCCTTCATAGATATTCAATCCAGCATTCTGATTTAGATTATTTTATTATGAAATTATTAAACATGTAAAATTTATATAAGTGTAGTCCAACGCGTTTCGTGTAACTCCAGTACACTTTTTCAAGGACAAAGTTAAAAGTTTACAAATACTTTAAAACATTTAAATATAGTGATCATTACACATACCTTAAACTTCGGAGTTTTAAAAACTCTCCTACTCGCAAGCATTTCCTTCTGACGTTTCATCCCGCTATACTGAGCATGCGCGAAAATCGAATCAACTCTATGGTTAATGTTGAGACTCTATGATGCGTTTCATTGTTGGAACGCATCTTCGATTCGTTCCTATTCCTATATTTTAAAGTAGTATTCTGAGTAGAGATTGAAGGGGAAAGGAGAAGGATTTACTCATCAGAAGGAAAACTTAATTTAAATTAAAAAATAATAATAAATATATATCTTTAAACAGAACATCAAGGAGTAAGAATCGTTAATACAAACCTATAAATGGAGTATATAAATACAATATCCCAAAACTGTATTAAACATGTCACTCTACTATTTAACACAGATACAAAGAGAATGTATATGATCATATGTATAAAAACTTTCCATACGCTTATGAACACACGTATATATATATATACATATAAACCTCTATATCTATGTATATAAATGAACCACATTTCTTCTATAATCGCGGTCCTATATATTCATATAGAAGGCATATATGTGTACATAAAATGTATGGTATGTATATATTCCTATATCCTAAGACATAATAATGTCATTGACTGACCCCTAAGCAGATTACTCTATTACCTCAAGTATCCTAGATCTATCTCCTCATTCATACCATAAGGACTTAGAGTACCTAGTTGGAATATCCAAAAAGATTCTCTTTGACATAGTTTGGTGTATCTATCTGGATGTTGTCTAGGAATATGTTCAATCCCCTGAATTCTAAAATTGTATATTCCTCCTTTTGAACACTGATTAAAATGTGTAGACACACTATGTTCCCTACAGTTTTTTAAGATATTCCTTCTATGTTCTCCTGCTCTCTCTCTCTTAAAGGTCTAGTAGTACGTCCTATATATTGGGCACCGCATCCACAAGTAATCATGTAAATGACATATGCTGTTCCACAGTTGATAAATTGTTCTATATTATACTCTTTTTTGCCATTTTTTTCCTGAAATGTATATATTTTATGTTCCATATGTATGCAATTTGCACATTTATTGACATTGCATCTAAAAGAGCCTTTCACTGGATCCATAGAGTTTATAGTAGCTTGCCTCAGAACTTTTTTCATTCTTTTGGGTTTACTTTTGGCAATAAATGATCTCACATTTTTAGCTTTTCTAAAAACAATTTTTCCTATATTCGGAATATCAAAAGGGGATCTTCTTTTAGGATCTTCCAATTTTTCTTAATAATGTCTGATATTTTAGATGCCGCTGAATTGTATTGTGTGATAAACATTAGAGGGTATTGATTGTTGTTTTTCTTCCTATTATTTTTTGGACATAATAGTGTCTCCCTTCTCAAGGGGCGTGCTTTTTTCATCGCTTTATTCAATAGTTCTTCATCATATCCCCTCTCTTTGAATTTAGTTTTCATTATCTCCCCTTGTTTATCAAAATCTTGTAAATTACTACAATTCCTCCTAAGTCTGTTGAATTGTCCATATGGGATATTCTCTTTCCATTTTTGTAAATGGCAGCTCTCCGCATGTAGATATCCATTATTTGAAACTGGTTTCGTATAGATTGTACTACATATAGTATTTTTATCATGAAACAGGGTTAGGTCCAAAAAATTAATGGACTTTTGTTGAATGTCAGATGTGAAATGAAGTCCTTTTTTATTATCGTTAAAAAAATTCACCATTTGTTGTAATTCTTCAATTTCCCCTTTCCAGATAATCAAAATATCATCTATGTACCTACCATAGAAAACCAGGTTCGCCCTCCATGGATTATTGCCCCAAACTTGTTCCTCTTCCCATTGTCCCATGAAAAGATTAGCATAGCTGGGGGCGAACCTGGTTCCCATGGCAGTACCCTTTGTTTGTAGATAATATTCTTCTTGAAAGACAAAATAATTGTGGTGAAGTATAAATTGGACCCCCTTCAAAATGAATTATTTTTGTATATTTGGTATATTAAGATCTTGTTCTAGAAAATAAGCTACAGCTTGTACGCCTAAACTATGGTCGATAGAGGTATATAAGGCTGTGACATCTAGGGTAGCCCATATATATGTTTCCATTTGCCATTCTATCTTTGATAACTGCCATAATACATGTTGGGAATCTCTGATGTATGATCTTAAATTCACTACATATCTTTGTAAGAAAAAATCCAAAAAAGCTGACAAGTTTGAAGTTAGACTATTAATACCGGATATAATTGGGCGCCCTGGAGGATTTGAAGTATTTTTATGCACCTTTGGGATGTGGTAAAAAAAGGGAGTATCTGGAAGAGGAATTAATATATACTGATATTCCTCTTGACTTATTATATCTTTCTCCCTGGCTTGCTCTAATAATGATTTAAAACTTTTTAAAAATTGATTGATTGGATTAAAATCCAATTTTTTATAAGAGTCAGCATCACTGAGTAGCCTATAACCTTCTTTTATATATTCCCCTGTATTTTGTATAACTAAGGCTCCTCCTTTGTCTGCCTCTCTTATGGTTATTTCATCATTATCTTTCAACTCTCTCAAAGCTAGCGTTCTCCATATGTTAAGTTATGTTGTCTAATTTTAAAATTTTTTATAGTCTCATTATAATCACGTATAACCATTCGATAGAAGGTTTCAATGAAGGGGCCCTTATAGTTAGAGGGATAGAAATTTGATTTCTTTTTCAAATTTGTCCTTAGAAATTTTGGTTCATCTGGTATTTCTCCTGTTGTTTTTTCAATATTCATTTGTATTCCTCCTTCTAGATGAAGCATCTCCAATATTTCCAAGGTTTCATCTTTTGGTTCTTCTAAGTGTGCTTCATTGCTTTCCTTCTTCTTATTGTTAAAAAATCTCTTCAAAGTTAATTTACGTATAAAATTATTAAGGTCTAAAAAGAAGTTAAAATCATTGGGTTTTTGGCTCGGTGCAAAAAATAATCCTTTTCTAAGTAATGTAACTTCTCCACTTGTTAGATGTTTATCTGACAGATTGATTATGCCGTTATTTGTTGTTCTTGGTCCAATTGATTCGTTTTTACATTTTTTTGTTGTTGCTTTTCTTCCTCCTCTACATCCTCTAAATCTGGAACATCCTCTCTTTTTCTTCTCAGTTGTCCTATCGTTTTTGGATTTTCCCACATCTTTAGAATCGGATTTTTCAACTTTGATGTTATCATTGATTCCCTTTCCAAAAAATGTGACACATTTGATGTAGATGGAACCCCTTCGGGTAACATTATAGTTCTTGAACTTAATATTTCTATATTATTTCTCAGACTTTCTTCTGTCTTAGTTGTATTTAGATCAATATTATTCTTTATCTGTCTTCTTTCTTTTTCTTCTTCTTTTTCCCTTTGTGTTTCTATATTTGTGTCTATATGTGTCTCCTCTACACATAATACTGAGTATGGGTTGAATGTTTCTATTGTACTATTTTTCTCTCTGTGTGTTGCATCCCCTTCTCCTTCTTTTGTTTTTGGAAGCTGTGTATTTCTCCTATTTCTTTGTCTATTATTCCCATGATTCTTATTCTTATATTTATTGTAATTCTGATGTTGATATTGTTGTTGTGTTTCGTTAGGATTATTCTTCTTCCCTTCATAATCTCCTTGATCTCTTTGAAATTTATTTTGCTTGCATTCTTTAAGTTCCTTTTCTAACTTATTGATGTTATCATTAACTTGTTTATCTAAATCTTTAAAATGTTGGTTGTCAGTCTTGGGCCCAATCTTCTCATATATATCCTCTATTTCTTTCTCTAGTTTATTTAGAGCTCCTTGTCTATATTCTATAATATGTCTAATCAGACTAAATGAACAATTTTCCAAAATCCTATTCCACTTCTCATTAAAATCTTTATCTTGAAATGAGGATTGTTTTTGTATCCTTAAACCTCTAGGTATGATTTGTTTTTCTAAATAGTTTTCCAAAAGAACCACATCCCACCAATGTCTCAATTCATCTTTAAGAGCTTTTTCTAATTTAGAAAATTGGTTTTTGAGTGGGATGTCTGTATTTGTATCAGTTTCTGAATCTTTGTTTGACTTTAAAAATAATTTGATATTTTGTTTACGAATATTTCTTTGTTCTATGGAATAACACACCATTGTCTAATTCTATTTGTTACTAAGTGGAAATAGGAAACAATTTAAAAGAGAACTCTTAATGTCCTAGAAGTTTATAGAATATCTTAAATTATATAGATCTTAATATTGATCAAACTTTGACCTAGCAGCCGTCAGTAGTACCACTTTGTCACTCTACTTTCAATTCTGAAAACTAGAGTAATATAGACTATCTATTCAGAAAACCCAAAGGCGCTTGTATGTCATAGGTCTGATCAAGAAATAATAATAAATAATTAAAATAAATTTAAACAATATTTAAAACAATAGAGGGTTTATATGAATATATTTTATCCAACAACTCTAGCAGAGTATTTTGGCCTCAGTTCCTGCCCAGCATAAGCAGTAGTCTCTGTTCTATACTACTACAGGTGTTTTCTCATCTAGCACCACTTACTGCTCCATTACCATCTTATGGGCGTGTCAAACATACCACAACAAAGACTTATTGATTTATATTGTAACCATTGAGTACCCTTAATGTTACTAATGCCTGTCCTGTGACAGTATATATATTCATTTCTCTGTATACTGGGCCTGAGAGGGCATCTATATGCTACTGTTCATTTCAATTATTCTGTATTGCCTATAGAGGGCGGTCTTTCTTGTTTTATTAATAAAACTGTGTTTTATTCTAACCTGCAGCAATGACAGGCTATGGGCAAAAGGACAGAATATCACGGTGCCCGTGATTGCTCTCCGTGAGCGCTGTGCTGCAGATGACATTGCCATTACTTTGTGGTTGTCGCTCTTAGGTGCATTTGCTATTCTTATAGGCTGATGGTAATTGCCAGAATGAGTCTCCGCCTACATGCTAGGCCTTATAAGCCTCAGCCTGCCAGTACTCCTTTGCCCTTTCTTGGTGTACATGTGCACTAAGCTTTTGTCTTATTCCGATGCTATGATTCTGTGTCTGACTCCTGGCTACGTTTGACTCCAGCTACGTTTGATCCCTGACTAGTTGCCTTCCGCTCCGGACTGACCCTTAGCTCCGTCTGACAACCCGCTCCGGTCTGACCCTTGCTCCATCTGACTACCCGATCTGGTCTGACTCTTGGCTTTGGCTGACTACCCGATCCAGTCTGACTTCTGGCTTTCTATTCAGAAAACCCAAAGGCGCTTGTATGTCATAGGTCTGATCAAGAAATAATAATAAATAATTAAAATAAATTTAAACAATATTTAAAACAATAGAGGGTTTATATGAATATATTTTATCCAAAATAAAAATATAAAAATAATAATAATAATAATAATGCACAAATTCTAATATTAGTATGGTTGAGTCCCAAAAATCATCTATGTAGACTAGAAAAGACCAGTCCTCAAAAGAAAAAACTTTTGTATGGGATAAAGAGTTAAATCAAAGTTTTTCATTGGGTCAGAATCAGTGTTGCAACAAATTGAGCAGTGTTCCTTTAAATTCCTCTCTTAGTTCTTGGACGCTGCCCGTCTTTCTGGCACTGTGGCTGTGCACTTCCTCACAAAAGTCTTGTGTAGGCTATAGAAACAAAAGAAGAGAGACAGGGCGCAGAGCCATCTAAGAGCGAATCTGTATTGTAAGGTCTTTGAGGTCTTTGGAATCTGGTGAGTGCAATTTGAAGCGGGGGGAAATTTACCTTACAATACAGATTCGCTCTTAGATAGCTCTGCACCCTGTCTCTCTTCTTTTGACTTCTGGCTTTGACTGACTACCTGCTCCGTGCTGACCCTGGCTTCGGCTGACTATCTGATCGTTTCTTACCCTTGGCCTACTGTCTCCGCTTGCGCTTACTGTGCTCTGTTGTTTACTGCGGTTCAAGTGGTACTCAGTTACTGCATCAGTCCTTGTCTCTGGCATTCCTGCTCTACCTGTTGCCAGTTAGAGCCATTGGGTATACCCTAACATTCTAGGGATCTCAGTCACAGTTTCCTGTTCTACCCTCGTGGTCTGGAATTGTCTGTCACCATTGCCTGTAGGTTTACCATAGCATTCTAAGGAGCTCAGTCACCATTGCCTACTCTCCCTAGCGTTCTAGGGATTCCTGTCTCTGTTGCCTTGCACTACCCTAGCGTTCTAGGGGAATATCTTTCGTTTTGCCTAGGCATTTCAGCTTCTCCTGCACTAGTACTACTGCTATCCTTGCTACCATTGCATACTATAGTCAGAGTGGTATCAGCCTCTGTGCAGTCAGTGGATCCTGTGCTGTCTCCATACCTGTTGGGGAAGTGCTTAGGCACTATCTTCACACCTTGTCCTGTGAGGGTTGGGGAAGTGCTATTCGTATTTATTCTGTTCTTATTTTAATAAAGATATTGATTTTACTGTATCTGTACTTGTCAGTGTCGTTATTCCTCAGTCACCCCGTGACAGTATGAAAGGGCCGTGAACTCTTAAAGTACAGATACTGGTAGCCAACACTTGCCTAATATGCTTTCAAGGATGGATATTCAGGAACAACACATTGACCAGTAGTCTATGGTGATGCAGACTCTCCTTAACCTTACAGTGCATCTCGATAAGCCTGCGCAATTAACGGTGGCCCCCCTGTTTAGGCATCGGTAGTAGCCACTCAGGTGGAAAACACGATTTATAGACGACTGTCAGGAGCTATCACGGTGCCCGTGATTTGTGCTAGACTCTGTCTATCACTTGCTGTAGTTCCTCATTGGCTGTCTCATTTCTCACAGCCTATTTAAAGCCAGGTTGGGCACTCCCAGATTGCCCTTTCGTGGTGTTTCTGACATCACTTTACCTGATCTGCCTTGTCAGGCTGTTGGGCCTGAGTTACCTGTGTTCCTGTGTTCCTGTACTCCATTGTTCTGGTGCTCCTGTGTTCCAGTGTTCCTGTACTCCGTTGTTCCGGTGCTCCTGTGTTCCATTGTTCCAGTACTCCATTGTTCCGGTGCTCCTGTGTTCCAGATTATCGTTCCTGAGTGTCAGTGGTGCCTGTCTGCTAGCCTCCAGCCGGTTCCGGTCATCTGTCAGGATGGCGGTGCTCACTCCGGTGCACCCTCCTGGATTCTGGCATCTGACTTTCCCTGCTGTCGCTGTGGCGACATTGTTCTCTTTCGCTTCAGCGATCCTCACTGTTGGTCCCAGCGTGCGGACGCTGGTTTACTCCATTAATCTGGTTGCTCTCCCATTGTTGGTCCCAGCGTGCAGACGCTGGTTTACTCCATTAATCTGGTTGCTCTCACACTGTTGGTCCCAGCGTGCGGACGCTGGTTTACTCCATCAATCTAGTTGCACTCACTGTGTTGGTCCCAGCGTGCGGACGCTGGTTTACTCCATTAATCTGGTTGCTCTCACACTGTTGGTCCCAGCGTGCGGACGCTGGTTTACTCCATCAATCTAGTTGCGCTCACTCTGTTGGTCCCAGCGTGCGGACGCTGGTTTACTCCATTAACCTGGTTGCTCTCTCACTGTTGGTCCCAGCGTGCAGACGCTGGTTATCTCCATTAACCTGGTTGCGCTCACTGTTGGTCCCAGCGTGCGGACGCTGGTTTACTCCATTAATCTGGTTGCTCTCACACTGTTGGTCCCAGCGTGCGGACGCTGGTTTACTCCATCAACCTAGTTGCGCTCAGTTTGTTGGTCCCAGCATGCGGATGCTGGTTTACTCCATTAATCTGGTTGCTCTCACACTGTTGGTCCCAGCGTGCAGACGCTGGTTTACTCCATCAATCTAGTTGCGCTCACTCTGTTGGTCCCAGCGTGCGGACGCTGGTTTACTCCATTAACCTGGTTGCGCTCACTGTTGGTCCCAGCTTGCGGACGCTGGTTTACTCCATTAATCTGGTTGCTCTCACACTGTTGGTCCCAGCGTGCGGACGCTGGTTTACTCCATCAATCTTGTTGCGCTCAGTCTGTTGGTCCCAGCGTGCGGACGCTGGTTTACTCCATTAACCTGGTTGCGCTCACTGTTGGTCCCAGCTTGCGGACGCTGGTTTACTCCATTAATCTGGTTGCTCTCACACTGTTGGTCCCAGCGTGCGGACGCTGGTTTACTCCATCAATCTTGTTGCGCTCAGTCTGTTGGTCCCAGCGTGCGGACGCTGATTTACTCCATTAATCTGGTTGCTCTCCCACTGTTGGTCCCAGCGTGCAGACACTGGTTTACTCCATCAATCTAGTTGCGCTCACTCTGTTGGTCCCAGCGTGCGGACGCTGGTTAACTCCATTAACCTGGTTGCGCTCACACTGTTGGTGCCAGTGTGCGGACGCTGGTTTACTCCATTGATCTGGTTGCTCTCACTCTTTTGGTCCCAGCGTGCGGACGCTGGTTTGCTCCTTGATTACTCAGATCCTGAGGACAGGTTGCTGTCCAACTCCTTACGCAGTTGTCTGGTATTCTCAGGCTAAAGACTTCTGCTGAGGGAGATCCTTGTACCGTTCCACGCTACTTTTATTGTCACCTGACAGCAAGGTTTCCTCTCTTGGGCTGCCCTGCCCGGTATCGGTAAGGCCGGTAGAACCTAAGTACGTTACCATCCTTCAGGTTGCCTTACCCGGTATAGGCAGGGCCGGTAGAGCCGTTAACTGCGTTTCCTCAGGCTGCCCTGCCCGGGATTGGTAAGGCCGGTAGAACCTATTCTTGCTGCCATCCTAGGTTGCCTTACCCGGTATTGGCAGGGCCGGTAGAGCCTCTAATCAGTACTCCTTGGACTGCCTTGCCCAGTATTGGTAAGGCCAGTAGAGCCTATCACCATTTACAACTGTCACTCGGTTGCCTTGCCCGGTATTATTGGCAAGGTCAGTAGAACCTATATTCTGTCATTTATTGTTGTATTGTTATATATGTATGATACCCTACGGGGACTGCCTTAACTTTTCAATAAAGTTACGTTTTTACCAAACCTTAAGTCTGAGAGTCTTCAAATACCGTGACAGTATGAAAGGGCCATGACCTCAGATACTAAGAGTCACGGTACCGCACAGAATATCCATTGGAGGATGGATATGCACGAGCAACGTTTGAATCAGCTAGCGGTTGCTATACAAACTATTCTTGAATGCACAGTACTTGCGGATAAGTCCGGTGCTAGCCCGTTGGTCTCGCCAATTCTGACACCGGAGAATAAATCTAGGCCCTCAGGGGTCACAGTCAAAGGGTTAACGGCTTCGGCACCCTTGCCGCTGAGATATGACGGTGACCCTCAACTATGCAGAGGGTTTATCAATCAACTTGAAATATTTATGGAATTGACGGCACACGCATTTCCTAGTGATCGCAGCAAGGTTGGGTTCATGATATCCCTGCTGACTGGTAGAGCATTGGCTTGGGCCAACCCACTTTGGGAAAACGCTAAACCTTGCACAAAGAATTTCTGTGATTTTGTGCAATCCTTTCGGAGAGTATTCGAGCCTCCTGGTAGAACTACCTCTGCTGCTAAACGTCTCATGGAGATACAACAAGGCAGGTGCACGGTAGGCGATTAGGCCATTGAATTCCGTACCTTGGCAGCAGAAGTGGGATGGAATAACGAGGCCCTGTTGGCAGCCTTTGCTCAAGGATTGAGTGACCAGATTAAAGACGAGATTGCAGCAAAAGATTTACCTACTGACCTAGATAATTATATTGAATACGTGATTCTAATTGACTCCAGAATACGTGAGAGAATAACCGCGAGACAGCGACGAACTCACCTTAAAAATAACGGGTCCAGTAGCATATTCTGCCCACCCAACCTTCCTTTGGCATCCAAACCTAGTGAACCAATACAGGAACCAGGTGAACCTATGCAGGTGAGTTTCACTAGGTTAACCAAGGAGCAGAGGAGGTATCGCAAGATACAGGGATTATGTTTATACTGCGGTAAAAATGGTCACTTACTGAGATCTTGTCCGGTACGTCCGGGAAACGAACAAACCTAGGGTACCTTGGGGGACAGGCCCTAGGTGGTGTCCAATCGTCTCCAGTGTTGGGCATACTTAAACCCACCATACAGGTGGTATTGTCATGGGAACAACGCTCAGTGGAGGTTTTGGCCCTGGTTGATTCTGGTGCAGCTGGTTATTTTATGACAATACCTTTGCTGAGTTGCACGGGGTACCACGCATCCAGAGAGAAACCCCTCTTGCTATTGAGGCAATTGATGGCAGACTTTTGGAACCCGCCCAGGTTACCTTTGAAACAATGCCATTGTCCATGACTATTGGGGCTCTCCACAAGGAGGAGCAGCAGTTTCAGTTAATCAATTCTCCTCATCATGCTGTGATTTTGGGCTTTCCTTGGTTATAGTTGCACAACCCACAATTTGATTGGCAGAGATGTGAGATTGCTGCCTGGTCTCAGTTCTGTATGTATAAGTGCGTTACCCATCTTGTTAAGGTCTTGTGCACCTCCCCTTCACTACCTGAGGTCTACCAGCAGTTTAGCAATGTTTTCAGTAAGGGAGAGGCTGGCACCTTACCTCAGCACAGACCATACGATTGTCGTATAGAACTGAGTCCTGGAGCAGTACCCCCAAGGGGACGCACGTATCCATTGTCCTGTGAGGAAAACCAAGCTATGGAGGAATACATAGCTGATGCCCTCAGTAGAGGGATCATAAGGAAATCTACTTCTCCGGCTTTGGCCGGGTTCTTTTTTGTTAAGAAAAAAAGTGGAGAACTACGACCATGCATAGACTACCGTGGGCTGAATAAGCTGATGGCAAAGAATGCTTACCCGATACCACTCATCACCAAGCTTTTTGATAGACTTAAGGGGTCCTCAATTTTCACCAAACTGGACTTACGGGCAGCTTACAATTTGATACGTATCAGAGCCGGTGATGAGTGGAAAACTGCCTTCAATACGAGATCTGGGCATTATGAATAACTAGTCATTAGTGTTGAGCGAGCACCACGATGCTCGGGTGCTCGGGTGCTCTGACCGAGCACCCCCTGAGGCTCGAGTGCTCGGCCGAGCACCCGAGCCCCATTGGAATGAATGGGGCGACACCAGGCACCCCCTGCTCTGATGAGGGGAGGGTGCCTGGTCAATGCCCCCTTCATCTCCGCTATGCCCCCTTCATCTCCGAATGCCCCCTTCAGCTCCGCAATGTCCCCCTTCATCTCCGCTATGCCCGTCTTCCACAATGTGCCCCTTCATCTCCGCTATGCCCCTCTTCCACAATGTGCCCCTTCATCTCCGCTATGCCCCTCTTCCACAATGTCCCCCTTCATCTCCTCTATGCCATAGAGGAGATGAAGGGGGACATTGTGGAAGAGGGGCATAGCGGAGATGAAGGGGCACATTGTGGAAGAGGGGCATAGCGGAGATGAAGGGGCACATTGTGGAAGACGGGCATAGCGGAGATGAAGGGGGACATTGTGGAAGAGGGGCATAGAGTCTATGCCCCTCTTCCACAATGTCCCCCTTCATCTCCGCAATGCCCCCTTCATCTCCGCAATGCCCCCGTACCTCCAGTCCCTGGTGGTCCAGCGGAGCTTCTTCGGATCTGTGCCTCTTCCGGCACAGATCCCCGCCACCCGAACATGTCGGGCGAGCACATGGCGGTACTCGACGAGTACCGCCATGTGCCGAGCAGAGCGATGCTCGAGCCGATCCGAGCATCGGCCGAGCACGCTCGCTCATCACTACTAGTCATGCCATTTGGTCTATGTAATGTGCCTGCAGTCTTTCAAGAACTGATCAATGATGTTCTCAGAGATATGTTACAATCATGTGTCATAGTTTACCTTGACGATATACTTATCCACTCCAATGATTTGTCAGAACACATCAAGGATGTGTCGGAAGTGTTGCTGCGCTTAAGCAAAAATAGATTATTCTGTAAACTGGAGAAATGCGAGTTCCACAAAACCAGTGTACCATTTCTGGGGTTCATAATTGGCAAAGACGGCATTGCCATGGATAAAGAGAAATTGACGGCAGTCTTACAGTGGCCTAAACCTAAGAGTCTTAAAGCCATCCAACGATTTCTGGGCTTCGCCAATTATTATAGGAAGTTTATTAAGAACTTCTCTTCTATTGTGAAACCTCTGTCTGACCTCACACATAAGGGCGCTAACCCAGCTCTCTGACTGGTGGCTGCTGATAAAGCCTTTGAAAAATTGAAGGTAGCCTTTGCTGAAGCTCCTGTGTTATCACACCCCAATCCGCTACTTCCTTTTACATTAGAGGTTGATGCCTCAGATATTGGGGTTGGGGCAGTTCTGTCTCAACGACAGGTCAAGGGCGGTACATTCAGACCCTGTGGGTTCTTTTCTAAGAAATTGACCGGAGCACAAAGTCATTATGAAATTGGTGATAGAGAATTACTGGCAATTATCCTCGCTCTCAAAGAATGGCGTCACTTACTTGAAGGCACAAAAAATCCCGTTTTGATTCTGACTGATCAGAAGAATCAGACTTATCTCTGAGGCCAAGAGATTGTCTTCTCGCCAGGCCAGATGGGCATTGTTTCTATCCCGATTCAATTTCATTGCATCATATTTGCCGGGATCAAAAAATGTTAGGGCTGATGCTCTGTCTAGACAATTTGAGGCGGAGGTTGACAGAGAAGAAGCACCAGCACCTATCATTCAACCTGATCGAATATTGGCCACCATACGTACGAGCATCACTTCTCCTCTAGGGGAAGAGATTTTGGCTTCCCAGGCCTCTGCTCCCCATGAAACTCCAGCAGGCAAATGTTTTGTCGCTGAACCTCTCCGTACTCGATTACTTGAAACCTACCACTCCTCTAAGGCTGCGGGACATATTGGTAGAGATCAATTGTTTTGGTCCCTTGCTCAGTTATTCTGGTGGCCGTCCATGAGAGCAGATTGTGCTAACTTTACGAATGCCTGTGCTACCTGTGCCCGTGCCAAAACCCCTAGACATCTCCCAGTGGGCTTGCTTCAGCCGGTACCTAATGGTGAACGCCCTTGGTCTCATGTCTCTATCGACTTTATGGGAGAATTGCCCAGGTTTAGAGGGTATTCCTTCATATTGATGGTGGATGACAGGTTTTCTAAAATGGCTCACTTCGTACCTCTCCGTGGCCTTCCTTCGGCTAAGGAATTGGCAATGGTATTCGCTCGAGAGGTGTTTCGGTTGCATGGAGTACCCAGGGTACTGGTGTCCGACAGGGGGAGCCAGTTTGTGTCCAGATTCTGGAGGGCATTCTGCAAACAGATGGGCATACAGCTATCATTCTCCTCTGCTTATCATCCCCAGACTAATGGGGCAGCTGAGAGGGCCAATCAAGGCTTGGAACAGTTTCTGCGCTGTTTTGTGACTGACCATCATGATAATTGGGCCGACTTGTTGCCTTGGGCGGAGTTCGCCAGGAACTGTGCAGTTAATTCCTCCTCCGGGAGCTCTCCGTTTCAGATCAATTATGGGTTCCAACCCTGCCTGCTCCCAGATTCTTTTCAGACACAGCAGATTCCAGCTCTGGATGAGCATATAGAGCAACTCCGTTCCACATGGGCACAAGTTCAGAGGGCACTGGGCCAGTCCTTTCAGTGACATCAGCGTCATGCTAATCGCAGAAGGCTTCCAGCGGTTTCCTTCCAAGTTGGGGATAGAGTATGGTTGTCCTCTAAGAATTTGAAGCTCAAAGTCCCATCTAATAAGCTGGCACCTTGGTTTATTGGTCCCTACAGAATCATTCGCAAGATTAACCCTGTCTCCTATGCTTTGGATTTACCTGCATCCATGCGCATTCATAATGTATTCCATGTGTCTCTCCTTAAGCCACTTGTTTGTAACAGTTACACTACTACACCTGTGATGCCAGGTCCTGTTGAAGTCGAGGGGCAGGAGGAGTACGAAGTACAAAGTATTATTGATTCCCGTAGGCACAGAGGAGGGGTACAGAATCTGGTGCATTGGAAAGGTTATGGTCCTGAGGATTGGTCCTGGCCATGCACCAAAGTTATTACGAATTTTCCATACCAAATACCCTCAGAAGCCTAGACCCTACTCTAGGAGAGGGGGTCTTTGAAAGGGGGGTACTATCACGGTGCCCGTGATTCGTGCTAGACTCTGTCTATCACTTGCTGTAGTTCTTCATTGGCTGTCTCATTTCTCACAGCCTATTTAAACCCAGGTTGGGCACTCCCAGATTGCCCTTTCCTGGTGTTTCTGACATCACTTTACCTGATCTGCCTTGTCAGGCTGTTGGGCCTGAGTTACCTGTGTTCCTGTGTTCCAGTACTCCGTTGTTCCGGTGCTCCTGTGTTCCAGTGTTCCAGTACTCCGTTGTTCTTGTGTTCCAGTGTTCCAGTACTCCATTGTTCCGGTGCTCCTGTGTTCCTGTGTTCCAGATTATCGTTCCTGAGTGTCAGTGGTGCCTGTCTGCTAGCTTCCAGCCGGTTCCGGTCATCTGTCAGGACGGCGGTGCTCACTCCAGTGCACCCTCCTGGATTCTGGCATCTGACTTTCCCTTCTGTCGTTGTGGCAACATTGTTCTCTTTCGCTTCGGCGATCCTCGCTGTTGGTCCCAGCGTGCGGACGCTGGTTTACTCCATTAATCTGGTTGCTCTCCCATTGTTGGTGCCAGCGTGCAGACGCTGGTTTACTCCATTAATCTGGTTGCTCTCACACTGTTGGTCCCAGCGTGCGGACGCTGGTTTACTCCATCAATTTAGTTGCGCTCACTGTGTTGGTCCCAGTGTGCGGACGCTGGTTTACTCCATTAATCTGGTTGCTCTCACACTGTTGGTCCCAGCGTGCGGACGCTGGTTTACTCCATCAATCTAGTTGCGCTCACTCTGTTGGTCCCAGCGTGCGGACGCTGGTTTACTCCATTAATCTGGTTGCTCTCTCACTGTTGGTCCCAGCGTGCAGACGCTGGTTATCTCCATTAACCTGGTTGCGCTCACTGTTGGTCCCAGCGTGCGGACGCTGGTTTACTCCACTAATCTGGTTGCTCTCCCACTGTTGGTCCCAGCGTGCGGACGCTGGTTTACTCCATCAATCTAGTTGCGCTCACTCTGTTGGTCCCATCGTGTGGACGCTGGTTAACTCCATTAACCTGGTTGCGCTCACACTGTTGGTCCCAGCGTGCGGACGCTGGTTTACTCCATCAATCTAGTTGCGCTCACTCTGTTGGTCCCATCGTGTGGACGCTGGTTAACTCCATTAACCTGGTTGCGCTCACACTGTTGGTCCCAGCGTGCGGACGCTGGTTTGCTCCTTGATTACTCAGATCCTGAGGACAGGTTGCTGTCCAACTCCTTACACAGTTGTCTGGTATTCTCAGGCTAAAGACTTCTGCTGAGGGAGATCCTTGTACCTTTTCACACTACTGTCATTGTCACCTGACAGCAAGGTCTCCTCTCTTGGGCTGTCCTGCCCGGTATCGGTAAGGCCGGTAGAACCTAAGTACGTTACCATCCTTCAGGTTGCCTTACCCGGTATAGGCAGGGCCGGTAGAGCCCGTTAACTGCGTTTCCTCAGGCTGCCCTGCCCGGTATTGGTAAGGCCGGTAGAACCTATTCTTGCTGCCATCCTAGGTTGCCTTACCCGGTATTGGCAGGGCCGGTAGAGCCTCTAATCAGTACTCCTTGGGCTGCCTTGCCCAGTATTGGTAAGGCCGGTAGAACCGGTACATGTCATCTCACGGTTGCCTTACCCGGTACTGGCAAGGCCGGTAGAGCCTATCACCATTTACAACTGTCAATCGGTTGCCTTGCCTGGTATTATTGGCAAGGCCGGTAGAACCTATATTCTGTCATTTATTGTTGTATTGTTATATATGTATGATACCCTACGGGGACTGCCTTAACTTTTCAGTAAAGTTACGTTTTTACCAAACCTTAAGTCTGAGAGTCTTCAAATACCGTGACAGGAGCCACTCTACCTCCTCTAATACATGATGGGGAGCCCACGTTGTGTTGTGGATTTATAAATCAGCTCGGAATTTTTTTGGATCTGGTACCTAATGCTTTCCAGAGTGAAAGAAGTAAAGTGGGCTTTAAGATTTCCTTGTTGACCGGTAAAGCATTGGCATGGTCCAACCCATTATGGGAAACTCTCAAACCCATAACTTCGAACTTTACAGAATTTGTGGATGCCTTCCATAAAGTATTTGATGTTCCAGGCCGAGCAACCTCTGCCGCAAAAAAAATGATGACCATTCGCCAGGGCGCCCGCACAGTAGCAGAATATGCTATTGAATTTCATATACTAGCAGTAGAAATAGGCTGGAACAACGAGGCTCTGGTCGTGGCCTTCTCACAAGGGCTTAATGACATTATCAAGGATGAGACAGCAGCCCGAGAACTGCCAGAGGATCTGGATCAATTTATTTCCTTTGCTATTCTGATTGCTACCCGTATCAGGATAAAATCCCCGTTCAAAAACCACAAGCAAAGGCTTGAGTCTCGACTGGTACCAAACTGGGAGTTCCCACCCATGTCTCCCTCACCTCCAAAGCCGCCTAGTGCTGAGGTCAGTAGGGCTGAGCCTATGCAAGTCGGTTTTACATATCTTTGCAGGGAGGAGTGGTCCTTTCATTGAAAAGAGGGTCTATGCCTGTACTGTGGTAAGGCTGGACACATGTTACGGGCCTGCTCGGTAAGTCCAGGAAATGCACGCACCTAGGATCCCTGAGGGGACAGATCCTTGGTGGTGTAAATCAGTCCCCAGACCTAAAACAAAACAAGCCCATCTTACAGGGGGCAATCTCTTGGGAAGCCTCCTCTGTTGCGACACCAGCCCCGATCGATTCACGAGCTGCAGGCTACTTTATTGATGGAGAATTCGCTAAGCAGCATGATATTCCCTTGGTGCCTCCTGTTTCTCCATTGGCTGTTGAGTATATTGATGGGAGACCGGTAGAATCATCCCATGTCACACATGACACCTGTCCACTGTCTCTTAAAGTAGGAGCTCTTCATGTGGAGATCCTACAGTTTCAAGTCATTCAGTCTCCACATTACACCATCATTCTGGGGTTTCCTTTCTTCAGACACACAACCCCAGAATGGACTGGAAAACCTGTAACATTATATCTTGGTCCAATTATTGTAAGAAGTCTTGTCTACAGCAGCCCACTAAGAGTTTATGTACCTCCCCCTCTATACCCGCAGAGTATCAGTCGTTCTGTGAGATATTCAGTAAGGGGGAGGCTAGCACTTTGCCGAATCCTAGGGCATACGACTGTGCTATTAATTTGACGCCAGGCAACATACTTCCTAAGGGACACACCTACCCTCTGTCGGTAGAGGAGAACCGAGCTATGAAGGAGCACATTACTGATGCCTAGACCAGAGGAATTATCAGAAAGTCTTTCTTGCCCGCGGGGCAGGATTTTTCTTTGTAAAGAAGAAAGATGGGGAGCTCAGACCTTGTATCGACTATACAGTCTAAACAAGCTGATGGTAAAGATTGCGTATCCCATCCCATTTATAACAGAGTTGTTTGTTCGCTTGAAGGGCTCCTCAGTATTCACAAAACTGGATTTGTGGGCAGCTTATAATCTAATTGGCCATTATGAGTATCTGGTCATGCCCTTTGGGCAGTGCAATGCTCCAGCGGTATTCCAAGAGTTTATAAATGACATACTGAGAGATCTGCTACAGTCCTGTGTAGCAGTTTACTTGGATGATATCTTGATACACTCTCCCAATATTGAGACACATCGGAGAGATGTTGCTACTGTGTTGCAAAAGTTGAGAGAAAACAGACTGTATTGTAAATTAGAAAAGTATGAATTCCATAAAGACTGAGTGCCATTTCTAGGTTATGTAATCTCTGCCGATGGTATTATTATGGATACAGAAAAACTCTCGGCAGTTCTACAATGGCCTGAAGGCCATACAGAGATTCTTAGGATTCGCAAACTATTATAGAAAATTAATTTGAAATTTTTTTACGGTAGTCAAACCATTGACTGACTTGACTCATAAAGGGGCTAATCCCTCGGCCTGGTCCCCTGAGGCCAACAGTGCTTTTGAAGCATTGAAGTCTGCTTTTGCTGTGGTTCCAGTTTTGTCGCATCCTAACCCTGCCTTGCCCTTTACCCTGGAGGTGGAGGTGGATGCATCAGAGACAGGATTGGGGGCCGTGCTGTCCCAAAGACCCAAGCCTTGTGGGTTCTTTTCCAAAAAGATGACTAAGACACAGAGCCTATACGACATAGGCGATCGTGAGTTACTAGGCATTATTCTCGCTCTCTGTGAATGGCGTCACCTCCTGGAGGGGACAAATGCTCCAGTCCTGATCCTAACAGATCCTAAAAATTTGACATACCTGTCAGAGGCTAAAAGGCTGTCACCACTGCAGGCCAGATGGGCACTGTTCCTGTCCAAGAATGTTTGAGCTGACGCTCTGTCTAGGCAATTTGGACTGGACCGTGAGACTGAAAGTGCACCTGTGCCTATCATTCCACCAGATCGCATATTGGCCACCATATGCACTAGTATCATGTCTCCACTGGACGAGGAGATCTTGGTGTCCCAGGGTAATGCACCAGGAGAAAAACCTAGTGCCAAATGTTTCATAGCTGAACCACTCCGTGCCAAACTACTGGAAACATACCACTCATCGAGGGCAGCTGGACACATTGGTCATGACCAACTGATTTGGTCAGTCTCTCAGCTCCTTTGGTGGTCTAGCTTAAGAGCAGATTGTGCAGCTTTTGTGGAGGCCTGTTCCATTTGTGCTTGTGCTAAGACCCCAAGACACCTTCCTCTGGGGTTGCTCCAGACAGTTCCTAATGGCGAGTACCCATGGTCACATGTGTCCATAGATTTCATGGTGGAGCTGCCAGTATCCAAAGGGTTACGGTCATACTGATGATAGTGGACTGTTTTTCCAAGTTGGCTCATTTTGTCCCCCTCCAGGGATTTCCTTCCTTCAAGGAATTGGCTGAGGTGTTTGCTAGAGAGGTGTTCTAACTCCACGAAATACCCAAGGTTCTGGCCTCTGATCATGGGGTCAGTTCGTGTCATGGTTCTGGAGGGCCTTCTGTGACTAGATGGTCATCAAATTTTCATTTTCCTCTGCCTACCATCCCCAGACTAATATTGCTGCTGGAAGATCCAACCAGGGGTTGGAGTAATTTTTGCATTGTTTTACCTATGACCATCATGATAATTGAGCTGACCTGTTGCTGTGGGCTGAGTTTGCCAGGAATTGTGCCATAAACTCTTTGTCCGGGAGCTCTCACTTCCTGATCAACTATGGGTTCCAACCATCTCTGCTCCCAGACTCCTTTCAGGCTCAAGATATTCTGGCTCTGGATAAGCATATTAGGAATCTCTGCTCCACATGGTCACAGGTTTAGAATGCCCTGCGAAGGTCCTCAGAGCACTATCAGACACATGCAGACCGCAGGAGGTGTCCTGCTCCTGTTTTCCAAGTTGTGGATAAAGTGTGGCTGTCTCCCAGAAACCTGCACCTTCAAGCTGGCTCCATGTTTTGTAGGTCCGTTCCGGGTACTTCGCAGAATGAACCCTGTCTCTTATGCCTTGTACCTTCCTGTGGGTATGCGCATTCACAACGTCTTCCATGTTACCCTGTTGAAGCCTTTGGTCTGTAACCGCTTATATTCCAATGGTACCAGGTCCTGTGTGCATTTAAGACCATGAGGAATATGAAGCATTCTGGTCTCCCGTAGAGTCCGTGGGCGCATTCAATATTTAGTACATTGGAAGGGCTATGGCCCTGAAGAACGTTCCTGGGTGAATCAGTCTGATATTCACGCTCCTGTTCTGCTGCGCAGATTCCATACTAAATTTCCAAATAAGGTTGGATCTCTTCCACTGGGGAGAGATCGTTGAGGGTGGGTACTAACACGGTGCCCATGATTGCATTCCATGCTTGCTGTGCTGCAGGCGACATTGCCATTAATACCTGTTTGTCGCGCTTAGGCGCATTCGCTATTCTGATAGGCTGATGGTAATTGCCAGAATGAGTCTCTGCCTACATGCTAGGCCTTATAGGTCTAAGCCTGCCAGTACTCTTTTGCCCTTTCATGGTGTACCTGTGCGCTAAGCTCTTGTATTATTCCGATGTTCTGATTCTGTGTATGACTCCTGGCTTTGTTTGACTCCGGCTACGTTTGATCCCTGACTAGTTGCCTTCCGCTCCAGTCTGACCCTTAGCTCCGTCTGACTACCTGCTCCGGTCTGACCCTTGGCTCTGTCTGACTACCCAATCCGGTCTGACTCTTGACTTTGGCTGACTACCTGATCCGGTCTGACTCTTGGCTTGGCTGACTACCCAATCTGGTCTGACCCCGGCTCCGACTGACTACCTGCTCCATGCTGACCCCGGCTTCGGCTAACTATCCGATCGTTTCCTACCCTTGGCCTACTGTCTCTGCTTGAGCTTACTGTGCTCTGTTGTTTCCTCCGGTTCAACCGGTACTCATTTACTGCTTCAGACCTTGTCTCTGGCATTCCTGTTCTACCTGTTGCCAGTTAGATCCATTGGGTATACCCTAGCAATCTAGGGATCTCAGTCACCGTTGCCTGTTCTACCTTCGCTGTCTGGGGTTCTCTATCACCATTGCCTTTAGGTTTACACTATCGTTCTAGGGAGCTCAGTTACCGTTGCCTGTAGGCTTACCCTAACGTTCTAAGGAGCTCAGTCACCATTGCCTACTCTCCCTAGTGTTCTAGGGATTCCTGTCTCTGTTGCCTTGCACTGCCCTAGTGTTCTAGGGGAATATCTTTCATTTTGCCTGGGCATTTTAGCTTCTCCTGCACTAATAGCTACTGCTATCCTTGCTACCATTGCATACTATAGTCAGAGTGGTATCAGCCTCTGTGTAGTCGATGGATCCTGTGCTGTCTCCATACCTGTCTAGTGAGGGTTGGGGAAGTGCTTAGGCACTGTCTTCACACCTTGTCCTGGGAGGGTTGGGGAAGTGCTATTCGTATTTATTCTGTTCTTATTTTAACAAAGATATTGATTTTACTGTATCTGTACTTGTCAGTGTCATTATTCTTCAGTCATCCTGTGACACAGAACCAGGGGATTTCCTCCATTATCTACATGGCTTACTGAGGACAAGGTCCAAAAAGGACTGGAAAGGGTTATATTGAATAAAGTGCCTGAGCCGGATGGTATACACCCAAGGGTACTTAAGGAACTTCTTTCAGTAATAGCAAAACTATTATACTTAATATTTATTGGTTCACTTTCATCAGGTATAGTGCCCTGTGATTGGAGGAAAGTTGATGTAGTTCCATTGTTTAAAAAGGGAGCAAGAGCCAAACCAGGAAATTATAGACCTGTGAGCTTGACTTCCATAGCGGGTAAGATACTAGAAGGGTTATTAATAGTGTTGAGCGAGCATGCTCGGCCGATGCTCGGATCGGCTCGAGCATCGCTCTGCTCGGCACATGGCGGTACTCGTACGAGTACCGCATGTGCTCGCCCGCCATGTTCGGGTCTCCTCCCCGCATGTTTTGCGGCTGCTGCGCAGCCAATAAACGTGCAGGGAGGCTCTGACATCGGTGTAATGCCAGCAGCCATGTTGGCTGCTGGCATTACACTGATTGGCTGGCCAGAACCCGTGGTCGGGTGCTGTATAGCACCTGACCATCGAGTTCGGCTCAGTCTTAGCCAGGGAGAGCTGAGGATAGGAAGGGAAAGGCAGTGTAGGGAGGAAAAAAACCAAAATTGTTAAAAAAAAGAACCAAAAGTCCTTTTTAGGACTACTGTGTGTGGGGGCAGCAGGTTATTTTGTGTGGGGGGGAAAAAAAAAAAAAAAAAAAAATAAATATTCTGTTTAGTGTGAAAAGTTGCAGATTAGAGCACATTCTGTTTAGTGTGCACAGTTGCAGATTAGAGCACATTCTGTTTAGTGTGCAAAGTTGCAGATTAGAGCACATTCTGTTTAGTGTGCAAAGTTGCAGATTAGAGCACATTCTGTTTAGTGTGCAAAGTTGCAGATTAGAGCACATTCTGTTAAGTCTTCAAACTAAAATATCAAAGTCACATATTCCATTCAGTGTGCTTCGCCGCAGTTTAGCAGCACATTCTGTGTACTGTGCAGAGTTGCAGAATAGGAAGAAATACTGTTAAGTCTTCAAACTAAAATATCAAAGTCACATATTCCATTCAGTGTGCTTCGCCGCAGTTTAGCAGCACATTCTGTGTACTGTGCAGAGTTGCAGAATAGGAAGAAATACTGTTAAGTCTTCAAACTAAAATATCAAAGTCACATATTCCATTCAGTGTGCTTCGCCGCAGTTTAGCAGCACATTCTGTGTACTGTGCAGAGTTGCAGAATAGGAAGAAATACTGTTAAGTCTTCAAACTAAAATATCAAAGTCACATATTCCATTCAGTGTGCTTCGCCGCAGTTTAGCAGCACATTCTGTGTACTGTGCAGAGTTGCAGAATAGGAAGAAATACTGTTAAGTCTTCAAACTAAAATATCAAAGTCACATATTCCATTCAGTGTGCTTCGCCGCAGTTTAGCAGCACATTCTGTGTAGTGTGCAGAGTTGCAGAATAGTAAGAAATACTGTTAAATTTTCAAACTCAAATATTAAAGTCACATATTCCATTCAGTGTGTGTCACCGCCGTTTAGCAGCCTATTCTGTGTACTCTGCACAGTTGCAGAATAGGAAGAAATACTGTTAAGTTTTCAAACTCAAATATTAAAGTCACATATTCCATTCAGTGTGTGTCACCGCCGTTTAGCAGCCTATTCTGTGTACTCTGCACAGTTGCAGAATAGTAAGAAATACTGTTAAGTTTTCAAACTCAAATATTAAAGTCACATATTCCATTCAGTGTGTGTCACCGCCGTTTAGCAGCCTATTCTGTGTACTCTGCACAGTTGCAGAATAGTAAGAAATACTGTTAAGTTTTCAAACTCAAATATTAAAGTCACATATTCCATTCAGTGTGTGTCACCGCCGTTTAGCAGCCTATTCTGTGTACTCTGCACAGTTGCAGAATAGGAAGAAATACTGTTAAGTTTTCAAACTCAAATATTAAAGTCACATATTCCATTCAGTGTGTGTCACCGCCGTTTAGCAGCCTATTCTGTGTACTCTGCACAGTTGCAGAATAGTAAGAAATACTGTTAAGTTTTCAAACTCAAATATTAAAGTCACATATTCCATTCAGTGTGTGTCACCGCCGTTTAGCAGCCTATTCTGTGTACTCTGCACAGTTGCAGAATAGGAAGAAATACTGTTAAGTTTTCAAACTCAAATATTAAAGTCACATATTCCATTCAGTGTGTGTCACCGCCGTTTAGCAGCCTATTCTGTGTACTCTGCACAGTTGCAGAATAGTAAGAAATACTGTTAAGTTTTCAAACTCAAATATTAAAGTCACATATTCCATTCAGTGTGTGTCACCGCCGTTTAGCAGCCTATTCTGTGTACTCTGCACAGTTGCAGAATAGTAAGAAATACTGTTAAGTTTTCAAACTCAAATATTAAAGTCACATATTCCATTCAGTGTGTGTCACCGCCGTTTAGCAGCCTATTCTGTGTACTCTGCACAGTTGCAGAATAGGAAGAAATACTGTTAAGTTTTCAAACTCAAATATTAAAGTCACATATTCCATTCAGTGTGTGTCACCGCCGTTTAGCAGCCTATTCTGTGTACTCTGCACAGTTGCAGAATAGTAAGAAATACTGTTAAGTTTTCAAACTCAAATATTAAAGTCACATATTCCATTCAGTGTGTGTCACCGCCGTTTAGAAGCCTATTCTGTGTACTCTGCACAGTTGCAGAATAGTAAGAAATACTGTTAAGTTTTCAAACTCAAATATTAAAGTCACATATTCCATTCAGTGTGTGTCACCGCCGTTTAGCAGCCTATTCTGTGTACTCTGCACAGTTGCAGAATAGTAAGAAATACTGTTAAGTTTTCAAACTCAAATATTAAAGTCACATATTCCATAGAGTGTGTGTCACCGCCGTTTAGCAGCCTATTCTGTGTACTCTGCACAGTTGAAGAATAGGAAGAAATACTGTTAAGTTTTCAAACTCAAATATTAAAGTCACATATTCCATTCAGTGTGTGTCACCGCCGTTTAGCAGCCTATTCTGTGTACTCTGCACAGTTGCAGAATAGTAAGAAATACTGTTAAGTTTTCAAACTCAAATATTAAAGTCACATATTCCATTCAGTGTGTGTCACCGCCGTTTAGCAGCCTATTCTGTGTACTCTGCAGAGTTGCAGAATAGTAAGAAATACTGTTAAGTTTTCAAACTCAAATATTAAAGTCACTTATTCCATTCAGTGTGTGTCACCGCAGATTAGCAGCCTATTCTGTGTACTCTGCAGAGTTGCAGAATAGTAAGAAATACTGTTAATTTTTCAAACTCAAATATTAAAGTCACTTATTCCATTCAGTGTGTGTCACCGCAGTTTAGCAGCCTATTCTGTGTACTCTGCAGAGTTGCAGAATAGTAAGAAATACTGTTAAGTTTTCAAACTCAAATATTAAAGTCACTTATTCCATTCAGTGTGTGTCACCGCAGTTTAGCAGCCTATTCTGTGTACTCTGCACAGTTGCAGAATAGGAAGAAATACTGTTAAGTTTTCAAACTCAAATATTAAAGTCACATATTCCATTCAGTGTGTGTCACCGCCGTTTAGCAGCCTATTCTGTGTACTCTGCACAGTTGCAGAATAGGAAGAAATACTGTTAAGTTTTCAAACTCAAATATTAAAGTCACATATTCCATTCAGTGTGTGTCACCGCCGTTTAGCAGCCTATTCTGTGTACTCTGCACAGTTGCAGAATAGGAAGAAATACTGTTAAGTTTTCAAACTCAAATATTAAAGTCACATATTCCATTCAGTGTGCGTCACCGCAGTTTAGCAGCCTATTCTGTGTACTCTGCACAGTTGCAGAATAGGAAGAAATACTGTTAAGTTTTCAAACTCATATATATTAAAGTCATATATATCGTGTAAGATGAAGAAGGCGGGTAAAAAGGGACGGGGAAGTGGACGTGATCCTGATAGTTCAGGGCGCGGGTCAGGACGCGGAGAAACTGTGCCTGGTGCCAGAGCACAAGAAAGAAAGACATCCACCATACCTAGCTTCATGTGTAATTTTACACGGAGCGTCGCAGGACATCACTCTCGAGGTCCGACCACTGCGAACAGGTGGTCGGTTGGATGACAGCTGATACTGCTTCCAGTCGGTTAAGCACCACCCTGTCTTCCACCAAGTCCACTCTCAGTAGCCAAGAGTCTGGTCAACATAATCCTCACTCTGATCATCCTTCCTCCCACCATACACGGTCTGGTCAAAGAAGTGATCCCACACTGGGATATAGTGAGGAGCTCGTCTCATCACCAATCCTTCATTTGACCCTCTCTCCAAGCACGCTTGCAGAGGAACATGACATCTTGTGCCCTGATTCACAACCTCTAGAGGCTACCCAATCACAAGAAGATGACAGATGTGAACGGCATTTAAGGTCAAAGGAAGTAGTGGATGATGATGATGATGATGAGACACAGTTTTCCGTCTCAAGACCTTGTTGAGGAGAATGTTATACAGTTGTCAATGACTGAGTATGTGGTGGGATCAAGACTTGAGGAGGATGATCAGAGTGAGGAAGTGGAGGAGGACTTGGTGGACGATGAGGTGACTGACCCCACCTGGGAAGGTGTAGAGCCGAGCGATGACAGCAGTCCTGAGGGTGAGCCATCTGCAGCACCGCAACAGGCTGGAAGAGGCAGTGGTGTGGCTACAGAAAGAAGGCGGACCGCACCAAACCGGCCCGCAAATGTTCCACGGAGCACCCCCTTGCGTAAATCTACCTTGCCAAAGGGTAGGTGTTCCGCGGTATGGCGGACGACAAAAGAATTGTAGTTTGCAACCTGTGCCACACCAGAATGAGCCGAGGCATGAACACTAGAAACCTCACCACCACCAGCATGATCCGACACATGGCATCCAAGCTCCGTAGTAAGTGGGAGGAACGCCTGGATCGCCCATCTGTGTCTGCAGGCCACACCACTGCCTCCTCTTCCCCTGTTTTCGGTGCCGGCCAATCGCCTGTCGAAGGCGCAGGCCCGCATACCTCCCGCCCTGCACCTGTACCATCTGAAGCACCATCAGCGACCACATCCACTTCCCTGTCCCAGCGCAGCGTCCAAATGTCGTTACCCCAGGCATTTGAGCGCAAGCGAAAGTACCCAGCCACCCACCCACAGGCCATAGCACTAACCTCACACCTTTCCAAATTACTGGCCATCGAAATGCTGCCATTTAGGCTTGTGGACACTGAGTCCTTCCGCAGCCTGATGGCAGCAGCTGTCCCTCGGTACGCGGTCCCCAGCCGCCACTACTTTTCCCGGTGTGCCATCCCCGCATTACACCACCATGTGTCCCGTAACATCACCCGTGCCCTGACCAACGCAGTTACTGGGAAGGTCCACTTAACGACTGACACATGGACAAGTGCTTGTGGCCAGGGACGCTACATTTCCCTGACGGCACACTGGGTGAATGTCGTGGAGGCTGGGAGCGACTCGGACCCTGGGATGGCACGGGTGCTACCCACGCCGAGGATTGCGGGCCCTACCTCCATCAGGGTTTCCGCCAGCACCTACGTTATTGGCTCCTCCTCCTCCGTTTCCACCTCCGAATTCTCTACACGCAGCGCCACTCCCCCATCAGCCAGTAGCTGGAAGCAGTGTAGCACTGCAGTGGGGAAGCGTCAACAGGCCGTGCTGAAGCTGATCTGCCTTGGGGACAAACAGCACACGGCCTCAGAGCTGTTGCAGGGGATTAGTCACCAGACCGAGCAGTGGCTCTCGCCACTCAACCTGCAACCAGGCATGGTTGTGTGTGATAATGGGCGTAACTTGGTGGCGGCTTTGGAGCTCGGCAAGCTCACACACGTACCATGCCTAGCGCATGTATTTAATTTAGTGGTTCAGCGATTTCTAAAAACCTACCCCAATGTGCATGATCTCTTGACCAAGGTGCGCCGCGTGTGTGCACATTTCCGTAAGTCATCTACAGCTTCGGCCGGCCTGTTGAAGCTGCAGCAGCGCTTACAATTGCCAGCTCACCGGCTGCTGTGTGACGTGAGCACGCGCTGGAACTCCACCTTCCACATGTTGGCCCGGCTTTGTGAGCAGCAGAGGGCAGTAGTGGAGTACCAGCTGTTACACGGTCGTCGCCTCTCCGTTCAACTTCCTGTAATCAGAAGTGAGGAGTGGGAATGGATGTCAGACCTCTGCGAGGTTTTACGCAATTTTGAGGAATCGACACAGATGGTGAGCGGCGATAACGCTATTATCAGTGTAACCATCCCACTTCTGTGTCTACTGAAACGCTCGCTGCTCACAATTAAAACCGACTAGTGATGAGCGAGCACCCCAATGCTCGGGTGTTCGGGTGCTCTGACCGAGCACCCCCTGAGGCTCGAGTGCTCGGCCGAGCACCCGAGCCCCATTGAAGTCAATGGGAGGACTCGAGCATTACACCAGGCACCCCCTGCTCTGATGAGGGGAGGGTGCCTGGTCCATAGGAAAATGGAAGAAAAGGATGGAAACACCACAGAAATGGTTCAGGGACAGCATAGGGAGGATGTCTGGATGCATCTTGAACTCCAACATCGCTGCTGGGAACGATCTTTCGCCCGTAGTACGCCATTTTTACAGACTGATCGTAAAACACACAAAAAGGAAAATAAAAACGACTTTAGGCGAAAAATTGTTACCAAACAGTATTTGCTGTATATTTACTTGTATATCATCTGCAAATTATCCCAAAAATTTCCTTGATTTTCAGAACTGAGGCCATGATTAAGAGGGAAACGTGCGCAGAGGCAAATTCTCCCAAAAATTTCCTTGATTTTCAATACTGAGGCCATGATTAAGAGGGAAACGTGCGCAGAGGCAAATTCTCCCAAAAATTTCCTTGATTTTCAGAACTGAGGCCATGATTAAGAGGGAAACGTGCGCAGAGGCAAATTCTCCCAAAAATTTCCTTGATTTTCAGAACTGAGGCCATGATTAAGAGGGAAACGTGCGCTGAGCTGACCATCTAAAACATTATGGGTGAGGGTCTGCTGCAGAGCTGACCATCCTAAACATTATATGCGAAGGCCCGCTAGTGAGCTGACGCTATAAAACATTATATGAGAGGGCCCGCTAGAGAGCTGACCCAATAAAACATTATATGAGAAGGCCCGCTGGTGAGCTGACCTATATAAAAATTGTCAAACAGGGCCCGCTGGTGAGCTGGCCCTATATAAAAATTATATCACAGGGCCCGCTGGTGAGCTGGCCCTATATAAAAATTATAGCACAGGGCATATGGAAGAGGAGGAGGAGGATGAGAAGATTAAGAGTCAACCATATACCCGTTTTTTGGGTGGAAGGGGTGAATGGGAATACAGAGTATTCCCATCATTGTAAATAACATATATAAAGTGAGTTTATGTTCCCCCGGGGCTTTCCTCCAGTGGAGTGGAGAAGTCAGGGGAAATCCAGGCCTTGTTCATTTTTATAAGTGTCAACCTATCAGCATTGTCGGTGGAAAGGCGGATACGCTTATCTGTTATGATGCCACCAGCAGCACTAAATACCCGCTCAGACAGAACGCTGGCGGCAGGGCAGGCCAGCACCTCCAAGGCGTAGAGTGCCAGTTCATACCACGTGTCCAGCTTGGACACCCAGTAGTTGTAAGGCACAGAGGGATCATTGAGGACGCTGACACGGTCTGCTACGTACTCCTTCACCATCTTCCAAAACTTTTCCCTCCTTGTGACACTAGGCTGCGCATCAGGGTGAGGGTGCTGGCGGGGTGTCATGAAGGTGTCCCACGCCTTGGAGAGTGTTGCCCTGCCTTTGTCGGAACTGCTGTGTGCTCCCCTTTTCTCCCCTTCTCGGTTGGCCAAGGTAGCACGTACTCTGCCGCCAGCGTTGTCAGATGGAAAATTTTGGAGCAATTTTTCAACAAGAACCTTCTGGTATTGCACCATTTTGCTTGTCCTCTCCACCGGAGGAATGAGAGATGAGAAATTCTCTTTGTAGCGGGGGTCCAGAAGGGTGAACACCCAGTAATCCGTGTTGTTTAAAATGCGTATAACGCGTGGGTCACGGGAAAGGCAGCCTAACATAAAGTCAGCCATGTGTGCCAGAGTACCAACAGTCAAGATTTCGCTGTCCTCACCAGGAGGATGACTCTCAATATCCTCATCCTCTTCCTCCTCTTCTGCCCACCCACGCTGAAGAGATGGAACTAAAGTTCCATGGCTACCCTCTGTAGCGGAGGCAACCGTGTCTTCCTCCTCCTCCTCCTCCTCCTCCTCCGCCTCCTCCAATTGTCGCTGAGAAGACGAAGTGAGGGTGCTCTGGCTATCACCTTGTGTAAGCTCTTCCTCCCCCATTTCCACCTCTTCCACATGCAAAGCGTCGGTTTTAATTGTGAGCAGCGAGCGTTTCAGTAGACACAGAAGTGGGATGGTTACACTGATAATAGCGTTATCGCCGTTCACCATCTGTGTCGATTCCTCAAAATTGCGTAAAACCTCGCAGAGGTCTGACATCCATTCCCACTCCTCACTTCTGATTAGAGGAAGTTGAACGGAGAGGCGACGACCGTGTAACAGCTGGTACTCCACTACTGCCCTCTGCTGCTCACAAAGCCGGGCCAACATGTGGAAGGTGGAGTTCCAGCGCGTGCTCACGTCACACAGCAGCCGGTGAGCTGGCAATTGTAAGCGCTGCTGCAGCTTCAACAGGCCGGCTGAAGCTGTAGATGACTTACGGAAATGTGCACACACGCGGCGCACCTTGGTCAAGAGATCATGCACATTGGGGTAGGTTTTTAGAAATCGCTGAACCACTAAATTAAATACATGCGCTAGGCATGGTACGTGTGTGAGCTTGCCGAGCTCCAAAGCCGCCACCAAGTTACGCCCATTATCACACACAACCATGCCTGGTTGCAGGTTGAGTGGCGAGAGCCACTGCTCGGTCTGGTGACTAATCCCCTGCAACAGCTCTGAGGCCGTGTGCTGTTTGTCCCCAAGGCAGATCAGCTTCAGCACGGCCTGCTGACGCTTCCCCACTGCAGTGCTACACTGCTTCCAGCTACTGGCTGATGGGGGAGTGGCGCTGCGTGTAGAGAATTCGGAGGTGGAAACGGAGGAGGAGGAGCCAATAACGTAGGTGCTGGCGGAAACCCTGATGGAGGTAGGGCCCGCAATCCTCGGCGTGGGTAGCACCCGTGCCAACCCAGGGTCCGAGTCGCTCCCAGCCTCCACGACATTCACCCAGTGTGCCGTCAGGGAAATGTAGCGTCCCTGGCCACAAGCACTTGTCCATGTGTCAGTCGTTAAGTGGACCTTCCCAGTAACTGCGTTGGTCAGGGCACGGGTGATGTTACGGGACACATGGTGGTGTAATGCGGGGATGGCACACCGGGAAAAGTAGTGGCGGCTGGGGACCGCGTACCGAGGGACAGCTGCTGCCATCAGGCTGCGGAAGGACTCAGTGTCCACAAGCCTAAATGGCAGCATTTCGATGGCCAGTAATTTGGAAAGGTGTGAGGTTAGTGCTATGGCCTGTGGGTGGGTGGCTGGGTACTTTCTCTTGCGCTCAAATGCCTGGGGTAACGACATTTGGACGCTGTGCTGGGACAGGGAAGTGGATGTGGTCGCTGATGGTGCTTCAGATGGTACAGGTGCAGGGCGGGAGGTATGCGGGCCTGCGCCTTCGACAGGCGATTGGCCGGCACCGAAAACAGGGGAAGAGGAGGCAGTGGTGTGGCCTGCAGACACAGATGGGTGATCCAGGCGTTCCTCCCACTTACTACGGTGCTTGGATGCCATGTGTCGGATCATGCTGGTGGTGGTGAGGTTTCTAGTGTTCATGCCTCGGCTCATTCTGGTGTGGCACAGGTTGCAAACTACAATTCTTTTGTCGTCCGCACTTTCCTTAAAAAAACGCCATACCGCGGAACACCTACCCTTTGGCAAGGGAGATTTACGCAAGGGGGTGCTCCGTGGAACATTTGCGGGCCGGTTTGGTGCGGTCCGCCTTCTTTCTGTAGCCACACCACTGCCTCTTCCAGCCTGTTGCGGTGCTGCAGATGGCTCACCCTCAGGACTGCTGTCATCGCTCGGCTCTACACCTTCCCAGGTGGGGTCAGTCACCTCATCGTCCACCAAGTCCTCCTCCACTTCCTCACTCTGATCATCCTCCTCAAGTCTTGATCCCACCACATACTCAGTCATTGACAACTGTATAACATTCTCCTCAACAAGGTCTTGAGACGGAAATAGTGGTTGATTTAATGGCAACTGTGTCTCATCATCATCATCATCATCCACTACTTCCTTTGACCTTAAATGCCGTTCACATCTGTCATCTTCTTGTGATTGGGTAGCCTCTAGAGGTTGTGAATCAGGGCACAAGATGTCATGTTCCTCTGCAAGCGTGCTTGGAGAGAGGGTCAAATGAAGGATTGGTGATGAGACGAGCTCCTCACTATATCCCAGTGTGGGATCACTTCTTTGACCAGACCGTGTATGGTGGGAGGAAGGATGATCAGAGTGAGGATTATTTTGACCAGACTCTTGGCTACTGAGAGTGGACTTGGTGGAAGACAGGGTGGTGCTTAACCGACTGGAAGCAGTATCAGCTGTCATCCAACCGACCACCTGTTCGCAGTGGTCGGACCTCGAGAGTGATGTCCTGCGACGCCCTGTAAAATTACACATGAAGCTAGGTATGGTGGATGTCTTTCTTTCTTGTGCTCTGGCACCAGGCACAGTTTCTCCGCGTCCTGACCCGCGCCCTGAACTTTCAGGATCACGTCCACTTCCCCGTCCCTTTTTACCCGCCTTCTTCATCTTACACAGAATATGTGACTTTAATATTTGAGTTTGAAAACTTAACAGTATTTCTTACTATTCTGCAACTCTGCAGAGTACACAGAATAGGCTGCTAAACGGCGGTGAAACACACTGAATGGAATATGTGACTTTAATATTTCAGTTTAAAAACTTAACAGTATTTCTTACTATTCTACAACTCTGCAGAATACACAGAATAGGCTGCTAAACGGCGGTGAAACACACTGAATGGAATATGTGACTTTAATATTTGAGTTTGAAAACTTAACAGTATTTCTTACTATTCTGCAACTCTGCAGAGTACACAGAATAGGCTGCTAAACGGCGGTGAAACACACTGAATGGAATATGTGACTTTAATATTTGAGTTTGAAAACTTAACAGTATTTCTTACTATTCTGCAACTCTGCAGAGTACACAGAATAGGCTGCTAAACGGCGGTGACACACACTGAATGGAATATGTGACTTTAATATTTGAGTTTGAAAACTTAACAGTATTTCTTACTATTCTGCAACTCTGCAGAGTACACAGAATAGGCTGCTAAACGGCGGTGAAACACACTGAATGGAATATGTGACTTTAATATTTGAGTTTGAAAACTTAACAGTATTTCTTACTATACTGCAACTCTGCAGAGTACACAGAATAGGCTGCTAAACGGCGGTGAAACACACTGAATGGAATATGTGACTTTAATATTTGAGTTTGAAAACTTAACAGTATTTCTTACTATTCTGCAACTGTGCAGAGTACACAGAATAGGCTGCTAAACGGCGGTGAAACACACTGAATGGAATATGTGACTTTAATATTTGAGTTTGAAAACTTAACAGTATTTCTTACTATTCTGCAACTGTGCAGAGTACACAGAATAGGCTGCTAAACGGCGGTGAAACACACTGAATGGAATATGTGACTTTAATATTTGAGTCTGAAAACTTAACAGTATTTCTTACTATTCTGCAACTGTGCAGAGTACACAGAATAGGCTGCTAAACGGCGGTGACACACACTGAATGGAATATGTGACTTTAATATTTGAGTTTGAAAACTTAACAGTATTTCTTACTATTCTGCAACTCTGCAGAGTACACAGAATAGGCTGCTAAACGGCGGTGAAACACACTGAATGGAATATGTGACTTTAATATTTGAGTTTGAAAACTTAACAGTATTTCTTACTATTCTGCAACTGTGCAGAGTACACAGAATAGGCTGCTAAACGGCGGTGAAACACACTGAATGGAATATGTGACTTTAATATTTGAGTTTGAAAACTTAACAGTATTTCTTACTATTCTGCAACTGTGCAGAGTACACAGAATAGGCTGCTAAACGGCGGTGACACACACTGAATGGAATATGTGACTTTAATATTTGAGTTTGAAAACTTAACAGTATTTCTTACTATTCTGCAACTCTGCAGAGTACACAGAATAGGCTGCTAAACGGCGGTGAAACACACTGAATGGAATATGTGACTTTAATATTTGAGTTTGAAAACTTAACAGTATTTCTTACTATTCTGCAACTGTGCAGAGTACACAGAATAGGCTGCTAAACGGCGGTGACACACACTGAATGGAATATGTGACTTTAATATTTGAGATTGAAAACTTAACAGTATTTCTTACTATTCTGCAACTCTGCAGAGTACACAGAATAGGCTGCTAAACGGCGGTGACACACATTGAATGGAATATGTGACTTTAATATTTGAGTTTGAAAACTTAACAGTATTTCTTACTATTCTGCAACTCTTCACACTACACAGAATGTGCTGCTAAACTGCGGCGAAGCACACTGAATGGAATATGTGACTTTGATATTTTAGTTTGAAGACTTAACAGTATTTCTTCCTATTCTGCAACTCTGCACAGTACACAGAATGTGCTGCTAAACTGCGGCGAAGCACACTGAATGGAATATGTGACTTTGATATTTTAGTTTGAAGACTTAACAGTATTTCTTCCTATTCTGCAACTCTGCACAGTACACAGAATGTGCTGCTAAACTGCGGCGAAGCACACTGAATGGAATATGTGACTTTGATATTTTAGTTTGAAGACTTAACAGTATTTCTTCCTATTCTGCAACTCTGCACAGTACACAGAATGTGCTGCTAAACTGCGGCGACGCACACTGAATGAAATATGTGACTTTGATATTTTAGTTTGAAGACTTAACAGAATGTGCTCTAATCTGCAACTTTGCACACTAAACAGAATGTGCTCTAATCTGCAACTTTGCACACTAAACAGAATGTGCTCTAATCTGCAACTTTGCACACTAAACAGAATGTGCTCTAATCTGCAACTTTGCACACTAAACAGAATGTGCTCTAATCTGCAACTGTGCACACTAAACAGAATGTGCTCTAATCTGCAACTTTTCACACTAAACAGAATATTTTTTTTTGTTTTTTTTTTGTTTTTTTCTCCCCACACAAAATAACCTGCTGCCCCCACACACAGTAGTCCTAAAAAGGACTTTTGGTTCTTTTTTTTCACAAGTTTGGTTTTTTTCCTCCCTACACTGCCTTTCCCTTCCTATCCTCAGCTCTCCCTGGCTAAGACTGAGCCGAACTCGATGGTCAGGTGCTATACAGCACCTGACCACGGGTTCTGTCCAGCCAATCAGTGTAATGCCAGCAGCCAACATGGCTGCTGGCATTACACCGATGTCAGAGCCTCCCTGCACGTTTATTGGCTGCGCAGCAGCCGCAAAACGTGCGGGGAGGAGACCCGAACATGGCGGGCGAGCACATGCGGTACTCGTACGAGTACCGCCATGTGCCGAGCAGAGCGATGCTCGAGCCGATCCGAGCATCGGCCGAGCATGCTCGCTCAACACTAAAACCGACGCTTTGCATGTGGAAGAGGTGGAAATGGGGGAGGAAGAGCTTACACAAGGTGATAGCCAGAGCACCCTCACTTCGTCTTCTCAGCGACAATTGGAGGAGGCGGAGGAGGAGGAGGAGGAGGAAGACACGGTTGCCTCCGCTACAGAGGGTAGCCATGGAACTTTAGTTCCATCTCTTCAGCGTGGGTGGGCAGAAGAGGAGGAAGAGGATGAGGATATTGAGAGTCATCCTCCTGGTGAGGACAGCGAAATCTTGACTGTTGGTACTCTGGCACACATGGCTGACTTTATGTTAGGCTGCCTTTCCCGTGACCCACGCGTTATACGCATTTTAAACAACACGGATTACTGGGTGTTCACCCTTCTGGACCCCCGCTACAAAGAGAATTTCTCATCTCTCATTCCTCCGGTGGAGAGGACAAGCAAAATGGTGCAATACCAGAAGGTTCTTGTTGAAAAATTGCTCCAAAATTTTCCATCTGACAACGCTGGCGGCAGAGTACGTGCTACCTTGGCCAACCGAGAAGGGGAGAAAAGGGGAGCACACAGCAGTTCCGACAAAGGCAGGGCAACACTCTCCAAGGCGTGGGACACCTTCATGACACCCCGCCAGCACCCTCACCCTGATGCGCAGCCTAGTGTCACAAGGAGGGAAAAGTTTTGGAAGATGGTGAAGGAGTACGTAGCAGACCGTGTCAGCGTCCTGAATGATCCCTCTGTGCCTTACAACTACTGGGTGTCCAAGCTGGACACGTGGTATGAACTGGCACTCTACGCCTTGGAGGTGCTGGCCTGCCCTGCCGCCAGCGTTCTGTCTGAGCGGGTATTTAGTGCTGCTGGTGGCATCATAACAGATAAGCGTATCCGCCTTTCCACCGACAATGCTGATAGGTTGACACTTATAAAAATGAACAAGGCCTGGATTTCCCCTGACTTCTCCACTCCACTGGAGGAAAGCCGCGGGGGAACATAAACTCACTTTATATATGTTATTTACAATGATGTGAATACTCTGTATTCCCATTCACCCCTTCCACCCAAAAAACGGGTATATGGTTGACTCTTAATCTTCTCATCCTCCTCCTCCTCTTCCATATGCCCTGTGCTATAATTTTTATATAGGGCCAGCTCACCAGCGGGCCCTGTGATATAATTTTTATATAGGGCCAGCTCACCAGCGGGCCCTGTTTGACAATTTTTATATAGGTCAGCTCACCAGCGGGCCTTCTCATATAATGTTTTATTGGGTCAGCTCTCTAGCGGGCCCTCTCATATAATGTTTTATAGCGTCAGCTCACTAGCGGGCCTTCGCATATAATGTTTAGGATGGTCAGCTCTGCAGCAGACCCTCACCCATAATGTTTTAGATGGTCAGCTCAGCGCACGTTTCCCTCTTAATCATGGCCTCAGTTCTGAAAATCAAGGAAATTTTTGGGAGAATTTGCCTCTGCGCACGTTTCCCTCTTAATCATGGCCTCAGTTCTGAAAATCAAGGACATTTTTGGAAGTATTTGCCTCTGCGCACGTTTCCCTCTTAATCATGGCCTCAGTTCTGAAAATCAAGGAAATTTTTGGGAGAATTTGCCTCTGCGCACGTTTCCCTCTTAATCATGGCCTCAGTTCTGAAAATCAAGGAAATTTTTGGGAGAATTTGCCTCTGCGCACGTTTCCCTCTTAATCATGGCCTCACTTCCGAAAATCAAGGAAATTTTTGGGATAATTTGCAGATGATATACAAGTAAATATACAGCAAATATTGTTTGGTAACAATTTTTCGCCTAAAGTCGTTTTTATTTTCCTTTTTGTGTGTTTTATGGTCAGTCTGTAAAAATGGCGTACTACGGGCGAAAGATCGTTCCCAGCAGCGATGTTGGAGTCCAAGATGCATCCAGACATCCTCCCTATGCTGTCCCTGAACCATTTCTGTGGTGTTTCCATCCTTTTCTTCCCTTTTCCTATGGACCAGGCACCCTCCCCTCATCAGAGCAGGGGGTGCCTGGTGTAATGCTCGAGTCCTCCCATTGACTTCAATGGGGCTCGGGTGCTCGGCCGAGCACTCGAGCCTCAGGGGGTGCTCGGTCAGAGCACCCGAACACCCGAGCATTGGGGTGCTCGCTCATCACTAGTTATTAACTGACAGTATTCAGAACTATGGAAAGACGAACAATATCATTAGTAGGAATCAGCATGGTTTCATGAAGAATAGATCATGTAAGACTAATTTACTTGCATTTTATGAAAGTGTAAGTATTAATTTGGACAGGGGAATTGATGTTGATGGAGTATACTTGGATTTTGCAAAAGCCTTTGATACAGTGCCTCACAGCAGGTTACTACATAAATTAAACGGCTTCAGTTTGGGCTGTGTTATCTGTACATGGATTGAGAACTGGTTAAATGATAGATGGCTGAGAGTTGTTGTAAATGGAACTTTTTCAAATTGGTCTAAGCTTATAAGTGGGGTCCCGCAGGGTTCAGTCCTGGGCCCAATGCTTTTTAATTTGTTTATTAATGATCTAGAAGTGGGAATTGAAAGTAGCATCTCAATCTTTGCTGATGTCACTAAGCTATGTAAGGAAATACATACAGAGCTGGATGTTTTTTCTCTGCAAAAGGATTAAGATAAACTAAGTGAATGGGCAGAAAAGTGGCAAATGTCCTTTAATGTAGATACATGTAAGGTTATGCATTTGGGCTGAAGAAACAAACTTGCAACATATACTGTAAATGGGAAACAACTTGGGGAATCCTCATTAGAGACAAATTTAGGCGTACTGATAGACGATAGACTTCACAGCATTGTGCAGAGTCACTCAGCTGCTGCAAGAGCAAATAGGGTACTAGCCTGCATAAAAAGAGGCGTAGAAGCAAGGGATTCTAATATTATCCTACCTCTGTGTAAATCCTTGGTTAGGCCTCATCTAGAATAGAGTACAATTTTGGGCACCTGTTCTTAAAAAAGACATTATTGAACTGGAAAATGTGCAGAGATGTGCAACAAAACTGGTAAAGGGATTGGAGGAACTGAGTTATAAAGATATACTAGCCAAACTGGGTTTGTTTACATGAGAGAAGAGACGTCTAAGAGGTGATATGATTATTATTTACAAATACATTCAAGGACAATACAAAGAACTATCCAATTAATTATTTAAGCAAAGAGCTGAGCTAAGAACAAAAGGTCATCCATTAAGACTAGAGGAAAGGAGCTTTTGAATAAAACAAAGGCAGGGATTCTTTACAGTAAGGGTGTTAAGGCTATGGAATTATTTGCCTCAGGATGCCTATCTAGCACAGAACAATATTAAAAATTATGACAGATGGCTTCAAAGCAGATAGGATGTTGATCCGGGGAACTATTTGACTACCAATTGGAGTCAAGAAGGAAAACATTATTTATTTATCCCCCCCCCCACTTGGAGCTAGATTGGAAATGGCTCCAGAGGGATTTTTTGCCTTCCTCTGGATCAACAGGGGTGTTTTAGGCATGGGCTGGACTTGATGGATGCATGTCTTTTTCAGCCTCATCTACTATGTTACTATGTTACTATGTGTGTAAATTCAATGATCCCATTGATTTCAATGGAATGAACTAGGCAAAAAAGCGGGAAAGCAGGAAAATTGCATTTTTCGCTGGAAATTATTACCAAGCAGGCAGAGCCATTATTCTCCGATTTCAGTATGATACAAAAATTTTCATCCGTCCCAACTCATTTATACACAAGACGCACCTGTAATGTGACATAATCTGAAAGTGAGTTCTCAGAATGGATATGCCTTCTGTTAAATGATTCTAAAGGGTTATATCTTGCTCTATATAAACCATTTAACTGTGTCTGTGTTAGGGACCAGGAAGCAGAAAGACGCCAAAAATTTAAAATGCAAATCACCTTTATTAAAGTAACAAAAAAACAAACAAAACAGAATGGTGATCCTGGAGCATAAGCCAAAGCACAAGCTGGGGTTAGCAACCAAGGCGGGTACTCAGCCAAGCCGGAGTCAGGAACACAGAAGTAAACAATGTCAGGAACAAGCCAGGAGTCAGGAGCCAGAACGATCGTCAGAGGAAGCCAGGTCATACACAATCAAACAGGAGCACAGGAGAATCCACAGCAGCCAGCAACAATCACAAGGACAAACAGGAAGTGAGCCAAGCTGCATTAAATACCCTGGGAGGGTTGGATGATAACAGTCAGGTGAGTAATCACAGAGAGGTCAGCTGATTCAGCCTGACCCAGGAAAGGTAAGGCAGCAGCTATGGATAGAAGAGATCTAGATTAGCTCATACAGCAGAATCAACAGCAGAGTTAGAGTAGCTCAGCCAAACCTTGACAGTCTGAAACTAAAACACAGCATTATCATGTAGCAAATGACATATCAAGTGTACGCTTAAATATTATTGTCGTAAACAAGAGAATTGAGCATTTTCGATAGATGTTTATTTTATTTATTTATAGTGTTACTAAAGGTTAAGTTTTATTTTTCCCAATTCTTTTGCCATTTTTTTGGTTTGGAAATTAAAGTAGTACATACAAAAGAGTGCTTAGTACTGTAAAGTTTTTTCAGCTCTCTTTTTTCCTCTATGAACAAATAAATGTTAATATTAAACATAATAATACCAGAGTTCACCAAATCACCACATTCTTCTACCTTTCTCTGCTGTTATAAGTAAAGTAGTACCAGAGGTAATCAATGTTTACCTTCCATCCTATATAATAATTCACTAGGTTGTTTGTCAGAAGCCGTCATTCGCAGACCTTGGCCATCACCCAGACCTTGGCCCGTGTACATGGGCTTTTACACTAGTTTCTGTATAATTAACCCCTTGTTTGGTAACTATATGTCATAAGATATAGTGCACCTATTTTTCACTGTATCCCTATGGCTAAAAAAAGTCTGTCTGTGGTTGAGCAGCAGGAATATTGAAGTCTCAATCGTGCTTATGGATTCAGGACTGACTAAGGTGCTATGACAGCTTAGTTCACACAGAAAAATACAGTCTGCTCACCCTCCACAAAAAATAAAATTTTAATACCAAAATCTGGCATTAATGCCAGCACACCATTCTTCTTCTCCATAGATTATCAGCATCATTAAAAATCTTAATAAACATACATTGTCAACAGTACTTGACATCTGTCAATGCCATATACAGACCACACCCATTAGGAGAAATAAAAGTCCAAACTAAAAAAAATTAAACCTATTGCTCTGGTTTTGTGCTACACACACAGCATCCAAGCAGCTGTGTGTTTCTTCAACATATATAACTATTTAATATAAAATGCACAATACATTTATTAAAAGTACATAATGGGGCCTTAAAATGTAAAACAGAATAAAAGTAAAATAATGCCTCACAAGATGAGGGGGAGAGGCACTAAAGAGTGATAAAGAGGTGATAAAACGGAAGTGACTTCTCCAGAGATATCACTACTCCAGTTCCTATGTTATTCTACAGAGCCAATGAACTAAGACTTCTTCAGATTTGGAGATCTTAGTGCATAGGATCCATAAATAACATAGGAACTGGAGAATTGATATTACTGGAGAACTCATCTCCACTTTATCACCTTTTTATCATGCCTTTGTGCATAACTCCCCTGCTAATTTAATAACTTTTGGGGAAAAGCAAACCATAATGCTACTTTGTGGATTCATACTAGGAGACTCATTGCTAGAGAAAGTGGATAACATAAATGTGGTGCAGTTTTGACAAGGGACCCACCCTAAGTCTCTTTTCTGTTCCCTCAAATGAAGACTACAAGCTTGTCATTCCTTTTTCCTTAGTGTGTGCTCATAAGAGTATCCTAGCATTAGTTTTCATGGATTCTGGAGCTGCAGGCCTTTTTATGGACATTACCTTTGGTACTCAACATGGCATTCCATCTTTGTCTAAGGAAGCCCCCAACTGTACAGTTACTATTGACTGCTCTCCATTGGGGAATGGACATATTACCCTCTCGACCATTTCCCTTACTCTGCAGAAGGGCTCAACCCGATCATTTCTCTGGCTCCAAAGAAACAATCCCGCTATTAATTGGGCTTCTGGTATCCTTTCCTTTCCTGCTGTTCTGATGAATTCATGAAGGGTTTCTTTGTCTGCTTTGGACACCAAGAAGCCTGCTCTTCCCTCTCTTCCTAAACAGTATCATGACTTTGCAAACATGTTCTGTAAGGTCAAGGCTGAGAATTTACCTCCACACTGGCATTACGATTATACTGTTGATTTGCTACCCTGGTACCACATAGGCTTGAGGTAGGGTTTACCCATTGTCTGTCCTGGAGACTAAAGGGCTTGAGGTGTATATCCAGAATAGTCTAGCCAGGGAATTCATATGCCTTTCTACCTATCCTTCTGGAGCTGGTATATTTTTTTTAAAGAAAGAACTGTTGTCTTCGTCCCTGTGCGGACTATATAGGGATGAATAGGATAACCTGGAGGAATTGTTAACCTTTACCCTAATTCCAGAGTAGTTAAATAGACTGAGGGGAGCCCGGTTTGTCACCTAGCTCGATCTCAGGGATGCCTATAACTTGGTGTGGATGAAAGAAAGAGACGAATGGAAGACAGTATTCAAATGCTGGTTTGGTTATTACGAGTACCTGGTTATGTTCTTCGGTCTTCTTAATGCCCCAGCCATCTTCCAGAACTTTGCCAATTATGTTTTTAGGGACCTTCTCTTGTCCTTCGTCATGGTATACTTGGATTACATCCTGGGGTTTTCCCCACCCCTAGAGGAGCATCGTGATCATGTCTGACAAGTGAGATAACCGTAAGATTGAGAAGTGTGAATTTGAGAACACGTCTCTAGCCTTTTTAGGCTATATTATATCTGCCCAAGGTCTTGCAAGGGACCATGTTAAATTGTCTGCTGTGACTGAGTGGTTCTTACCCCATAGCCTTAAAACCATTCAATGGTTCCTTGGCTTTGCCAATTCATACCGCAGGTTCCTCAAAGGCTTTTCGGCTATCATCTCCCCTAACACATCCATGACCCATAAAGGAGTGTACTCTCACTGTTGGACACCTGAGACATTGCATGCATTTGAGACTTTCAAAAGTGTCTTCTCTTCTGCACCTATTCTCAAATACCCTAACCCTCTAGCCCAGTTCAGTCTCGAGGTGGATGCCTCTGAGGTTGTGTCTGGAGCAATCTTCTCTCAGCGATACCAATTCTGGTATTCTTCATCCCTGTTCCTTCTTTTCCAGAAGTTTTACCTCTGCTGAGAGGAACTATGATATGAGTAACAGGGAATTGTTGGCTGTTAAGTTGGCTCTGGACAAGTGGAGGTATTTGCTGGAGGGATCTCCTCATGTAGTGTTACTATGTTAACTGATCACCAAAACCTCCAGTACCTGGCGAATCACTTAAACGCTCATCGGGATGGTTGGTCTTTGGTTTTTTTCCTGTTTTGACTATGTTATTTTATATATTCCTGGGAAAAAGTAAATCAAGGCTGATGCCTTGTCCCATCAACAAAAGCCCTCTAGTCTCTGCCCGGTTGCTCTAGACCCCATCATTTCTTCTACCCTAATCATATTTTCATTATCTACTAACCTTCTTACCAGTCTTCCTGTTGTGACTCTAGTTTTTCAAGTGATTCCAGTGTTTTACCTGGCTTTCCCTCAACTTCATTCTCGTCTCCTGAACTGGCTTCTGTATCCTGTGTTGGTTTGACCTCTGCTTGTTTATTTGCCTCCTCTTCTGCCTGCTGATTGTGTACTACGTTGCTCGACTGGTTCTGACTTTGGCTTGCCCGACTATTCTTCTGTCTCATCCCTGGTATCATCTCTGCCCTCTGGTGTCTGACTTGGCTTGTTGACAATTCTTCCTTTGACTATGGAGGTTCTCCTGTGCCTGCTGTGTCGAGTTCAATGATATTGACCACTTTGTTGAGTTTGACGCTGTCAACCACCTTATTGTAATGGTTTTATTTGACACTCAGACACAGTAGGTTAGGTAAAACACAGTTTTATTGAATAAACACAGAATAATAATAACCCTCACGGGTCCAGTAATATATGTACACAATATAGTACTGACACAGGACAGGTTACAGTAATAAATACCCACACGGGTCCAGTATATGTACAACTCAGCAACAATAATATACTGACACAGGTCAGGTAACAGTTTGTGTGATACTCAAACGAGACAGCAGTGAGTGAATTAGTATTAGGCCAGGAAGACTGACAGGCCCTAATAGCTCGAGGCCCTCAAGACTCTCACTCTGCAGAGAGTGAACGAATAGCGAGTAATGCCACAGGAGTAAACGGAGGCCCAGGACAAGCTTGTGGACTGCCGTAGCAGTAACGGACGACTTCAACTGTATGCCCGGAGGAACACCCAACGGAGACTACAATGACTGAAATCCGGTGGAAGATGGCACCTTCCCCGAAGGGGTTAAAGAACGCTCAGACCAATGTCGACTGCCAGATAGAGAGAACATCCTGAGGCGCCCAGAGTAAGACCAACCTCAGCTTGCGGCAGGAAAAAAGGTCAAGTGTACAGTGGTGTAACCAGATGGATGAATCACACCGGAGTGTCGTCTGCACGACACAGGAAGTGACAGGTTACCGAGACTAGGCTGCTTGAGCGGCTATGAGGCAACAGAGACTCTGTCCGAGGACAGAGAGAAACCCGGATGACAGCCCCAACCGGGTACAGGATGGGACCGCAGGCAGGCCCTGATACATGGACAATGTAGCCCAAACTGGGTCGGTACACAGAGCAGGAGAATCAGCCAATCCGAGTCGGTACACAGAGCAGGAACATCAGCCAGGCTGGGTCAGTACACAGAGCAGGAATGTCAGCCAATCCGAGATGGTACACAGAGCAGTAACGTCAGCCAGGCCGGGTCGGTACACAGAGCAGGAATGTCAGCCAATCCGGGTCGGTACACAAAGCAGGAACGTCAGCCGGGCCGGGTTGGTACACAGAGCAGGAACGAGATAGCAAGTAGTCAGGCAGTCCGGGTCGGTACACAGAGCAGGAATGGATACAGCAGAGTAGTCAGGCAGTCCAGGTCATACACAGGGATCACACGAATAATTGGAACAAGAGTTGGTAACGGAAACAACACAAAAGGGCACCGGAGAAGTCACAAGGGCCAGTATTTAAGGACAAATACTGGATGGGGCAAAGCCGCATCAACCAAAAAGAGTCAGCAGGAAGTAAAACTAACAGAATGTTGCCAGCATAGCACGGGCACCGTGATACTTATCAATTTCGACGCTGTCTACCACTTTAGTTGAGTTTGACTTCTTCAATCTCCTGTTGAGTTTAACTCTTGGGACCAATCAAATCTACAACTGGCTATTCCTGTTCATACGCTATGATAGAGACAACTGTACTACCAGTGGGTTATTCATACTGATTCCAGGCTTGGCTAGTAGCTGTCTGTGTCTAGGGTTGTTACACTGTCATGTGGCTTCATGGCCAGCACCTCTAACACGGTCTAGGCCACAGCAATGCTTCCCTAGAACAGCCCCTGCTAGCTAGCCACGATCCCTAGTCAGGGCTTGCTAGCATGTGGCTCACCGAGGCCTATTGAGCAGTATTTCTTGTTTTGTTATCTGTTGTGTTTGTATTTATATGTATATTAATAGCAGTCTATATTCTCTTTGTGGGGATCCCACTCTGCAAAGCTTTACCCAGGCAGCTTACATTGGTGTGCACCTAGTCTCATCATCACAGTAACATCATAATACATTGAAGTATAACTTCAAAGATAGAGGTTCCACATGTAGTGTCCACATCAGTTCTGTACAGACAAGTAACCCCAGTGTGTATAATTCCTCTGACAAAATGCATTTCTACAAAATGTTCTCTTTCACAAGTATTTACAAGATCGAATTCCTCCTCCTCTCACATATAAAGGAAAAAGAAAACCACTCCCACTAAATTGTTATTAATGCTATAAGGTACATTCATATAGTGTAAGTCTATTAATGATGCTACAAATATTTCAAATACACTTAAAACATAATAAAACCTAAAAAAAAATACAGGAAACACTAATGATTTCTAGCAAGATAAAAGCATATATATGAAAACCTTATAAAATATATCTCAGTTATACATTTATAAGCATCATAATGGATATATAGCTGAGACATTCATTTATATGCTTTTCATATATATGTTATGAAAATGTTTTTTATCTTGCTAGAAATAATTGTCATTTCCTGTATTTTATGACATGTATCCCTGTATTGCTGCTGCATCTAGTAAGAGTATTTCTTTCTGTGTTCAATAAACGTGTTAACAGTAATACACATAGAAAAGCACGTCTCATAAATAGAGGAAGACAGGGTAGGGTACACAAAATATATATATAATAGAATCTTTATTGGTGAAAAGGATGACTTTTAAAATCAATTAAATACAAACACAAAGGAGGTTACTCTAGAATAATGCCCACAAAGGTATGATACATAATAAGCTAAACCAAAATACCACAAATACCAATACGGGTTGAAAGTTACATCAAGTATAACATGTGGTAGGAAAGGATCATCAAATGTAACAAATAAAGCATAGTGGGTAATAATATAGATGGTCTCAATGTCCCTCCCAATATAAAGACAGGAAGTACTACCAACATACATTTAAACACTCTACAATAAAAATGTGACCAAAAAATAATGTGACAAAAAAATCCTAAACCCAAATAAGAAAAATAAATACAAAAAGGATATACTCATCACTAAATAGAGAGATATAGAGAGCAAACTGGAGACCTCCTCCGGACAGATACCAAAGCGTATCGCCTATTGCAGGCTTCGTCAGGGGATAACTGCTCTCATCACGTCCAAAGTATTTAAAATTTGAATGGTCCAATGGGGTGCCAACACAGCATCATGTGATGCAGGATAAAGGTTCACTTCCATATCATAACCTGTCCATCAAGTCAGGAAATAAAAAAAGATAATATCTTTGCACAGATAAAAAGAAAGTTAAATTTAGTCTCTATAACCAAGATTATAAGGACTCAAAGGTATACAAATGGAGACACAGAGGTAACAAGAGATCAATTAAGATTAAACAACAAAACTTTCAACAGATGCCCAATGATCCCGTTACTCAATATATCTCTAATTGTCAAAATTTCCAACAGACTTCTAACGGACTTAAAGGGATAGTAATGTTTCATAATAAAAGCAGCTCTAATTAATCACCATAGTATTTGGACTTTGGAGAGTGTTATTTCAATTCTGTCAGAGTTGTAGTTCAGGAGTAATTCAATGACAAAGTGTCCCCCTCCCGCCCCTTTTACTGATGTAACACTGCTCAGCTAGAGCAGAAGGGAGGTGCCCAGGTAGACTGCAGAGAGGGACAATCTTCAATTAAGATAAGGGAAAAACCTGAAAAGCTTGTCAAGGGGGACAGGGCTTTCATTGTTTTCATATAAAGAAGATTGTCCCCTGCTGTTATCTGTTTGGTCTATGGACTGCATTCCACATCTGAGAAGAGATGGCTTACACTAGGTAAAAGGGGCGGAGAGGGGAAACTTTACTTTTATTATTATTATTATTCTTTATTTATATAGCGCCAACTAATTCCGCAGCGCTGTACACTTGGGAATAGACATACAGAGGTATTAAATAGTACAATCAGATGTGGAGAACAGGAGGATCAGTGGGCCCTGCTCGTGAGAGCTTACAGTCTAGAGGAAGGTAGGTTTGATACAGAAGGAGTAAGTGCTATTGCGGTTAAGTGCCTCCTGCCACATGAACTGCCAGTCAGTGGGTGGGTGTGAGAAGTGCCGTTGAGTGCAGTAGTCCGTGCAAGGGGTGAATCTTGGTGATGATGTTTATGGAGGCAGTTGATAGGCCTCCCTGAAGAGGTGAGTCTTCAGGGAGCGTCTGAAGATTTGAAGGCTGGGGGAGAGTCTGATGGGGCGGGGGAGGGAATTCCACAGCTCAGGTGCAGCACGGGAGAAGTCCTGTAGGCGGGAGTGGGAGGATGTGATAAGAGCTGTGGAGAGCAGAAGGTCATGTGCAGAGCGAAGATGGCGGGCGGGAGTATATTTGGAAATGAGAGATGAAATATAGGGGGGTGCAGTGTTAGTGAGGGCTCTATAAGTTAGCACCAGAGTTTTGAATTTTACTCTGTATGCTAATGGGAGCCAGTGTAGGGACTGACAGAGGGGTGTGGTGTTAGAGAAGCGATGAGTGAGGTAGATTAGTCTTGCAGCAGAGTTCATTATGGACTGTAGCGGGGTTAGTCGGGTGAGAGGCAGGCCAATTAGTAAAGAGTTACAGTAGTCAAGATGGGACATGATGAGTGTTTGGATTAGAATTCTGGTAGTGTCTTCTGTGAGAAAGGGTCGGATTCTAGAGATGTTGCGGAGGTGGAGGCGGCATGAGTTGGAGATTGACTGGATGTGAGGAATGAAAGATAGGGCAGAGTCAAATGTGACCCCCAGGCAGCGTGCTGTAGGGGTTGGTGTGATGGAAGTGTTGTTAACGGTGAGGGTAATATTTGGGATAAGGCTGGTTGTAGATGGAGGGAAGAGAATTAGTTTGGTTTTGCCAAGGTTAAGTTTGAGTTGATGGGAGGACATCCAGGAAGACACAGCAGACAGACAGTCAGACACTCGGGACAGGAGGGAAGGGGAGAGGTCTGGGGAGGAAAGATATATTTGGGTGTCATCAGCATAGAGATGATGGTGAAACCCAAATGAGTTTATTAGTTTTCCAAGGGAAGCAGTGTAGATTGAGAAGAGCAAGGGTCCCAGTACTGATCCTTGAGGCACACCAACAGACAGTGGGCGGGGTGGGGAAGTGGAGCCGGAGTAGGAAACACTGAAGGAGCGGTTGCAGAGATGCAGGGAGTGGAGGGCTTGGACGAGGAGTGGGTGATCAACTGTGTCAAAGGCGGCTGACAGGTCCAAAAGAATGAGTAGGGAGTAGTGGCCTTTTGACTTGGCTGAGAGCAAGTCATTGGCCACTTTAGTGAAGGCAGTCTCAGTGGAGTGATGAGGGCGGAATCTGGATTGCAAGGGATCTAGCAGGGAATGGGAGCAGAGGAATTTAGTGAGCCGGTTATATGCAAGGCGCTCGAGAAGCTTGGAGGCGAACGGGAGTAGGGAAATTGGCCGGTAATTTGACAGTGAGTTTGGGTCCAGGGAGGGTTTTTTTAGGATGGGAGTGATTAGTTCATGTTTGAAAGAGGATGGGAAGGTGCCGGTTGACAAAGAGAGGTTGAATAAGTGAGTAAGGATTGGAGTTAGTAGAGGGGAGAGTTCTTGGGTGAGCTGAGATGGGATTGGGTTGAGAGGGCATGTGGTTAGGTTTGAGCGAGTGAGGAGAAGGGAGACTTCATCCTCAGTGACAGGTGGGAAGGTGCTTAGTGTGTATGTGGGAGAGGCAACAGGGCTAGGCTGGCTGGGTGGGGGTGGTAGTGATGAAGTGTCTGATAGATTCAATCTTGTTCTTGAAGTGGTTGGCGAGATCTTGGGCAGAGAAGTTAGTGGAAGGTGTTTGTGTTGGTGGGTTTAGAAGAGATGTGAAGGTTGAGAAAAGGCGTTTGGGGTTGGAGTAAAGATTAGAAATTAGAGAGGAGAAGAATGACTGTTTAGCCAGGGAGAGGGCAGAGCTATACGAATGGAGAATGAATTTGTAGTGTGTGAAGTCAGCTGTGGAGCGCGATTTCCTCTAGTGCCTTTCAGCAGTCCATGAGCACCTTTGGAGGTATCGCGTTAGTCTTGTGTGCCAGGGTTGTAGTGGGGTTGTGCGTGGGTGGCGTGGAGTTGCAGGTGCAGCGATGTCAAGGGCTGAAGTGAGAGTGCTGTTGTAGAGAGCAGTAGTTTTGTCTGGGAACGTAAGTGTGAGGATGGGGTTGAGAAGAGGCTGCAGGGAGGTGGAAAATTGATGCTTATCAAGAGTATGCAGATATCTCCGCATGTGCTTGATTGTGGCGGGGGTGATGGGTTTGCATGGTATGATGAGGTTACCGGTGAGGAGGTGGTGGTAAGAGAGTGGAAAGGGGACATTAGAGAAGTTGGAGACCGAGCAGAGGTTAGTGAAGATCAAGTTGAGGGAGTGACCATCACTGTGTGTGGGAGAGCTGGTCCACTGCGATAAGCGTAAGGAGGTTGTTAAGGAGAGGAGTTTGAGGGCAGGGGGGGTGTTGTGATTATCTATAGGGATGTTGAAGTCACCCATGATGAGAGTAGGGACATCAGAGGACATGAAGTGAGAGAGCCAGGAGGTGAAGTGATCAAGGAATTGTGCAGTGGGACCAGGTGGCCTGTATATGACAGCAACATGCAGGGGGAAGGGAGAGAAAAGGCGAAGTGTGTGAGCTTCAAATGTAGGGAAGGAGAGAGAGGGAACAGTGGGGAGTACCTGAAATATATGGTTAGGGGGCAGCAGGATGCCTACTCCCCCTCCATGTCTGTTGCCAGGCCTCGGTGTGTGTGTGAATTGAAGGCCTCCATATGAGAGTGCGGCAGTGGAGGCAGTGTCTGATGATGTGAGCCAAGTTTAAGTGATGGCAAGGAGGTTTAGGGAGTGAGAAATGAACAGATCGTGAACAGCTGTTAGTTTGTTACACACAGAGCGGGCGTTCCAGAGACCAAAACAAAAGGGGGGGGAGGAGGTTAGGTGACGGGGTACGGTTATTAGGTTGTGAGTGTTGCGCGTGTGAGTGGGTTCTGTGGTACAAGAGAGAATGGAAGGGGGGCCTGGGTTAGGTGAGATGTCACCTGCAGCAAGTAGGAGGAGAAGGGACAGGGACATAAGGTGAGAGTGAGATTTGAAGCAGTGGGGCTTTTTTGCAGGGGTAGAAGGAGATGGTGGTGATAGGGAGCGGAGGAATGAAAAAAGTTCATGGGAGCAGAGAAGTGGTGAGTGAAGAAATGAGGGTGCAATGTGAATGGCGTGACACTTAATGTGGACACAGGAGGAGGAGAGTCTTATGCAGGTGAGAATGGCGATCACAAAGCAAGGAGCTAATTTGCCCATAGTGGGGTTAATGAATGAGGCAGTAGAGATGTGCAACAGTCAGTAATCCAGGAGAATACAGATGACTTGGCAATCAAGGGTCAATCCACGGAGCGGAGGGAATAGGTGCCAGGGATGGTGAGGAGAGTCAGTAGCAGAACTGCAAAGTACTTGGTGAGGGTAGGAATCAATGCAGGGTTAAATGAAGTAGTCCACTGATGATCAAGAGAGGTAGATGTTGTAATGGTTAATGGTGGTTGGAGAAGAAATCAAAGTCAGATTTGGTTGCCCCCAGTGGTTTAGTGGTTAAATAAGCAGTTTGTAAAATCAGACCTGGAAATCCTGGTTTCTTGCATCATGTGGACAGTAGTTTCAGTAGAGGATGCAAATGCCAGTCCTTGGTGGAAATGACTGTTTCTTCACTCTGAATTCAGCCTGTTTACTTGCCTCTTGTTTTTAGGTGGCTGCAGCAGCTGTTTCTCTCTTGTCCAACTCTCTTGCCTAACTCTCAGTACTTAGATAAAGATGTACTTGGATAAAGGTGCCAACTACTACCCCTGGCAAATGCCACCCCAGGCAAATGCCACCCCTAACTGGGCCTGAATATATAATAACTGGAGTCCCTAAGAACACTGACTGACTGACTGAGGGATTTCCAAATTACAAATTGTTTTGGGATGGGAGAGCTCTGAGTGCGTTCTGGTGTGACACCATTAAATCTCTGATAAGAAACAGACACAGAGAGATATAGGAGAGGAATGGGGGAGGAAGGCAATATGGAGACTGGAACAGGGAGTCAAAATGGCTAATGTAGATTAGTACATACAACAAGGGGTTAAATGGTAGAGGGAGACTGGATGAGATTGGAGTTCCAGGTGAAGGGTAGATTAGTACATACCAGGAGACTGTATAGTTAATAAACAGTTGGGTTACAGCACAAGACTTCAAGCAGACTGGATGGGAAACACATACCAGGAGACTGTATAGTTAATAAACAGTTGGGTTACAGCACAAGACTTCAAGTAGACTGGATGGGAAACACATACCTGTAAGGAAGATGAGAAAGTTGTTAGGAGACTGTCTTCATATAGCATACAATGCAGCATACTGGATAGATAGTAACATATTATTTCTCTTGCCTAACTCTCAGTACTTAGATAAAGATGTACTTTGATAAAGGTGCCAACTACTACCCCTGGCAAATGCCACCGCAGGCAAATGCCACCCCTAACTGGGCCTGAATATATAATAACTGGAGTCCCTAAGAACACTGACTGACTAACTTGTGAATATCTCTTAAACCATAAAGGTTTGAGAGATAAGACATATTATTCTTCATGTTTTTTTTAATGCCTGCAAAATAAAACAAAGTTAAAATGAAGTATTACTATCCCTTTAACATAGATACCACTACATCCTCTTCCTTGCTTGGAATTGTGGAGGCACCTATATCTCATTCAGGATCAGAATCAGATACTATTAGTGAAGATGAACACCTTGTTGCCTCAGGATATTTTTTTAGGGGATACCCCAGCAGAAGGTTGCGCAGAAGCAAAAGCAAGAGAATGGAGAGACCGTCTGCAGTGGGGTTACCAAACACAGAACAAACAGCACAAGAAACAAATTCAGAAACACACAAAAATGAGTGTCATTAATCTTTCTTCACATGAATTATCAGATTCACATAGGTCGGTTTTTGAGAAAGGTCTTTCATTTTGTCCAGACCAACAAATTAATAAATTTGAACTGACAAAGATTTTTTTTTTTTTGCAGGCGTCTAATTTTGAAAAACTTCTTTGATAAACCAGATATATTGGACCATGACCCTAATATGGATGCAGAAGTGTATCAAGATCTTTTAGAGCTCCTGGAGGACAATCAAAGGGGTGAGATAATTAGTAATTCACGTAAAACAACTTTTAGAGCCCCTTCAAGTTTTACACCTCCCACGCAGTCAAGTCCAGAAATTAAAACATTTTTTCAACTGATGCATAAATATATTATTGCTCTTCCTACATTTGTACCAACTGCACATAACTTAATGGTTGAAGAAAATAAGGCCTTAAAGGACATTATGACTTGGACTGACATTGCAGTGAAGGAAGCAGAGAAGGGAGGAAATATGGTTTTGAGGCCAAGAAATTTATACTTACAGTAAGTCCATCGACAAATTCTTAATAAGAAAGCATATAAAAGACTACCTTCTGATCTTACTGACCTCTACAAATGCATTTAAATCAATTACTTAGGGAAGCAGTGAATAATAACATAACTCATAAGGAGTTCAATTTTCTTTCTGTGGATTTTCCTGGAACTCCCACTTTCTATGTCCTTCCTAAGGTACATAAGCATGCAACAAGATGTCTTTCTCCAACCTATTGTTTTGGACCTTCATTCTTATCTTCTGGACTCAACAGATTTATTGTTGAAACTTCACGAGTTAACGGTGACGCCTGGCACCCTGCTCGCGACCTGTGATGTCGAGGTTTTGCAATACTTGTTCCAGCTCATTGGGACGGAAATGGGGGCCAAATGTGCCCCCTCTTTTGCCAACCCTTTTTTGGGCTGGTGGGAGACTGCACATGTTTTTTCAAATGCTTTGTCTGGGTTCACTCAATATGTGTTGTGGTATTGTTTTATTGATGATATCTTCATAATTTGGGAGGGTCCACAAGAATTATGCACTGAATTTATCACTATATTGAATAATAATGACTTCAATATTCAGCTCACATCTATCATGTCCCCGACTGAGATAGACTTTTTGGATGTTTCAGTCAGAGTTGACAGTGATTGCCATCTACAAACACAGGTATTTAGAAAATCAACATCTGTAAATTCATTTTTGCATTTTTCTAGTGCAAACCCTGGACATTTTAGAAGGGCAATACCAACTGGACAGTACCTGAGAATACAGAGAAATTGTTCTATAGACACTTCCTTTTATGCACATGCACAAAATTTACAACAGTGTTTTAGGGACAGAGGATATCCACATAGCTGTATCAAGAGGGGATACCAATGAGCAAAATCGACAGGAAGAAATGATCTTCTCATTCCAAAGAAACAGGTAATCGATAAACAAAAGCGGATACAGCAAATCACTGTATAGAAGAAAAAGACAAACCCACCCAACTGTGATAGATAATAGGCGCTAAAATAATAAGATATTATCCCACAAAACAGAATCTGTAAATAAATCTATGCTGCTCCAATCCCAGTAGATGTGAGAAAACCTACTATCCCTAAACCACAGACCAAATATAAACCAAAGGAGAGCGCTAAGTTAATAATATAATTGAGATTAATATCAATACCATAAGTGCACTACTACTGGGAAACGGTGACCAGCAAACAGCCCAAACACCCTCACTGCCTCTCAGCAAATGTGGGTGTACACCGTGGATCCATTCCCTGACTCCTGTGTCCCAGCAAGTGTGCATACAAGCTTTTACAATGTAAAATAGTCACAGCAATCCAAGTGAGGCAAACAAACAAATATATGCAATATAAAAATGTATTGACATAAAAACAATTTTTTTATAAAATATCACGAATAATATAATTTAATGATATAATTCTACGACTATATCCTGGATATACCTCCCCAACCACTATTAATCACAAATGAAGATAACAAATGTTGCAGTGGGAGTGTGTTAATCAATGTATCTCTGGAGTATTTGAACTTTCCTGTCCCAACAGACCTCTTCAATAGACCAATATCTGTTTTTCTATAATGCTCCACTATTTCATCCAAAATTCTGCCATGCAGCTATGTGTGGGGAACCTACTGACCTTCTTGAGGACTCCACGATAGTAGATCTATTTCCACCGATATATGTCAAACAATAAGTCCCTTTGATGTATACTGGTCAGGTTCTTACCCACTAGTAGGGAGACTCTCTGTCCAAAACCTTCATTCCCTTCACACTGCAAGCGGACGTCAGGTGTAATTCAATCCATATCAGCAGGGAAATAGCGGGATGATAGTATCAACAATATGCAGTCAGCAGGCAAAGTGTCCTCCAGAATTATACACAGTAGATGCCGTTACGTGATTCAACACACTAATGGGGTACTCCAGGCTTTATACTTCATATATACAGTTCTTTCAATGTTAACAAATACATACATTGTATAATGTGCTTCTGTGCAAATATATTATCTTTTTTTATTTCCTGACTTGATGGACAGGTTATGATATGGAAGTGAACCTTTTTCCTGCATCACATGATGCTGTGTAGGCGATACGCAAAGGAGGTCTCCAGTTTGCTTTCTGTGTCTCTCTATTTAGTGATGAGTATATCCTTTTTGTACTTATTTTTCTTGTTTGGGTTTAGGATTTTTTTGTCACATTATTTTTTGGTCACATTTTTATTGTAGAGTGTTTATATGTATGTTGATGGTACTTCCCTTCTTTATATTGGGAGGGACATTGAGACCATCTATATTATTTCCCACTATGCTTTATTTGTTACATTTGATCCATTCCTACCACATGTTATACTTGATGTAATTTACAACTTGTATGGGCATTTGTGGTATTTTGGTTTAGCTTATTATGTATCATACCTTTGTGGGCATTATTCTGGAGTAACCTCCTCTGTGTTTGTATTTAATTGGTTTTAAAAGCCATCCTTTTTACCAATAAAGATTCTATTATATAAATTTTGTGTACCCTACCCTGTCTTCCTCTATTTATGAGACTTGCTTTTTTTCTGGAGAGGTGGTCCTTTTAGTACACCTTATCTTTGAATATAAATAATAAAGTATGCTTTTGAGTCCCCTGAGTGCACCCCTCATTAACAGGTTTTTAGCAAGGATTTACATTTAGTGTCTGTGCCTACTTAAATTTTGTATATTAGTAATACACATAGAAACACAGATTTTGATGGTAAAAATAACCATCTGGACCATCCAGTCTGACCATTTCCCAATCCAATTAAAATTCACAATAGTGTTGAGCGAGCATGCTCGGCCGATGCTCGGATCGGCTCGAGCATCGCTCTGCTCGGCACATGGCGGTACTCGTACGAGTACCGCCATGTGCTCGCCCGCCATGTTCGGGTGGAAGGGATCTGTGCCGGAGGAGGCACAGATCTTGCAGACGCTCCGCTGGACCACCAGGGACTGGAGGTAGGGGGCATTGCGGAGATGAAGGGGGCATTGCGGAGATGAAGGGGGACATTGTGGAGATGAAGTGGGACATTGCGGAGATGAAGGGGGCATTGCGGAGATGAAGGGGGCATTGCGGAGATGAAGGGGCACTTTGTGGAAGGGGGACATTGCGGAGATGAAGGGGGCATTGCGGAGATGAAGGGGGCATTGCGGAGATGAAGTGGGACATTGCGGAGATGAAGGGGGCATTGCGGAGATGAAGGGGCACTTTGTGGAAGGGGGACATTGCGGAGATGAAGGGGGCATTGCGGAGATGAAGGGGGCATTGCGGAGATGAAGGGGGCATTGCGGAGATGAAGGGGCACTTTGTGGAAGGGGGACATTGTGGAAGGGGGACATTGTGGAAGAGGGGCATTGTGGAGATGAAGGGGCACTTTGTGGAAGGGGGACATTGCGGAGATGAAGGGGGCATTGCGGAGATGAAGGGGGCATTGCGGAGATGAAGTGGGACATTGCGGAGATGAAGGGGGCATTGCGGAGATGAAGGGGGCATTGCGGAGATGAAGGGGCACTTTGTGGAAGGGGGACATTGTGGAAGGGGGACATTGCGGAGATGAAGGGGGCATTGCGGAGATGAAGGGGGCATTGCGGAGATGAAGGGGCACTTTGTGGAAGGGGGACATTGTGGAAGGGGGACATTGTGGAAGAGGGGCATTGTGGAGATGAAGGGGGGCATTGACCAGGCACCCTCCCCTCATCAGAGCAGGGGGTGCCTGGTGTAATGCTCGTGTCGCCCCATTGGATTCAATGGGGCTCAGGTGCTCGGCCGAGCACTCGAGCCTCCGGCGGTGCTCGGTCAGAGCACCCGAGCACCCGAGCATCGGGGTGCTCGCTCAACACTAATACACAACCCTCCATCAATACTGTATCTAATGCTTCATCTTCTCCTGGAAGTCTATATATTACTTCTATCACCAGTTTCAATAGTTTTGACTAACTGTTACTCAGCACCCAGTATGTAGAGTTTATGATATCATTTACATACTGATAACTCCTCCTCCCATCTTCCCTTATCAGGTTGTTTGTACACAGGTATAACTATGTCCCAATGATGAGATTCATTGTACCATGACTCCGTGTTATCTACCGTATCCAAATTAACCCTAGTCATTATTATAATTAGTCAATTTGTCCATATACCATAGAGATAATTTCTAGTGTTTTTCCTTGACATCTTTTTATATACCCGACTTCTGTATTCATCATATAACTTTTAAAACTAACTGCAGTATCCCTGCCTATACCTTCAGGCAGGCACTCTAAATAATCTTTGTCACCATGTGTGGGGCAGCTGGATATAGCATCCATTTGGCTACCCACTCTATATAGTTTAAATGACTGCTAATGTAGCTTCTACATTCTTGACTTAATACTCATGCACCACAACTAGAGGGATGTAAACAGTCTTAACAGTAATCAATGGCTTACAAATAAATCCCAAACCTTTCTCTTTACACCACCTATTTAACCAAGAGTTAAAACGCCAGATATGAAATGTCTTACCCTCTTCTTGTCTACACACATACTGGACATAAGGACACATATGATGTCACATGGCCACTATATATATATATATATATATATATATATATGACCATCAATTGCACCACACCAGTCCCACACCACCACCACTACATACACATCTTCCACATTGTAGGTGGTACTTTATTTATTTATTATGTGCCAGTGTCAATTAAGAGGAAGTTAGTGCTGTATTGTTGTGGACAAAGGACAAATGCACTGTGCATGCTAATTTATTTTTCAAGGTAAGATTCACAATTTTGACTCTCAGCTATTTATTTCTCCACTACAGCCCTCAGAAGAAGTAATATTGTGCTGGGAAATGTTGCACCATAGAAAACATTGGTGCAACATAGGTGAACAATTTGTTGGAAAATGTGAACAATTTGTTGGAATAGGTGAAAAGGAGGAGAATTTTGCATAGGCAAAAATTAGAAAACGTTCACAAAAAAAAGTAAAGTTTTTTCTGCAAAAAGTAATGCGGACATTTTTCTCACTTTTCATCACCCCAACACACAAAATGGATTATGGCTCTAATAGAATATTAAAACAAATGGACAAAATAGACAAGTGTTGAATGGAGAACTAAAAATATAATGCCGTAGTCTAAATTCCATGTCTTCTAGGAACCTAGCAAACCCCCTGGCTCATGCATCAGACCTAAGCCCCACACAAATAATATCTATCAATACTCCTAAATATATGCATGCTTCCTCAAAGCACAATTCATCTACATTTATTCATATAACTGGAAATTATTTTCTGTGGAATTTACTTTACTATTCTTTTATTGGTTATGTATCTTGGGATATCATACTTTGAGTTTTGATTTTACTACTTATTCCCCTATAACCCACTCTGTTTTCGCTTTAAATGGGATTGTTTAGACAAATTCTAACAAAAACAACTATAGCAATCTCTAGACTCTTTGTTAACAGAGCAGTAAACTTTTTTTTATGAAACACTTATTTTATAGAGCTTTTCCTGCTAAATAAAACAAGGTTACTCCCACTGCTGTTGGATGTTTTATTAAAAGTTATAGCAGTTTAAATAATCAGGAGTGAATTTACTGTGTTTACGTCCTGATAGTTCTGACAGGAAGTGACAGGCAGTTTCTATCACATTCTATGGAGAACTGTGTATCTCTGACTTTCCTGATTTTCCTCTCCGTTAGAATCTAACAGGAAATCTAATTAGAATTTGACCACTAGAGTGCACTGCTAATGTGAAAAAAAACATGGGTTTAAACTGTAATAACTCTGGAAATATAAATCTCTCCACAGTGGGAGTACCTTTTTTTAACTCAATAGGAAAATCCCTACAATATATATTTTTTCATAAACAAAGTTTATTGCTCCTTTAAATGCATAATATTGTACATTAATGTGAGACTTTATTACCTAAAGGAAACACCCAGACTTTCCATGCCATCTAAAAATGTAATTTCACGATTTTGGAAGTAAGGTGCTTATGTTTTTCTTCTATACTAGAAAATTATTTACTATTTTTCCCTATTCTTTGTTCAGTAGTTAATGGTACACTCCCTGAGTGCTACAATGCTTAAATCTTGATTTTACATTTGTCTGCATGTGCCGTTGTTATTTCAGTTTTATTGTATGTTATTTATATGTTTTTTTATCCATTAAGCATGTATATTAAATATGTGTTTACTCATCACAATGGTTAGAGTGTCTTTTTGTGCCGTCCTTCCCTTCCCTTATTTTCAGTAGAATCATTAATAAAAACTGTAATTTTTACATAACTATTTTGATATAATTGTTTACTTAGTCTGAACAGATATGCAAACAAGAAAACAAAAACATGAAACAAAAACAGTATAACTTTAATTAATTTATATTTTTACATAATGGGTATGAATAAGATGATAGAAACAGAAATTATTGTCTAAAAATCTTCACAATTAAAAAGATTAAACCCAAAATGCAAATCATATTGTATATTGGCAAAACCTCCTGTAGTATTAAAATATACATTTTCTGAACATATAAGAAAAAATATTCCTACCAGATGTAAAAAAAAAAATTTATAATACAATATAGAGCTGGAAGTTTTCTATGAAATGCATACTTTCTACATTTCATATAAAAAATGTGCATAATATGTTAAAACACATACATACACATACACAAGCAAGATAACACACAAGTATACACACACACACACACACACACACACACACACACACAAGATCAGACATACGTGCACATATTTTCATTCTTGTTCCCTTGCTTTCCTGATTTTCTCCATTTTTTTCCTGTTCTCTCTCTCATTCATTCTCTGTTTTTTTACTGTCACACTGTCTGTCCCCTTGCTCTGTTTCTAACCAACTCTCCATCTCCAACTGTATCTTTATAGATGACAATAAAGTCAATGCAAGCTGCTGCATTCCCAAGTATTCCTAATATGTGGTATAAAATGCTGACATAAACCAGAAAGAAAATACATTAAACATGAATCCTTTGCAGAACGCTTAATACTAGTATATTTTATGAAAAGTGGCAAATTGTTTGAATGGAAATAGAACAAAAATACAGGCATCATTGTTATTTATTTAACATATGCTAACATATTATTGAGCATAGTTCAATAGCAAAGTTAATTAAATTGCAATACATAAATGTCTAAATAAAAGCAATATATAAAAATGCTGAAACAAACAATGCTAATATAAAAAAGAGTAAAAGGGAATCTCAATACACAGACAGACAGAAAAAAAGAAGAGGTGTGTATCAGCGGAAAGCAAATTCTTAAGACGCAGATGAGATGACCTACCAAAACCCTAATTTCTTGTTGTAGCAAGAACCTTATGTATGATAAAATTGTGGTGACAGCATTATTCATGCAGTAATGCTACCACCAACAATGAAGTAAACATCTGAATGATTGGAGAAGTGCATATCTTGTTTCCTCTTGCAAATAATCACACCACTCCTGTTATGGACGGTTCCTATAATTTCAAAAGTATTTTTTAAAGCAACCTTTTACATTAGTTAAATTAATTTAATATAAAATCCATTAAAGTAATGATCTAAACAGAAATTTAAATTACAATAAATAATAACTAGATATATTAGCCATGAGGGGAGAATCTATTCAATAGCTGGATGAGGAAGCACACCTTATAAGCTGGCCTTATGTACTACCTTCATGAAGTAATGCATATATATATGATTTTAAATTTGCTTTCCATTCTCTTATGGAAAAAGTCAGTATGGGCCTTTAATTCACACACTGATAAAGGAGCTAGCAATGTTTCAAAAATATATATGAATTGCGGATAGTCAGAAATACACGTGTTTGTGTCAAATGCTTAACCTTATTCTAAATGTTTAGTGTCTGATACTGAAATTAATTTCTAAATTTAAATTAATGCCCTTATTATGACATAGTTCTTTCTATTATCTTGTAGTATTATTATTAATAATGAAACCTCAGACCTTGTTTCCTTGGAAAAGTGCTAATATTAAAATATGGTAGTTGTTGTAACATTAATGCTATTGAGATCCAGAGGATGGATCTTAAAACTATGATTAATTGATTAAAATACTTAAAATACAAGGAGAACATAAAAACAAATAAAAACAAATACACACTTACTACTAGAATGCTACAATCTCCAATCGAATTTAACAGAAAACATAAAAGTATCACAGTGTGACACATGCTTATGATGTACAATACCAATCAATCCATAAAGCATTTCAGTATTTATATCTTCAAATGGGAAATCAAAATAACTGAAAAAAAATTAAAATGTTTGATGCCATGTCTAATTATTTCTCTGTTTTCTCCTTATCTAATTTTTTTCTGTTTTTTTCTCAGGTGGTTCTGGTGTGATGTACATGTGAATACCAGTAAAAATGCTGTAAATAAGTAAAACTTGTCTGGAGGAGAAGAGATGAACTGTGAACAAGTTTGCCCATGAGAGTAATTAGCCCAAATTAAAATTTGCATTGTGTGATTCTTTAGTACCCATCTTTCGCACAATATTGAGCAGATATTTAGAATATGTATATAACTAAACAAGCTACATTTACTTTTTGAAGCTAAACCGTTGCATAAACTATATAAAAAACATCTAGCTTAAAACACTAATTAATTAATTTATTTACTTACTTATTAAAATAAATTATACTTCTGTAAGTCAACTTTATCTGTTGAGACACTTATCATTATTCTAAGTCTTTTTCATAAGTAAAACATGTGTTGCAGATATTTTCTCTCTCCCCCACTTTCATTTCAGTAGATCAGTCAATACTAAAAAATATGGATATTTCTTTACACCAGCAAGCTGCTAAATTAGTTGCAGTTGCACTTTAACAAATTTGTTAATGCCAATGTCTGTGTGAGTGTTCTATCCAAAGGTTTATCATATTTTTTTCTTTTAAAAAAAATCAGTTTTCATGAATATTATTTATCAATGTTTTTAAAATAATCACTTAATTCGTAACTAAGCTCAGTGAACAATATAAGTATTTGAGAGCTTTTTTTCTGACTGCAGAGTGTTCCCATGGAATGATAAAGCTAGAGTTAATTGCTCATGTATAAACATAACAAGGTTGCAGTTACATAGCAAGTGGCCACTTAGTACTAAATATGTTTCAAATGCAGCACACCAGCTTTGCCAAAAGGGTTTGCAGGAGAGACATTTTACAAGCCTATTTTCTCTATCAAATAATGTGAAAGTACAATATATAGCTATGTTTTTGTTCTGGAAAAACACTTTCAGTTAAGTTAGATGGGTAAAAAAGTGTTCTCTAAACTAAAGCTTTAAATATTCTGTAATTAAAAGATGCATTTGCAATTTGTGGTGTAGAATGATATTATAATTAATATGTATATTTTAATCATTATAACTTAATATTTACAATTATTATTTAATGGAACTATTAAATGAGCAAGTATTTTAACAATTAAACACAACCCAAGTGGTACTGATGTTCTTCCTAGATATAGCTAAAACCGAAATACAAAAGAAGTAAAAACCAAAAGAGCTTTTAGTAATCATTACCTGGTCCTCAAGAGCTATAAAAAATGCATGTTTTCAGGATATCTAAGCTGGAGCACAGGTGGACTAATTAATGGCTCAGTCACATTAACTGGTCTATCTGTGCTCATTCAGGGATATCATGAAAACATGCACTGTTGAGAACCAGGGTTAGCTACGCCCTACCCCCACTCTTTCATCCCACATGAGCTGGGCCCAAGGGACTTGGAATATTTTTATGAGAATTGTTTTCAAAAAGAATCAGAAATTCAGTGTGTGTGTGTGTGTGTATGTGTGTGGTGAGGTGGTGGGGGTTGTCCCCTCATACACCAACCTGTTTATGGTTGGTAGAAAAAGTTCCTTATCTTTAATAACAGCATTCCCTATCATCATAAAATTATTATAACAGATGAGAATTGGTACAGTGTTAGCCATAGAAATTATTATGTAACAGAGTTACATCAATATTCTCCTATTCTTTGGAAAGTTGATCAACTTGGCATTCAGAGTTTCCTGGAATATTTAAATAGATATGAGCCGAATCTCACATTAACAGATGATTATGATGCTATCACTTTCTCCTTTCTGTATTTGAGACTCATCACCAGCCCTTTGACCGGAAAGTTGAATAGTTGTGTGTACAGAAAAAAGATGTTTGGTAATTTCATTCTATGAGCTAAAAGTTGTCATGCTCCACACCTGACTAGAGGAATTATAATAAGACAGTTACCCTTGTAACAAGTTTTTCTATTGCAGTCCCAAAATGGGCGAAAAATGGCACTTCCCAATAATAAATAATTTCCAGAGAAAAGTGCCGTTGTACTGCTTTTCTCACCTAGCTCATTGCATTGAAGTCCATGAGAAGAAAAATGTTTCCTCATCACAGGAAAGTTTGCTCTACATTTGCTGCAGTCATATAAAAGGGTGTCAGGCTCTCATAGCATGCCATTCTGTATTTGTGAGCATGTTTTTGAACTAGAGAAGATAGGTAAATAAAGAGGAATTGAAGCTTAGTTTAGGGAGTCTTTTAGGCAGGACATTTGTTCTCTGTATAATTGGAGTCTGGGAGCACTTTGAGGGAGAAGAAGGGAGGAAGTAAGTTGGCCCCAAATACCCCAAAATTTGGGATGACTGACCGGCAGGACACAGGCAGCTGGGGTCCATTTTGCTTGCTGATCTTGCTGCTATTGTCTCTGTGTTGGGGAAGTCTAGGGAAATAAGTTGTTGATTTTTATGTATTTGTATTTTTATAAAAAAATGCAAAAATAATAAATAAATAAATAAATAAGCAATAAAATATATCAAATATATTAGGTGACAGACAGCTGACTGGGAGCCTAATGTGAGCTGTGTGACTGAGACACACTTGTTAGACAGTGAAAATGTTGTTTAGGGCTATCACACTCCATCAGTTGTGTACTGTAGACTGTGCAAATACACACAGTAGTTGAGTAATGTCCAGTAAAAGCACAAGGGGCAGGGGGAGGGGGAAAGGTGGAGCAGAGCAGGGACATGGGAGTAAAGTGAAGTCATGGTTGCTGTAGTGTGTGCAATAAATGATGATGATCCCACTAGTACAAGGAAGGATGCAGTTTGTCAAGATCCCACCAAAAGTTCAACCACCACCAGCGCCAGTACAAAAAAAAAAAATAAGAACACTGAAGACGACAATGAGTTGCATTCAAGTGTTGACGATGGCAATGGCATGATGGATAAAGGTGTAGCAGCTGGACCAACTGCTGCATCTGACAGTGAGACAAACATGCACCAAAACACCTGTCCTCAAATTAGTAGTGAACTTTGTGAAAGTAAAAGTAAAAAGACATTGTTTGATACCTCTAAAAGCTTAAAGGAATATAAGGGTAGTGGTCAAGATGCGCTGGGCGATGCTGATGCTGAGGATGACCTAATGATGACTGATGATGATGATGCATTTCCAGAATATATCCATCCAGAATCCTCCTCTTGTTCAGATGCAGATGAATTTGAGAGTGAAATAGATGATGACATGGTCAGAAAGTTACCAGAAAGGCAAAACCTCAATCTTCCACCACTGAAAAGGAGTACTGTGCATGTCTATAAACTGTTTGAGAAAATCATTGGAAACTCTGACCCTGGACAAGAAAGATGGCAAAAAGTACACAGTCATCCTGTCAGTCATCATCAGCATCATCACCGCTTCCAAGTCTAAGTCCCACGTAGCCACACACTTGTGTTGAGTAACCAGTAGCAACAACAAAAGCAACAGAGGTTAATAACATCCACAACCTTAGGTATGACAAATGGCTCTGCTGCTGCTACTGGAAGTGCTGCACCTTTGAGACCTAGTAGCAGTATCAGTAGAGTTGTATCAACATCTAGCCCCATGAAGTCCACAGTATGGGGATACTTCACTCGGGATCCAAAAGTTATGACAGAGAAACCAGGCCAAATGTATTAACAGCAGTACATATGAAGAGGAGGAGGGGTGTGAAGAAGGGTTGCTACCATCTACCAGACTTGGTAAATATATAATATCACATATATTTATATATATAAATATATATATATATATATATATATATATATATATCAAAATTTCCAATGGCGAGTGAAAATTTAGCCCTGGCGAGTAGAAATTCAGCTCTGGTGGTTATGTTTTGGCTTGCAGTGGCGAGTAACTTTTCAGGTCTGGCTAGTAGCAAAGGACTTCAAATTATAAGCCCTGTATATAATACACACCTATATCAATCACAACACGGCAGTCCCCCCTCACCATTACCATACACATCTGCCACATTGAAGGTTGTACCTTTTTTTTCATCCCTTGACATCATAATGAATATGTGCCAGTGTCTCTTAAGCAGGAACACATTTTTCAAGACATATGTTGCTGTAGGGCTCCCAACTTTGACTTTCAGATACTTATTTCTCCACTGAAGCCTTCAGAAGAAGTAATATTGTAGTGGGAAATGTTGCACCATAGGAAACATAGGCAAAATATTTCTTGGAATTGGCAAAAAGAAGGAACATTTTGCATTGGAGTAAAGGAGAATAGTCTGTTTTTCATGAAAAGCCATGCTGGAAATTGTTCTTACTTTTCGCACACCCCTAATTAAAAGATGACATTGCTAGGTGAGCTCAAGGAATTAAAAACAAGGGAGACAATATAGTATTCACTATATAATTAATTTTAGAATACAACCCTGTTATTGACATGATTATGAGAAACTTGTCTATGTTAAAATCAGATGTGTACTTAAAAAGGACAGTAGAGCTAGGATATAAGCACCAAGTTTAGCCACCATTCATTCAACAAATATGTGTAGAAGATAAACAGAGACAGATAGGGAGTAATAAATAAATCCGGCTGTCAGTCCTAGGAACATTTAAATGTGTTATGAATGTGTGCACATGCTGTAATTACATAGAGTTAAAGGGATAGTAATACTTCATTTTAACTTTATTTTATTTGGTAGGCATTAAAAAAACATGAAGAATGATATAAGTCTTATCTCTGAAACCTTTATGGTTTAAGAGATATTCACAAACAAAGTATCCCCCCCCCGTTCAACCAGATCAGAAGGGAGATGCCCAGGTAGACTGCAGAGAGGGACAATCTTCAATTAAGATAAGGGAAAAAGCTGAAAAACTTGTCAAGGGGGGAAGGGCTTTCATTGTTTTCATACAAAGAAAATTGTCCCCTTCTGTTATCTGTCATGTCATACAACCAGACTCACATCTGAGAAGAGATGGCTTACTCTAGGTAAAAGGGACGGGGAGGGGAACTTTGCTTGTGAATATCTCATAAACCATAAAGGTTTGAGAGATAAGACTTATATCATTCTTCATGTTTTTTTAATGCCTACAAAATAAAATAAAGTTAAAACGAAGTATTACTATCCCTTTAAGCAAGAATTTTACTTTAGAGGCCACAGCTAGAAAATAAAAATTTAATATTATGCCAGTTGCAATACTGTCACAGTCTCCCTTTGAGGCCTAAGTAATCCTGTGCTCTTACCTCTGCATGGCCGCCAGCCGGCATGGCCTCCGGCCACTTCCTCATTGCTAGAGTCATGTTACAGGCACTGGCATGGACACCTTTTTATGGGCCTATTCTGTTGGGCCTAATTGGGTCCCGCCTCCTTCTGTTGCTTTATAAACCTCATTGAGGCTAGGACTTGTTGCCCTTTCGTGGTGTATCTGTGCGTTTCTTCAATGTTGCTCTCGTTTGACCCTTGCTTGGCTGCCGTGTTTTCTCCTAATCGATCCTGTGGCTTTGTCTGACTACCCGATCTGTGTATGACCCTGGCTTGTCCGACTACTCGCTCTGTTTTGACCTTGGCTGTGGCTTATTACCCAATTTGGCTTTCGACTGTGGCTTGTCTGACTTGAGCTCTGTGCTGACCTTCGCTCCAGTCTGACTACCACCTGTCTGGGCTAGTTATTGGCATGATCCATCGGTGTAGTGCAACTGCTACCTCCGTGGTAGAGTTGCTGGTTGCCCCTCACTCTGTTGCCTCCAGTATCCGTTGCCTCCTGGGCCTGTTGCGTAACCCTCCACTCTGTAGCCTACGTACAGTTTTGCCTTCACATGCTTACCGGTGTTGTGGCTGGCTATGTTCCACTCTCTTGCCTCCACCCTTTGCCTACCTAGTAGACCAGTTCCGTGACTCTTTTGGAGTACTAGTTACTTTCTGTCTTGTTTCTCCTACCACTCCATGGTAGAGTCACTATTTCAAGACATCTGTCTGCCTGTCTCGTGTCTGGGAGTTTAGCTGTCACTCCAGTGATCAGATTTCCTGGCGTTCCAGGTTTCCATTTGCTAGGTATAAAACCAAGCCTGGTTCTGCTCCCATTGATCTCTATAGGCTACTGAGAACCAGTTACATTTCAGTGTCAATCCCTGGATAGTGGACTCAGCACTGTCCTCATGCCTGTTCCTACTAAGGCTGGGGAAGTGCTTACTCTTGCTTATCTTAATAAACTGGTTAAACTTCACTGTACCTATGTCTTATGTATTTTTTACTCTGGTGTCCGTGACTAATGCTAAGAATGTGATCTATCTACTTATGTGCAGGGAATGCAATATACAATATGTGGAATGAACAACTCAACCCTTTAAATCAAGAAAATATAAACATTTGAGCAATGTGTGTCCCCTTTGGGGACACACACTTTGGGGGGTGAATTGCATTTTCTATAATATCATAAGTAAGCAGTACGCTTCAAATCTCAAATTATAGAGAAAGTTTGCATACCAGTCCATAGCAATGATATTCACCCTGAGCTGGCAGTGGGAAATATAACTTAGTAAAGAATAGTAAAGAATATGATGTTAGCTGTCATGCCTGATTGGGTTTTTATATTGGGGATTTCCATGCCCAGGGGGAAATCCAGTGATATTCCTCCATGACTCCATGATTATCTAGACATCATTATTCCTTTGTTCTTGCATTGTGCCAATGTGATTGGCTCACTAGTGTAGGGATGGTTTACATTTAATGTGCTTGTAAACTATACTTGTGTGATATTTATAACTACCCAACAATTAATAAATAATGGTTCTATTAGTTACATGATAACTGTAAACAATTCATTTGGGTGCATCACATGAATAATTGATTATTAAGGGGGTTTGCAATGTTTTATCACATACTGATTGGCTAGGCTTGGGCTAGGGATGGAGTCCAGATGCAAGGATGAAAAACCACACTAACAGAGGGCCTGAGTATGAAGACTTCTTTGACTGTCTACATGGGGGACATGTCCAGATGTCCAGGTAGCAGGCATGGGCTGAAAAAATAATATAGAACAAAGTCTGGCTCTGAAAGCCAAGTGCTGAAAGCCAGTAGTTTGGGTTATGTTCAGTAGCATCAATTACTTGCCCCCAATGGTTGGGCTCCAAGGTTTAATTGGCCAGCTGGCAGAAGCACCAACTAAGCACCAACTAAGCTAAAGGTGAAGCACCAACACAGCAAACAATACAACATCAGATAGTGTGACTCAAGCCAAGGCAGGAACAGTACTTATTAGAAGCAATCGCACAGCCCCAGAATTTGATCCCCTATGTTTACACAGCCATGAGCAGAGTACTGAATGTCCAGATGAGGTACCAAACAGGCAGGGAGAGGCAGAGGTAAGTAGTCGGAAGTCAGTGCAGTTAGCAAAGGTTCACAGGAGAAAAAGTGGTCAAAAGGTAAAAGCAGGCAATAATAACTCAGGATACAGGTTGAAGTTCAATGTGTGAGATGTCAAACTGAGTCAGGAACAAGCCAAGATGAAAATCAGAATATCTCCAAGAAGGACATGAATTCTGAGTCACAAGACAGAGCTGAACAATGTGTTTTCAGGAAGGTAGGATTAAATACCTGATGACAAGAAACCTGTGGACATGACTAGCCAACTGAGAAGGATATCAAGTTCCATAAGGAAATGTGCATTCAGCTGAATCAGGAACCAGGCTATCACAGGTTCTGAATGAACCAAGTCCCTCAAGTTGCCTAGGCTGGAAAGAGCAATTCCCATAGCCTTGACTTGGTGGGTTTAACTCCAGGAAGAGTTAGGGTGGCAGTGACCTGCAGTAGACAGAGGATATCTTGGATACTTGAGTGTGTAAATTTCAATAAATATACCGATTTCTAGCACAATGAGTTTTAATGTTTTAATGGAAGTGTTGTAAGTCACTTTTTTGATATTCAGCTTGTCTTTTTAAACACTACCAGAAATTTCTAATCTTTTTACTTATGTTCATCACTACTTTTGCTGCATAATAGGTCCTCTAAAAGTTGTCAAGCAACTATATATATATATATATATATAGATAAAACAGTATATATAAAATTGGCCATCATAACAAATGAAGAGGTTGACCTTGTAATTCAGCTGATTGGACTGTGGAGCAGTATGGTCAGCTGTGATCATGATGTTGGTATTATCTCTGGATTGTGTGGAGCAGTATGCTCATACCATATTCTATGGAGTAGTATGCTCAGTCTCAATGCTGATGTCAGTATGATCTCCACAGTTTATCAACATAAGTATACAGTACACATGTGGGAGCAACTGGAACATCTACAACTTCACAACTCTTTTGAGGGTTGATTTAGCATTGTTTATACATGAAGGCTGGTCTAAGTATCAAGCCTGTGCCTGGAAAAAATTGCACAATGTTTAGGTGGAATCGGTCACCAAGCTAGTGTTATTTTAAATATAAATATATACAGCAATTGCTATTCATAATAGATAGTATTAATAGAACCGATAACCTGGCTTGCCACTAAGTCACTGAGATCGGGCAGTTTTATTTATTAAACAGTGTATGTAGCAATTGGAGGTCAGGTGTTTTCATGTGACCAATCAGACTTTGTTCATGACCAAGCAAGAACAAAGCATTGCATTGGTCAGTTTTTAATCCTAGTTCAGGGTATAAATACACACTGGAAAATGTGCTTCTTGATATGGAGGTCTATGATCAAGTCTGAGCTGCATCTGGTGAGTTTGTACATTTGGCGTGTTGACTTTAACAAAGCAAATTACTTTAATGCTCTTTTGAAAGTGAATGCAGATGATTTGTACACAATTCATAACTGAAACATACCCAATGTATAATTAAAATACATGCTGTATATGGATGCTAGATAAAACTCATTACTGACAAGAAGTGAAGCTTTACAACAAATGTTACCTGCAGTTTATAAACGATGAGCAGGAGATGTAACAGAAGTAAAACCATTAATCAATCACAAGCTGGCTCTATATTTTTTTTTCTGTTCATATATGTGCAAGTTTGGCAAGAATCAATCTTTAAAAATGTTATATAATATGCATGGAAACATTTTATAGAACCTGCAGAACAATGGAGATTTCTTACTATACTTGAATATTGACAGTGAATTCAGAAGGCATATATGTAGATCTTCTTAGAATATCAATGCATTATTTCAAACTGTAGATGCCTGGAAGAGTTTGCATTTGCTCTGTATTTCACATGGGTTCCATATGGCTGATAAATTACACATTTTATTTTTACCTTGTTTTGCTTTTGAAAAATCAAAATGAAATATAGCATTTGTATTAAATACTAAAAGGTTTTAAGATACGTAAAAAAAACTTCTTTTAAAGTACTAGAAATGGTTTTATTCACAAACGCAACCATATATTTACACAAAATATATTCTAAGAGCTGCATTAAGCAGAATAACAGAATTAAATCCGAGTGCAAGCCAGTGTGTTGAAAGAGAGAGAAAGAAATGAGAGAGTGAGTTAGACAGTGAGTGAGATTGCTGTTTGCAGTTCTAAGAAATCAGATGCTTTTTTTATGGACTGGAGTTACAATCTTGCGAACATACATCAATATTTTAACAAATATTTGATTAAAAAAAGTGTATGCAGTAGGCATGGATGCATACATAGATACAAATATACATCAATGTATTAAATTAAATTATGGTAAGCTTAGCATGCATTTCACTTTAAACTTATCTGATGCTTACAAGCACTACTCTCTTGGTGAATACTTTGTAAGTGCTATAAAAGATGAAAATAGTGAAATGCAAATTCATTTAACCCTTTGAGTGCCAGAGGGGTAAGCAATGCATTGCGTACCCCTCTGGCACTCAAAGGGTTAAGTACTTTATTATTGCTACATAAAATGTAAATATTGCACTATGACATTGCTAAATAAGCATAAACTAGATAATGAAACTAAAGTTACTCATTTTAAGCCTCCAATGTGTATTACATAAGATTATTCATTAAAATCTATGTGAATTAATGGGAGAATATACAAATCCACCAATGCTGCTCACTTGGTATTGACCACTAATGCCTGCGCCGTCACTTGAGGTTATGCGTTAGTGTTGATAATGTACCCAATGTTTCCAGATGGCATAATATACTCTACAATATGACTGGAAATTTGGGATAGAAGCATTTGGGTAGTTTTAATTGTATACATATTAATTATTATATTAACACAGATAGCTTTTGGTACTTGGAGCCTACTGCACTTGGTTTGTGCTTTGACCACCTGTCAAAGCACAAACCATGTGCAGCGGGTTCCAAGTATCAAAAGCTATCTGTGTTAATATAATAATAAATATGTATACATTGTATAGAGTTAAACTCTTTTCACATGTAAGTCAACCGATCTTTAAATCATGTAATGATATTTATTATTTCAACTAATTCATCAAATTTCAGATTTGGAGTACTCATATTTGCCAACTTGAATTCGAGATCTTGGTGGTTTTAATTTGGAGAATATTAACCTGCTCATTACTCAAACATATGAACTATATGCATCTTATGAGATTATCCAAATTTGCATGAATGATAAACCATAATTCCATCAGTCAATGATATTTAATTTTAAAAGGCAAACATATTACATCTACTGTTGACCTGTTAGGCTGACAACATCAATTTTGATGGAGTGCACTGTAAACATGCAACAAAATATGTTAGCATTTTATCAGTGAGTTGTACTTATTAGTGAGTTGTATTCACTCTTTTACCAGTGAACAAGTACACAGATACATCACACAATTTCCATGGCAGGTTCTGCCTTGAATATACTGTGTAAGTTAATAGGCAGTGGGCCATGATTGTACATACACAGCATATGCATAAGAAGATATTTCTGAGAATATTCTAACATATTTTTTCACATGATGGGCCAAAGGACTACACACTTGATCATCTATAATAAAGTAATAGCTAATTCATGAATGAATGTAATGAGTAGCAAAAGAAAGATACATATCCGCTCCACCCAAACCACAATAAATGTCAACTTAAGATGCAGCAACTATAAATTAACATTATGCCAGTATGAAACAGTATGGGTGTATATTTACTTACAATTTAATGAAGAATAATGACCATATTGCTGTATAAATAGAAAATGGAAAAATTAAAAAATAGTCCTAATTGTAAACAATGAAAATATAGTTGTGTATTTATCTTGTAACTGAAAATATGTTGTGAGGCTAGTCTGCTTATGTAAAATTAAATAAAACATTATATCATAAAAAATATTACTTCCACATAATGAAAAGTAAGCATTAACTAATTCTAGCATTTATTTTATTGCAGTTGATAACTTTATGAAGGCTTTTATCTACAAATTTCTACATACATTTCAATGGGAATCTGACCTAGACTCCACTGTAGTTGATACATTTGTCAGTGGTTTTAATCTATATTTTTCTCCATAAACTTCAATGAGAATCTGTTACATAAAGCCAGCATTAACACTTATGAACTGCAATATAATCTAGGCCTTTACCTGGAAAATAATAGGGAATTTATATACCTGGTGGTGCAATTGCAGATTTTCTACATAAAATTTTGGTTTATTTGAAATATTTTCATGACTTTTTACTAAATAAACTAAAAAAACTAAAGTATATTCCTTTGTAAAGACAGTTTAGAGTTAATCCCCAATTGTAAAAGATGAAAATATTCAAATATTATTGCTGTAGCGGGGACACCTTACAGCTGAAATTATAATATACACCAAATTATATAAAAAAAAAAAGAAATTAATTTGTGTGTGGTGGAACCCAACTGGTTTAAGTATTTTCCAGTCAAACAACAAAGAGAAATAAAGAAAAAAAAATAAGAAAAATTACAGCTGAAACAAATGATCAACATCACTATTTCCAAATTATTATATTTCTGGGGAATTTCCCTCAGTTACATGAAACAAGAAAATGCCAGATTCAATGGAGCTTTGATAGTCAGGTTATGTTAATAATAGGGACTCATGTAAAATGCATAAGGTATACCTTACGGATGAAGAAGATTGCTCATAATTATTCTGCATTCTAAGAGTATAGGTCTTTCTGAACTGATACATAAAGGCCCCTTTACATCCTGGCCTAATTACTTATAGACAGTTGAGAACAAAATTACTTTCATCTGTTTGAACATGTGAGGGATACGGATTAGAGCCATTCTTCCTTAAACAGCTGCATTGCTTGTAAACTTGAACCATACATTTTAGCTGATTACAAAGTGTATTTTTCTAGTACTTAAACCCACCAATGTAATGCTACTGTATGTATGTACATATATTGATATGTACAGATTAAATTTAATATCACACTTTATATATGTATCCACAGAGAATTTCACTTGCTTAAAATGTAATTGTTACATGTTTCACGGAAAAACATTAAGTTGAAACATGAAGACAACTTTTAACAAGCTTCACATTATTTTGATAGGGAAGCAAATTAAACAACATTGTGAATTTAATAATTGCTTACTATTGTCTCAAAAACAAGAATCAGTTTAGATAATGGGGTGAATTCACAAAAGTAATTGCAAAAATAATTTCCCCAAAATTTTAAGCAAACATATTTAATAAGCAGGGATGTGCAAAACTTTTCACCTCAAAAGCTAAACAGGGAAGAAATTTAACTTTCTGCCGTGTCGAAATTTTTCACAAAAAGGGCAGATTTTCCACTTTTTCATACCTAGCTCATTCAATTGAAAACAATTGTAAGACTGAAGTTCCCCACCATGTGGCAAGTTTCCCTTCTTTTTCCACAGGTCTAGAATAAAAGGGGTGTCAAGTTCCCACATAAAGTAATTTTGTGATTGTTAGAGAGAGAGCACACTTTTGCAGCTAGATAGGATAGGCAAATAAAGCAATTTTTAAGTGTAGTTTAGGGAGTCATGTGGGCAAGAAATGTGTTCTATTTGTTAGTGGAGTTTAGGGTACTGTGGACAGAGTGTGAAGGGAGAAAGGAGATTAACCCAAAACACCCTAAACTCTTGGTTGACTGGGAAGGGCAGCTGTAGTCGAAGTTTCTAGGGGAGTCTAGGGGTGTGTGAAGAGAAAAAAATATATTTACCCCAAATACCCTAAGATTCGGTGTGACTGACTGGGAAGACACAGGCAGATTTGAGCCAAGTTTGTTTCTGATGTGACTGTTATCTCTGAGTCAGTGGAGTCTGGGGATGTGTGAAGAGATCAAAGGAGATTTACCCAAAGTGCCTCTAAATATTGTGTGACTTTCTGAGAAGATCCAAGTTCCTTTTTGATCTAGCTACTATCTCTGTGTTAGGGGAGTGTGGGAAAAGAAGCAGTTGACCAGGGAGTGTGGGTTTTTTGTTTGTTTTGTTTTTTGTTGACAGCGAAAGGGATAGGGACAGTTTAAACAAGAAAAAGTAACAATATTTTGACTGACAGATGACAAAGACAGGGAGCTGTGTCTGAGGCAAACTGATACCAGAAGAAAAATAATATTTTGTAAAGGGAAATATCACACACCATAATTTCTGTGTTGTGTTTTTACTGTAAAAATGTACATACACTAGTTTAATAATGTTCAGCAAACATACTAGGGGCATGTGGAGGGTGAAAAGAGTAGGAGCAGTGCAGGAACATGTTAGTTAGGTGGTAGTCCAAAAACATTAGATGATGATGACCCTCCCCCCCCCAAGGAGGCATTTTGTCAAAGTCTTATGAAAACTTCCACCACCAGTAATATTAAGAAACCATGTAAAAACACTGAAGACAAGTTACATTTTAGCCATGATTAATGAAGGTGTAGCAGTTCAAGCAACTCCTGCATCAGACAGTGAGTCAAACAAGTACAACAACTTATGTAAAAACCTAGGTTGTGTAAATATGGAAAATGGGAGCAAACCTAAATACAGCAGCAAGAAAACTAGAATAATTGCTTCTTGATTCCAAAATAGATACAAAAACTCCAAAATGTTTGGTGCTAAAGGAAACAGGTTGGGAACAACAAAAGAATCTTCCAAATGATATTGATCAGATGAAAGCATTATCAAGATGTTTTATTATTTAATAACAAACATTGTATTACATGCATCCACATATGCAATATTTACTTGGGAAATATAGATGGACCATCAAAATACAACTATGATAAAAAATAAAATATTTTAAAATAAAATTGATGGGAAAGAAAATTGGTAGCTCCCCATCCACAGTAAAAAAAAAGATGCTGCACCTAAATCCCAAATAATACTCTCATAAAAACACCATACATACACACCCAGTATGATGGTGGATAAAAGTATGTGTTCCTGTACAACACTCAATATTGTAACTGCCAAGAGTATGCCATGAGGACACAACACCCCTTCTTATAATGTACACAACCTCCACACTCTAGAGACGTGTGTATATATATATATATATATATATTTATATATATATATAAATTATATCAAAAATAGGTACAGGTGACGTTCATAAAAATGAGCGACTGATGACATAAAAATCCAATACATGAGTATAGCTACAATCTTTCTTCAATAGCTTCTATGAATAATGACAATCATGAATTTGATAATCACATGTATAAGTATTTACAACTTATTCTCATATGCAATAATATTTCTTCAATTAATTTTTTAGATATTAGTAGTCATATAGATGTTCATGGTCTGTGTTCATATGCAGTGTGCAATGATGAATACATGGAAAAGATTGCTTAATACATATACTTAAATCTTCACTACATATATACACAAGAATCGGAATGTTTTCACCAGTATGTTGGATCTCTGCACAACAGTTTGAACCTGCGTCTTCCCAGCAAGACTTATATTGTGCTCATCCGCAATAGTCCTCATCTCTGCAGCTTGGTAACTCTTTCAGACTGCACCACGATTCTTCCTCCATTTCGCGTCTGGAACTCAAACTTCCTGCCAAATATTAATGAAACAAAAGGCTTCCTCTATTTTGCAGCCGATGAGTATATTAAGCCCATCTATCATGCAAAAATAGAAGCTAAAATAACAACAGTAGCACTCACATGTGGATATGTGACATGTAGCTCCAACTCGTTCCAAAGTCTGAATCAACTTCTTCCTCAGGGAGACTTGTATAAAATTATGGTACACCTATCCTACCTGTAAGCTAAACTCCTCTTCTCATAATGGTATATACAAACACCAGTCTAAACAAATCTAAGTAGTGTATATATAAATACACCTACGCTAATATAAAAATTAATCCTAAATAATTAAAAAATAAAACTCAAACTTCCTGCTAAATATTAGTGAGACAAAAGGCTTCCTCTATTTCACAGCCAATGTGTATATTGAGCCCATCTATCATGCATAAATAGAAGTTAAAATAACCACAGTAGCACTCACATGTGGATATGTGACATGTAGCTCCAACGCGTTTCAAAGTTTGAACCAACTTCTTCCTCAGGGAGACTTGTATAAAATTATGCTACACCTATCCTACCTGTAAAATAAACTCCTCCTCTCATAAAGGTATATACAAACACCAGTCTAAACAAATCTAAATGCTGCATATATAAATACACCTATAAATTTAAAAAATGAATCCTAAATAATTAAGAAATAAAAAAGTAAGTAAAAATGTAGAATTGTAGGTACACTACAAAACCACACAACATGAATATTTAAAAATAGATCAGACAACTGACAATGGCGAAACTTCTGATTCACACTGGAACTGATGGCGGCCATCTCTAATTGTCAGAATGTCCTGATCGATTCAGTGCAGATGGAATTGAATTTGCTGCGAGCAGACCAACAAAATATGAGAGAAAAGGTGTTCGACACTCAAAGACGAGTCTCTACTATGGAAGACTCTCTACCCCCTATCAGTGAATCGTTTGAAACTCTGAAGCAACAGGTCAGGGTGTTACAGAAAAAAGCTGATGATCTTGAAAATAGATCACGTTGCTGCAATATTTGCATTATAGGACTGCCGGAGAATAGTAAGGATTGTAATCCTGAGCAATTCCTGGAGAATTAGGTGAAAGAAAAGTTGGGTGCGGAAGGCCTTTCGGGCTCTTTTGTGGTGGAGAGGGTGCATAGAATTACCTTGGCGCGACCGCCCCCGTGGGCGGCTCCCAGAACCCTCAATTACAGAGACAGGGATGCAATCTTGAGAATGGCTCGCCTCAACAGTCCTATTATGTGTGGCGACACTTGCATTTCCATCTACCCTGATTTCTCAATGGAGGTACAGCGCCAAAGAATGAAGTTTTAGGAGGTGAAACGCAAACTGCACGAGAAGGAGATCAAATACGTCATGCTATACCCATCTAAGCTACGTGTGATCCATAATGGAAGTACATCCTTCTTTACATCCGAGGTTGAGGCTATGAACTGACTCGAGGCTTTGTAGCTGAGAGCGATATTTATGACTGGTGGCTCGCACTCCATGTTGCTGACTGTGTATGATAATACTGCATGAACTATCGAGTAATATACCCTAAGGTTGAGAGGGGTGGGCGATATATGAGAGTTATCATATTGGTGTAATAAGTGAGTAGCTTAGTTACATGATTGCCAATATATATGGGGATGTGCTGTGACATGTGCGCCCCCTCGGATGGGTATACATCTCACGGAGCAATATGTGTCCAATATATGTGGGGATGTGCTGCGGCATGTGTGCCCCCTCAGATGGGTATACATCTCGCGGAGAAATATGTGTATCTATATATGTTATAGTTACTCTAATTTGGGGATTTGTAGTGCTGGAGGTGGGAATGTGACATGTGGGCCCACTTGAGACCGTATCTGTACAAATATGGAGGGGGGGCAGCTTCTGATTTATGGATGCACGCCTATGGTACCTAACCATGTCAGTCTCCGGACTTGTAGTGTGATTACAATTACATTTATGAGGTAATGTGATACATCCCCCTGTGCCTTCTGACATGCGGGGATCCTCAGGGATTGTAAGTTGTCCCCAAATTGCATCCGGAACATCTTCATGGTGTCATGTGTTTAGCTGTCATTCATGCTACCTTACTCATAGGTACTTCAATAATTAACATACCACATGATTGGCAGGTTATCTGCCTTATAATTGGTGGCGGCAATGGGCTCACGTGTCTTGTTCTCACCTCTACTAGTTAAATTTGACAGTTTATGCTTATGCTTAACATGGGCTCTCACTCTTACTTGACACTGAAGTTTCAGCTATTGATGGTTGTGTGCTGTGGGTACTTGGGCTAGTTGTGTTGCTGGGTCGCCTAGCGGTGCCCGATGGTGCCGGGCGGCGTGGCGGCGCAGCTGGTGTGAGAGACACCCTTGGGACCATCTTAAATGTTTTGTAACTGTTGTACTTTTCATTTGTTTGGGTTGTGAGGTTTACTATGTGGGAGGCGTCCCGGGTCCGGCTTGGGATTTTCCTAGGGGTAATTGTTTGGGTATGGGTCCTCTTCCGGATGGGGTTGGATGGGGATGGGGAGGGAGGTTTAGTTTTCCTTATGGGACTGGGAGTTAGAATGGGAGATTTTTGTAATGGGTTCTTCTCTTACTTTCTGGGAGACGGGCTTGCATCTTGCATCTACTCTAACGGCTATGACTAATAAAGTGATTACTATTATCTCCTGGAATGTCAGGGGACTCATAACAGCATAAAGTGATCCTTGGTCTTAAATCATTCTAGGAGGTATAAGCCAGATATTTTGTTTCTCCAGGAGACTCACTTACACGGTGGTAAGGTATTAGCACTTAAGAAGTCATGGGTGGGGCGACATTATCATGCTACCTTTTCAACCCATGCAAAAGGGGTTTCTATTTTGGTTAATAAGCCCTTACAATACGAGTTAGTAGATTTGAAGCCTGACCCCCTGGGTCAATACATCTTTTTTGGACTGATTGATCTCTGACATCCCGGTTATTCTAATGAATATCTACATTCCTCCACCTTTTGTGCCTGAGGTCCTACAGGAGGCTCTCTTATATGTGTCTGCAAAACCTGGTCGCATTCGTGTTGTTATGGGAGACTTCAACATGTACATTGACATTGCTTTAGACAAGATGGGTACCGGGTCAAGTGATTCTTTGGCCTCTAGACTCAAATTTCTAAGATTTGTAGAAGACATGAACCTTACTGAAGCATGGAGAACTCTTCATCCTAACGTTAAGGAGTACTCGTGTCATTCTGCCACTCACAAATCGCTGTCTAGGATTGATCATGTATTTATATCCAATCATGCCTGGTATATGGTTGACGACTGTTCCTATTTACCTAGAGTGTCTTCAGATCATTCTCCAATGAGCTTATGCCTTTGTGTGGGTAGAGATTTTTCAACTCCTAGCTGGCGACTTAAGCCATATTGGCTGTCTGTCGATCATATTGTGGTGGGCCACGGGGCCTCATTGACAGATTATTTTTGTCATAATGAGGGCTTTGCGTCACATGGAGTGGTATGGGATGCGGCGAAGGCCGTGGCGTGAGGTTCGCTTAGTTCACTGATTGCTACACACAAAAAGCATACAAGGGATAAAATCAATCAATTGGAGAAAGAAGCTACCGAGGCAGAAAGATTACACATTGATAAAGGCGACGTCGTCTCATACAACTCCTTCCTACCTACTTCCTCTGTATATAACGCCGCGTTAATGGAGCAGAATATAGCTTTTAGGACGTTCCAGAAACAGAAAGTATTTGAAAATAGGGATAGAGCAGGGAAACTTATGTCCCATCTGGTGGGAGCCGGGGAGGGCAGACGCAGTATATAATACTATATATAACAAAGCTGGGGTCCTTATACATGATGAAATGGGCGTCAATGATGTCTATGCAGACTTTTATTCTACTCTCTATAAAACACAAACCAACTGTACCCCTCGGCAAGTAGAGGAATATTTGGCAAGAATATCTCTCCCGTCCTTATCAGTTGACCAGCAACAGATTCTTGATTCTCCTATCCTGTTGGGTGAGGTTATGGTGACCATTGCCTCTCTCCCCATGGGTAGATCCCCGGGGGTGATGGGCTGCAGGCTGAATGGTTGAATGGTACAAAAGATATGCTGATACACTAGACCTGCACTTTCTCAACACTTTTTATGAAGCTTTAGATGTAGGCAAGCTCGCGTTGTCTCTTACTGAAGCAACCATAGTAGTACTCCCTAAACCGGGCAAAAGACCTGAATAGGTACAGTTAGTATCGACCTATTTCTTTGCTTACATCGGATGCGAAAATTTTGGCCATGGTGTTGGCAACAAGACTTAACGTAGTGATCTCGGATCTCATTCACTCGGATCAGGTGGGATTTATACATTGTAAATCAACGTTTCATAATCTAAGGAAACTATTTTCCCATCTACACACCAAACATGACAACGCAGGTCATAGGGTAGTGGTCTCACTGGATGCGTCCAAGGCATTCAACTCCATGGAGTGGGGTTATCTTTGGTGTACATTCCACGGGTTTGGATTTGGCCGACCTTCCTAAAATGGGTACAACTTCTGTATACAAACCCAGCTGCTGCAGTCTTGACTGGGTCAGTTCGATCGGGGTCTTTCGCACTTGAGAGGGGCACGCGACAGGGATGTCCCTTGTCCCCGGGTTTGTTCACATTGGCCATTGAGCCGCTGGCCAGGCTAATTCGTAGCCACCCGATGGTGGAGGGATTTGTGATGGGTAGTAGAGAGTAGAAATTGGCGTTATATGCTGACGATATACTACTGTTTTTGAGTGAGGTTTCCGGATCTCTTCCACGAGTTTTAGATTTGGTAAATACCTATGGTAATTATTCAGGATTGCGAATAAATTGGGCTAAATCATCTATTCTCCCTGTTGATCCAGTTCTGCATGGGGGGCCCGTACTATCTGCTCCTTTAAAATATGAAAACTCGGTGAAGTATTTGGGACTTATAGTAACTGCCTCCACGAACAATTATGTGAGAAATAATTTGGAGCCGCTAATTAATCAACTTCCATGTAAAACATCTTGGCTCACGCTACCGCTGAATGTTATTGGTCACTCCAATTTGATTAAAATGGTGTTCTTTCCATGATTTTTGTATGTTTTTCAAGGTTCTCCCGTACTTATCCCTAAGCGGTACTTTACCATAATTGACAAAACCATTAGGAACTTTCTCTGGTCAGGCAGCCCATCTAAGATTAAGTTATCTACTCTCAAGCGTTCGGTGAGTGAGGGTGGAATAGCCCTCCCTGACTTCTATAATTACTACCTGGCTGCACAGGGACAATATGCACTTGCATATGTTCTGACGGATACCCTACAGACCTTTCACAGAATTGATGAATTTCTGCTCAGACCAGGGTATTCTTTGTTGCACATTCCTTTGCTGGGTCCAGGAGTGCTTGGGGATCCCCCCATCACTTCTCGGACGACCTGTAATGTATGTCGACTATTCAATCTATTTCAAATTATGAGGCAAAAGACCCTAAAACTCCCCTCTGGGGGTTGGATGGGCTGCTGCATCTTTGACAGTTAGAGTTTGGTCGATCATGAATGATGTACAGTATTTCTACACTTGGCCATCTGTATCAGGGCAATGTTCTAAAAACTTTTGATCGACTGCGTGAGGAAATTGATATTCCTCCTACCTTTCTATACTCATAAATACAGCTGAAGCATGCCTTGAGCGCCATGTGGGGTACTACTACTCCAAGTTTAAAAGAATTCCCATTAGTTACGTTAGCTAAGAGGAGACAACCCCTTAAACCTATATCATTGATATACACATGGCTTACTAGGGCTTCTGTTGTGGCAGAGGATGAACTCAGGCTTAAATGGGAGGCCGATGTGGGTGCCTTTGAGGATTGTGAATGGGACATGGCTCTGAGGAGTCCTGTATTGGTGGCTTCTACGGCCAGGCACCAACTGATCCAGCTCAAGATTTTGTACAGATCCTATTACACTCCTGTGCTTCTCTTTCGGATGGGTAGGGTGGAAGGTGATTGTTGCAGGAGGTGTGGGGAGGCAGGCGCCGCTTTCTTGCACCTCCTGTGGCAATGTCCTCTGGTCCGTAGATTTTGGGTAAAAGTGTTTTGTACTATATCAGCTGTAGTTCAGTGGCATGTGTCACTCTCCCCGAAGACATGTGTATTTTCTATCCTCCCCGATCAACTTCACTTAAATTTTCACATTGTTCTGATTGGGGAACTGTTGGTAATGGTACGAAAGGTGATGGCACAGTCGTGGATGTCGGAACATCCCCCCAGGCATGTCCAAAGGATGAACTTAGTGACCCATCATCTTCCTCATTACCTGCATAGGAGAAATTTCACCAAATATGGGGTCTATGGACCTTTTATTGTAATTCTAGAATTCTCTACCAATGAGAGCTGCGTTATATATAACTATTACTTTGTGCTCCATTTGTGATGTTCCTGGAGATCATGGCTACCTATTACTCTAGCTACATGCTTATTTACAAATCAATGCCTATGCTGTTATCTGCTGCGTTTATAATTACTTAATTAAAGAGGTGCTGTGCTCGTCTCCCGGGGAGGAAGGGAGGGTTGGTGGGATGAGTTCTTTTAGAGTCTTGGTTAGGGGTGGAGATAGGGGTGGGTAGTTTTGGTTTTGGTTTAGCTTAGCTTCTTAAACTTTAAAAATCAAAATGGGACAGCTGTACCTCTCTGTCATGATATCTACTTGACTGTATGCATTGTTTCTCTTATTTGACTACTATGTGCATTCTCATTGAATTTGTAATGTTTTGTTACTGTCCTCTCAACAAAAATGTTTAAAAAAAAATAGATCAGACAGGAAAAGAGACGCTAAAGCCAAATTTAAAATTTTAAAAAACACAGTTTGTCAGCACAAACTACAGAATGCAACAGATTTATTTTAAATAATGTCATGTTCCATGGGATAGATATAGTGTTGAGGAACTAGAGAGGACATAGCTTCAAATATGACATGTCCAAATGGGAAACTGGGTGGATATATCAAATACAAACTTTGCAAACTTTGGGGTTAAATGCGAAAGTTGAGATCTTCGGCTTCCTGTAGCTGAAAATTGGTGGTTATCTCATTTTTATTGTGTTGATTCTATGCACTGGGAGTAAATTTCATAGGCCATAAACAGACATTGAATATTCATGTTGTGGGACATATTATAGTTTTATTTATTTATTTATTTATTTTTTAGTTTTTTACTTATTTAGGATTCATTTTATTCATTTATATTAGGGTAGGTGTATTTATTTATGTAAGACTTAGATTCAGTAAGTCTGTTGTGTATATATCTTTAAGAGAGGAGTAGTTTAGTTACATTTATACATAGGATAGGCATACCATCACTTCATACAAGTCTCCCTGAGAAAAAAGTCATTTCAGACTTTGAAACACGTTGGAGCTACATGTCACATAACCACATGTGAACGCTACTGTGGTTATTTTAGCTAATATATACACTATAGATGAGCTCAATATACATATCAGCTATGCAATAGAAGAAGCCTTTTGTCTTATTACTGTTTGGTGGGAAGTTTGCGTTCCAGATGCTGAAATGGACGAAGAATCATGGTGCAGTCTGAAGGAGTTACCACATGAGAGAGAGGAGGACTATTGTGGATGAGCACAATATAAGGCGTGCTGGAAAGACGTGGGTTCAAATGGATGTACAGAGATCCAACATACTGGGGAGGGGGTAGGAAGAATCAGTCGTACAGGGAATTTTTTTGGGGGGGTTTGTTTACTGTGATGGGGGGGGCAGTTAATAAAAATAAATCCTAAATACAATTTACAATTCAAAAAACCCCAAAAGACATGGTATAAAAGTGGTTGGTGGACAGTGCCTGTGTTGGTGGTTGGAGCCTGAAGAATGAATCAGTTGAACAGGGAATTTGTTTGTGGAGGTTCTTGACTGATATTGGGGGGGGGCAATAAATAAAAAATAAATCAATAAAATACGAAATCTGTATGTAAAGTGATAGCGATAGAAACACCTGGACATAAGCTGCCACTGGGGCTGACTGATACTTGACTTGATTGAGTATTTTGTAGAGGATGATTTCTTCTATTTGTTATTAGAGGCTCAAGCCCTGAGGAGACATTGATTTGTAGGACTTAAACTTGTTTGGCACAAGCCCTAAGGACTATGTTTTTTTTTTTTTTTAAAGAACAAGCCCTGAGGAAAAAAAAAGCCCTACTGGTCTAGTGCAAGCAGGTCATGTTGGCAAGTGGCCACTGGCCATTGTCAAATGTCCTCTGGAGTCCATAATTGCGGAAATTGCAACTGCTGTTCTTGCTGCTGCTGCTGAGTTGTTTAAGGATGATTAGGCAGTTGAAAGGGAATGGGATCAACAACAGCAGTAACATAGGTGATGGATGATGAAGGTTCCACTTGCCATGACTAACTCCAGTGATGGGCCTGAGGCAGTAGCAGCACAATAAGTAATAAGTAGCCCCCATTATATATGGAGAAAATAAGAAGTTGGCCAATAATGCTTCTCCACCTGGCCCTTCTCCAAAAGCATGGGTGTGTAGTTATTACAATAGACATTTTACTATTGAGAACAGGAACTGTGCCTCTCATCAGCAACTGCAATGTGCACAGTGTGCCTTCTAAATAACATTTGGGGGCACAACTGTATCCAAACACCAGAACCCAAATACTGCTGCTGTCACTATACCCCTTGTCTAGAACCCGCTAAGGACACATGACAACTTGCTGACAGTTTAATAGTAATGATGAACCCTACCTGCCACCATCTTAGCATATTCTATGGGATGGAATCTCCTTAGGTGCCTCTTGATGCCCTGCTTGTGATTCTTCTCCACCACAATGCTTTGTGTGGTCAGTAGACCACACAGTGTGCAATGTGTGGAGACAAACTGCCACAGCCTAACATCAACATAGTGAATATCATTTGGCTGGGGGATGGAATGATGAATGAGGTGGATTAGCAGAAGATGTAGTTACCATAGAGGAAGAAGGTGATGGCGAGATAGTTGTTTCACTCATCATGGAACTTCCAGTCTCTGCTTGGGTTTTTCTATTCTTCCTCCTTTTTGATCTCTGCCTCACCTCTTGTTGCCTTTCTGGAGAGTCAGGGGGTACAGCAACAGCAGTGTTTGATTTCTGTGGTGGGTGTTTGGCTTTAACATGTTTGGCATAAATGTCATGGTGTCTGTGTTTCATGTGTGATAGGGCACTTGTAAAAAGGTGTGTTCCCTCCTTTCCACTTCTCACTGAGTTGTCACAAATTGTGCACAGTGCTGTTGGTGATGACTGCCATGTGCCTGCCCCAAGAGAAAAATAGTTTCACACCCATGACATTAGGGAGAGGGATAGGGAACAGGTGGAAAAGAATGGCCTCTTTCTCCTTATCCTCCACATTCTCCGTCACTGTCTGTGGCAGTGGATAATGTTACTGCTGTTGCTGCTACTGCCTCAGAATCAGCACTGCAAGTAGGACCAGGAGTATTGCTGCTGCAAGCAAGTGGAACATATCCTAGTCCCATATCACTTGTTGACCCCATTCCCACTGTGTACTCAGTGGTCTTTGGCACACTAGCTTACTCCTCAGCATCCTGCTGCCCTTATATCTCAGCAGCAGGAATTAGAGCAGTTGTAAATTTCACAAATTCCAAAAGCTCACTGCTAGTGGTGGTGGTGATGCCCATCCTCATCCCTGTCTACCATTCCTTCTCATATTTCTGCTAAAAAGGCCATCAATGTCTCTTAAACCCCAGCTTCTCCATCATCATCATCACCATCACCAATAGTCCCACTCCCTTTGTGCTGCAGCTCTATTACAGACATCTCACTGCTGCTTGGAGGAGGAGCCGAACAATGTGACAGAGGGTTCCCTAATGTAACACTTGTAATATCTTGGTGATGTGAACAACACAAACTGGCAGCAGTAGCAGCAGGCACAGGCAGCTGACCTGGGCTCCGTCTGGTGGTGGTATTAATTCTGAGCCTGCTTTCCCCCAACAGTTCTGGCCTCTTCAGGATCATGTTCCATTTATAGACTGTAGTAAAGGGAAGGGGACTCCCAGGGCCCGAGGAATGGTGTGGGGCCCCTTGATCACTAGTCTGGACTCCTCAAATGCTTTCCCTACCATTCCCCTAATACTAGTCCCACTGGCTGCTTCACCATTACTGTTACTACTACTGCTAACACCAACCACAACAAGTTTCAGCCCCAGAATCTTCCTCCTTAACTTCACTAGTAATATGATGATTAACCCTACTATCACTCCTAACGCTAACAAGCTGCTGCACCTTCTTAGTAGTAGTATTAGGTCTGATGGCACTGCTTGGGGATGGTAAGTATAACTTAGGGTCCCCTATTGTCACACTTGGCATCACACTTGAAACACATACACTTTTATCCACCATCATACTGGGTGTATATGTGTGGTGTTTTTCATAAGAATATTATCCGGGATTTAAGTGTAGTATCTTTACTTTACTGTGGATGGGGTGCCACCAATTCTCTTTCCCATCAATTTTATTTTATAATAGTTTATTTTTTGTCATAATTTTTTTTTGATGTTCCATTTACTTTTCCCAAGTAAATATTGCATATATGGATGCATGTGACATAATGTTTGTTATTAAATATTAAAACATCTATATATTGCTTTCATCTGATTCATATTTGTTTTTATACATATAAGTGGTCATTTGGAAGATAATTTTGTTGTTTCCAACCTGTTTCCTTTAGCCATGAATATTTTGGATTTTAAGTACAACAACCTGCCCTAAAAATAGTAGCAAATGTAGTTAAAATCCCTGTAATGGGAAAAGTAAACATACATTTTATGAGACCTCTAAATGCCTAGAGAAAGACAGAAGTAGCAGGGAAGAAGAAGCGGGTGATGCTGAGGATGACCTAATTATAGATGATAATGATGTTGATCTAGAATATATCCCTCCAAAATCCTCCTCTTCTTTACATATAGATGAGGTTAAAAGTGAGAGAGATGATGACTTGACCAGAAAATTACCTGAAAGGCAAAGGCTTAATCTTCCTCCATTGAAAAGGAGCACTGTGTAGGGATGGGGAAAATTTACACCTCAAACTGAAATCGGCAAAAAAAGGCACTTTCTACTTGGCAAAAAATCTCCTGCGAAAAGTGTCGTTTTGCCACTTCATTGCCTAGCTTGCTGCATTGAAGTCACTGGGAAGAAACATTTTTATACACCACACGAAAGTTTCTCTGGTTTTCTACAGTCATATACAAGGGTGGCATGTTCTCACAGCAGCCATTCTGTGTTTGTGCGAGGGAAGATCAGCACATTTTTGAGCTAGAGAAGATAGGCAAATAAAGGGTAACTGAATCTTAGTTTAGGGAGTCATTTAGGTAGGATAGCTGTATTAGAGGAGTCTGGGGCACTCTGCGGGAGAAGAAGGGAGGAAGGAGGTTGACCCAAAATACCCCAAAATTTGATGTGACTGACTGGCCAGACACAGGCAGCTGGGGTCCAAATTGCTTGCTGATTTTGCTTTCATGGTCTTTGTGCTGGGGAAGTCTGTGGAAAGAAGTTGTTAATTTTGTTTTTAGTTATATATTATATAAAATAAAAAAAAAATAAAAAAACATAAATATCTTAACAAATAAATATATTAGACAGCTGACTGGGAGCCTGATGTAAGATCTGTGACCGAGGCAGACTTGATAGCAAGATGACTTTGTTGAGGGTCAAGGCTAGACATCACACTCCATCAGTTGTGTACTGTAGAGAGTAAAAACACGCCCAGTAGTTGGGTAATGTCTAACAAATGCACAAGCAAGAGGGGGAAAGGTGATGCAGTGCAGGGACGTGGGAGTAAAGTGGTAGTTCAAAAACTGACTACAGCAATGGTTGCTTCAATATGTGAAATAAATAATGATGATCCCTCTCCTCCCAGGGTGGATGCAGTTTGTCAAGGTCCCACCAATCACATCATTCCAATCCCCCCACACCACTACCATACACATCTGCCATACTGACTTTATTTTTTTTATTCACTTGACATTATCACGAATATGTGCCAGTGTCACTTAAGCAGGAAGTAAGTGTTTTGGGCAAAGGACAAATGTACTCTGTATGCCAACACATTTTTCAAGGTATATTTTGCTGTAAGACTCACAAGTGATACCCCATCCACCCTATTCGCCCGACCTGGCTACTTCTGACTATCATCTGTTCCCCAATCTCAAAAAATACCTAAAGGGACAACAATTTGGGAGTGTTCTGGAGACAACTAATGCTGCAGATGAGTGGTTACACCAGCAGTTGGAAGAATTTTATTTGCAAGGACTTAAGAAGCTGCAAGACAGAGTGCATTAACTTCCTGGGGGAATATGTAGAATAGTGTGGCAGTTACAGCTTCTTAGCTCAATTTTTTCTGGGTAAGGCTCAATAGTTATCAGCACCCCCTCGTATCTGTTGTTTGTGTAAGAATCATGTGAGTAGCGGGAAAACAGGTTCACACATAGGCACCTCCTAACCTGAGATACCACCTGAAGCATAACCACAGGCCTGACTGGGAGACACACCAGAAACAACTGTGCAAAACTAGCAGAAGCACTCCTAAAAGTGCTCTTGAGCACATAATATCATTAGTGATGTTGATGTGTCAGAGTTTGACAAAAGTTCGTTCATCGAAATAACAACTATGACTTCTGCTGCAGAGGAGTATGACTCTGAGTTTGCTTTAGGAGATGACAACAGTCATAGACTGCCCACAGATGCCACCACAACCCTGACAACCTTCTCAGTTTATGTTGTTAAAGGAATAAAGTTACACAGTCTTCTGCAAAGTACTTCCAACCCACACTTACAGAGTAAAACACTTCTCAAAAATAATCCCAAAGTACACCTGTGGAATGGCAAAGATGCAAAAATGTTGGCAGTTAACATAATGGATTATTTGTTTGTTGAAACCTGAGGTTTTAAAGAACTGTCAAGTGTCAACTGTAAAGGCTATAAGACTGTCACTGTTTACTGGGTTTCCCTTCCACCGGTGAGCAACAATAGTGTGCAGCATCAGGTCACATCCAGTAATCTTGCCTCTGGTTATAGCAGTATTATTAAAAGACAGCAGCAAGATTGCCCAAACCATCGGCACACCACTTTGTGCATGCATAGCTTTTAAAAACAAGCCCAAAAAAGGCATAGATCTGTTAAATAAACTGGAGCAAGTGGTAGAAGAATGGCTTGTATCTCGCTCCTTGAAATCAGGTTTTCTGCCTGCTGATAATGGTTTCAACATAATAGCTGCCTTGAGAACAGCTGATATGGTTCATGTACCCTTCTTTGCCCATGTCAGAACTGTATTTGTAATAAAAAATTGGCTAGCACAAGCATGGAGAATTGCTCTATGAAAAAACACACTATGGCTGGGTGCTCTCTAAGATTCAACAATAGTACATACACAGGGGACCAAAAGACTGAAATTTCAAGGAGGGAATCTTTTTCAAATGAGGAACTCCAACCAGAGACTAAATGTAGCAATGGATTTTTTATTGATACAAGCAATAATATACACATTAGAGGTTTAAAAACAATTAAAAACAAATCATCATGGTGATGATGGTACTTTTGGGTACGAAATGGCTTTAAACAAATACACAACAGTTACAACATAAATGCAATAATATGACAAAAGCCATAATGTTAGATACAATGTAAAAGGGTTAAACTACTAGTAATGATTGAATGGTGTAAATACTAGTAAATTAACTATTCTAAAGTGTAAACTGGAGAATAAAATCTCCAAAAAAGAAATATATATACAAGTACTAACACAAAAGTCTTACCAATACCCAAACAGAATAGTGGAACATGGCACAAGAGGAGTCAGCCCTGAAAGATGTCCAGCCCAGTACGTATTGCCACGAATGGCTGCATCAGGGGATGCCGGACATTGCACTGACAATGGGCTTTTAAAAGTGCACAACACCCATCTGTGAATAGATCCACAGTCACCTGACTGCATGCATACCTATTAGTCACATGCTACAGTAAGGAAAGAACCTTTCAATGAGAACCACCTATAGTCACATGACCAAAAGACAAAAGTTGCTATCACGTGAGAGAGTGAACTAGATATGAGCATTTCCGGGGCATGTGATCTAAATAGATGACAGGGGATTAAATTAATATGATGATCAAAGGATGTTAAACCCATATCGAGTCAAAAAAATAGATTCATGTAGACCTTGAAAAGACTCTAAAGCAATTACAAGTGCAATCATATAACAAAAATCATGAAAACAAATACACATTGGCACTTGACCTAAGTATATCGCTATCCAAAACAAGTGATCACAAATATGATAGCAAATTCCTTCAGATCAAAAAGTTCACATGTGTTAAAAGATAAAAGGTGAATACTCAGATAACATTAAAGGCTAAGGGGCATAATAGAAAGTATTGTAGTGTATCTTCTTTTTACACAAATATATAAAAGCCTCCCTAATAAGATAAATGGATAGATATCACTGCTTAAGACTGGGAAACTGGTAAGTATAGAATATACATATAGGCCCAAAATAACTGATATCAAACATAGAAAGAGAACCCAATGCCCCAGAAGCTTCAAATGCACAATGATGGCAAGGATATTGTTATCAAAGGGAAAACAATATATGATAAGAAGCAATGGAGAAAATATAATGGTGAGAATATGTTATATTGATAAATAAGATGAGACTATTGTTCTGCAAGATGATTTGAGATATATTTTCTGAATACATCAATAAAAGAATGAGTAATATCACAATAAGATCAAGACAAATGAAAAGATTCAATGTATAATCCAAAATTTCCTGGCTGTTGCATATTTTTTGGACCAGTCTAATTTGGCAAAAGACAAAGGACTATTTCTTATTTGATTCAGAATTTTTCCTCCAGCTAGTAGGCACGCAATGGGGGCAAAATGTGTTAACCTCTTTTTGGGCTGGTGGTAGAAGAATTTGGTGTTCTCAGAATAACTGGATGATTGGTCCAAACACATTCTGGTCTGGCATCGATTTATCGATTATATATTTTTCTTGTGGCAGGGGACAGCAGAATCTTGTAAATAATGTATTAACATCCTTAATGATAACACTCTTAACATACTTTACTGTAACAAGCTCAGCATCAATAGATTTCTTGGATCTTTCTGACTCTATAGATCAGGCAGGATATCTCCAGACAAATTTATTTCCTAAGGCTGTAAACGCTCTTCTTTACTTCTCTAGTTCACATCCAACATTCATGAAGACATCAATCCCTACTGGACAATACCTGAGAGTATGCTGGAATTGTTCCACAGAGGAGACATTTCAAGACAATTTGAGACAATCATTTCAATGGTTTCGAGAGAGAGGATCCCCAAAACCTGTCTAAAAAGAGGTTTCCAAAGTGCTCAGGCAACAAACAGGGAATCACTATTTGTCGTTGGTAAGCAAGAAAGAACTAATGCCCACTCAATTAATCAAATCATTTCACTCAATGTTCAATGGCATTCTTTTAAAAATCTTTTTAATAAACATTGGTATATATTGCAGAATGATTAAATGTTTTACATCCACATCCTATTGTAATAGCCAATCACAAAACTTGTCAGATCTATTTGTACATAGTCACCAATTGACATCTACACGTCACATTCCAGGTAAGAGTCTGGTTGGTAGTTACCAGTGTGGCAGATGCTCAGTCTGTGAATCTGTCAAACTCACCAAGAAAATTCTTAGTTCAGTTGCAGGTAAACAACTCTTATTTAACAGAAAAGCAGCCAGAAGGGGAGCACAACCACTCTTGAAATATGATATAACAATGTACACAAATAAAACTGATACCCACAATTCTGTTGAAACACTGGTTGATAAAACCAACAAACAGTATAGCAAGCAGTGATTTAATAATCTGCCCTGTTCTGGATATACACCTCTCAGGATAAAAAAAATTGCTTGAACTGTATGATGGATAGCAAAAATGACACACATTTATTAAAATATACATAAAAGATAAGTGTGACTAATAGTGCATAGAGCCCAAAAAGCCTAACACATTTCGAAGCAATAACTTCTTCTTCAGGAACAAAGTGGGCTTCAGTCACAATACAAAATACATGGCACGCTTAGGACACACGTATTTCGACACAGAATACAAAAAGGATAGGTGCACTAACATGATGATTAAGCGCAGGGTTGCGTGAAACACATCGATCTAAACATCCTGGCATCATACCAAATGGTACCCACTGGCTATCTTCCGATTGTTCATACATGAATAAAAGGTACACTTGATCGTTTTTACTTCTATACTAATAAAGGCTATTTTTAATTTTATTTTCTGCAAGGTATTGCAATTATTTAAAAGTGTTTGTGCACCTATCTTTTTTGCATTTTGTGTTGATGTCTAAAGGGTTAATGGAGAAACCCTACACACATATTGCATATATGTTTGCCTTAGCAGTAAAAAGAAGAAAAGAGGATTGTTTCATTGTCTGGGTATTTGGAGCCATTGTGAAAATAAGATGTGCGTTTAAGGAGCTTAAGCCGCTATACTTTCTTTAGACACATGTATTTCCCCTATGCTCATTCACAACTTTGGCTCCACTTTCTCTTCTTCTGGACGACCAGTAACAGGTATAAGAGGGACCCAGAAACTAACGGTAAGAAAGGATACTAATATTTTTATTGCAAAATTGAGATTTTGTATCGTGACTGAAGCGCACTTTGTTAATGAAGAATAAGCTATTGCTTCAAAATGCATTGAGCTTTTAGGCCTCAATATTCTATTAGTCACACTTATTTTTATGTATATTTTTAATAGATTTGCATAATTTTTGCTATCTATCATATGGTTCCAGCTATTTTTTATCCTGAGAGGTGTATATCCAGAGCACAGTGGATTATTAAATCCCTGCTTGCTAAACCGGTTTTTGGTTCTATCAACCGGTGTTTCAACAGAATTGTGAGTAGCAGTTTTATTGTTGTATATTGTTGTAACGGTTTTATTTGACACTCAGACACAGTAGGTGAGATAAAACACAGTTTTATTGAACAGACTCAGTAACGACAACCCTCACGGGTCCAGTAATATATATGTACACAATATAGTACTGACACAGGACAGGTTACAGTAATTTATACCCACACGGGTCCAGTATATGTACAATACAGAAATAACAATATACTGACACAGGTCAGGCAAAGTTCGTGTGATACTCAAACGAGGCAGCAATAAACAGGTTACTATTAGGCCAGGAATGCTGACAGGCCCTAATAGCACGAGTCCCTTAAGACTCTCACTCTGCAGAAAGTGCACAAATAGCGAGTAACGCCCAGTAGACAACGGAGGCTCAGGATAAGCTTGTGGACTATCATAGCAGAAATGGAGGAGTGTGAAGGTATGCCCGGGAGGACACCCAACGGAGACTGCACAGGAGAATAGCCGGTGGCTAATGGCACCTTCCCAAAGGGGTTAATGAACGCTAAGACCAATGTCGACTGCCCGAACGTAAGCACAGCCTGAGGTGCCCAATGTAAGACCAACCTCAGCGTATTGGCAGGAAGGAAGGTCAAGTGTACTGTGGTGCACAGAGGGAAGATAGACACCGGAATGTCGCCCTCGTGACACAGACTGAACCGAGACTAGACTGCAGGAGTGGCACTGAGGCAACAGTGACTCTGTCCGGAGACAGAAAGAAGCCCGGAGGTGAAACCCAAACCAAGGACCGGAATGGGACCTCAGGCAGGAGTGATACACAGGTGATGTAGCCCAACCGGGCCAGTACACCGAGCAGGAACGTCAGCCAATCTGATTTGGTAAACAGAGCAGGAACGTCAGCCAGGTGGGGTCAGTACACAGAGCAGGAACGTCAGCCAATCTGAGTTGGTAAACAGAGCAGGAACGTCAGCCAGGCCGGGTCGGTACACAGAGAAGGAACGTCAGCCAATCTGGGTCGGAACACAGAGAAGGAACGGATACAGCAGAGTAGTCAGGCAGTCTGGGTCAGTACACAAAGATCACACGAAAACTGGAACAAGCGCTGGTAATGGAAACACCACGAAAGGGCACTGGAGAAGTGACAAGGCCCAGTATTTAAGGGCAAATACTGGGTGGGACAAAGTCACTTCAGCCAATAAGAGTCAGCAGTAAACAAAGACTGACAGAATGTCGCCAGCATAGCATGTGCACCGTGATAATTGTTCTATCATATTTCAAGAGTGGTTTTGCACCCATTCTGGCTGCTGTTCTGTTTCTTCATCAGGGGCTCTGAAGAGGTCCCTGATCATTGGTTGGGTAGCGGCATCCATGTTCCATCTGCAGAGTCACTGACTGGGAGCAGTCTTGAATCCTTCATTTGTTCAGCTGACAACTTTGTGAGTGCGGTGAATATTGGTGATGGTGTTCATTGCCTAAGATCTATTACACTAGGAGCACCCCTCTTTTGTTTTGTCAACTTTTAGTGAAACATCTTATCAATTGCATGATAACAAATTGTATCTATGCATTATGAGGTCCCTGTGGTCAAGTGCATGTGGGGCAAACTAACCAGATGTTAAAATCCCAAAAACACATCTCTCTTATCAGAAATGCATGGAAGGATAAATATAAGGGACAAATACTTACAACAGACTCCCAACACTGTTTGATCTCTCACAATGGCTTGCCACTGGGTATGGAGGTTCTTGGTCTTGAGAGAATATAACTTGGCATAAGGGGAGGTAATATCAATAAATTGTTATTAAAAAAAGAAACATGGTGGATTTATATGCTTCAGTCCTGCAATCCCTGGGGTCTGAATGAGGATATGCTATTTACAGGTTTATTAGTTTAATATCCAGGTCCCCTTGGTTTTTACATTTACTGCTTTCTCTCTATTTGCAGCATATTAATTTTTGATTTTTGAATTTAGATTTTCCAATAACCTGGGATCCTCACCATTTGGAATCAAGATTTCATTGAGCATTCAAAATCTGGATGTGTCTGCTGATATGAACAGATGAAAACATCAACATCATACTGTTTCAATAATTTATCTATATATTTTTTTTAAAATAGATGTGGGTTGATAGGGCTATTCATACCTTAAATGCAATAGTACATTTGAATTACAAATATTGGTTTTGTAGTCCTTGTGAATATACATCTATTTTTTGCCATTTCCATATGATCTTGTATTTTTCTCACCATATATCCTATGCTAGTGAGTTGGACTTTTTGGAGTGTACTTTCATCTATTATGAATTGTGAGTGACTGGATTGGCTTAACTTGACAATGAGATTAACTTCGCTATCTATATTCCATCTAGTAAGGTTAATATGTACTCTATATTTTATCTGTACCAGTATAACATTACTTAAGTGCACCATATTTATTAGCAAGGAGAGGCAGTATACTATGAATATAGAATCTATTTATGGAGGAGAGTTTCGGTGGGAGTTTTAATTTAACAATACATTTGCTAGATTTCGTTGAGATTATATTATGATTCCTATATTTGGTCTGATCTTACTTTTGAGGCTTGTTTTTAAACAATCATTATATTGGAGCATATATCATATATTCTTTTGGATTTGTCTTGATCTTATTGTGATATTCGTTGTTCTTTTATTGATGTCTTCTGAAAATATATCTCTATCACAGTCTACCTTTGAGGCCTAGTTAGCCTGTGCTTCCTTCCTCTGTGGTGTGTCTGCCGGCATCTTTGCAGCCACCTCTGCATTACTATGTCTGTTACAGGCACTGGTTCGGACACCTGTTTATGGGCCTATTCTGGGTGGCCTATTGGGTCCCGCCTCCTTCTGCTCCTTTATAATCCTCCTTGGGTCTAGGAGTGATTGCCCTTATGTGGTGTTTCTGCTATTGTGCCTTGTGCTCCGTTGTGACCCGTGCCTTATCTGAGAATCCACTTCGTATATGACCCCAGCTTGTCTGACTACCCACATAGGTTCTGACCTGTAGCTCTGGCTGACTACTCACTCTGTGTATGACCCTGGCTTGTCTGACTACCCACATCGGGTTCTGACCTGTGGCTCCGACTGACTACTCGCTCTGTGTATGACCCCGGCTTGCCTGACCAGTGGCCCTGGCTACTACCTACTCAGTGTAACCTCCTGTTGCCTTCTCTGAGGGCCTGGTTACTTTTGCTCCCATTAGTCCTTGGTTTGCCTGACCAGTGGCCCTGGCTCCTACTTGCTCAGCATAGTCTCCAAGTGCCTGACCAGTAGCCTGGTTACTCTCGCTCCGTGTAGTCCCCAGCTTGTCTGACCTGTGACTCTGGCTGCCTACTCGCTCCCTACACTACCTGCTTGCCTGACCTGTAGTCTCGGTGCCTTCTGGTTCTGGTCTGCTCTTGCTCTCTGTTGCTTCCGTTTGCAGACCAAGTGGTGACTTACACATATTCAACCATTCCACTTGAGCCACTTCCCTAGTCTTGAGATCTTGAGTAGTGTAGTGCACAGCACAGTGTCCAGCTCCAGAAGGACCTTGGGCTCTATTTTCATATGTCTGGGGTTCTGTGTGGGCTATACCATTATTGTTGTTATGATAAATAAAGGAGGTTATATTTTATCTATGTGTCTGTCCTTATTTTCCTGATTACCGTGACAGTCTTTAAGTGTCTTATAGAACAATATTCTTGTCTTTTTGATTATCGATATTACATATTCTCGCCATTATATTTTCTCTGTTTCTGATTGTCATACATTGTTTTCTCTTTGACAGCATTATCCTTGCCATCATTATGCATTTGAAGCTTCTGGGGCATTGGGTTCTCCTTCTATGTCTGATATCAATTATTTTGGGCTTATATGTATATTCTATACTTACAAGTTTCCCATTATTAAGCAGGGATATCTATTCATTTATCATATCAGAGATTCTTTTATATATTTATAAAACAACAAGATTATCATGGTGCCCATGATTGCCTCTGAGACGCTGTGCTTGCAGGCGACATTGCTGTACTTACTGGTTGTCATGCTGAAGTACATTCGTTATTCTTATTGGCCACCACTAATTGCCAGAAGGATTCCCCACCTACTTACTAGGACTTATAGGCCTCAGCCTGCCTTTACTCATTTGCCCTTTCGTGGTGTACCTTTGCACTATAGCTCTGGTGATTCTGATGCTCCATTTCCGTGTATGACTCCTGGCTATGTTCTGACTTTGGCTCTGTTGATCCCTGACTAGCTGACTTCCGTTCCGGTCTGATTCCTGGCTTTGGCTGACTACCCGTTCAGGTCTGACTCCTGGCTTTGGCTGACTACCGGCTCAGATCTGACTCCTGGCTTTGGCTGACTACCGGCTCCGATCTGACTCCTGGCTTTGGCTGACTACCCACTCCGATCTGACTCCTGGCTTTGGCTGGCTATCAATTCCGGTCTGACTCCTGGCTCTGGGTGACTACCCCTGTGTCACGGTTTATTATGACTCTCAGACACAAAGTTAGGTAAAAACACAACTTTATTGAAATAATTTAAAAGGTGATCCCTTAGGATTCCAACATGACATACAACATACAAATATAGAGAGATACAGATACAGGCTCTACCGGTCCTGCCAATAAACTGGGCAAGACAGCCAATGATCCAATCCAGTAGGGTCTACCGGCCTTGCCAATACCGGGTAAGGCAACCTGCAGATGGAGTAAGTACCAGGTTCTACCGGCCTTACCAATACCGGGCAAGGCAGCCCAAGGAGCTAACAAAGCTCTACCGGTCTTGCCAATATACTGGGCAAGACAGCCGTTGATCTAATGCTGTAGGCTCTACCGGCCTTGCCAATACCAGGTAAGGCAACCTGCAGATGGAATACATACCAGGTTCTACCGGCCTTACCAATACCGGGCAAGGCAGCCCAAATAATCTCACGAAAGGCTCTACCGGCCTTGCCAATACCGGGTAAGGCAACCCACAGATGGAATGTATACCAGGTTCTACCGACCTTACCAATACCGGGCAAGGCAGCCCAACGGAACTCACTCAGTGACGTTCAACAGTGAGTACATTCAGAATGCTCATAGAGCAAACCAGCGACCTCACGCTGGAACCAACAGCAATGTAAATAGCCAAAAGGCTTTGGAGTAACCAGCGACCGCACGCTGGGACCAACAATAATATGTATAGACGCAAGGCTTAGGAGCAAACCCGCGTCCGCATGCTGGGACCAACCGTAATGTGTAGCCACAAGGCTTTGGAGCAAACCAGCGTCCGCACACTGGGACTAACAGTACTGTGTAGCCACAAGGCTTTGGAGCAAACCAGCGTCCGCACGCTGGGACCAACAGTAATATGTAGCTGCAAGGCTTTGGGAACAAACCAGCGCCCGCACGCTGGGACCAACAGTAATGTATAGCCGCTAGGCTTTGGAGCAAACCAGCGTCCGCACGCTGGGACCAACAGTAATGTATAGCCGCAAGGCTTTGAAGCAAACCAGCGTCCGCACGCTGGGACCAACAGTAATGTGTAGCCGCAAGGCTTTGGAGCAGACCAGCGTCCGCACGCTGGGACCAACAGTAATGTGTAGCTGCAAGGCTTTGAAGCAAACCAGCGTCCGCACGCTGGAACCAACAGTAACGTGTAGCCGCAAGGCTTTGAGAGCTAACCAGCGTCCGCACGCTGGGACCAACAGTAATGTGTAGCCGCAAGGCTTTGGAGGAAACCAGTGTCTGCACGCTGGGACCAACAGCAACAGGTACAGCCGAAAAGCTTCAGAGCAACCCAGCTACCGCACTGGAGCTAAGATCGCCAAGGCGATCACACGTCAGGAATACATCTGGCTGGACAAGCGACGACAGGAACTCGCAGGAAACCAAGCATACTGGAAAGCTCCGTGAAGGCGATCAGCAGGAAACATCAATCTCACAGAACTAGGCCGGAACACACTGGAACGACTCTGCAGACAGGAGATTCAGGAACAGGATACATTCTGGAACTCAGGAACACAGGTACAGGTACTGATAAATACTGGAACATGTTCAAAGCTAGAGTGGTCAGAGACACCATGAAAGGGCAACAATAGTATGCCCAAACCAGGTTTAAATAGGCAGTCTGAGGAAGGATAAAGGCAGACAACCAATAGGAGCCCCCTAATGGTGACTGACAGGGAATCGCAACAATCATGGGCACCGTGATACCCTGCTCCGGCTGACTTCCAATTATCCTTTACCCGTGGCCTACTGTGTCTGCTTGCACTCTCTGTGCCCTAGAGCTGCCTCATTTGAGTGGTGCTCAGTCTGTGTCAGTCCATGTCACTGGACTTCCTGCTGTCTGTTGTTCTGCTCCAGGCCATTGGGTACCCTAACGTTTTAGGGATTCTCAGTTACTGTTGCATGTTGGTTACCCTAGAGCGTTCTAAGGATTCAGTCACCGCTGCCTATTGGTTACCCTAGCTTTCTAGGGATTTGCTGTCACCATTGCCTGTTGGTTACCCTAGAGCATTCTAGGGATTCAGTCACTGCTGCCTGTTGGTTACCCTAACGTTCTAGGGACATCAGTCTCTGTACTGAACCACCCTAGTGTACTAGGGGATTTTCCCTTTGTTCACAGGGGCTTCCCAGCTGCTCCTGCACTAGTAGCTGCTACCATCCATGCTACTAGCATTTATTCATATATTCAGTCAGATTGGTGTTTGCCTCCTTACAGTCGGGTGATCCAGTGCTGCCTCCATACCTGGCTAGTGAGGGTTGGGGATGTGTTCTGGCACTGTCCTTATACCTGGTCCTGTGAGGGTTGGGGAAGTGCTATCTTACTTTATTTTATGCTTATTCTCAATAAAGTTATCTGTACTTCTCAGTGTCTTTATTCCAAGTCACTCTGTGACAAAGATACATTACAATACATTTTATGATGCCCCTTAGCCTTTAAACCACTTGCATTTGCAATCACGTGGTTTGGCTAAAGCTATCCTTAGGTTTGTTTACAGGTTTTTTTTGTTATATGATTGCACTTGTCACTGCTTTAGAGCCTTTTCAAGGTCTACATGAATCTATTTTGTTGGCTCGATATAGGTTTAACATGCTTTGATCATCATATTCATTTAATCCCCTGTCGTCTATTTAGATCATGTGACCCGGAAATTCTCGTATCCAGTTCACTCTCTCCAGGACCAGTTTATCTATGAGGATGACAAAGGATATCATCTCATCCAGACTATTAGGTAGGTCACGAGCAGCAATCTCGTCTTTCATGTAATCGCAAAGGCCTTGGGAGAATGCAGCTATCAGGGCCTCATTGTTCCACCCCACTTCGACTGCTAGGGTTTGAAACTCTGGCAGATAGTCATCAGATGTTTGGAAGCCAAGGTCCCGTGACATGGCACATCAAATATGCTTCTAAATGAGGCCACAAATTGAGTAAAATCATACATTATGGGTTTCTCCATCTCCCATAATGGATTTGCCCAAGCCAATGCCTTGCCAGCCAGGAGAGAAATCATAAGTCCAACCCTACTACGCTCAGTAGGGAAGGCATGAGGAAGCATCTCGAGGTATATGCCCAACTGTTTAAGCAATCGGTGACATAACTCAGGTTCCCCACTATACCGTTGTGGGAGTGGAGCGGATCCAGTTAACTCTCTGACCAGCCCTTCATCAGAGATGGTAGCAGCAGCAGGAAAAACTGGGGTGGCCACCTGCTGCAGGTTATAGCGTTCCCAGCGAGTGGTTCTGCCAAGCAGGGTCTGCAAGGCACCTGCCAACTGATCAATACGTGGGTTGAAATACACACTGGGGGCACACATAATAAAAAGATATTGGTGGGGGTTTGCTACAAGCCACCTAATGTTGGGGAGTTGGAGGAAGCCCAACTTTTACTGCAAATGGAAAAGGCTGCTAGGTCAGCAAAGGTAATTATAATGGGATATTTCAACTACCCTGAAATTGACTGGAGCAATATGACTTCAGGCACAACAAAGGGAAATATTTTTCTAAGTATGATAAATGATAATTTTATGTCCCAACTAGTAGAGGAGCCAACTAGAAAAGAGGCCTTGCTTGACCTAGTGCTCTCAAACGATTCTGACATTGTAAACAATGTGCAGGTAAGGGAACATTTGGGCAGCAGTGACCACAATATTGTATCCTTTGAAGTTTGTTATGAGAAACCCAATAGCAAGAGTTTAACCAAAACATTCAATTTCAAAAAGGCTAATTTTACAAAGTTAAAAGAAGCTTTAAAGGATATCCAGTGGGATGTAATTTTCAAAGATAAAAATGCACAAGAATCATGGAATGTATTTAAAATGCTCTTGGGCAAATATACACGTCAATATATACCATTGGGGAATAAGCACAAGAGAAGTAAAGCAAAACCAATGTGGATTAATAATGTGGTTAGCAGGGAAATGAGAAATAAAAAACAGGCTTTTAAGGTGTTTAAGTCAAACGGGTCAGATGCATCATTTAAAAAATATAAAGAATGTAATAAAATCTGCAAACAAGCAATTAAGCTAGCTAAAATTGAAAATGAGCAAAACATTGCAAATGAGAGCAAGAAAAACCCTAAACAATTCTACAAGTATATTAACAACAAAAAAGTTAAGGTTGATATTGGTCCTCTTAGGACTGAAACAGGTGAATTGATTAGTGAGGATAAAGCTATGGCTGACACCCTAAATACGTTCTTTGCTTCAGTATATACAAAGGAAGCAGAAATGACAAGCTGTGGACAAACAGACAAAACCATGGAATTTCCTCCAACATCTACATGGCTTACTGAGGACAAGGTCCAAAAGAGACTGGAAAGGGTTATAGTGAATAAAGCACTTGGACCGGACGGTATACACCCAAGGGTACTTAAGGAACTTAGTTCAGTAATAGCAAAACCATTATACTTAATATTTATTGATTCGCTTTCATCAGGCATAGTGCCCTGTGATTGGAGGAAAGCTGATGTAGTTCCATTGTTTAAGAAGGGAGCAAGATCCAAACCAGGAAATTATAGACCTGTGAGCTTGACTTCCATAGTGGGTAAGATACTAGAAGGGTTATTAACTGACAGTATTCAGAACTATGTGAAGACAAACAATATCATTAGTAGGAATCAGCATGGTTTCTTGAAGAATTGATCATGTCAGACTAATTTACTTGCATTTTATGAAAGAGTGAGTAGTAATTTGGACAGGGGAATTGCTGTTGATGTAGTATACTTGGATTTTGCAAAAGACTTTGACACAGTGGCTCACAACAGGTTACTGCATAAATTAAAAGGCTTCGGTTTGGGTGGTGTTATCTGTACATGGATTGAGAACTGGTTAAATGATAGATGGCAGAGAGTTGTTGTAAATGGAACTTTTTCAAATTGGTCTAGGGTTATAAGTGGGGTGCCGCAGGGTTCAGTCCTGGGCCCAATGCTTTTTAATTTGTTTATTAATGATCTAGAAGTGGGAATTGAAAGTAGCATCTCAATCTTTGCTGATGACACTAAGCTATGTAAGGAAATACATACAGAGCTTGATGTTTTTTCCCTACAGAAGGATTTAGATAAACTAAGTGAATGGGCAGAAAAGTGGCAGATGTCATTTAATGTGGATAAATGTAAGGTTATGCATTTGGGTTGTAGAAACAAACTTGCTACATATACTCTAAATGGGAAACAACTTGGGAAATCCTCATTAGAGAAAGATTTAGGTGTACTGATAGACAATAGTCTTCACAGCAGTGTGCAGAGTCACTCAGCTGCTGCAAGAGCAAATAGAGTACTAGCCTGCATAAAAAAAGTTGTAGAAGCAAGGGATGCTAATATTATCCTACCTCTGTATAAATCCTTGGTTAGGCCTCATCTAGAATATGGAGTACAATTTCGGGCGCCTGTTCTAAAAAAATACATTACTGAACTGGAAAAGGTGCAGAGACGTGCAACAAAACTGATAAAGGGATTGGAGGATCTGAGTTACAAAGAGAGACTAGCCAAACTGGGTTTGTTTACATTAGAAAAGAGACGTCTAAGGGGTGATATGATTACCATTTACAAATACATTCAAGGTCAATACAAAGAACTATCCAATGAATTATTTATGCAAAGAGCTGAGCTAAGAACAAGAGGTCATCCATTAAGACTTGAGGAAAGGCGCTTTCGACTAAAACACAGGCAGGGATTCTTTACAGTAAGGGCGGTAAGGCTATGGAATTCTTTGCCTCGGGATGTTGTGCTTGCAGATAATGTAACTGCATTCAAAAAGCAATGGATGCCTATCTAGCACAGAACAATATTGACAGTTATGACAGATGGCTTCAAAGCAAGTAGGATATTGAGCCGGGGAACTATTTGACACACACACACACACACACACCTACACTGGAAATTGGTCCAGAGGGCTTTTTTGTTGCCTTCCTCTGGATCAACAGGGGTGTTATTGGCATGGGCTGGGCTTGATGGACGCATGTCTTTTTTCAGCCTTATCTACTATGTTACTATGTTACTATGTTATGATCCTGATCCTGCATTCTGTCAAATATTCTCTGTAAAGGAGGATCACTGTCACCGTCTGTTGTCATGACCCTTACGTACTGTTACGGTTGGCAAACAAAACAAGGAGTCAGACGGTATAGTTAATAGAACCTTTATTATGAGAATAATGACAGTAATGCAATATATAAATAAACATACAGTGGGTGATTGAAACGGCGAGCACTGTATCAGGAATAGCAGTCTCCCAATCTCTGCACCACATTGTCCGAGACTAGGCCTCAGCCCACTGGAGTCGTGGTAAGGTAACTCCCAAGAGATACTGACTCAGCCTGCAGTCAGTAGCTAGGAGACTGCTAGAGCCCCAGGTCAGTACTAGGAAGGATGTCTGAATAATGGAACCAAAAAACTGAACTAACAGACAGAGCCTTCTAGTAAGCACCAGATAGGATAGTCAGACGAGCCAAAGTCATACATGGAGCTGGTAGTCAGCCAGAGCCACAGGTTTGCACCAGAAAGGGTAGCCACTGAAGTGATAGAATTATCACAGCTCCCGTGTATTGCTGGCGACATGTTACAGCATTGTGCCTGAGTCCTTCTTATTGGCTAGCATGATATTGCTCCACCCAGTGGTAGCCTTTAAGTACTGAGCCTTGTCATTTCTACAGGGCCATTTCGTGGTGTTCCCGTTGCTAAGAGCTTACTGTCGTTATCGTATGAAATCCTGTGTATGACCCAGACTGCCTGACTACTCTCTCTGATTCTGTTCCTGCTCCGTGTACCGACTTGGCCTGGCTGACGTTCCTGCTCCGTGTACAGACTTGGATTGGCTGACGTTCCTGCTCAGTGTACCGACTCGGCCTAGCTGACGTTCCTGCTCCGTGTACCGACTTGGATTGGCTGACGTTCCTGCTCCGTGTACTGACCCGGCCTGGCTGACATTCCAGTTCTGAGCATCGACCCGGATTGGCTTCCGTTCCTGCTCCAGCCCGTTGCTGGTAGAGAGTATCTACTGTGCTCTGTCTTGAGTGTGCTGGCCCAGTTTGTTGACTTGTGTACTGCTTTACCGTTCCGTGACTGCAACCCATTTGTGCCTTGCTGCCTCCTTTCTCCATACCCAGGGCTGACACAGATCTCGTTTGCTCACTATACTCTTGGCTTGTTATTGCATTGCCACTGAGGTTGGTCTCCTGGGCACCTCAGTTAGTCTCCGCTCCTGTCAGTCTCCATCAAGCCTGAGCGTCTATTACCAGGGCTGTCCAGTGCTCACCCGGGTAGGAGCTATTCTATTGGCACACTATACGCTGGCTTGTCACTACTCCTTAACTGAGGTTGGTCGCCTGGGCGCCTCAGGCATCTCTGTCTCCCGGCAGTTTCCATCGAGCCTAGCGTTGTTACATTTGTTGTCCAGTACCGTTACCTTGGGTTGCAGTCTGTGTTGATTCCTGGGCGTTCCGTTATTCCTCCGGTTGCAGTACTGCTGGTAGTCCGTGATCCATCCAGGGCCTCGCTCACCCTTTCTGGGCCTAGTCGTTATTGTGACACTCATCCGCAGAGAGTGCTTCTTGGGCCTCAGTATTAGGGCCTCCCAGCTTCCAGGCCTAATAGCACCTACACATCAGTGTCTCACTGTTTCACACGAACTGTTCCTGACCTGTGACAGTATATGTACTGTTCTCTGATATATATATACTGGATCTGTGTGAGTTTAATGTTATTTTGTAACCTGTCCTGTGTCAGTATTGATTTTTAACTATTGCTGGACCTGCGAGGGTTACTTGATTCTGTCTGATTTCAATAAAACTGTGTTTTACCAAACTGTCTGCTTCTGAGTGTACTGAAAACAGTTACAGGAATGCTGGATGCACAGTGGATAGAGCCCCAGGTCAACACCAGAGTGGGTAGTCAGACAAGCCTAGGTCATACATGGAGCGGGTAGTCAGCCAGAGCCACAGGTTTGCACCAGATAGGATATCCACTGGAGCGTATGTATGCTGGATGTGCAGTGGATAGAGCCCCAGGTCAACACCAGAGTGGGTAGTCAGACAAGTTTAGGTCATATACAAAGCAAGTAGTCAGCCAGAGCCACAGGTTTGCACCAGAAAAGATATCTGAGCCAAACTGGAATGCCAAGGAATATAGACAGAGCCACAGGTCAACACCAGAATGGATGGACAAACAAGCCGGATCATACACAGGAATCAGGAATATTAGAAAATGAACTGCTCAGAACAATAACGTAAGGGTGACTGAGGCAGGACTCAGTCTGCCCTTTAAACCCCTCCACAGGAAGTAGATAGGAGGATCAGCTAGAGGGGGGAAATGGGTAGGAGGAGACTCCAGGAAACAAACACACATAAATCAGAGGCCTGCAGCATGCTTGAAGCTTCTTGCCTGCAGATGATGAGTGGAAAGATGTCGAGCATCGCTGAAGTGGCGGTGCTGGAAACAAGGTACTGTGGCAGATGGCCTGGCTGTATTTGATGGAGTTCTTTGTGTGTTTTGGGTGAAAGCTATTGTTTTTCAGGTAGGTTGGTCTGTCCGTTGCTTTGCGGTACAGGGATGTGTGGATGGAGTTGTTCTTAATTCTGATAGTTGTGTCTAGGAAGTTGATGTTCGTGGGTGAGTGACTGAGTCTTATGTTGATACTGGGGTGAAATGTATTGTAATTTCCATGTAATTTGAGAACTTCCTCTTCACTGGGGGTCCAGATGATAAGAATATCATCTATGTAGTGGAGATAGACCAGGGGTTTTATCTGGCATGTGGACAGGAAGTCCTCTTCTAATTTTGCCATAAATAAGTTGGCATATTGTGGTGCCATTCGGGAACCAATTGCAGTCCCCATTTTCTGAAGCTAGAGGTCCTGTCCAAAGTTGAAGTAATTGTGGGTGAGTATAAACTGTATGAGTTATGTTACCGGTTCCATGGGTGTGTTATTTTGTTCTAGATATTCTTGGCATGCTGCTATGCCATCTGTGTGTGGAATGTTGGTTTAAAGGGATTCTACATCCATAGTGGCCAGGATGGTGCTCTCTGGAATGGGGCCCAAGTCAGTTATTTTGTTTTAGAGATCCGTAGTGTCCTGAAGGAAGCTGGGTGTTTGTTTTACCATAGGTTTCAGGGTATTTTCTACCCAGCCAGAGATATTCTCTGTGAGTGTGCCAAGTCCTGAAATGATGGGTCTTTCCGGGTTTCCTTCTTTGTGTATTTTTGTTAGCATGTAGAAGGAGCCTATTTTTGGATCTGCTGGTCTTAGGGGCCTTTTCTGTTCTCCAATGTTGGAGGGCAATTCTTTTCTGATCCTGTTAAGTTGTACTGTATATTTTTTTGTGGGTTCATCTTGTAATTTCACATAGTATCTTTCATCAGAGAGTTGCCTGTTTGCTTCTTGAATGTAGTCCACAGTATTGATAATAACAACAGCCCCCCCTTGTCCGCAGGCTTAATAATAATATCCTGGTTATTCTTTAGTGACCGTATGGCTTTCTGTTCCTTGTGGGTTAAGTAGGGTGTTTGTACACATCCCTGTACAGCAAACCAATGGACAGAACAACCTACCTGAAAAAAATAGCTTCCACCCAAAACACACAAATAACTCCATCATATACAGCCAGGCCATCAGATGCAATCGCATCTGCTCTGACATTTTGGACTGCGACAAGCACCTCCAGAACCTCAGAGGAGACTTTATAAAACAGGGTTGCAGTGCAAGGATTATTGACAGTCAGATCCAGAAGGCTACCCACATACCAAGAAAAGACCTATTAAGCTACAAAGAAAAACATAAGGGAAACAGGGTGCCATCTGTGGTCACCTATCATCCCCAGGCTGAAGTTCTACGCAAAATATCAAGAGAAATTCAAACAACATTACATATGGATGAAAGGCTTAAGCACACATTCCTGCAGCCTCCCTTACTCTCCTTCAGACAGCCTCCCAGTTTAAAACAACTGATGGCACATCTCCTTGCCTACTGAGGAGGTATAAAACCTGTGCACACATTTACACCACTGACAAGGTACCCATACCAAACACCCAGTTACACCATAAGATCAATGGTACCTTCACCTGCAAATCATCCAATGTAATATACCTTATCATGTGTGCAAAATGTCCAGTAGCCCTTTATGTGGGTGAAACTGGACAACCATTACATAAGAGGTTTAATTCCCACAGATCCAGTGTTAACAACAAAAAGACATAGACACCAGTGGGAGAACATTTTTGTCAAAATGGACACGTAACTGCATTAATGGGACTGTTTCACACTCAGAGATAGAGAAAAATATGGGAGGTACAATTAATGATCCAATTTGGAGCTTTGAATTTTGGTTTGAATAAAGACAGAGAATTCCTGACACATTATCACTTTGTGGATTAACCTTTTCCACAGCCCCCAGGGATCGTAAATACCTTGGACCACTCAGAGGACAACTGCAATTTACAGCACTCTCCTCTACCATTGACTGATCAAAGAAACAGAGTCTGAACTAAAGGTCCTTATCTGATTTACATTTTAGACAATGCAATGTGTACTTGTATATAAGAGAGATGTTTTCATATTTATGTGTATACCATGCTTGAGGAAGAGGCCTGAGATGTCTTGAAAGCTTGCATTCTAAATCTGTTTAGTTAGCCAATAAAGGTATCAACAACTATATTTGCCTCCTGTATTTCTACGCTAACACGATACCAACTCTCAACTATTATCACTATGCACAAGTCAGTGAAAAGGGGAAAGGAGGGAACATGCCTTACCAGAACTGTTCTAATAACACACATGAAACACAGACACCTCCATGGCATTTATGTGAAACATATTAAACCCAAACACCTATCACAGAAATCAGGCACAGCTGTTGCTTTATCCTCTGACTCTCCTCAAAGGCAACACGAGTTGAGGTGGAGCTCAAAGACTACTTCTTCTGTATAGCTGATGTGATCTGTTTTGCTTCAGACTCCATATGAACAGTTATGTCCAATATTATATAGCATTAAAAACTATGGGGTTCAATACTTATAAATCCTCAAATTCACATCAAGTAGTCGAAATGAAATACAAATTACTCTTCAGGTTGTATTATACCCTGTGTAAGTTGCATGTGATTAATTCAAAAATTTCAAAATTATGTTGGAGGTGCAGCTCTGCCCCTGGGGAATTTGTTACACATATGGTGGACTTGCCCAAGGATCTCTGGCTTCTGGACCGATTGTGTATGACATATTGAAAAGCATTTAGGAGTAGCTCTCCTTAGGGATCCCTGGCAAATTTTGTTATATAAAGACAAGCCTTCTCTACCTACTGTTAAAAGACTCTTTCTCTAAACAATGTTAAATGCAGCGAAAGCTATGATCCCTCTCCATTGGAAATCAGATTCCCCTACATCAGTAAGCGCTTGGCTAAAAAGGGTCGATGAACACATGTTATTTATTAAAATGGCATGGACTCGCAAAAAACTTGACGACTCAATTTAATCAATTATTGGCGTCTTGGCTGGCTCTAAATCCTTAGCAGGTGCATCTTTCTCCATGTCCTTTTCCATGACTTATGGTACTCCACAACTGCATCCAAGTCCACTTCCAATCCCTTCTCTTTATCTCCTTCCCCCTTCCCTCTCTCTCATCTGTCCTTCTATCTCCTACTTCTCACTCCTCCTTTTCTCTGCTTCTCTTGTTCTTTCCTATTCTTCTCTCCCTCCCTCTATATAAATCTCTGGGTCTTTCATGGAACCAAATTTCCTACAAAGGAGATGTCATTGCAGATGATATGTTGGACTTTAGTTTCCTATATGGTAATGTTTGAATTTTCCTTCTTTTTCATCTGTCTTATATTCATTATGCAAGATTATATTTCGGTAATTTTGCTGTACTTTTTGTGAAGACCTTTAATAAAAACTATTTAAACTAAAAACTAGGGGGTTCTAACTCTCTGTGAGCTCTATAAGCATTATGTTCATGCTTTATTTAATTAGTTATTTTTAAATGTTTCTTTTATTTATTTTCTTTTTAAGGATTTTACGTTTACACAAAATGAAACGTGTACTTGTTACTATAAAACCAGCATTTCCTGGAGGAGGGCTTGTTGTATATGAATCACTATGTCACTATGTTATCACCTCCACTGAATACTGGGCACTAAGACAGAACTTTATACTTATATGATGTACAAAATTATAGGGTTTGAGATACTTCTGATATATATATATATATATATATATATATATATATATATATATACCCTGGTTTAATTACATTTAGTGAATTGATAGGGCTCTTGTAATTCTGAAACAAAAAAGAGGTTAGCCCCCCCCAAAAAAAAAGAAAGTTTCAAGCAGAGTTGCATTCCACATAAGTTAGTGCTTTTTATAAATGCTCTGCAAGCATTTGTTTGATTCTATGTGATTTGCAGACTTGCAGTATATATCTAGTTACAGACTTAATGAGGTTATAAAAAAATCAAGGATACATCAAGTTCAGCTTTTTCTAGTTCTCTTTTGTTGAGCCAAATCCAAGGTGCTAGATTCAAAGCTGCCATCTGTGTAGCAAGCATGTGTGATGTTAAGGCCCCTGTGAAGGTTTTGAGGAGATTTCCATCTAGTGGTCCGTTCCCACTACATGAGTGAATTGTTATGCAAGGTGATGACTACAGTGTGAATTTTTTCCCTATCCATACAAAACCACAGGGCATCTCTGCCTTCCAACTTATTTTAAGTATTGTTGAAAGGTAGCCCATCACACCACTGTTTTCTCAGAAGTAGGGATGAACAAACTGATTTATAGGAATTAGATATGTTATGGCCCAAGTCCTGAGGAAAAAATAATTTGTAGGATTTAGGCTTCTTATATACAAACCCCCCCGCCCCCCCAAAAAAATAAATTTGATTTGTAGAACCCTCGGGCAGGCCAAGAACAAACCTTAACACTATAACAAAAGAATGCCCTACTGGCCTAGTGCCAGCAGCAGGGATGGGCGAAAATTTTCGCCTCAAACTGAAATCGGCGAATAATGGCACTTTCCGCTTGGCTAAAAAAATTTCCAGTGAAAAGTGCTGTTTTTTTCACTTATTTCTGCCTTTTCCGCCCATTGAAATCAATGGGAAGAAATATTTCTACACCACACAAAAGTTTTCTACAGCCATATAAAAGGCTGTCAGGCTCTCACAGCAGCCATTCTGTGTTTGTGAGAGAAAAGAGCAGCATGTTTTTTAGCTAGAGGAGATAGGTAAATAAAGAGGAATTAAAGCTTAGTTTAACCCCTTAAGGACCAGCAGTCCTGGGATGTTTCCGTCCCATAAGGACTGCTTTGATCCTTGCCGACGCGCCAATACATGTGACCTGTTGCGTGTATTGGCGCTCCGCTTTGTGGCCTGAAAGAGATCACTCCAGTCTCCAGTCCGGTGGAGCGCTGTAAGTAAAAAGCACATGACGTACTATGACCATCATCGGTCTTTAAGTATTTAAGGACCATGACGTTCATATTACGTCATGTAGTCCTTAAGGGGTTAAGAAGTCATTTAGGTAGGACATTTGTTCTCTGTATTAGGGAAGTCTGGGGACACTCTAGGGGATAAGAAGGGTGGAAGGAGGTTGTCCCCCAAATATTCCAAAATTCCATGTGACTGACAGGCAAGACACAGGCAACCTATTTGCTTGCTGATCTTGCTGTTATTGTCCATGTGCTGGGTGGGGAAGTCTGGGGAAAGACATTGTTGATTTTCTTTTTCAGTTAAATTTTTTTTTGGACAGACTGTGATAAGACAACAGGGTGGACAACTTAAAAAAATAAAATAAAATAAAAAAATAAAAAATAATAAAAAATGAATTATCTTAGGTGACAGTGATAGACAGCTGAGTGGGCTTAGGCAAGGCATCATACAGCTCCATCAGTTGTGTTGTGCACTGTACAGTAAAAAAACACAGTGTAGTTGAAGAATATCTAGCAAAAGCACAAGAGGAATGGGGATGGGTAGAGTAGTGTGGGGACATGAGAGTAAAGTAGTAGTCCAAAAACCTACTGCAGCAAGGGTTGTTGAAGCGTGTGCAATCAATGATGATGATCCCTTTATTCCAAGGGATGATGCAGTTTGTCAAGGTCCCAGCAAAACTAGGTCCAGCACCACCAGTGCCAGTAGAAATATAGAACCATATAAGAAGAACAATGAAGATGACAACAAGTCACATTCAAGTGTTGATGATGCTGACAAAAGCATAATAGAGGAAAGTGTAGCAGCTGAACCACCTGCTGCATCAGACAGTGAGACACCAATACACCTGTCCTCAAAGTAGTAGTGATTTTTGTTATAGTAAAAGTAAAAAGAAATTGTTTGAGACCTCCAAAAGCTTAGAGGAATATAAGGGTAGTAGTGGGCAAGAACTGTCAGGGGATGCTGATGCTGCTGAGGATGGCCTAATGATGACTGATGATAATGCAGATCTAGAATATATGCCTCAAGCATCCTTCTCTTATTCAGATACAGATGAAGTTGAGAGTGAGGATGATGACGACAGGGCTATGAGGTTAGCAGAAAGTCAAAGGCTGTATCTTCTGCCACTTTTAAGGCGCACTGTACCTGTCTATCAACTATTTGAGAAAACCATTGGAAAGTCTGGCCCTGGACAAGCACAGATGTCAAAAAGCACACAGTCACCCTATCAGTCATCCTCAGCATCATTGCCTCTTCAAAGTCCAAGTGGCACTCAGCTACACACACCTGTTTTGAGTACCCAGCAACACAGGTTGTGTTAGATATGATGAGTAGTAGTGACAGCAGAATTACATCAACATCCAGCTCCAGTAGTTGTAGTAGTAGCAGAAACCACACATGATAGACAAAGCCAGGACAAATATATTAACAGCAGCACAGATGAGGAGGTGGAGGACGGATGTGAAGAAGGGTTGTCACCATCTACCCCACTTGGGACCACTGCTATAACTGATAAGTAATATGTGTCAATAATCTGAGAAGGAGGATATGACAATGGTAAAAACACATACACAAATCATGCCAGTCCCCCACCACCACTACAATACATATCTGCCACATTGTAGGTTGTACTTTATTTTTTTTTTACTTGATATCATCCTGAATATGTGCCAGTGTCACTTAATCAAGAAAGTGTTGTGGACAAAGGACAAATGCATTCTGCATGCTAACACATTTTTCAAGCCATATTTTGCTGTAGGACTCACAACTTTGACTTTCAGCCACTTATTTCTAAACTTCAGCCTTCAGAAGAAGTAATATTACAGTGGGAAATGTAGTACCTATAGGAAATATAGGTGAAAAATGTGTTAAAATAGGTGGAAAATCTGTTAACATAGGTGGAACATTTGTTAAAATAGGCGAAGAGGAGGAAATTTTTGCAAAAAAAATTTTTTGTGGGAAAAAAGAAAAATAGGCGCGTTTTGGCGGGTAATTTTTCACACTTTTTGCCCACCCCTAGCCAGCAGGTAATTTTAAGGTGGCGAATAGATAAAAAAAAAACAAAAACGTTCTGCTTGCAGTCTTTAAAGTTGTTTTTATTACAATATAAAATACTAAAATTAAATGTACAATACAATAGGCTGGAAAGCCCAGCACAACTGATAAACATTTCTTTGACTGTTTTATCAAAATTTGTTGGCTGGGTGTAAGACAAAATCAAAGACAAAGCAGCACTTGAGAGAACAAAATTGAAATACCCCAACCTACCTTAAAAACTTATCTCCTGATCCAAAGAATCAAGCAGATCACAAGAACATATATTGCTTTATCAGATAATATCTTTAAATGGATGTAGTATTAATTTGATATCAAACCAGAAGTAATAACGATTCATTCCAAATAAACTGGTATGATTCAGAACTTCTAACACCAAAAATGAAACTATATATATTATATCTTGTTCCAACCATAATTCTAGTAAGGGATTATTATATCTCTAAAAAATGTTATTTTTGAAATATAATGATAATACGATAATTGAGAATGATCCCTGCGGTATAATAAAACTGGAAGTAGTAATGGATAGGTAACAATCCGGGAGTAGCAATGTGTACCAAATTAGGCAAATGTTCGAAAAAGCTTGAAAAGAAAACACATCTCCAAACTGAATAAAGAATCCGTATATCACTATTGAAAAGTGTAGTATTCTATAATATATTATTTTGTTTGACAAACCAGAAGTGACACTAACTCAACTCAAAACCAGAACAAGTGCTCATGCATCCCAATAACACAAAGATGTGCTCCCATGAATAGAATACATTGGAAATATGTACCACAGAGAAAAAAACACATGCTATCGTCTTATTAAGGCATAATATCTATCAATTTCCAACAACTGGAAACCTAACTTAAACAAAAAAGATTAATAGAGTATTCACTAGACAAATGGGTGGCAATCCTAAAATCAAAAAATCTTCAACCTAAAATCAAAAATCTCTAACTTATAAACTTGAAAAAAAAAAAAAAAAAAATATATACTGATGTAGAAGACCTGAGAGTGCTTTTCTAATTTTGACTTTGATATATATATATATATATATATATATATATATATAAATAAGGCCAAAATAAACTATGACATTCTATAATGAATGTGACGTAAAATTTATTGAACATGTAACTCTCTCAAATGACCAGAATATATAAATCAATACTTTAGATTTGTGCCCTATTTCAATGAAAAAGTATGTGTCTGAGACACTGAAGGTAGTAAATATCAGTGCAAAAAGGGGATATATAATATGTAAATATACAGAAATAATAATGGTGACTATTAATAAAATATATTAAACCTATGTGAAGAGTCTATATAGACAAAATTATATGTTTACACAACAAATAAAATTATATAGATTAATATATATATGTAAATATATTTTGGGTGCTCAGAATTATAAATATAGATTGACTTACTATAGATAATAATGTGTAGGTTATGGATTAAAATATTATATGCTTGTGTGGAATACAGAATGCTAAAATAATATTTATGTAAATACTGAAATATAGCATATAAATGGAAATAGTTTGAGTGTGTGGTATGGAGAACCCTAGAATTATGTGTGAACTACTAAAAAAAATTAAATATATATATGTCACTATTATATAAGTGGGAGAGGAGAAAATGGAGTGGAAAAGGGGAAAAAAGTGTACATTAAAATAAATAAATAAATTATATATATATATATATATATATATATATACATATATAGATATATATATATATATAAACTTAAAGTGAAGAAGGGCAGCACCCGTGGGTCTTTTTCAAAGATAAATGAATTTATTAGTTTGCAATAAACTTGTCAACGTTTCGGTCCACTCCGGGACCTTTCTCAAGACAAACAAACACTGCATTACCTCGTGTTAAATCCCCTTGTCCATCCCGGTGTCGTCACTGGCACTCGTGATACCATCACCGTGGGCGCCTACTGTGAGTGGCCGACGGTGGACCAATCAGAGCGGTCATGTTTAACCGGTGCTGAAACAAGCTAATGTGGATTAGCACGCACAATACCTGATGAATAGTAATGTACTAAAAGTCTGTACAATGTCAAAAATACCTTAACAATTAAAATAGCTCTATATGGTGTACATAACAACCTACAGAGTGGCTTTACAAAAATGCATCAACCTTTCAATAATCATGGGGAGATGTCTGTTACCCAGTGGGGATTCTCTTCGCTGCCTCATCGTTCCTTCCAGAGCGATCGGCAAACGAGTGCGGGAATCCCCAGGTCAGCTTCACCCCCAGAATATCACTGATCGCAACATTGTGGAATCATAATACTAATATGGGCTGTCCCGTCAACCGGACATCTTGCGATTCCCAGGCAAAACAATCAGTGTCAATCCAATATGCTAAGACATGTTAGCATCCTCCACATTCCATATGTAGATCCGAATCTATCTATGTGTGAGAGCTAATCGCTCATAGATCCAATAATATTTGGTATATCGGGTCTTCGTGTCCAATTGAAATCTGATAGATTGCCTACAGTTTCATAATGATAATCATTTACCACAGACCCTTCATTTGTGGGGTAGCCAATACCGTGTTTAAAAAGGTGATTAGTAATGAATATGAAACACATAGATATCATCATGATGCTTGATGGGTTAAGAATCTGGATTCAATATATCACTGGGGCCAGTAGGGGGTTATTCATATGTACAATTGTGACATTACCATTGGAATATGTCTCAAACGATGGATCCTTGTAGGTATCACCAAGTCCTATTACAGGTTGATGTTTAAGTAGCAACGCCCCCCTTAAAGGGGGGTTCTATGCCCATACAACCCTGGAGAGGTGTCCTCTATTCAAATCACTTGCAGAGTGTGAATGTGACAAAAAGATTCAACTCATCCCTTTCACTCCGGATGGTTTACTATCACATCACAAGAAACAATTTAATGGTAGTCTTTCATTGAGACCCCTTGGGGTAACCGTATCCAGTCGGTGGATCCAATGTGCTTCTCTCTGGAGCAGAAGTTTGCCCCTATCACCCCCTCACGGAGGAATTTGTTGTTGGTCAATGATCATATAGCGGAGTTCCGCCAATGAATGTTTGGCTGTAACAAAGTGTCTGGCCACTGGTTTGTCAGTAGTATTCCCATTCAATGCATCTCTGATGTTAGATCTATGGTTTGCCATCCTTTCTTTAAAGCTAGTTTTTGTCTTCCCCACATAGAAGAGACTGCAGGGGAATTTGATGAAATAAACCACAAAAGTACTGGTACATGTTAGTTTGTGCCTGATGGGAATGGGCTTTCCAGTATAAGGATGATGGAATTGAGTACCTGTTTGAAGATATCTACATGTAGTGCATCCTGTGCATTTAAAACATCCCTTCTTGTCTGAAGGGAGCCATGAGGAATACTGAGTGGTGTAGCAATGTCTGGGGTCAGTATGTACCAGAATGTCCCTAATATTGCGCGCTCTCTTGTAACAGTTGCGATGAAGAGGCCTAAAGTTGTTTGGTAATGTTTTGTCAGTGGACAAAATCTTCCAATGCTGTTTCATTGTTTTGTCTATGTTCATGCTCTTTGTATTGTAAGTGGATACAAATGTGAGTCTATTGTCTTGTGTTGTTGGCATGTGTATTTGTAATAAGTCAGTTTGTGTTTGTGTGTTCTCTCGTTGTAAGGCTGCATCAAGAATATCCTCTGTATATCCTCTCTGTTTCAAAATAGCACCTCATGGTTTTTTTCACCTAGTTCATTGCATTGAAATCAATTGGAAGAAAAATTTTTCCCTACAACATGACAGTTTTTTTTAACTTTTTCTGCAGGCATATAAAAATGTTTCAGGTTCTCGCAGCATGCCTTCCTGTGTTTGTGAGAGGAGAAATATCATGTTTTTTAGCTAGAGAGATAGCCAAATAAGAGGAATCAAAGCTTAGTTTAGGTAGTCTTTTAGGTAGGACATTTGTTCTCTCTTTTAGGGGAGTCTGGGGCACCTTTGGGAGAAGAAGGGAGGAAGGAGGTTGACCCCAAATACTCCATAATTCGGTGTGACTGACTGGCAAGACAAAGGCAGCTGAGACCCAATTTGCTTGCTGATCTTTCTTTCATTTTCTCTGTGCTGGGAAAGTCTGGGGATAGAAGCTGTTGATATTGTTTTTCAGTTATCATTTTTTGTTTTGGACAAACTGTGATAGGGTGGACATGGACAACTTAAAAAAAATAATAAAAAAAATAAAATTAAAATAAAAAAACAAATAAATATATTAGGTGACAGACAGCTGACAGGTAGCCTGATGTGAGCTGTGTGATTGAGGAAGACTTGATAGACAGCAGAAGACATTGAGAATTTTGTTGAGGGCTAAGGCAAGACATCATACTCCATCAATTGTGTTGTGTACTGTAGAGTAAAAACACACACAGTAGTTGAGTATTGTCCAGCAAACCCCCAAGGGGGAGCGGGAAAGGTGGAGAAGTGCAGGGACGTGGGAGTAAAGTGAAAGTTCAAAAACAAACTGAAGCCATGGTTTCTGAAGCATGTCCTCCTCCCAGGGAGGATGCAGTGTATAAAGGTCCCACCCACAACACCAGTAAAAACAAAAAAAAACCATATAAGAAGAACACTGATTAATACAGCAAGTTGCATTCTAGTGCTGATTATGGCAATGGGATATAGTGGGGGTTATAGTTGGGTGAGGTGAGTTTTGGTTTTGTTTGCTTTTTTGTTTTTTGTTTTGTTTTCTCTCTTTTTGCAACAAAAAAAAAATGGGACAGCTGTAACCTTAAGTTATGATATTTACTTGCTGTTTTACAGAATGCATCTGATCTGACTACCTTGTGTATTATTTGTGACTTTGTAATGTTTTATTACTGTCCTTTCAATAAAAACGTTAAAAAAAAAAAAATACGTGATGTGCCAGAATAGTCACCTGTCCTTCAGGAAATAAAAAACAAACTGTGATGGCTCTGGCACATCACCAGTCATTAAGGGGTTAATTTTATTTCAATGGACAAGATTTGCTTTTCTTTCAAAAACAAAGACATTTCTAAGTGATACACACATATATATGTATATGTGTGTGTATATAAATATATATATATATATATATATATATATATATAAGACGAAAAGGCGAGCACTCACAGGTCTTAAAAACATTATATTTTAATTAGCTGTCCAACATTTCGGTCCAATGAGGACCTTTCTCAAGAACAAACACTCTATGCAAAAACATGCTATATATACCTTAACAAACAAGTGCTTGCCTGTGTACACCTCCCGACTGAGTGACGTGAACGCGCCGTTAGTATCCAGTGATTGTGTGCGAACAAACGAGATGATCAACATAAACCCCTAGCGGGACATGCTCCCCCTATTGAAACAACAATGTGTGTAATTGTGTCAAAGTATGTGCACCATAACTCAAACATGCTCTTTATCTTGTGTAAAAGGTGTGTGATCATATCCAACTGCTGTGAATAACATTACAAAGTGATTAATGTCATCTATCTTCATAACGAAAAAACGTGTAGTTATAAATATATTTCCCCATCACTGTCTCAAAACTATTAAAATGTATCCATATTATAACATTTTACTCGTGTGTGGATGTTGAAAATACCCTCCTGTTGTCATTTGTTTGCATGTTGCACATCCAGTACATTTAAAGACTCCTTCTTTTGGTTTCAGAATCCAATTCTGTGAACTTTTTTCAGGAGCCAAAAATACAGTTTTCACAAGTAGATGCTTTAAACTCTTGCCTTTTTTATGACATATTATAGGTCTTTCCTTAAAGATCTCCGGTAAGCTGTTATCTTTCTGCAAAATATTCCAATTTCCTACCAATGTGTCCCTTACCACAGCAGCCAATGTATTGAAAGTCGTTTGTAATACAATACATTTTGATTTATCCTTCATGGTATCCTCTTCGGTACTACACTTCAATGTTTTAGACAGATTTTCCAGTATCACATTATGTGGGTACCCTCTCTCAGAAAAACATTCAGCCATTTCTTCTAATTAGAGTTTCATTCTTATCGGATCAGTATTATTTCTGATGACCCTTAAGAATTGTTAAAATGGTAAAGAATTTTTCATAACAAATGGATGTTGGCTGTTAAAGTGTAGGAGAGTATTCCTATCAGTGGTTTTTCTAAAGAGAGTGTATTCCAATGTATTCCCCTCTCTATAGATTTCTAAATCCAAAAAAGTCACACCATTATGGCTCATTGTGCTTGTAAATCTGCTTGTAATTGTGAGATGGGCCCTTCAGACCTAGTGGTACCTCTCCAACTGGATGGTATCACATTAAGATGGGTTACCTATATACTAGGTAATTGGGATACAAGATCATAAGTCTCTTTCCTGCTTCTGTTTTCCTGATGGGGCTTGTTAGAGGAACATTGGCACGGATATTCATACAATCTATAACACGAGTGTCCACATCATAACTACTGATATATAAAGTGGATTGCTAGCTGAAGAACCTAACATAGACACCATGGCTGATTGTTGAATTGTGGATGTACTTATATCTGGATGTACATATTCCCTGTGGATTCACAAACTTGAAGCATGGATTTCCTTATTGCTGAAGATTCATCATACAGATAAGCCTGTTTGTCATGTAGCTTTGTCTATTATACAAACTGCTAAATATTGGGAGACTAATTATTTAGACAATGCATATATGTAGGGATGGGTGAAAATTTCCTCCTCAAACTGAATTCGGCAAAAAATGGCACTTTCTGCTAGGCGAAAAATTTCCCGCGAAAAGTGCTGATTTTCTGCTTTTTTCGCCTAGCTCATTCCATTGAAATCAATGAAATATAGAAGTAACACACAACACATAGCAAATATTATTTTATTTCCCAAAGGCATAGTATAAAAGGGGCATGAGGGTGCCTGTGTTGGGTGGGGTGTGGAGAAAGAATCAGTTGAACAGGGAATATTTTTTCGGGGGGGGGGGGCGTTGTTTAGTGGTTTGGGGGCAGTTAAAAAAAATAAATCCTAAATAAAATAAAATAATAACCTTAAGACTTGATATAAAAGGGGTCTGAGGAGGGTGCCTGTGTCGGTGAATGAATGAATCATTTGAACAGGGAATTTTTTTGGGGGGGTTTTTGACTGCTTTTGGGGTGACAGTTAATAAAAAAATAAATCAATAAAATAAAATAAGACATTTGTATTAAAGTGATAGAGACAGAAACTCCCTGACATAAGCTGCCACTATGCTGGACTGGTATATGACTTGATAGAGTATTTTGTAGAGGGTGATTTGTTAGATTTGTTGTTAGAGGCCTTTGTTGGACTTAGACTTATTAGAGGTCCAAGCCCTGAAGAAACATTGATTTGTAGGACTTGGGCTTGTTAGAAACAAACCCCTCACTGCCAAATTCCCTCCTGAGTCCTGTGTTGCAACTGCTGTTCGTTCTGCTGCTGCTGAGTTGTTTAAGCAGCAGGATGATTAGGCAGCTGAAAGGGAATGGGATCAACAATAGCAGTAGCTTGGAAGATGGATGCCACTTACCACGAATGGCTCCAGTGATGCACCTGAGGCAGTAGCAGCACAATAAGTAGCCCCCAGTCTATGTGGAGAAAAGAAGAAGTTGGGCAATAATTTTTCTCCACCAGTCCCTCCTCCAAAATCATGGGTGTGTTGTTATTAGAATATAAATTTTCCATTGAGAGCAGGAACTGTGGCTCTCATCAACAACTGCAATGTGCACAGTGTTTGTGTGTGTGTGTGTGGTAAATAACATATGGGGGCACAAGTGTATCCAAACACCATGACACCCGAAACCAAGTACTGCCACTGTCATTATACCCCTTGTTCAGACCCTGCTAAGGACACATGACAACTTTCTGACAGTTTAATAATATATTATCGATTCTCCTCCATCACACTGGTATGTGTGGTCAGTGCACCACACAGTGTGCAATGGGTAGAGATGAACTGCCATATCCTAACATTAACAGAGTGGTTATCATTTGGCGGGGAGATAACAATGAATGAGGTGGATTGGCAGGAGATGTACTTATTCACTTTTTAGGAGGGACAGGGTTAATAAAAGGGGAGGAGGGGTATGCCTATATGTAAAGCAGGCCTTAAAACCTCGTTTAAGGGAAGATATAAATGAAGGGTCCAATGAAAAGGTAGAGGCCTTGTGGGTTGAAATACACACTGGGGGCACACATAATAAAAAGATATTGGTGGGGATTTGCTACAAGCCACCTAATGTTGGGGAGTTTGAGGAAGCCCAACTTTACTGCAAATGGAAAAGGCTGCTAGGTCAGCAAAGGTAATTATAATGGGAGATTTCAACTACCCTGAAATTGACTGGAGCAATATGACTTCAGGCACAACAAAGGGAAATATTTTTCTAAGTATGATAAATGACAATTTTATGTCCCAACTAGTAGAGGAGCCAACTAGAAAAGAGGCCTTGCTTGACCTAGTGCTCTCAAACGATTCTGACATGATAAACAATGTGCAAGTAAGGGAACATTTGGGCAGCAGTGACCACAATATGGTATCCTTTGAAGTTTGTTATGAGAAACCCAATAGTAAGGGTTTAACCAAAACATTCAATTTCAAAAAGGCTAATTTTACAAAGTTAAAAGAAGTGTTAAAGGATATCCAGTGGGATGTAATTTTCAAAGATAAAAATGCACAAGAATCATGGAATATATTTAAAATGCTCTTCGGCAAATATACACGTCAATATATACCATTGGGGAATAAGCACAAGAGAAGTAAAGCAAAACCAATGTGACTTAATAATGTGGTTAGCAGGGGGATGAGAAATAAAAAACAGGCTTTTAAAGTGTTTAAGTCAAACAGGTCAGATGCATCATTTAAAAAATATAAAGAATGTAATAAAATCTGCAAACAAGCAATTAAGCTAGCTAAAATTGAAAATGAGCAAAACATTGCAAATGAGAGCAAGAAAAACCCTTAACAATTCTACAAGTATATTAATAACAAAAAAGTTAAGGTTGATATTGGTCCTCTTAGGACTGAGACAGGTGAATTGATTAGTGAGGATAAAGCTATGGCTGACACCCTAAATATGTTCTTTGCTTCAGTATATACAAAGGAAGCAGTAATGACAAGCTATAGGCAAACAGACAAAACCACGGGATTTCCTCCAACATCTACATGGCTTACTGAGGACAAGGTCCAAAAGAGACTGGAAAGGGTTATAGTGAATAAAGCTCCTGGACCGGACAGTATACACCCAAGGGTACTTAAGGAACTTAGTTCAGTAATAGCAAAACCATTATACTTAATATTTATTGATTCACTTTCATCAGGCATAGTTCCCTGTGATTGGAGGAACGCTGATGTAGTACCATTGTTTAAAAAGGGAGCAAGATACAAACCAGGAAATTATAGACCTGTGAGCTTGACTTCCATAGTGGGTAAGATACTAGAAGGGTTATTACCTGACAGTATTCAGAACTATGTGAAGACAAACAATATCATTAGTAGGAATCAGCATGGTTTCATGAAGAACAGATCATGTCAGACTAATTTACTTGCATTTTATGAAAGAGTAAGTAGTAATTTGAACAGGGGAATTGCTGTTGATGTAGTATACTTGGATTTTGCAAAAGCCTTTGATACAGTGCCTCATAACAGGTTACTGCATAAATTAAAAGGCTTCGGTTTGGGCTGTGTTATCTGTACATGGATTGAGAACTGGTTAAATGATAGATGGCAGAGAGTTGTTATAAATGGAACTTTTTCAAATTGGTTTAAGGTTATAAGTGGGGTGCCGCAGGGTTCAGTCCTGGGACCAATGCACTTTAATTTGTTTATTAATGATCTAGAAGTGGGAATTGAAAGTATCATCTCAATCTTTGCTGATGACAATAAACTATGTAAGGAAATATTTACTGAGCTGGATGTTTTTTCCCTACAGAAGGATTTAGATAAACTAAGCAAAGGGGCAGAAAAGTTGCAGATGTCATTTAATGTAGATAAATGTAAGGTTATGCATTTGGGCTGTAGAAACAAACTTGCTACATATACTCTAAATGGGAAACAACTTGGAAAATCCTCATTAGAGAAAGATTTACGAGTACTGATAGACAATAGACGTCACAGCAGTGTGCAGAGTCACTCAGCTGCTGCAAGAACAAATAGAGTACTAGCCTCCATAAAAAGAGGTGTAGAAGCAAGGGATGCTAATATTATCATACCTCTGTATAAATCCTTGGTTAGGCCTCATCTAGAATATGGAGTACAATTTTGGGCGCCTGTTCTAAAAAATGACATCACTGAACTGAAAAAGGTGCAGAGACGTGCAACACAAATGATAAAGGGATTGGAGGATCTGAGTTACAAAGAGAGACTAGCCAAACTGGGTTTGTTTACATTAGAGAAGAGATGTCTAAGGGGTGATATGATTACCATTTACAAATACATTCAAGGTCAATACACAGAACTATCCAATTAATTATTTATGCAAAGAGCTGAGCTAAGAACAAGAGGTCATCCATTAAGACTAGAGGAAAGACGCTTTCGACTAAAACAAAGGCAGGGATTCTTTACAGTAAGGGCAGTAATGCTATGGAACTCTTTGCCTCGGGACGTTGTGCTTGCAAATAATGCAGCTGCATTCAAAAAAGCAATGGATGCCTATCTAGCACAGAACAATATTGACAATTATGACAGATGGCTTCAAAGCAAATAGGATTTTGATCCGTGGAATTATTTGAGTACCAATTGGAGTAAGGGAGGAATAATTCCCCCCACACACACACTTGGGGCTAGATTGGAAATGGCTCCAGAGGGCTTTTTTTGCCTTCCTCTGGATCAACAGGGGTGTTTTTGAAAAAAGACATGTGTCTATCATGTTACTATGTTACTATGTTGTTACCCTACAGGAAGAAGGTGATGTTGATGGCGAGCTAGTTGTTGCTCGTCATGGAACTTCCAGTGTCTGTCTGGGTTTCTTTATTCTTCCTCCTCTTTGATTTCCGCCTCGCATCTTGGTGCCTTTCTGAAGAGTCAGGGGGTACAGTAACAGTAGTGCTAGATTTCTGCAATGGGTGTTTGGCTTTAACATGTTTGCCATAAATGTCATGGTGTCTGTGTTTCATGTGTGTTATCAGGGAGGTTGTGCCAAGGTGTGTTCCCTCGTTTCCCCTTCTCAATAACTTGTCACAAATTTTGCACTGTACCGTTCTTGATGATGACTGCACTCTGCTTGCTGGAAGAGAAAAATAGTCCCACACCCATGACTTCTGGGAGGAGGGATATGGAACAGGTGAAAAAGAATGGCCTCTTTCTTCTTGTCCTCCACATTCTTCTTCACTTGCTGGGGCAGAGGATGATGTTGTTGCTGCTACTGCCTCAGAATCAGCACTGAAGCTAGTACCAGGAGTATTGCTGCTGCTGGCAAGTGGAACCTGTCCTAGTCCTGTATCATTTGTTGACCCCATTCCCACTGTGTCTACAGTGGTCTGTAGCACACTAGCCTTCTCCTCAGCACCCTGCTGCCCTTTCATCCCAGCAGCAGCAGGAATTAGAGCAGTTGCAATTTCCACAAATTCCAAAAGCTGAGTGCTAGTGGTGGTGGTGGTGATGCCCATCCTCATCCCTGTCTCCCATTCCTTCTCAGTTTCTGATAAAAAGGCCATCAATGTCTCTTCCACCCCAGCTTCTCCAACACCACCACCACCACTAGTCCCTACGTGTTGCTGCTCTATTCCAGACATCTCACTGCTGTTTGGAGGAGGTGACGAGCAATGTGACAGAGGGTCCTCTGCTGTCACACCTAGCATCATCTTCTCATTCCCTCCTCCTGAGTATTACAAGACACACTAGCAGCTTCAGCACTGGTGGCAGCAGCTTCAACACTGGTGGCAGAAGGTTCAGCACTGGCAGCAGGCACCGCACTGTTTTCAAAAGGAGCAGCAATGGTGTCAGCAGAGGCAGCACGTCTAGCAGGCAGCAGACCTTTCCTGCTCTCACTAGTATTACCCTTTTCTCTCTCCCTTCCCATTAAATTCCCCAAGATTCCTTGGGGTGATTTAGGGGGACTGGACAGCATTGGTTCAGTAGTGATCCATTCCTCCTCAGACTCAGTGGACACATAGGGGTCCTTCCAGCTCCTCCACTGATTATTTTTCACCCTACTCATATTGATAGCAGTCACTATGAGCCTTTCCTGCCACAATTTTGACAAAATATCACAGCAGAACAGCACAGCACATCTATCTCGCTCTGTAGCTGCTTGTATTGTATCTGCCTTCCACGAATACGTCACATTTTTATATCGGAAATGCAAAAACAACATAAATCAATAGGCAAAAACTTTCTAGCCATTGAAAAAAAGGCGAAAGATTTTTTTCCAATGGGTGAAAGTTGCGAAAATTTTAAGCACTAGTTTTAAAGTGGATTTTCCCATGGAAAAAGCGGATAACAATGTGGTTGTCGTGTAATTTCTCGAGGGAACACAGCGACAACTTTCGCCCCCCTCCCTACATTTATGTTCTTCAAGACTACAGATTAACACAAGATGATAAGTTTGTGTGCACAGATTTATGTCCAATAAAGATCTTATAACAATGGACATATCTGTACTTCTCAAAACGTGGACATTTTTCACCCAAGAAAATTGGGGATCAGACCACCTTTTATGGATAAGGTTATGAGGGGACATTAACTATTTTATCAATACCAAACCTGTATGGCACACATTATAGCAACTCAGATGTAGACAAATGGGGCTAGATTCTATTACAGGTGCTAATTTTATCTATGCTTTTATCTCCAGTTTTCCCCATAGACTTAAATAGGAAAATGTTTGATAAAATGGTTGTTAACATTTAGCACCGGCAATAGAATCTAGCCCATGGTCTGTACATGTAGAAGTATTATGTGATGTGGGTACATTTGCTCCATTTTACTATACACTTATGCCTGTATATTCGCTATTGCAACTTTGTTGTGGGATCGATCTATTTACTGTCTGCTACTTTGTTTCCATTCCAGTGTGTCTGACCACAATGTATGTGCAGTGTTTACTATGTATCATGGATCTTTTGACTAACATGAGCTAAATGGATTTAGGTGGTATGTGTTTCAATTGGTTCATCTGCACTGTGATATGGAGATGTGATGGAAACCACATGCAGAAACATACAGACTTTATTCACTCCGGGGTAAGACATAAGTCTTACATTAAAGATATGTTTCACAAGCTTTCTTTGGAAGATTTAAATGTTAACAATTTCTGTTCCTAGTGTCACATGGTACTGGACGGGGCATCTTTGTTTATATTATTTGAGTTCACAAGGTCATTTGTTCTTTATCCAACTTTTTCTGATTGTTGGGTGATTATTTTTCTATAGCTCCACAAGGTCAGACTATAATTTATACATGCGATACAGGATCATTTTCATTTGCTTATTTTTTATATGCAGTCAATGTGGTGCAATACACCTGTGACCCCTTGAAACGGGGATCATTTGACAGGCACGGACTGCAAGATAATCTGGTGTCCTTCTCATCTTTATTATTAATCAGACTTTATGTAACCATGAGATTTCTGTGATCCAACTTTATTACTAGCATACATGACATTATGATTATTACAGGTGTTATATGATGCTTGTCTTTTCTCTTAGGACATTAATGGTACTTGATGTTATGTCAATAGGATGTTTTTAATTTTTCACAAATCACATAACGTGTGGCAAGTTGTCTGTATACAGCAGAACAATTGCTTATCATATTTTTAGATTTTTTGTTCACCGTTCATTATTTTGTTAATTTTCTCCCTTCCCCCATTCAGATGACATCATTTGGGCACCATTTGGCACACTGTGTTTGGTATATATGTGGATAGCTGGTGGTTCATTCTGTAAGCATCTTGATAAAGCTCCACATCATGGCCAAAACGTTGATGGAATAAACAAGAACATTTTTTCACTACTACAAGACCTGTGAGTGTTATCTTCTTTTGACTCAAGTTTTACATATATATATATATATATATATATATATATATATATATATATATAAATACATTAAATACATTCATATATAGAATATGTGTAAATAAATAATATCTTCAATGATTTGTATATTGAATGTCTTATATTTGTTTTTACTCATATATAGTATTGAGATACAAATTATTATATAGTGATATGTTTTCTTTTTTCTTTTTAATTGCTTATATCTATTGTTGTTTCCACAACTCATTCTCTGTTCTTGAGCCCCTTCTCTTTTCTCTGTATACCCTATCTCTGGGGCAACTGATAAAGTAATTCAACTTTAACTACCATTTTTGTGTAGATGACACACAAATCTCTCTCTCCACACCCTCGCTATCACCTCTTCAAATGCCTTACAGTTGTCTCTTCCTTGATGTTTCAGCATTGATTAGAACTTTAGGAGCTCAATTTAAAGAGGTCAGACAGGCAAAAAAAACATCCAGTGGAAGTTTTTCAAGCACAGCAAGCAATTTAAAGAACTGTGCTATGAAGAACTGCTGACAGAAAGTGAAGTATATAGGCCACTAAACTTAGCGGCCATTTCCCCCAATTAAACATAGTAAAAACTCTCCACTTCAATTTAAAAGACTGGAATAGGTGCTAAGATGTGCTAAGGGACCCACTATACTGTGTGAAATGCTAGACCCAGATTTTTTAGGCATAGAATACCTTAGCACATCTTTTAACACCTGAATCAGAAATTGCATGTGAAAACAAAGTTTTCGAAGTAGATTGGCTGGGTGGAATATTTATTAATGTGTCTCATTTTTTTACAGGTTTAATTAAAAGAAGACAGAAGAGTGAAGAAAGAAGAAGAGAGAAGGAGAAGAACTGTAGATGATAGGTAAGTTTAACATAATCTAACGATCAGTGCTTGACAGTATCTCAGACACCAATGTTTCCTTTGATGTTCCCATTTTTGCTATTATTTAGCATTTTTTGGGGAACTTAATGCACAAAAAGGACCTTTGGCCAAAAGTCCATTTCTGTGGCCTAACGTCCGTTGTGTTTTCTGCTGGTACGACTTTTTTTTTTTGTAATAACATTTTTATTGAAAGAAGTTTTCACATTTATGTCACATATACAAACATCAATGCATCCTGAACATAGAAGTGAGGTTGTGTGGCTCTGCGGTGCAGACCCGCACTCCACCAACAAAGCACTTTCCAGTGCTTGGAGTCCAGAATCTCACAACCCAAGTATATACCGGACATATTAAAGGAGTTCACCCAAAACGGTAACATTTCCTAAGAACCTAGAGATTGTACATCTAATCATTAATTCAGAAAGAATGAGAGAAAGATAAAAGAGGAAAGAGTGAGAGAAAAAAGAATGAGAAATAGTAAGGGTTATTGGAAGGGGAGAAGAGACTGAGGGGAAGGAAGGGTTTGGACGGGCCCCTATGGAGAATCCAACCCACCACTGCCCAGCTACCAGTTCGACCAAACAAGATCTTAAAGTGACATCCTGTTCACAGAGACAAAATGTAACTTCTCCATAATCAGGTTGTGAGTAACTAACTGGGTCAACTACTGGAGAGATTGGACAATAGTTGATTTCCAAGATCGGGCTAGGAGACACTTAGCAGCTAACAGTACTTGTCCCACAAGAATTTGAAAATTAAGTGGTAAGTTATCCGGTAGAATATGAAATAGTGCAAGTTCCGGGTTCTGGGCAATGGAAAGCAGATGACTCATTGTATTAAATCAAATACTAAAATTGAAACTCTTTGGATATGAGGCCATGACCACCACGTATGTTCCATTGTGCCAACACCCAAACAATTCCTCCAACACAACCTAGATGCTGAGGGGTACATTTGAGCTAAGCTTGCCAGAACCAAGTACCACCTATATAATATTTTCTGTGAAAGTTCAACATGGTTAGAACAATGGGAGACACACATCAGTGCCAGTAAAGCCCTCCTCCACAATGGTACGGGGATTGGATAACCAAGCTCTTTCTCCCATGCTAGCATGAAAGGTGGCCTGTCCGGAAGGTTGTCAGTAAGGAGGGCAACATAACACATCAACAGAGACCGGACAGTTAACAGTGGGTGCTCACAAGCATCAATTATGCGTCGGGAGCTATCAGAGGAATTCTACAGTATCACATGGGATGAAGACACAGCATGCCGGAGTTGATGAAATTTGTAGAAGTCTCTGTTCAGCAAGTAGTAGCTTTGTTTTATGTCATCAAAGGACAGCAAGGATCCTCTGGAGAATAATTGGTGTAGGGAAGAGATTCCTACATCGTACCAAGATGAGAAACAAGAGTTCGGGATCACTAATTCCAAAGACCTAAGAGGGGTAGCCAGGGACAACTGAGATAACTCTTTAAAGTGGAAAGCAAAACATTTCCAGGCCAAAAGCGACACTCTAGTACTGGGTAAAAAAGAATGTGTGGAGGTTTGGCGAGCAGACGGAAGTCACAAGATATATGTCCCAACAATGCGCCCGTCCTGCCCCCCTGAGTATATTAGGTCTGGTTCAACTGCCTCAACATCAGCTGGGGACAGAATAGCTGAATATCGGATATCTCTTGCCGAATCAGAGCCATACTTCGAGTCCACTGCCTGGTCACAAGCCGCTTATTAAACGATTCTAAAGAAGCCAATTCATATAACTTCTCCTTCCTCTTCCTCTTCTCCCAAGTCGCGTAAACAATAAAACAACCTCGCAGGACTGCCTTATGGGCCTCCCACAACATTGCAGGAGAAACCTCAGGACTGTCATTCAGCAAAACATATTCCTTCAACTGTTCTTCCAACTTTGTCTTAATGGCTGTTTGGGAAAACACGAAAAATAAATGCTTCTGAAACTTCCATTGACAGTGGGGTGTGGTCCGACCATTGGATTGTACCAATGTCGCATCTAACTACCCGCTGGAGCAACATCGTATCTACACAAAAGTAATATAGGCGAGAGTAAGACAGGTGAAGTCTCTGTCAGTGGCGTGCAATGTTCTCCATGTGTCACATAACCGCAATTTCTTTAACATGTTTTGCACAATGGAACCTTGGTGTAACAATTTTTTCAAGTAAACTCCGGAAGGCTTAGCCTCATTTGGGTCAAGCATCACATTGAGGTCACCATATATTACCACAGAACCCCAAAACGAGGGTGACAATTTAGATAGCATAGAGCAAATTAATTGGGCTGAGTTGGAATTTGGGGCATAAATATTAATGATGGTGTAATCCATATTATTATTGATCACCGCCACCAGGAGATATCTTCCACCGGAATCCTTAAGGACATGGTGGACCTGTATTGCCAGGGAGGAATGAAACCAGATTGACGCTCCCGCTCTCTTAGTATTTGCAGAGGAATGATATGCAACAGGGAACTGTCTAGTTAGGGTTGAGGGAATCTTATTAGTAGCAAAATGAGTTTCTTGAGCACAAATAATATGAAAGTGAGATTTGTTAGCTTCTTGAAAAAATAATCGCTGCTTATGAGGCGTGTTGAGGCCCTTTACATTTATAGAAAGCAATTTAAGACTCATAAAGCCAGTAGAGAAGGAAATATAAGCAAAAGTAGCTGTACCTGAGAGGCCAGCCCCCACAGCTGCCTGAGCCTAGCGTCTGAGGAAAAGGGGCACAGCTCCAAGAGGTCTTGGCAGCCCAATCCGGAAGAATATAAGCGTATAGTAAAGTTCTATTCCCGCAACAGTGCCCGTCCAAAAGGAAAAGGGGGGTAACGGGGAGGGGGAAGGAGAACATTGGGGGAGACCAGGTAAGAACCTCAAGAGAAGACAGAAAAGAGCATAAATAGAGAAAAAAGGAGATAAGAAAGAGGTAACTGCTCAATTGAGCAAGCATACATCAGTGCATTGAACAAGAATGTATACACAAACCGTTCCTAGTATGGCACTGGTCTCATACCCAGAAAAGAGTGGGGGTAAAACAACTATTAGCCACAAATTAAGTTAGAATAGGAGGCCCTGCATTTCCGGGCCAGGGAAAAGGTACTTAAGTAAGAAAGCGTGCTTGTGATATGGGACCGCTTCTGCGGAACATTCGCCACTCCACTATAATGGAGTAACTGAAGTGGGAGAAGGGAGGGAAGAGGGCTCCAGACTGGGTGACAAACAAACACCCATCTAGAACTATAGGGCAATAAATTAGTATGCATGACATCCAGAGAGCAGAGCTTGGGGAACCTAGTAACTGAGGAGGAGGTCAATGCCAATCTGGGAGCAGCATGAATCTTAAATGAATCTGAATGGAATGTACCAAAGGAAGCATCACTAAGGCACAGTGCAGTGAGGATCTGCAGCCACAAAACACCAGAAGCAATACAATATTGAGTGGGAATGAGGCAAAGGGCTGCTAGAACCGCACTGGTAAGAAAGGATAAGTTGTAACATACCCTTTCCCAGGACCCGTCAACTAGATATATATTGCTCAACTATCACCCTGAAAACTGTCTAGATGTTTTTTTTTTTTTTTTTTTTTAGTTAAACAGTAAGTCAATCCTGCATTGCAGATCCCCTCTACCCATGTTCAGCGACCATCCCACTGGATAAACAAGTCTGTTCTCTCGGTGTCCAGGGCCATCAACTCCCACAGGTAAAACCCCCACTATGACTCAGCTCAGAATCCAAGAAACCACCCCACTCCCCTATATTACTGAGTCTGCTAGTAATATCCCCACTAAACCATACAGAGCGAGATCACACCAAACAGCCAAGAAAGCAGGCAGGCCATAGCACAAACAAGACGGCATCATTTCCTAATGCAACTATCGGGCAGCCCCCACCTCAAAGCTGGCTGAGGACCCCCATCAGCACATCTCCAACTCCCCCAACCCTACATGTAGACCAAAATAAACCAAACATAGTCAAACAAAGTGCATAGGTAAGCATACAAACAATAAACTGAAACAATCCGAGACATTAAATAAAGTTTTAGAATACCAGCAGGTCCTCCGATGTCAGCTTCATCGTGATGCTCAATCCGAGGCACAAAAGCCATGCGGTATAGCAGGGACAACACACCACTTCCATATTTGGCCCTCCAGAGCCGTAGATCCCAGCTGTGTCTGGAACCACAATTTAGTCAGAGTACAAGCAAGTAGGCTTTGACCTTTCAATCTGCAGAGGACCCTACTGCCAGGCTAGCCGGTACTCTCTCTAACCACTGGTCCAATGGTCCCCGATCATTCCCTGTTGATTCTTCGGGTAGGCTGCTGTTATTGCTCTGGAGCTTCCGGAACCAGTATTTCCCAGGAGCCGAGGATGCGAACACCATCCTCAGGCGTTGCGATGGCCATAGCCACCGTTGCGAGTAATGATTATCTTTGCCGGGAAACCCCATTTGTACCTCAGCTCTGCTTGGTGGAGAGCTGCCGTCACAGAGCGGAATTTCCTCCATTGCTGCAAAGTTTCAGATGAGATGTCCGCAAAAATTTGTATCCTGGAAAATGGGTCCGGCAGCGGATTCTGCAAGCACCCTGCTTGAAGAGCCTCCTCTTTAATGTGGAAGAAATACAGGAGCAGAATAACATCTCGAGAGGCATCCCCCGGTATCCCCCAAGGCCTAGGCAAGCGATGGATGCAGTCAATCAGCAAATCCTGCTCTGTAAAGTTGGAGAGAAGGCTGGAAAATAACTCCAGCACCCATTCTTTGAGATTCATTGGTAGAACATCTTCAGGTATCCCTTGAAGTCAGATGTTATTGCGGCGTGATCTGTCTTCTAGATCGTTAACTTTCTCTCAAAGGAACTGCACTCTATCAAAAGCTCAGAGTGTTTATCTGATAGAACATTAAGAGAGTCGATCACCTTCTCCATTTTGTTTTCCACATGAGAGGTTCTCTCTCCCAACTTTTTGATCTCCCATTTGAATTCAGCTGTTATGGACTTCATGTCTCCTTTAACCCCTTAAGAACCAGCGGTCCCGGGGTGTGCTGTCCCTTAAGGACCACATAGAAGACTGTTTACATGGTGCGGCACGCCGAACAGAGGGACTGAAAGAGATCGCTCCAGTCTTTGAGCGATCAAGTTCAGTCCCCAGTATTACTAACCGCGCTACTACAGGAGCGTGGTGAGTAAAAGTATGTGATGTGGCAGGTCCATCACTGGTCCTTAAGTGCCGGAGCAGCGTGATGGTCCTGCAACATCAATAGTCCTTAAGGGTTTAATCTGTGCATGTAGCACCTTAAGCATAGATCTGATCTCGCCCGTAGACGACTCCTGAAGTTGGGAAGAAATGGAGGCCGCCTCATCCAGCTCCGACAGGTCGTCTTCCTCATATACAGCGCCGGCGCCATCTTGGAGATGAGACCCCGTGAGGTTTTCTCTTTTGGGTGAAGTATTTGAGGATCTGGTCTTGCCCCCTCTTGTTCCTTTCTGTAGGGGAATGTAAACTGAAAAATCATCAAAGTGTAGGCTGAAATCTCCCCGGCCGCTCAGGAGCTCTCCCACTATACTGCCATCTCTGTTGCGTGCTAGGACCTACCCTGATGGTAGGGATTTTGAATACCAACTTAGACATTTTGGGCTCGATTCAAATGTTGGAGTTAAAACTAGCGTGAAGAAAAAAACTGGCTTCGCGAGTTAAACCAAACTGGGTAACGTGAGATTCAAATGTTCCATACCCAAAAGAGTTAACGCGCGACGGCCTACAAAACACACGAAGACTACAAAACTGGAGTCGCCAAATATTTGACCTCATCGTCGACGCCAAACACGCGAGAAACGCGAGAAACGTCTCCAAAAGCAAAAAACAAGCGAAACGTCCAACGTTACCAAGCGCTCCAGCCAATCACAGCCCCCCAAAGTATCAAGTTCAGTCGAAAAAACTATAAATAGACCCAAAATCACCTACGCACCTTTGTCTGTTATCGAGTTCACAGAGCTAGATCTCAGGACCAAAGGAGTGGAGGTTAGTTTTACAGAGTGAGAGGTAGAGAGGAGCACAGCACACAGATAGGAGTTGGAGAGCATTGTGACACCATAATAATACACATAAAACACTTTTGCACATATCCATCACACACATCCAAACACAAACACACATACACACACATAGGTCATTTTTATTTTGATAACACATCACACCTTTATTTTTTTTTTGACAGTGTGAGTCTGTGAGTGCAAGTGAGTGACAGAGAGTGAGTGAGTGTGTGAGGGCCTGAGTGAGTGCCTGGGTGTGAGAGCAATGGAGAGGAGAGGAGAGGAGAGAGGGGTGGGGAGTGTAGGAGGAGAGGAGGAGGAGATGCAGGGGGGCATCCCTGGTCAGGGTAGGGGAGGGAGAAGGAGATCACTGGGGCGGAGGGGCAGCCACCTGAGGGCAGGCACATCCAGTGCAGGGGCAGAGACAGTGGGACGAGGGGTAGACCCCCTGCACCACACACAGCCAGGGCCAGTGCAGGCAGGGCTGGAGAGCCACAGCCAAGGCTCACAACAAACTGTTGGTGGTGAGGAGGAGGAAAGGGCGAGAGAGCCCAGGTTCTCTGAGGAGGAGAACCTTGTCCTCTGTGAGGCTGTAGTTGCAAGGGAGAGGGTCCTGTTCTCCAAAGGGCCCCTTGCTGGTTTGAGCTCCAGGAGGAAGGCAGCCTGGAAGGAGGTCGTGGCTGCGGTCAACGCTGTATCCAGCCGCAGCCGGTCAGTGGAGTCCGTTAAAAAAAAGTGGACAGACTGCAAGGCCAAGGTAAGATAGTAACATAGTAACACAGTAATTCATGTTGACAATAGACTTGTGTACATCTAGTTCAACCCTTTTCCCATTTCTGTCTCCCATTGTGAAGGTGAAGAGGAAGATGGGTGAGCAGGCCTTGCATGCTGCTGGTACAGGAGGTGGTCCGCCCCTGCGTGTGGAATATACCCAGTGGGAGGAGGCTGTACGCAGGACAATCTCCACCATCACGGTCCATGGTGTTCCTGGATGGAGCGACACTGGGGATGAAAGGAGCCTCCAGTCCACTGGTACGTGCATCAAGGCCCACACACATCACACATAACTGACACCTAACAGACAGAGACAAACACAGTGACACCTGAACACATGGACAGCATTCCACACCACAATCCAGCCACACAGCTTGGAGGGATGTCAAACAAGGACAGAATACCTGACGAACCCAGCCAGAATGGTAATGCTAAAGTCCCTATTGAACCCTCTTCATGCTGTCTACAACAACATCATACACAGCACAAATCCAATGCACACTGTCATGTGTCAGTCACAGATCTAAATGTTCTGTGTATCACAATGTCATACAAAGAGTGACAAAGAGGTCAGCACACAACCCCTTGAGTGCCACAGGGATAAGCAATGCATTGTTCAACAAAACACTGTCTATTCCCCTGGCACCCAAAGGGTTATCAGAGAATAGCAAGGAGGGGAATTGGTGTGTTTCATATTGTATTGTTACTGCATGTCATAGCTAGGTGTTGAACATGTAGGTAGTTAGTACAAGTGGAAGTTTCAGCATTCTGCATCATATGTAGACTGCAGGGTGTTGCTGGCCAGGGGACATTCCCCACCATCACCACTCTGCAGGACATATGTGATTCACAAGGCTAAATCCTGATGGGGGGGGCATTCACTAGTGTGTCAGAAAGAGGTGGCAGTGTTTACATGACGACAATAACAGTGTCATCACACCTGCAATCCCTGTGTTATCCTTGGGAACCAATGCACTGAGATCTAAACAACATGTGATACACCAGTGCTTAGGCTCAACATCATGACATAGGAAAACAAAGAGGTAACCCCTAACAGTACAGCATAACCATGCACATGTTTGCTGTGTGTTATGATCATGTCTGTCCTGGGTTGTGTGTGTGTGTCCTCCAGCTGATTAGGTTGTTGGGTACCACAGATCATGTTGCTTGGTGTGCTTGGTCTGTTCCTGTTGCTGACACCATCGGTTGGACTCTGTGGTCATCGTTCACCACTGGTGCATTGTTGTGTTAAGAGGTCACAGTGTTTCTGTTGTTGAAGCTAAGTGTATGACATGCAATAGGTTTGTGTCACTCAAGGTGTCATGTTTTATTTTTGGTCACCACATGTATTATGATGAATGGGGATAGCAAGGAGGTATATGCCTTGCCATCCCCACTGCTCAGGATACACATGATGATCAAATCTACAACACTGTAGGTTAGAACAATCAATGTATGGGATCACATCAAGCTAAGCAATGTGTGTCAGGATGGTAACCAATGCATTGCCAAGCTATGCAATGGATACTATCCTGCCACTCAACGGTTCACATGTCATTGTAACAGTAGTGCAGCACTCCTGTCACGGCTCAAATCACTAATTCCATCATGTCATTTGCCCCCACAGCTTACCAAACATCCCGAGCAGAGGAGTCCGGGGAAACCTCCTGTGAGGAGGCCACCACCTCAGGAGTGCTGCCACCACCACCACAGCAGCAACCACAGCAGCAGCGGCCCCAGCAAGGCCCCCAGCAGCAGCAGCAGCGGCCCCAGCAAGGCCCCCAGTAGCAGCAGCCCCAGCAAGGCCCCCAGCAGCAGTGGCCCCAGCAGCAGTGGCCCCAGCAGCAGCAGCAGTGGCCCCAGCAGCAGTGGCCCCAGCAGCAGCAGCAGTGGCCCCAGCAGCAGCAGCAGTGGCCCCAGCAGCAGCAGCAGTGGCCCCAGCAGCAGTGGCCCCAGCAGCAGCAGCAGTGGCCCCAGCAAGGCCCCCAGCAGTGGCCCCAGCAAGATCCTGGCTTCCACGTGTCTCCACCACTGCAGCCTATGGCGAGGCACAGAATGCCACAGGCTGTCCAGATGCCAGGACATGCAGAGTCCAGCATGTGGGCTAGGCCTCAGCCCCCCCTAAGGAGATCCGGAAGCCAGGAGGCATCCCTGATGTGGCCCCTGGACTACCAACATATTGGCCTGATCGGGGAGCCACAGCAGCCACAGGGGCGCACAGTTTTCACCCCACCACCACCACCAACGCCATCCCCCCCAACCACACCAACAGATGTGCCCCATCCTGAGGCTGCGGTAACAGGGGGTAGTGAGGGGTCCGGGGATCGGTTCTCCACATCCCCCCACAGCCTCCATGTTGCAGTCTCTCCTGAGGCACCCCATGGTCGTCCGCTCACACCACCACCTCTGCCAGCCTCCATGCCCACCACGCCTGTGTCACCTGCGCCCACAGCAGCCCTCGATGCGGCATGTGTGGCTGTCCAGGGTGAGCAGGTGACAGTGTTACGGAGGTGTGCCCGATCCCTGCGTAGGATTGAGGTGGATATAGGGAGGATCATGGGGTGCCTCCGGGCCATGGAGGCACAACAGGTTGTCGCCAACACCCAGCAGGCGCAATTTAACACCGGCATGATGGAGGTGCTGGGACACATGCTGGTGGAGATGCGTGAAACAAACAGGCGGGAAAACCAGCGCCACAACATGGGCCAGCCATCACAACAGGGGTCCAGTAATGCATCTCCAGCCAGCAGTGATCCACCACCACCACCACCACCACCACCAGACACCCACGGGTAACCCGCCGCAGTCAGAGGCAATCCACCTCTGCAGCCCCCCCCCCTTACCCTCCCAAGAAAAAGAAGTAGGGCCAACCTTCTTCAGGCCCGTTTAATAAATGTTTGCACTTTTTCACTACATCTGTGTCCATGCATGTTTCTCATCCAATATGTGGTTTGTTTGGCCGAGTTGTCTCCAATGCATTGCAAAGCTATGCAGTGAACACAACTCATTCACATCTAACATGGGTGTCAGGGAATGAGTTGTCTCCAATGCATTGCAAAGCTATGCAGTGAACACAACTCATTCACATCTAACATGGGTGTCAGGGAATGAGTTGTCTCTAATGCATTGCAAAGCTATGCAGTGAACACAACTCATTCACGATGAATGGAGTCACAAGCTTTTACAGCAGGGGTGAACACACAAATCACATACACACGTTTGTCCAAGTTCAAATCACAGACATTTGGAAGTCAAACAACATCAGGATGTTGTTCCATGATGTGACTTGAACTTGAACAACATGAACACATTACATACATCAACAACATGATCGCAATTAAGGGGATAGTAATGCTTGGAATGTGTCATGATATATGTAGTTGGGTTCACCACCCTGATTGGAACAAGGGAACTCCCACTGCTGAAAGGTGTCTCTTTCCAAGGTTATCCGAGCTCAGAGCTTGAAGTCATGGGTCAAATATTACATTGTCCTGAAGGTGTTAAATGGCGCTGTTGCAACTTCATCCTATGGGGATTCATGGTGCAGGGACCGGAGCTGTCCATAAGATGTTGTATCAACAGCGCCACATGACACATTCATGCCACTGTGATATTGGATCTATGGATGTAAACTTTGAGCTGTAACCACTTTGGAATAAAACACCTGTCAGCAAGGAAGTTCACTTGTTTTACTCAGGGTGATAAACCCAACTACATGGATTTCCAAACATTACAAGTATCACTATCATCTATCTCTTTGAAACCCTGATGGGAAAGGTAATCAGTGACACAAGATATATAGTCATATCGCATGTTTTATTGACATCAACACAAACAGATTATCCTCATGGACGTCGAGTCAACATGTCACCGGAACAAACTGCTGGACCATGAGGAGTCATGCCATAGATGCCTGCAGAGAGTGAAAACGAGATTTGTAGATGCACTATCAACACAACAGTCATGCTATTGCTTTACCACCATCATGCCCTTGAGGTACACAACACATTGATCAACAATGCTTTGGAGACCTTACTGGCACTCCACGGTGACAGCTTTGTTATGTGACAGAGTGAACAATCTATTTGTTGTCAACGTGTTGTGTTGCCATCATGACCTTATTTTGTTTGGATAAAGGTGTTGGCTAGCAGACATATGTATATGTGTGTGGACACACACATCATATCGTAAACCAAGCCCCCTGGAACAGGTGAACTATTTCATGGATCTCGATCTACATACTGATAAGGTGTGTGTGCTCAGGGTCCGTGTCACATACATACATATGTCTGCTTGCCATCCCCTTGATGAACACCTCATATGGTCATAACACATGGACAACACACATTGTCAAACAATGGAGTGGAATATTCCTTGTGCTATGTACACACACACAAACAAGTCAGCATGGCAGGCCTTGCAACCTGACTAACGGATCATTACTGCCATACCTTAGACAACACCACACACAACCACCATCCCCATTCAGCTACATTGGGCATTGCTCACATTCTAGCTAAGTCTGATCCATTATCCCCTGAACCATTCGAGTGACAGAGGGGTACACAACTGAGTGCCTTGTAATGTTTTGTGTGCACCTATGGCCCTCAAGGGGTTAAAACATGGTATTGCTATGTGGCATCCATTACATGTCATTGCATTGGGTATTCCTCTGTGACTCACAGGGTTCCACATGTGTCATGGCTTTGCTCAACTTGGTAGATGTAGTTTCACATCAGTACAACTCAGTATGTGATAGACATGGACCATATGGTTTACCTTTGATGCGAGGATGAAGGATGATGTCCTTGACATGGTAGGACTATGCTGTTGGGTCATCCTGTGGAGTGGAACAGATAATCATTGTTGGTTTACATGTTTGCATGCATTCCACAAGCACATCCACAATCACACATGCATGGTACTCACAGGTGAAGTAGTCCCTGATGAGCCTGTTTCGCATCTGTGTCCCTGTCAACAGATCGTCCCCTCCATCAGTGGGAACAGGGACCTCCACAGGCTGGTGTGGCTGCACATCCTCCACGAGACGTGTGTCCACAGCTATGTTATGCAACAAGGCACATGCCTGGACGATGTCACATACCTTAGCAGGTGTATACTGCAGAGCGCCCCCAGACTGATCCAGGCAACGGAACCTGGATTTGAGCTGGCCAAATGTGAGCTCAATGACATTCCTGGTCCGGACATGTGCCTCATCGTAGCGCTCCTCAGCAGGTGTCTGTGGATTTGCGATTGGTGTGAGCAGCCAACACTTGCACCCATAGCCAGCATCACCTGTAGATGAGTAGTAACATGGTGTCATGTTACATGGATGATGTATTCATGGGGTGGGGAGTCACAAAGCAGTGATGTAGAGGTGAAGTGATGGAGATGACTTCTCTGGTCCATCACTTCTCCAAATTCCATGTTATTCTATGGGGCCTATGCACAGAGATGTCCACAGTTGAAGGGACGTGGGCACATGACCAACATGTCATTACATGGAAGGTGCAGACGTGATGACATGGTAGAGTCATCTGATCTTCATCACCTCTTCATCAACACTTGGTGTTTCCCCCCCCCCTTTGTGTCATGCACATACTGAAATGGGTATGTACATGCGTCATGTGCATGCACCTGTGGATGTGGGGGTGTGTGTTCTCTGTTGACTCACCCAACAGCCATCCTCCTGTATGTGTACCGTTCTCAAAATCCCTGTGTACAGAGGAGTTGGTGAGGATGTGTGAGTCGTGACAACTCCCAGGGAATTTTGCACACACATTGGTAATCCTCATCCCAGCATCACACACCATCTGTACATTGATTGAGTGGTAACTCTTCCTGTTGACATAGAGATGTGGATGATGTGCAGGGGCTCTTAATCGGATGTGTGTGCAATCAATGGCCCCCATGACCCTGGGCATTCCTCCCCTGGCGTAGAAGGCCTGCTTCACCCGTGCCCACTCCATGTTTGTTGTAGGGAAGTGGACGTAGGCACTTGCCTTCCTCTTCAGTGCTGTCAACACCTGTGTCAGTGCCCTGGAGCAGGTGGACTGGGACATTCCAGACACATATCCCTCTGTGGATTGGAATGATCCACTTGCCATGAAGTGGATGGAACACATAAGCTTCTGCAGTCCTGTCAGGGCACGGTTTGCAGAGTAAACAGGGTCTATATCATCTTTGATCACCTGATACAGGTTTAGCAGGCTCTCGGATGTCAGCCTGTATCTGTCCCTGACTTCTTCCTCAGTCATTCCCAGCAGCGTTACCCTGGTGCGATATATCCGGGGCCCGGCCATTTGTCTGCCAGCCCTCTGCTGCTCCACAGGTCCCTGTGGCAGCTGGGGGGCATCCTGTCGTTGCAGCTGAGGTGCTGCTGGTAGGTGCTGTCCTCCAGGTGGGGATGGCTCTTCAGCTGGAGCATGAACAGCTGCAGGAGGTAACGGCTGTTGCACAGGGGTGCTTGGAGGGGGATGGGGAGCCCTAGCCCTCTCACGCCTCCGCCTCCGCTGTCGCCTCAGGTAAAGGTATGTGTACATACTGTTGTTCTGTTCTCTTCTGTTGTGTTTTTTTTTTTTTTTTTCTCCATCTGAGAAGGGTGGGCTGTAACTTTTAAACAGCAGTAGGGTGTTGTCAATGAGCAGTCATGTGGTCATAATGGACTAATGATAAGGTGTGTGTGTTATCCAGGTAATTGTTTTCTGGTGTGTCTGTGGTTAGTGGTGTGATTATTTGTAATTGGTATGTAGCTGTCAGGTGTGTGTTTTGTCTCCATGTACTGCTAAGGTTACATTGGTGAGTTGATTTGATGTTGGAGTGACAGGTGTGCATGTGGTGTTGTGTGTTAACCTCTGTTGGTCCAAGGTGTTTTGGGATGTCTTATGTTGTGCTGCTTTGTGTTCCCCTTGTCCCTGTGGAGTTGCTCGATTGTTATTGTTTGTCTGTGACTTGTTTGTATGGTGTAGGCCAGTGGTTCACAAGCAGGGTGTCATGTGATGTTGGTGTGCCATGTGTACCAGCTCAGGGTGCGTCACTTTTCCCATGTTGTTATGTTCTGCATTGGTGTTTGATGATATTGATTTTACACATTTTTGGGTAGATGTGCATATGTGACATTTGAGGCACCATTTCTCCACATTGTCATTGACACAGTTGGACCTGATGTTGGGCATATGTTATTTTAATTTGGGTATTCCCTTGTGCCCTCAGGGGATGCCCTGGAATATCCAGATTGCATGTTAGGTGTGTTTTGGGTGGAGGGGTTGTGTAGCACTGTTGTGGGCCTTGTTGTTGTATTTGCTAGGCATTGCAGGGGTTAATATTGACTTCTGTATGCTTGGCTTCTGTCCTTGAATGACCTGCTTCTCTCTTTTATTTTCAGCGAAGGTGATTTTCTAGTCTGAGTTGTGTGTTTTTCTCCAAAAAAAATAGGCGTTAGATTTCTGGAGAGAAATGTTGCAATTTAACGCGCGTTAGCCCTAACTCCAACATTTGAATCGCTTTTGGCGTCGCTTGTACATTATCCTCTATGGGTGAGATCTTGCTGTTTTGGAGACGGGCGACGTGTGTTTCAGAACTGGCGTCGCTTGTTTCTAGTGGAACATTTGCATTGCTCAATTGACGTTAAAACCAGCGTCGCCAGTTTTTTCTGGCGACGCCAACATTTGAATCGAGCCCTTTATTCTGTAGGTCAGTAGTCAGTTTTCTATAACTATTGAGGGCTACACAATTTACCCTGTGGACAAGGCAAACTGCCTTGGGGAGCTTTGGATGCTTCTCTTTCATTCACCACCCACATTAATGAAATAACAAAAACCTGTTGCTTCTTTCTCAGAAATATAGCAAAAATCCACCCATTTCTTTCTCACTATACAACAGAAATATGCTCTTCTCCTTTCCTTCCTGTACTACTGCAACTCTTTACTTATGGTTTGCCTGCAACCCATATATCTCCTCTTAAATCAGTTCTTAATTTACCACCAGAATACTCTTCCTCTCCTCCAGAACAGTACTAACCCCTACACTACTAACATCATTGCCATGACTATTAACATTCAAAATATTCCTCATTACCTTCAAGGCTCACCAACACTTGTCCCCATCCTATATTTTATCATTGATATCTCACCATATACCTGTACATCCCCTATACGCCACACATGGGGGATGGTTCTCTGTGAACTTTCTACCAACCGACATTCACCAAGTTTCAAGCCTCAACAACTTCAAATCCAAGCTAAAACAGCTTTTAAATGTAGCACTACCATATTATGTCAGAAATATAATTTGCATCTCCTCCTCCTCCTCTACCTGATTGCATCTGTATGTCACCCATCCTATGCTTAAATTGTAAGCTCTATGAGGCAGACCTAGTGCTCCCGTTATGATAATTATCTGTATAATCACTTAACTGCTGCACTTATTGTATCCCCTCTACACTAAATAAATGTAAAGTCCTAAGTAAATAGAACGCCATCTTTTTAATTTGTTCTTTGTTTTGCATAAAGGTATCCCCTTCTGTTGGGTTAGGAAGAGAAGCTACCTTATCTAAAGAAGTGCTATTGGTTGTGCTGAATGTTGACCAGGCCTTGGAGTTTGACGCCTGGGGAAGCAGTTGAAAGATGCTCCTCTGTATTACAGTTGGAGGCCACATTAGTGCCCTCCAGTTAAGGTGTCTGTGAGTAGGACGGGTGTCTTTATGGTGGTGGTCAACTGAGGTTACAAAATCCAACAGAGGGGGGGTCACCTCTGTTTTATCTCCTCTTTTCTTGTGTTTTCTATTTATATGATGATGCCATTTTATGTGTTCTCCTAATTCTTGGGATGTTGCTGTTGTGGGTATAATCCCTTTTCTCCCTTCCCTATGCTTTCTATTTCTTTTTGGGCCCTTATTTTTTTCTCTTTCCTCCTCTACAATACAACATTTAACTTCATTTAAAAGGATTTCTTCATAACCTTTGACAGAATCCGATTCTTCAATGAAATGCTGGTCATGTCTTGGCATAATGTGATCTCAATTTTGCACAAATTCTATGTGCTATATTTTATTCTTGAAGCAGGGAAGCAGCAATGCCACAGAATCATGCTCTTCAGTTTTTTCTGCAATAAATAAGTGGAAATATTTCATTTATCCCTGTAACAGTATGACTAACCAACAAGAAGGTCTCCTCAAAAGACTTCAGGAGATGAAAGAGGTCTGATATAAGCTGCCATTGACCAGGTGACATAAGAGCACACTGTATATTTGTTATGGCCTTAGTCCGCTCATTCAAATACTCTAGTATCTACAAAGTGAAATTCAACCTACTAGGGACCTCCATTATAGCTAGCGATTGTGCAGGTGCATAGATTTTGTTGGCAAAATTCAGTATTTCTCATATTGTTTTGGAATTTTCACAGAAAGCAAGTGATTAATAGGTTGAGGACTATGCACCCTATCTGCTATTCTCAGGGCAACTATGATTTTTGAGCCATTTTTAGAAGACATAAATCCAGCTTTCAAACCATGTGATACAAGCCAATTGTCTGTCAATTGTACTTCTTTTGAGGGCTGAAGTTTAGAAATAAGTGGCTGAAAGTCCTACAGCAACATATGGCTTGAAAAATGTGTTAGCATGCGGAGTATATTTGTCCTTTGCCCACAACACTAACTTCCTGTTTAAGTGACACTGGCACATATTCATGATGAACACAAGTAATGAACAAAATAAAGTACAACCTACAATGTGACAGATGTGTATTGTAGTGGTGGAGGGGGGACTGGCATGGTGTGATTTGTGTATGTATATTGTTTTTACCATTGTCATACGCTATCCTCCTTCTCAGATTATTGACACACATTACTTATCAGTCATAGCAGTGGTCCAAGTGGGGTAGATGGTGGCAACCCTTCTTCACATCCCTCCTCCACCTCCTCATTTGTGCTACTGTTAATATATTTGCCCTGGCTTTGTCTGTCATGTGTGGTTTCTGCTACCTGATACTCAGATGGTATGATATGTTGGTTCATTTTTAAGAATGTTAGTCTCCCAACCTTGCTGCTTGATGACTGATAGGGTGACTGTGTGCTTTTTGATATATGAGCCTGTTCAGGGTCAGACTTTCCAGTGGATTTCTCAAACAGTTTATAGACAGGCACAGTGCTCCTTAAAAGTGGTGGAAGATTCAGCCTTTGGCTTTCTGCTAACCTTATAGCCTTGTCATCATCCTCAATCTCAACTTCATCTGTATCTGAACAAGAGAAGGATGCTGGAGGGATATATTCTAGATCTGCATCATCATCAGTCATCATTAAGCCATCCTTAGCAGCATCAGCATCCCCTGACAGTTCTTGCCCACCACTACCCTTATATTCCTCTAAGCTTTTAGAGGTTTCAAACTATTCCTTTTTAATGTTACTGTAACAAAGTTCCCCACTACTATGAGGACAGGTGTTTTGGTGCTTGTTTGCCTCACTATCTGATGCAGCAGGCGCTTCAGCTGCTACACCTTCCTTTATTATGCTACTGCCAGCATCATCAACACTTGAATGCAACTTGTTGTCATCTTCAGTGTTCTTCTTATATGGTTCTTTATTTCTACTGGCACTGGTGGTGCTGGAACTAGTTTTGCTGAAACCTTGAAAAAACTGCATTCTCCCTTGTAGTAGAGGGATCATCATCATTGATTGCACACACTGCAGTAACCATTGCTTCAGTTAGTTTTTGAACTACTACTTTACTCTCACATTCCTGCACTGCTCCACGCCTCCCCCTCCCCCTTCCCCTTGTGCATTTATGGGACATTATGCAACTACACTGTGTTTTTTTAGTGTACAGTACGCAACACAACTGATGGAGCTGTAAGATGCCTTGCCTAAGCCCAGTCAGCTGTCTGTCACTGTCACTTAATATATTTAGTTTTATTTATATATTTATTTATTTTAAGTTGTCCACCCTGTTGTCTTGTTGCAGTCTGTCCAAAAAAAATGATACCTGAAAAGTAAAATCAACAATGTCTTTCCTCAGACTTCCCCACCCAGCACAGAGACAATAACAGCAAGATCAGCAAGCAAATAAGTCCCTAGCTGCCTATATCTTGCCAGTAAGTCACATGGAATTTTGGAGTATTTGGGATCAACCTCCTTCCTCCCTTCTTATCCTTTAGAGTGCCCCCAGTCTACCCTAATACAGACAACAAATGTCCTACCTAAATGACTCCATAAACTAAGCTTCAATTCCCCTTTATTTGCCTATCTCCTCTAGCTCAAAAACATGCTTCTTTCTCCTCTCACAAACACAAAATGGCATGCTGTGAGAGCCTGACAGCCGTTTATATGGATGTAAAAAAACTTTCATGTGGTGGAGAAATATTTTTCTTCCCATTGATTTCAATGTGCGAAAAAGGTGGGAAAGAGTAAAAAAATGGCATTTTTCGCTGGAAATTATTCCCCAAGCCGAATGTGCCATTATTCGCCGATTTCAGTTTGAGGCGAAAATTTTCACCCATCTCTAGTGGTGTTGATCGCAGCAGACACTCTGAGCCTTTTCAACTCCTACAACAAACCCAGAGTCATCCTCCTCCATACTTTGAAAATTATATTGTTATGTCTATAGTGCTTGTTTTAAACATTTGGAAAGTATGGAGGAGGATGGCTCCCCTGACCATTCTCCAACATTACTAACAAATGCCCTTCATTCCATTCCACTTTTATGAGTGCTTCTACTGCTGCTAGTTGTGATCCCTCCACCAGTGTCCCTTTCAATCAGAACTGTTGTTGTACTTCAGGTGTGATCTCAAGGAGGAGGTGCCTATATCAGATCCTGCTTTCTCCCTGCTTACATATTTTTTCCACAGACAACACACTAGAATTTTTGTATTTTGATGTATCACCGGACTGGAGATTTCATAGACATTTGCTTACTGCCTCATAATGCATGTGAGAGAAAGAGTAAGATACTTAAATAAATAAGAATGGGAGAAAGCATAACCGTGTTTATGAGTAAGTAACTGATTGAGTAAGTGAAACAAAGCAAGTCCATGAAAGAGAAAATGAGAGAGCTTTTATTGAGGGCAAATACAAAGGCATCTCTGGGTAACTTTACTGAAGCAAGGGGGTGCCTAGAGGGAAAAGAAAATTTGAATATTTTTTACAAGAAATGTTGTAAGAATGCATACTTATTTACCTCATGTATTTGTATTGACAGATACTGTAGTTACTTTAAAGAAAATACTGGATAACTTTTTACCTAACAACAATATAGAGGATTCCGACAGTTAGTTAAATTCATTGCCTTCTTCTCCCCCTTCCGTTTTTTGCTCTGTCATCTTCCTTCCTTGCTTCTTCCTCTTCCCTCCAACCATCTTATTCCTTCCATCCCTCTATCTTCCTTCTTCCCTCCATTCTACCCCACTTTTTCCTCTCCCCCTTCTTTTTCTCTTTCTCTCCCTCTTTTTCCTATATCTCTTAATCTTCTTCCTTTTCCTCCTTCACTCCAGCTATTTCCCCATTATTTCTTCATTCCTCCAGCCTCTTCCTTCCTTCTGCAAGCTTCTTATCCTCCTTTCTTCCTCCTTCCCTCTATCTTGTATTTTTCCTCCTTCTTTCTTCTTCCATCCCTCCACCTTCTCCCTCCCTACAGCGTCTTCCTCCCTATCTCCTTCCCTCCATCATATCTCTCTCCTCCTTTTATCCATCTTTTTCCTCTCTATCTCCAGCATCTTTCCTCTAACCCTACACGTTCTTGTTTGCATGTATTTATATGTTTATTTTTATGGCACTATACAGTGTACACAATGCCTTAAAATAGACTACCTTCTTCCTCTCTGAAGTGTATTCCATCCATTTTTCCCTCCCTCTTTCTCCTTCCTCCCCATTTCCTTTACTTTCTGCTTCCCAGTACTTTTTTTACTTCATTCCTCACTCCCTCCAACTTATAATTGTATTAATTCCCACCCCCTTATTTTCCTTCCTCCAGCTTTTTTCTTCTTTCCTCTCTCCATCCTTCTGTCTTCCTCCCTATTGTTTCTTTCTCCATCCATAATCTTCATCCTCCTTTCATTCAGCTTATTCTTCCATCCCTCTAGCCGTTTCCTCCTTTCTTACCTCTCTTCCTTCCTCCAAGTCCTTCCATTTCCTCCTTCCCCCCATCCTCTTCATTCTTTCCACTATATTCTTCCCACTCTCCCTTCAGCTTCTCATTCTTCCTACCAACCCTACATTTTATTCCCCCCTCTACTGCCTTCCTCTCTCTCCTCCACTTGTTTCCTTGATCCAACTTCTTCCTTCCTCCCTTGAGCTTCTCCCTCTGTCCCTCATCTTCTTCCTCCCTTTATATTTTTTCTCCTCCTCTCTCTTTCCTTCTTCCTCCATCCCTTCATCTTTTTCCTCCCTCTATTCTTCCATCTTTTTCTTTCCCCTGCATCCCACCATCTTCTTCATTCCTCCCTCCTTTTTCCCCTTTCTCCTTACTCCATCCCTCCATCTTCTTCCTTACTTCATTCATCCATTTTCTTCCTCCCTCAAGTGTTTTCGTCCCCTCTCTTCAAGCCTTGTATTTTCATAAGCTAACACACTGTGTGGCCTGCTGTCCACCACCTCCCATTGCATCTGAAATTTTGGTTGCTGTCTTTCTGGATAATGCCGCATGAAGGAGTTTCATGTACATTGCTGTATAGTACAGTTTTCATACAACTGGATATGTATTAAATGGGGCTCAGGTGAGATGTTGATTGATATGTTTTATTATAATTATTATATGAGTGGTTTGTAAAGGTGGGGTAGAGAGTAATTACAGGGAGGGGAATGGTGGCCCCATCAACTTAGTATTAGATGCTTCCCTTTCTACACCAGCTCTGTTCCTATTGACCACTCAGACCTTTAAATCATACCTGTCCCTCCTCACCTGTGCCCGATCTTTGAGCTCAGCATTCCTTCCTGTTCCTGATCTGAATCTGACCCTGGCTCTGTCAGTTCACTTTGAAAATGAGTGTGCTTGTGCAGTGCTGGAAATTCATATAACAAGGACAGAAAACATAAATGGGAAGAGAGATGGAGGTTTCTGGGTTGAAGCAACGTTTAATTTGGTGACATGAGAATCTAACACTTTTTATGCAGGGCGAGATTCTTATGTCACCTTTTTCATCAAGCCAACCTGGTTATTGTGCCTTTATGTTGCATGCTGTTTCACACCCCATTGCCACTCTCTAGCTCCATCAAGGCAAGTGGGTAAAAGTTATATTTAGTTTGCAGGGGTGTCCGAGCATTTTGTCACTATATAGGGTGTTTTCATAAATATAAAGACTAGATGAATTTTACAACAGCTGCACTAATTGTCAAAAATAAGGAAACATAGAATTTGACGGCAGATAAGAACCATTCGACCCATCTAGTCTGCCCATTTTCCTACTGTAAAAAACATCAAACCTTTTTTGGTCTTTGGTCTTTTCTTATACCTATCCCACGAATGCTTAAATTCTGTCACTGTATTAACGTCTACCACTTCTGCTGGTAGGCTATTCCTCTTATCTATTCCCCTCTCAGTGAAGTAAAACTTTCTTACATTACATCTAAACCTGCGTCCCTAACATTTTTACTCCTTTGAAATGGACTTCCATCCTGCACTTTGTTGAATGCCTTCATGTATTTGAATATTTCTATCATATTCCCTTTCTGTCTTCTCTCCTTCAAGCTATACATTTTCAGATCCTTTGGTCTATCCTGATATTTCTTTTCCTGTAAACCAGTCACCATTTTAGCAGCCCTTCTCTGAATTTTCTCTGAGTATCTATATCCTGCTGCAGATGGGGTCTCCAGTACTGTACACAATACTCTAAGTGAGGTCTAACTAAAGATCTGTAGAGTGGGATGACCACTTCCCTTTTTCTGCTACTAATGCCCCTAGCTATACAACCCAGCACCCTGCTTGCAGGGGAGGAAGCCAGAGAATTTGTTTACATACATGCATATGTTGGGAATTATATATCCTTAGAGTTTGATACAAAAGTGTTCTGTAAGCTATGTCAATCATCTTCACTTAAACCATTACAAGCTAAGGACATCTCCAGCATATTGTAAAGCAATCCAATCAGTTAAGAAGTGACAGAAAAATAAATCCACTTTCAATTGATAGTTTTATTTATTTTCCTTGTTAATGTGTTTTTATTCTGTATATATGTAGCTGTTTATTTCATGCAGATTTTTGACATATGGCTACCTCTTTAATTTGTCTGATGTCTATCAGGCTTTTTGTTATTACAGGATAGTTTGCTGCCTTTAACAGCATTCATCTGTGTCCAACTTAACTGTCATACTAGAAAGTAGATGTGATGAATATACACGTGATATTTATGTGATGTAATTATGAATATGCTGTAAGTTTCTCCTTTTCAGATAATCTGTCATTGTACATACAGTAACTGCAAAAGAGTAAAGACTTCACAGATTCCGGGCACCTCCTATTGCATATTAAGAGGAACTACATCTAATTCCAAGTTCTTATTGCAATTTAAGTTATGTAATTGGTATGTTCTATATACATAATTTAGAAAGATAATGTCACAAAAATACCTTATCATTATTAACAAATTAATCAATATAAGAATAATCTAAAATTATTATTTTCTTACATAAGGTGTTAAGTTGGGTCCTCAAGAGCTGCATGCAGGCCATGATTTAAAGATTTCCATTCCAGTCACTGATTAACTCTCTTGTGCTTATCCAGGGAAATACTTAAATCCTGGCCTGTTTGTAGGCCTTGAGGAACAAACGTCGACACTAACACTGCTAAAGATATTTTCTTTTTATTATGAAAACTACAGCAATTATTCGCCTTTATTTCCTGCTAACTCAGGGACATTTATCATACCTTCATCCTCTCTGGCAGGAGCTGGGTTCTTTATTGCATAGTAGAAGGATGTTTCCCTGAGGCCCTGCATTGGTTACAGAGGCTTAAACACCATCACCAGGAGAAATGGTTATCCACTACCTCATCTTTGAACTATTTGTCCCTCTTCAGGGATCTACATTGGCTTATAATCTGAGAAGGAGATGAGTGGTAGACAGCTTTCAATACTCGCTCAGAGCAACATAAATATTTATGGTGTGGTTTGAGCTCTCTATTGCCTCTGCTTGTACCAATCCTTCATCAATGTGATAGTCTGTGATATGCTTCAGACCTGTGGTGTTATGTACCTGGAAAATATTCCAATCTTTTCTAAGACATTGCAAGAACATTGTTCCGACATAGCTTTGGTCATGGAAAGCTTACATACTCACAGCCCATACTCTAGCGAGAAAAAAATATGAATTTAAGAATACTCATCTTCCTTTCCTGAGACACTTCAGCTCTGCTGATGACTTGGAAATGCATCCAGTCAAGGTTGAAGCAGTCAAGATCTGTCCCTTTCTCTAGGTCTTAAAGTCTTCCAGAGATTTACTTTCATTGAAAATTGTTAAAGTCACTTCATAAGGTTCTTCTCCAAGATTGTGCCCCCACCCCAAAATGATGCGTAAGGGTGTGGACCACCACCATTGGTCACTAGTAGGGATGGGCAACAATTTTTGCCTCAAACTGAAATTGGCGTATAATGGCACTTTCCACTTGGAGAATAATTTCCTGTGAAAATTGACATTTTCCGCTTTTTCCCACCTTTTCCGCCCATTGAAATCAATGGGAAGAAAAATATTTCTCCACCACGTTAAAGTTTTCTATAGCCATATAAAAGGCTGTCAGACTCTCAGAGCATGCAATTTACTGTTTGTGAGAGGAGAGAGCAGCAAGTTTTTTGAGCTAGAAAAGACAGAGAAAGGGGAATTGAAGTTTAGTTTAGGGAATCTTTAGGTAGGACGTTTGTTCTGTTAGGAGAGTTAGTGGGGCACTCTGGAGAGAAGAAAGGAGGAAAGAGGTTGAACCCAAATATTCCAAAATTCAATTTGACTGACTGGCAAGACACAGGCAGCTAGGGACCTATTTGATTGTTGTTATTTTCTCTGTACTGGATGGGGAAGTCTGGGGAAAGATGTTGATTTTGTTTTTCAGTTATAATTTTTTTTTGGACAGACTGTGATAACTCAACAGGGTGGACAACTTAAAAAAGTAAATAAAATACAAATAAATTAAATAAATAAATAAAAAAGAATAATGAACTAAATATATTATGTGGCAGTGACAGACTGATGACTGGGCTTAGGCGAGCTCCATCAGTTGTGTCATGTACCATACAGTAAAAAAAACACAGTGTAGTTGAGGAATGTCCATCAAATGCACAAAGGGAAGTGTGGAGCAGTGCAGGGATGTGAGAGTAAAGTAGTAGTTCAGAAACTGACTGCAGCAATGGTTGCTGCACCGTGTGCAATCAATGATGATGATCCCTCTACTCCAAAGGAAGATGCAGTTTGTCAAGGTCCCAGCAAAACTAGTTCCAGCACCAACAGTGCCAGCAGAAATAAAGAACCATATAAGAAGAACACTGAAGATGACAACAAGTGTTGATGGTGCTGGCAACAGCATAATAGAGGAAGGTGTAGCAGCTGAAGCACCTGCTGCATCAGATAGTGAGACAAACAAGCACCAAAACACCTGTCCTCAAAGTAGTAGGGAACTTTGTTACAGTAAAAGTAAAAATAAATAATTTGAAACCTCTAAAAGCATAGAGGAATATAAGGGTAGTAGTGGGACAGAACTGTCAGGTGATGCTGATGCTGCTGAGAATGACCTAATGATGGCTGATAATGATGCAGATCTAGAATATATCCCTCCAGCATCCTTCTCTTGTTCAGATACAGCTGAAGTTGAGATTGAGGATGATCACAGGGCTATAAGGTTAGCAGAAAGTCAAAGGCTGAATCTTCCACCTCTTTTAAGGAGCAATGTGCATGTCTGTAAACTGTTTGAGAAAGTATTTGGAAATAATAAGAGAAAATATCTCCTGCCTACAAGGCTCCCTAAACTAAGCGTCAACTCCACTTTATTAGCTTGCCTTCTCTAGCTCAAAAATGTGCTGCTTTTGCTTCCACTCACAAACACAGAATGGCATGAAGTGAAAGCCTGACACCCTTTTATTACCTGCGGGAAAAGAAGAGAAAATTGACACGTGGTGGGGAGAAATTCTATCTTTCCATTGATTTCAATGCAGACCAAGATAAAAAAAGCAGGAAACTTTTTAGAAACATTTCTCACTTGGTAAAAAGTGCCATTTTTCTCCTGTTTCTCTTTTAAGGCGAAAACTTTCACTCATCCCTGTTGAAAATTAGACATGTGCATTCATTTTGTAACATATAAAATTAACTGAAAATCGCATTTTGTGAGATTCAGATAAAGATGACAGACTATATGAAAGGTACACAAAGTTACATAATAACACATTACAATTTCTGTGGTTTCGCTGGAAAAGATTTGTTCATTTGTTTGCACCCTTTAAGCAGGGAAAGTGGGAGGGGACAGTAGGGTAGAGAGAATAAGTGATCGATATACAAAATGATCAATACAATCCAGGCATGAAATGGATGGGACAGTAACCTTGGTTATGGCTGTAACTGACTGTTGCAACAATCTGCAAATGTCTACTTTTTCTGTAAAGTTTTTTTCACTCTGGCCAAAGCATATTTCCAAGGGGATAGTCACTCAAACTAATATAATCTAGATGCAATACATTTTCCTTACTTGAAATTTAGCAGTCATAAGAGAAGCAGCATCAAGCCTGCAGGATCATCTCATATCTTGGCATTTAAATTGAAAAAAAAAATGATATATAAATGTAGATCTTTAGTACCTATTTATTCTGATTGCCTTCCTTTAGTGCTGGATAATATACATAAACTCTGCTGCACACAATGCAAGTGGACAAAAATAATGATATCAATGAAATATTGTAGGTACACCTTAAGTAAGGATGGGTGAACATTTTTGCTTTTTTCCTGCCTTTTTCGCCCATTGAAATTAATTTCTCCACCACACAAAAGTTTTCTACAGCCATATAAAAGGCAGTCAGGCTCTCACAGCATGCCATTTTGTGTTTGTGAGAGGAGAGAGCAATAGGTTTTTTGAGCTAGAGATGATAGGAGAATTTAAGTTTAGTTAAGGGAATCTTCTAGGTAGGACATTTGTTCTATTTATTAGGAGAGTCAGTGGGGCACTCTGGGGAGAAGGCACAGGCAGCTAGGGACCTATTTGCTTGCTGATCTTGCTGATATTGTCTCTGTGCTGGGTGGGGAAGTCTGGGGAAAGAAGTTGTTTATTTTTTTATCAGTTATATATTTTTTTGGGGACAGATTGTTATAAGACAACACGGAGGACAACTTAAAAAAAAAAAAGGAATGAAGAACTAAATATATTAGGAGACAGTGACAGACAGCTGAATGGGCTTAGGCAAGGCATCATACAGCTCCATCAGTGGTGTTGTGTACCGTACAGTAAACAAACACAGTGTAGTTGCATAATGTCCAGCAAACACACAAGGGAGAGGGGTGGAGCAGTACAGGGACGTGAGAGTAAAGTAATAGTTCAAAAATTGACTGCAGCAATGGTTGCTGCAGCATGTACAATCAATGATGATGATCCCTCTACTCCAAGGGAGTATGCAGTTTGTCAAGGTTCCAGAAAAACTAGTTCCAGCACCACCAGTGCAAGCACAAATAAAGAACCATATAAGAAGTACACTGAAGATGACAACAAGTAACATTCAATTGTTGATGATGCTGGCAATAACATAACAGAGGAAGGTGTAGCAACTGAACCGCATGCTGCATCAGATAGAGAGACAAACAAGCACCAAAACACCAGTCCTCAAAGTGGTAGGGAAGTCTGAACAGTAAAAGTAAAACGAAATAGTTTGAGACCTCTAAATGCTTAGAGGAATATAAGGGTAGTGAGCAAGAATTGTCAGGTGATGCTGAGGATAACCTAATGATGACTGATGATGATGCAGATCTAGAATATATCCCTCTAGCATCCTTCTCTTCTGAAACTTCCACCACTTTTAAGGAGCACTTTGCCTGTCTATAAGCTTTTTGAGAAAGCCATTGGAAAGTCTGACCCTGGACAAGCACAGATGTCAGAAAGCACACAGTCATCTCAGTGATCATCAGCATCATCGCCTCTTCAAAGTCCAAGTCCCACTCAGCCATACATACCTGTTTTGAGTACCCAGCAACAGCAACACAAGTTAACATCCACAATGTTAGATATGACGAGCCCCTCTGCTGCTGCTGTAAGTGCTGCACCTTTGACACCTAGTAGTAGTGGCAGTAGAATTGCATCATCAACTTCTAGCAACAGTAGCAGTAGTAGCATCAGCAGCACCTCAGGAGCCCCTCATTCCATGAAGTCCACAGTATGGAGATACTTCACTCAGGATCCTCAAGCTGAGCATCTGTTGTCTATGCAAAAAGCCCATGAGCAGGGGGAAAGCAGGCTCACACCTAGGCACCTCCTCTGTTAGATCCCACCTGAAGCACAACCACAGATCTGACTGGGAGACACACTATCAGCAGGCCAAAGGTACCATAACTAGCAGCAGCAGAAGCACTTTAAAAAGTTCCCAGGGCTCCTAGGGCAAAGAAGTAGTGAAGTTGTTTATGTGTCAGAGAGTGTGCTTCTGCCAATGCTAACAGTTAGTTCAGTCCAAATAAAATATATGGCTCCTGCTTCAGAGGAGTATTATGACTCTGGCTTTGCTCTAGGAGGTGGCAAGAGTCATAGACTGCCCACACACGTTGCCTCTACCGCCACCACCTCCTCTAGTAATGTTAAAGCAATAAAATTTCAGTGTTCTTCTGCCATGTCCTGCCAACCCACAACGACTGAGTTACTGGGAAGCAGTCAAAAACTTCACAAAAACAATCGGAAAGTACGCCTGTGGAATGGCAAGATTGCCTAGATGTTGGCAATGGACGTGCTGCCGTATTCTTTTGTAGAAAACCGAGGTTTCAGAGAAATGATGTCATATGTAGCTTCATGCTGGAATATCCCAAGCCGAAGTTATTTTTCCAGGATGGTTGTCACTGAAACAGGTGGTTAGTGTGGTGGACAAAGTACTTAAAAGTGCAGATGACAAGTAAATCCACCTGACAACAGATATGTGGACAAGTGGGCAGAGCACAGACATTTATGACTGTGACTGCTCACTGGGTTTCCCTCCCAGCACCAACAGTGGAAAACACTAGCTTATAGCATCAGGTGAAAGCCTGTAATCATGCTTCTGCTTATGGCAGGATAGCCCATATCATTGTCACGCCACCTTGTGTATGCAGAGTTTTGAAAGACAATCCTACAAAGCTGTAGATGTTCTGAGTAGGCTAGAGCAGGTGATAGAGGAATGGCTTGTACCCTACTCCTTAAAAGGTGCTTTTGTGTTTGCTGATAATGGCTGCTTTCAGAATAGATGGTAAGGAGCGTGTGCCCTGCTTTGCCCATGTGCTGAATTTAGTTGTGACCAGATTCCTGACAGAATCCGAAACCCTCAAAGAGATGCTTACTATTGCCCACAAAATCTGTGCCCATTTTAGTCGCTCCTACAGTGCACGCAATGCTCTATATTCCATACAAGAGCATAACAACCTGCCCCATCACCAGCTGAAAATGGAGGTCCCTACCAGGTGGAATTCCACCATGTACATGCTAGAGCATTTGAGCAGAATAAGGCCATTTGTGAGTACTCCATGCAAAACTGGAAGGCTTTGGAGGGAGCCTCTTTGTTACCTGACCATTGTCAATTAATGTGCGATGTATATGAACTGCTGAGAACCTTTGAGGAGGCAACCATGCTGGTGAGTCGCATTGGAGCCGGAATTAGTGAAATTCTACCACTGATATTTATATTGCAGAAAAAAATTAGGAGCACGGCTGAGGATTCTTACCAGAATGACAACACAGACATGCACCAGCTGGTAAAGGAGATGTTAGCGAGCTTTGAACAAGATCCTGTCATAGTGTCCATTAAAAGCAATGAGAAATACATTCTTGCCACTTTGCTGGACCCCCTCTATAAACAGAAAGTTTCAGAATTTCTGCCAAAGGGCCATCAGCTGTTTGTCACAACAAGGAGTCATGGCAATCAGCAGCAACTCTCTGAGGAATCGGATTCTGTCAAGGAATATCGAGACATGCTTATTGATCGAGTGGAGGGTTGCATTGTGGTGGATGAGAGGGAGAAAGCGAGGGCACAACAAACATCTAGGCAGTATAGTGAAAAGGAAAGCAGCAAAGCATTTGAACCAGCAGAAGCAGCTACATCATCAACCAGAATATCCCATTCAGAACACAGGGTAATTCATGGGTCTCAGCAGGGGCGGCAAAAAACAAAACAAAATGGGTAGTGGTGGTGGTAATACCGGCGGCACATCTCTTTGGGACTTGCCCCCCGAGTATCTGTTGGTAACTGATACACAGGAACACAGTGAAGCTCCTAGAAGTGGTCCCACTGTATGTGAGATGGTTTCTGCATACTTGCAAGATAGCTAAGTTTTAGGCAGAAACAATGACCCCATAGACTACTGGAAAACAAAGCAGTGTGTGTGGCCAGCATTGACACATACTGCAGTGGAAACCCTCAGTTGTCCTCCAGCAAGCATGAGTCTGAGAGGGTTTTCAGTATTTGAGCATGCCATTCTGTGTTTGTAAGAGGAGAAAGCAGCACATTTTTTTTTGAGATAGAGAAGGTAGGAGAATTGAAGTTTAGCTTAGGGAGTCTTTTAGGTAGGATATTTGTTCTCTGAATTAGGAGAGTCTGGGGGCACTCTGCAGAGAAGAAGGGAGGAAGAAGGTTGACTCCAAATACCCCAAAATCCCATGAGACTGACTGGCAAGACACAGGCAGCTCGGGATTTATTTGCTTGCTGATCTTGCTGTTATTGTCTCTGTGCTGGGTGTGGAAGTCTGGGGAAAGAAGTTGCTGATTTTGTTTTTCTGTTATAATTTTTTTTGGACAGACTGTGATAAGGTAGGGTGGACAACTTTAAAAAAAAATAATAGTAATAAAAAAAATAAATAATAATAAAAAAATAATAAAGAAATAAACAATTAAATATATTAGGTGACAGACAGCTGTCTGGGCTAAGGCAAGACATCACACTCCATCAGTTGTTGTGTACTGTAGAGTAAAAAAACACACTGTATTTGATTAATATCCAGCAAATGCACAAGGGGCAGGGAGAGGGGGAAAGTGGAGCAGTGCAGGGACTTGAGTGTAAAGTAGTAGTTCAAAAACTGACTGCAGCAATGGTTGCTGCAGCTTGTGCAAAAAATGATGATGATGCCTCTCCTCCAAGGTAGGCATTCTAGAGTCAACGATGGCAATATCATAATAGACGAAGGTGTAGCAGCTGAACCATCTGCTGCATCAGATACTGAGAAAAACAAACACCAAAACACCTATACTGAAAGTAATAGTGAACTTTGTAAAAGTAAAAAGAAATTGTTTGAGAACTCTAAACGCTTATAGCAATATAAGGGTAGAGGGCAAGAAGTGGTAGGTGATGCCGATGATGCTGAGGATGACCTAATGATGACTGATGATGATGATGATGCAGATCTAGAATATATCCCTCCAGCATTCTTCTCTTATTCAGACACAGATGAAGTCGAGAGTGAGAGAGGATGATGACATGGCCATAAAATTAGCAGAAAGGCAAAGGCTGAATCTTCCACCACTAAAAAGGTGGGGAGTAGAAGGGAAGAAGGAGGTTGAACCCAAATACCCCAAAATTCTATGTGACTGACTGGCAAGACACAGGCAGCTGAGGACCAATTTGTTTGCTGTTATTGTCTCTGTGCTGGGGAAGTCTGTTGATTTTGTTCTTAGGATACATGTGATAACCAAAGCTTAACCATCACGGTTCAACTGAGACAAACCGATTGCATATACAACACATAGGCCTACAAAGTAACAAAACTATGGCCTCGAAACACACCATTTCCCCTCCTTGCCATCACCACTACTCAGGATACATATGATTACCAGGATATATCTTCTAATTAGTTGTCATTGTTTTTCAACGGTGCATTGATTTGCTTTGTGGCCCTGGTGTTCTTTAGTTCAAGGGCCTGTTTGTTGTACATGCAATCAGTTTATCTCAGTAGAACTGTGATATGTGAACTGATCCCTGTGGACCAGTGCAATGTAACCCTGTTGTATTGTGTTGGTCCTTGATTAACCATTGGAGTGCCAGATAGGAAGTCAATACATGTTTTGGTCATCCCTCTAGCATTCAAGGGTTTAGGGGCTGACCTCTCTCTGGCTACATGTTTAACATTGTTTTATAATTTTGCTGGATTACCCAGGTAAGTGCCAGTGGGGTAAGCATACCTCACTGGCACTCATAGGGTTAATTCTAGTAACATGCACACATTTTAGGAGGCTTAGGGCCCCATATCAATACATCCACTTGGTGACAGATTTTTTTTTTGGCCTTTTGTTTACTTCAATTCCTGCATTGGCAGGACTAAACGTGCATTAAGGGACTCTGCGCCCAAAAATCTTTGTGCAGGTTTTCGTTAGTGTGGGTCCATTTATGCATTTTACAGCCTAATGGATGGAATTGAATGGAAAAATGGGAGACGTTGAAATGCATTTTAATGGATCCAAATGGGTGCTAACGTTTGAGGCCAATGTTTAAGGGTTTTTTTACTGGTAATATTTTATGGCACTCTTAATTGAATGGCTTACCATGCTTGAAAAAATGCTGCGAGGGGAAATTAATCAAGATATTATTGTCTTAAGTGATGCAAAGATTCTTTTTCTTTAACTCTGCTGTCTTGTTTCTTGTATTACAACTAAACATAAATTTAAATAGATTCAGTTAATAATTTCTTTTATTTACAAAAGTAATTTAAGAAAAATTAAATTCTTTTTTTTGCCAAAATGTTTGACACTGTTGCTACCTAACACAGCTATATTGCAGAAACTGAGCAAATTGTAATAAAATGTGTTATTCTATTCACTATATTAAACCATCCCTAGAGAAACAGATGCTTGACTTACAGTCTTTAAAATCAAATTGAGTTATGGATTTATAGCAATGTTTGGAACAGTGTATTAATGTTAAACAAATAAAAATGACATTAGCAGAAATAATCTACATGATACCTGCAAACTCCTCCTGAGATTAGACCAGATGGTCACTTCTGACTGATGTAATCTAGTAAACTGTTGAAAGTCAAGATATTGATTGAATTTCTGAGTTTAAATCTTTCAGGCCCCATTTCTACACATGTCCTCACTGATATCAGATGCTTGAAATCCAATACCAAGCTGTAGATTGGGAGATGATGTTAGCTACAGCCTATTAAACCTGTCATATCCATCTGTTGTCTAATATTTTAAAATGCTGAATACAGTTTTTAATAGCTTGGCATTAGACGTATCTATCTATTTATCTATCTATCTATCTATCTATCTATCTATCTATCTATCTATCTATCCATCTATCTACAGCAGTCAAAGATATGAAGTAAAGTAAGATACTTTTATTTAATCCATGCCAAACAATTTCGGTCCACCAAGGACCTTCCTCATGTGAAAAAAGGAAAATCCTTGGTGCGGTTTCTTACGATCCTTGGTTCTCTCCAGGCTGAGTATACCTATATATTCCAATTTTTATGGGACATGCACCAATGCTATTATGATACATTCTTATATTATAGATGTGTGAGAGCCACTGTCTGTTTTTCAATTAATATTTCCTGCTTCATTTCTAAAGCAGAGGGCCAAAGTGAAGAAATCAACAGCTGAAAATAAAACATGTGAGCAGGCTGAGACTTATAGCAACCTATGCCTTGAAACAAAATGTTAGCAGGTTGAGTTGTTCTTTAGAAGAAAAATGGGGTAACACCTGCACTCAATCCCTATATTTCAGTGTGAACCCTCTTGAAATGTATCAAATACTGTGTCCTAACAGATGACAAATAACCCTATGTGTGTGTGTATATATATATATATATATATATATATATATATATATATATATATATATATATACAGTGGATACAAAAAGTCTACACACCCCTGTGCCAAGTTCTTGTGATGTTAAAGGATGAGACAAAGATAAATCATGTCAGAACTTTTTCCACCTTTAATGTGACCTATAACATGAACAATTCAATTGCAAAACAAACTGAAATCATTGAGGGGGGAAAATAAAAAAACTCACAATAATCTGGTTGCATAGGTGGCTGAGGCCTAGTCTCGAGCAGATTGGTCAAGCTTTGCAGCCTACTATTCCTGATAGAAGTGCTCGCTGGCTTGTAACCCTCTGCTTGCTACTTGTGGATATAGCGTGCTCTACTTTTCTATTATTAATAAATTTTGCATTTAACTATATCGTACTGACTCCTGAACGTTATTGGTAAACCGTGACAGTATGCAAGGGCCATGAGTTCAGATGGTGATAGTATTGCAGTCTTTCAAAGCATCCTGGCAAGGATGGAGACACTGAGTCAAGGACTTGATCAGCTGTCTTTGGCTATGCAGATGGTTTTGCAGCGCACTGCTAGCCTCAAACAGATTTGTAATTGGTGGCTCCCCCAGAGACCTGCCAGGCACCAGTGGTTCCAATCTCTCCTGACGCAGGCATGGTCAAATGGTTGACGGGTTCCGCTCATCACCCACAGCATTATGGTGGGGATCCTGATACTTGCCGTGGCTTCCTTAATCAGCTTGGCATATATTTCGAGTTAATACCGGATGCCTTTCCTACTGATCGCAGTAAAGTTGGTTTCCTTATATCCCACCTCATGGGCAGGGCGCTGGCATGGGCCAGTCTGCTATGAGAGATGAATAATCCCATTATTCACAATTTCTCGGAATTTGTGAAATCATTTAAACAAGTCTTTGATAGTCCAGGCCACGTGGTCTTGGCATCCAAGCACCTTATGTCCCTGCGGCAGGGTAATTGCATGGTGGGCTACTATGCAATAGAGTTTCGTACACAGGCAGCCGAAGTAGGAATAACGAGGCCCTGATGGCTGTTTTTTTTCAAGGGCTCAGTGACACTATGAAAGATGAGATCGCGGCTCTCGATCTACCTAACGATTTGGACAGGCTGATTGACTTTTGTATTCTAATGGATTCCAAAATCAGAGAACAACCCTCTTTTAAGGAGTACCTGCAGAGGTCCTCAAGTAAAGTACCTGTTTGTTATTCTGGCCCACCCTATCCTCCCTCGCCTCCCATGACTCCTGGGCTTGTTTCGGACGATGCCGAACCTATGCAGGTGGTTGCCATAGTCAGGTGGAGACTCTCAGTAACTGAGAGCCTGCGGAGGCCTCAAGGAGATGTCTTCCCATGTTCCTAACCCTCCTTATCCTCCCTCTCCTCCCATGCCTCCTGATCTAGTTTCTGAGAGTGGTGAACCTAGGATGGTGAGTGTCACCAGGCTTTCCAAGGAGGAGAGAGCCTTTCGGAGAAGGGAAGGTATCATGGTGCCCATGCTTTGTGCAGCAGGCGGCGACATTCTGACTGCTAGTTTGCATTGCTGGTTATTGATTGGCTAACACCTTTTGTTGCCACCCAGTGATGGCCTTTATATACCCTGTCATATCTTCAGGATGGTGCCCTTTCGTGGTGTATTTGTTCCTGCATTCTGATCCGTTATCGTTTATTGTGTATGACCTGGCCTGCCTGATGACGTTCCTGATTCTGCTCCATTGCTGACTGTATCCAGTTGAGAACCTGCTCCGTTGCTGACCTGGCCTGGCTGAGAACCCACTTCCGTTACCGAGTGTATCTGGCTGCACCTCTTCTGTTACTCGGTGCTGGTCAGTGTACTTGTCCTGCTCTGACCCTTTGGGCTGCAGTTGCCCTGTGCGCTTTTTTGTGTCTGGTACCGTGCATTTCCAGCTTACCACTGTGGCCTCACTGTTGCCTCCATTACGTTCAGTGGTTGCTGTATGTTAACCTGTTGAGTCGCGAGGTGCTGTATCTTGTCGACTGGTAGCTAGGCCTAGTGCCTAGTCTCTCTCCATACCGCTTTGCGGAGTGTACAAGCGAAGTACCGGTGCAGTGTTCTATCACTGACTTTGTTACTCTGATCTCTCTGTGTCCACCTCTCATACCTCGCTGGGCTCACTCCCTCTGGGAGTTGCAGTATTTGGGCGTTACCATTTGACCCTTGGTATACCTGGACGTTCCAGGTAGAGTTGCTTATCTCAGCTGCAGAAGCCTCCGGCTCAAGAGCCAGTGTTACGTTGCACCATCCTCATAGAGGGGACATTGGTTGTTTCCACCACTATACGTGTTGTGCTGCAATCCACCCCTAGCTCTCTAGGGATATTCTGGGAGAGTTATCTCGGTCTGTTGCAATCCGGTGCCAGGGTCAGTGGTGCCTTGATCCTTGGGTTCTATACCGCCCAGGTGTCTGGGTTGTGCCAGTAGTGTTACCTTACTCCTTGGGTTCTGTGCCTCCCAGGCGTCTGGGTGTGCCAGCACAGTTGCCTCGCTCCGCTGGGTCGAGCCAGTCACCCTCATCTGGACCACCTTGTTCTAGGTCCTGTGGTCAGTCCTACTGATCCTGCCAGCTGTCTTGATCCATGCCAGGACCTCTACTGTCTATAGATTGTTATTTTCATTACATGTGATTCCTGTATTGGCATATACTGTTATATTCACTTGCATGCATATCTACTCCATTGTATGGGCCATAGGCCTATCTATGTCTTTGTACTTTTCTCTAATAAATTTATTTTAACCTTACCAAGCTGTTCTGAGTGTTCATCAAAAACCATGACAGAAGGTCTGTGTCTTTACTGTGGGAGGGCCGGTCATTTGTTGAGGTCATGTCTGATACGCACTGAGTGACACATGAATGCGAAGGGTGGTCGGAGACAGACGATAGGGGGCATTTCATTGTCTCCAGAAAAGTTGTTGGATAAGCCTTTGCTAAAGGCCTGTATTTATTGGGCAAACAAATCAGCCTCCGTTCCAGCGTTGTGGACACAGGGGCTGTTGGCTGCTTTATAGATGCGGAATTTATAGCCAGTAAGAATATTCCATTGTTGCCTCTTGCTTCCCCGTTGGATGTAGAAGCCATTGATGGCAGATCATTACAGCCTTCACATATCTCTCATGAGACTGCTCTGTTAACCCTGAGGGTGGGAGCCCTGCATATGGAAACCCTGAAGTTTCAGGTGATTAATTCTCCATACCATGCCATAGTCCTGGGGTTTCCTTGGGTACAAAATCACAACCCCAGGATAGATTGGCACACTTGTGATGTGGTGGCCTGGTCCCCACAATGTGAAAAGTCTTGTTTATCGTGTCCCGTGGGAGTCACTCAAGCCTCGACTCCACTTCTTCTGGAGAAGTATACGTCATTCATAGACATTTTCAGTGAAAGTCAGGCTGAGGTCCTTCCTCCTCACAGACCATATGATTGCGCATTGGAATTGTTGCCTGGTACTACACCTCCAAGGGGCCATACTTACCCCTGTCTGTGGAGGACAATAAGGACATGGAGGAATAAGTGTCTGATGCACTGGCCAGTGGCATAATTCGTAAATCCACATCTCCTGCTGGTGCTGGATTTTTTTTTGTTAAAAAGAAGGATGGAGAATTACGTCCATGCATTGACTTTCGTGGTCTAAACAAGATATTGGTAAAGAATGCATATCCTATTTCCCTGATCACTGAACTCTTTGGCCAGGTCAAAGATATTTACGAAACTTGATCTGAGAGCTACATAGAACTTGGTACGAATTAAAGAGGGGTATGAATGAAAGACAGCGTTCAATACCCGGAGTTGTCACTATGAGTACTTGGTCATGACCTTCGGATTGTGTCATGCCCCAGCTGTCCACCAGGAGTTCATAAATGATGTGTTACGAGAACTCCTTCAAAGTTGCGTGGTTGTATATTTGGATGACATCTTAATTCACTCTCCTACATTGGAGACTAATCAGTCTGATGGATACAGAGTCCTGAGCCTATTACGCAAGAAAAAGTTGTTTTGTAAACCTGAAAAATTCCACAGACCTCAAGTCACATTCCTGGGCTATATAATTTCCGCTGACGGGTTCACCATGGACCCTCAGAAATTGTCTGCTGTTGTGACTTGGCCACGTCCTAAGGAACTAAAAGCGATCCAAAGGTTTCTAGGTTTTGCAAATTATTACCGAAAATTATTTAAGAATTTCTTTACCACTATATAACTCCTGACGGACATGACTTGTAAAGGGGCAAAAACCTTGGAGTGGTCACAACAGGCTATTCTGGCTTTTGAAAAGCTCAAGGCAGCCTTGGTGGCAGGTCCCATATTGGCGCATCCAAATCCCTCCCTGCCCTTTACCCTGGAGGTAGATGCATCGGAAGTCAGAGTGGGCGCTTTGCTGTCCCAGCGTTCAGCTCCTGGTGAGGCCCAATGTCCATGTGGGTTCATTTCTAAGAAACTGTCCAAAGCTGAAATGCTTTACCAGATTGGGGACAGAGAATTACTTGCTAGTGTCCTGGCCTTGAAATAATGGAGGCATCTGCTTGAAGGTACTAAAGATCCTATCTTGATTTTAACCTACCACAAAAACTTAATTTACCTCTCTGAAGCCAAACTCTTGTCTTCCAGGTAGGTCACATGGGCAATGTTTCTGTCTCGCTTTAATTTTGTGGTTTCCTATCTTACTGGCTCTAAAAACGTACGGGCAGATGCATTATCCCACCAGTTTTGTAGTCCATCCAGAGAAGAGGTTCCACCTTCTCCGATCATTCCATCTGATCGTATTCTCACTCGTACCTGTATTACTTTTCCTCTAGAAGAGATTCTAGCAGCCCAAGACTCTGCTCCTACTGATAAACCTAATGATCGTTGCTTTGTTCCTGCACAGTTGTGCATCAAGTTGTTGGAGACATATAGTAACATAGTAATATAGTAGATAAGGCTGAAAAAAGACATGCATCCATCAAGCCCAGCCCATGCCAATAACACCCCTGTTGATCCAGAGGAAGGCAACAAAAAAGCCCTCTGGAGCAATTTCCAGTGTAGGTGTGTGTGCGTGTCAAATAGTTCCCCGGCTCAATATCCTATTTGCTTTGAAGCCATCTGTCATAACTGTCAATATTGTTCTGTGCTAGATAGGCATCCATTGCTTTTTTGAATGCAGTTACATTATCTGCAAGCACAACATCCCGAGGCAAAGAATTCTATAACCTTACCACCCTTACTGTAAAGAATCCCTGCCTGTGTTTTAGTCGAAAGCGCCTTTCCTCAAGTCTTAATGGATGACCTCTTGTTCTTAGCTCAGCTCTTTGCATAAATAATTCATTGGATAGTTCTTTGTATTGACCTTGAATGTATTTGTAAATGGTAATCATATCACCCCTTAGACGTCTCTTTTCTAATGTAAACAAACCCAGTTTGGCTAGTCTCTCTTTGTAACTCAGATCCTCCAATCCCTTTATCAGTTTTGTTGCACGTCTCTGCACCTTTTCCAGTTCAGTAATGTCTTTTTTTAGAACAGACGCCCAAAATTGTACTCCATATTCTAGATGAGGCCTAACCAAGGATTTATACAGAGGTAGGATAATATTAGCATCCCTTGCTTCTACACCTCTTTTTATGCAGGCTAGTACTCTATTTGCTCTTGCAGCAGCTGAGTGACTCTGCACACTGCTGTGAAGACTATTGTCTATCAGTACACCTAAATCTTTCTCTAATGAGGATTTCCCAAGTTGTTTCCCATTTAGAGTATATGTAGCAAGTTTGTTTCTACAACCCAAACGCATAACCTTACATTTATCTACATTAAATGACATCTGCCACTTTTCTGCCCATTCACTTAGTTTATCTAAATCCTTCTGTAGGGAAAAAACATCGAGCTCTGTATGTATTTCCTTACATAGCTTAGTGTCATCAGCAAAGATTGAGATGCTACTTTCAATTCCCACTTCTAGATCATTAATAAACAAATTAAAAAGCATTGGGCCCAGGACTGAACCCTGCGGCACCCCACTTATAACCCTAGACCAATTTGAAAAAGTTCCATTTACAACAACTCTCTGCCATCTATCATTTAACCAGTTCTCAATCCATGTACAGATAACACAACCCAAACCGAAGCCTAACCTGTGAGGCACTGTGTCAAAGGCTTTTGCAAAATCCAAGTATACTACATCAACAGCAATTCCCCTGTCCAAATTACTACTCACTCTTTCATAAAATGCAAGCAAATTAGTCTGACATGATCTGTTCTTCATGAAACCATGCTGATTCCTACTAATGATATTGCTTGTCTTCACATAGTTCTGAATACTGTCAGTTAATAACCCTTCTAGTATCGTACCCACTATGGAAGTCAAGCTCACAGGTCTATAATTCCTGGTTTGGATCTTGCTCCCTTCTTAAACAATGGAACTACATCAGCTTTCCTCCAATCACAGGGCACTATGTCTGATGAAAGCGAATCAATAAATATTAAGTATAATGGTTTTGCTATTACTGAACTAAGTTCCTTAAGTACCCTTGGGTGTATACCGTCCGGTCCAGGCGCTTTATTCACTATAACCCTTTCCAGTCTCTTTTGGACCTTGTCCTCAGTAAGCCATGTAGATGTTGGAGGAAATTCCATGATTTTGTCTGTTTGCCCACAGCTTGTCATTTCTGCTTCCTTTGTATATACTGAAGCAAAGAACGTATTTAGGGTGTCAGCCATAGCTTTATCCTCACTAATCAATTCACCTGTTTCAGTCCTAAGAGGACCAATATCAACCTTAACTTTTTTGTTGTTAATATACTTGTAGAATTGTTTAGGGTTTTTCTTGCTCTCATTTGCAATGTTTTGCTCATTTTCAATTTTAGCTAGCTTAATTGCTTGTTTGCAGATTTTATTACATTCTTTATATTTTTTAAATGATGCATCTGACCCGTTTGACTTAAACACCTTAAAAGCCTGCTTTTTATTTCTCATTTCCCTGCTAACCACATTATTAATCCACATTGGTTTTGCTTTACTTCTCTTGTGCTTATTCCCCAATGGTATATATTGACGTGTATCATGCCTCTAAAGTTGCGGGTCACATTGGTCGAGACCAATTGATATGGTTCGTGTCACGAGTATTTTGGTGGCCTAGTCTTCGGGCCGACTGTACCATTTTCATGGCTGCGTGTACGACTTGTGCTCAAGCCAAGTCTCCTAGACACCTGCCAGTGGGCTTGCTTCAGCCAGTGGCCAATGGGGAACGCCCCTGGTCACATCTATCTATTGACTTTATGGTCGGACTCCCAAGTTCCATGGGTTATACAGTCATTCTAATGATTGTAGACAAGTTTTCTAAGATGACCCACTTTGTGCCACTGAAAGGGTTACCATCTGCACAGGAATTGGCAGTGGTATTTGCTAGAGAGGTCTTTATCTCCCTAGCATTCCTAAAGTAATTGTGTCCTGTTTCTGGAGGTGCTTCTGCACACAAATGGGCATTCAATTGGCATTCTCCTCCTTGTATCATCCGCAGTTCAACAATGCAGCAGAGAGGTATAATCAAGCTTTGGAACAGTTTCTCCGCTGCTATATCTCTGACCATCACGATAACTGGGCTACTCTGTTACCTTGGGCGGAGTTTGCCCAGAATAGTGCTGTTAACTCTTCCACTAAGAGTTCCCCGTTCTTGGTCAATTATGGGTTCCAACCCTCGGCTCTCCCCGAGACCTTCCAAGCACAAGAAATTCCATCTCTGGATGAGCATTTAAGGGTGCTCCATTCCTCATGGGTATGGGTACAGCATACCCTACGTCATTCTGTGCAGCGACAGAAAAGGAAGGCTGACCGTAGGCGACTGCCGGCACCTACCTTCCAAGTAGGAGACAGAGTGTGGCTGTCTTCCTGCAACTTGAACCTCCAGGTCCTTTGTAACAAATTGGCTCTTCGATTCATTGGTCCTTTTTGTGCGTTGCGCAAAATTAACCCATTGGCCTATACCTTGGAGCTTCCTGCCAATATGCGCATTCATAATGTCTTCCATGTTTCCCTGTTAAAGTCCTTGGTCTGCAACCGGTATACCTCAGCTTCCATCCGTCCTGCTCCAGTGAGAGTTGCAGATCACGAGGAGTATGAAGTACAATATATTCTGGACTCCCGTTTGATTCGAGGGCACCTACACTACTTTATTCATTGGAAGGGCTATGGTCCTGAGGAGCCTCCTGGATAACTGCCAGTGATGTCCACGCTCCTGTATTGGTACACAGGTTTCATGCTCGATTCCCTGACAAACCCCGGCCAGCTCCGTGGAGGGGGGGCCTTTGAGGGAGGGGCACTGTTACAGCTTACCTTGTTTTCAGCGTCATCTGCAGGCATGAGGCTTCAAGCATGCAGCAGGCCTCTGTTTTATGTGCCATGCTTCCTGTAGTCCCCTCCTACCTACTTCCTTCCTCTGAGCTGCTCCTCCTACCTACTTCCTGAGGAGGGGTTTAAAGGGCAGTCTGAGTCCTGGCTCAGTTGCCCTTGTGTTGTTGTTCATAGCAGTTCTATTAACTTGGGCTCTGTGTATGACCTGTCTAGTCTTCCATCCAACCTTTTGTTAACCTGTGGCTCTGTCTGACTACCTGAACTGTGTATGACCTGGCTTGTCCGACTACCCCCTCTGATGCTGACTTGTGGGTCTGTCTGACTATTCTTACGTTTGTCCCTTGTACCTAGCAGACACCCAGTCTAGTGAGGTCCTGGGGCTCTGGTAGACTAGCTCCGATACTGACTGCAGGCGTGAGTCAGGTATCCCTTTCCTTATACTGACTGCAGACGTGAGTCAGATATTGCTCCTTACTGACTGCAGGTGTGAGTCAGTAGTCTCACTTTGTCGGATCAAGATCCAGTGTTCCTGTTCCTGCTACTGTTCCTGCTCCTGGTTCCTGCAGAGACTACCAGTGGCTAAGGCCTAGTCTCCAGCAGAGTGGTCAAGCTTGGCAGTCTACTATTCCTGATAGCAGTGCTCGTTGGCTTGTAACCCTCTGCTTGCTACTTGTGTATATAGTGTGCTCTACTTTTCAATTATTAATAAATTTTGCATTTAACTATACCGTACTGACTCCTGAACGTTGTTGGTAAACCGTGACACATATAAATCCAATAGCTCTCTTTTTGACCTAGCTTTGAGTCAAAGCCTCCTCTTGGTTGTGGTTCTATGTGATCAATGACTGTGATACAGAGTTTTTTGTGGTCGCCATCATGTTCTTCCCAGAAATGTCTTGCTACAAACAAACAAAGAAAACATTTTCTTTGGAAAAGTTACTAAAGAAAGAGATGAGTTATTGGTGGGAGAGTATAACACTACAAAAGTACAATGACAACCAACAAATTCCAAGTGGTCTACGCATAACAAAAGAACCTGCATTTGGCCACAAGAATATAGCATTTCATAATGAGTGGTTACATATAACAGATCAATGTTCTTTCAACCTTATGTGCCATATCCTCACTCATGGTGGGGACAGTCTTTCCTCCAGTAAGGCTGAAATTCAACCTCTACAAGCAGTTTTAGAAGAATGTAAAAAAAAATTCACAATTTAAGAACATAGATGAACGAGTCAATCTAAATGTGGAAAAACATGAAAAAGAAATAGTCAACAGGAAAGAGAGAAAAGTTGAGAGACAACACTGACTACAAAACCAACCAAGTGAGAAATTGGACACATAAAAGAGCACATATAGAAGTCAAACAACAACAACAGTGGGATACACCTCACCCTACTACTTCTAATACATTCCACAGACACAAGGAAAGTCATCCACTGAAGGAACCCTCTCAACCAAACACCCAATATACACAATAATCTTCTGCAGCTACCTCAACTGAGATCGAAATCACACAAAATCATTCCAGCAATAACAACTATGCTTCTGAAATCTAACTCAAAAACAGATTTCAAATATTATTGGAAAATACGACAATCAACACTGATACCAACATACAACCACCAAGACAATTTCTTCTGGGAACTACAGAGACTCCTAACACACATACCACAAATACCAACTAAAACACAACAAAACAAACTAATAAGACTACCGGTACTCCAATCAACTATCCAATATTATGACAGACAAATTCAACTCCTAATATTAGTACAACATAATTAAATGAGTATAATAATCCCACAGGAACCAAACCTAAGATTCACTGTAACACACAATCGAGTATTCATCAATCAACCAATCACCCACTGCAACACAGAGGAGGTTTTAAAAACACCACAGAACCAGACCAAAATCCCATATTCCAAGATATGGCCTTATACATACTAATACCCAGACACCAAGCTTGTCTTCTTTTCTGGGGAAGGCCAACCAAAATTGGCCTCATCAAAGAAGAAAGAGAAAGGAAGAAAAACAAGAGGAAGATGAGCAGGAATTAAGAGAAAACAAAAGAAGGTAACGAGATCATCAAGCAAAATAAATCAAGGGATTTTCAATTTATCAGAATATCAGCTTTCAAATAGTGTACTATCATTTTTTAATAAAGGCCTGGAATTTTCCCCTACCAATCAATTTGAGATTTTTATGAAATTCAAAAATTTATCAGAAAATTGACACTAAGGAGAAACTTTAGTATCAAAAATTCTAAACATTCAATCAATTGTGATATTACTAAGATGGACACTACATCAAAAGACTTGGAAACATTACAAATATTAGAGGACTTAGGAAAGGAACAGATGATATCAGAAAATTACTATTTAGATGGCTTTATGGATTAAATAAATCAAGATAAGCAGGTACAACACAGCCAGTTTAAAACTAAATCAATGCTCTAACATCAACAACCCAAAAGGACCCTTTATTGAAGCCTTCAGTGGAATGGTCATGAAGGATCTACAACAGATGTTCAGCTCAAGCAAGAATCCAAAAAGAATCTCACATCAAAAGAAAGAAAAAGCCTAAAGTACCTGATGGAAAACAATGGTCTGGTAATAAAGGAGGAGGATAAGGGTGGGGGACTCGTGGTCCAATCCAGAACAGATTACCAAAAATATGCAGGCTGCATTTTAGGGGACACTAGATTCTACCAAAAACTACAATAAAACCCGATGCCTAAATTCCAGGAATAATATCTAATACTGATCAAAGAGGCATTCGACAACGATATCCTAAACAGGGATGTATTCAACTTTTTGAACATCAAACATACAATAACACCTTGATAGGGTTTAAACCCTGCGTGATGAGCCGAAGATCTAAAATTTTGATTCATCGGTCCATAAGACCTTCTTCCAGTCTTCAGTAGTCTACTGGTGCTTCATGGCCCAGGCAAGCCTCTTTTTCTTATTAGCAATGGCTTTCTTACTGCCTCTCTACCATTCAAACCTGCAGCTTGAAGTCTTCTCTTCACAGTTGAAACTGACACTTGCTTATTTCGATCGGTATTGGTTGACTCTCAGAGACTTGTCATCTGATTCTGTTGTGGCTTTGGGTCTGCCAGACCTCTTCCTGTCAGAGTTTCCTCCAGTTTCCAAGTGCCTTTTAATGATGTAGGAAACTGTACTCACTGACACCTTGGCTTTCTTTGCAATTTCTCTAAAGGAAACACCTACACTTTTAAGGATTATAATGGTCTGTCTTCCTTTGTTAATTTCCTTTTTTTCACAATTTTGAAAGCAATATACTACTTCCTGCAGTACAATATTGTCCAAATATTGCTTAAGAGTGTAGTAACACAGGGCTCAATCCAAATGTTGGCGTTAAAACCATCATGAAAAAAAAAGTCCGTCGCTAGTTAACCAAGACTCGTTAACTTGAGATTCAAATCTCCATTACCCAGAAAGGCTAACTGGAGACAGCCTACAAAATACACGGAAAGTACAAAACCTGCATTGCCTAAAATATGACCTCATCGCCATCTCAAAACAAGTGATAAATAACGTGTGATGTGTCCCTATAAAAGAAAGAGGAGAACGTCCACTACTACTCAGTGCTCCAGCCAATCACAGCACCCCAAAGTATCAAGTTCAGTCAAATAAACTATATATAGACCCAAAATAATCAACGCACCTTTGTCTGTGTATCAAATTCCATGAGCTAGAGCACAGAACCCAGGCATGGAGGCTACTGACAGACAGACAGGTAGTGAGGAGCATAGAGTATGGCCTCAATGGATGATATTTCAATGAGTGTCATGTTTTCAAAACTGCCCTTAGTTCTTAGTCATCGGAACATTTGCATTGCTTACTTGGCTTTCAAAAACCACCTTTGCCAGTTTTTTTTGCCTACGCCAACATTTGGATCAAGCCCATGGTCTGTTCCAACACTGCTTTTATACAGACAGTAGGCTTGTAAGTAATCAACAAAAGTTGGGACACCTGTAGGCATTGTTAGCATGAACTGTCAAGGATTCATTTACTTACATTGCTGCAGAACAACTGTGAGTTGTTAACCCATTATTTCTTCCCTGAAAAGGCCTTTTTGCATAACTCTGAAATGTACATTATTTTTCAGTTTTTGTTAGCCTAAACTTTTTTTTTTTACCTGTCAGTTTACAGCATACCTTTTTACCATTTCAGTTTATTCACTGGACTTGAACTGCATAAATTTCAATAAAAACTGGAAAAATGGGGGTTTCTAAAACTTTTGACCCGTAGTGTGTGTGTGTGTGTGTGTGTATATATATATATATCTTATATAATAATTCACTAAAATATGTGTAATGCTGTGTCATTCACAGTAGACACTGTTGCGCGTGCTACAGTCATGCGCAGTAGAGACTGCCCTTGCCACGGCTGATACAAATCTTTTGAGGACATGCTGCAAAGAGTAGAGAGGCCTTTTTAAAATATAGACTGTGGCCTTATTAGGGACACTATTTTCCTCATAATACCCTTTCTTTTACATTAAATATATTTGTACGCTATTAGTAGCTTTGGGTGATTTGGTGAAGCTTCACCTGCCCCCCTCTACACTCTTTCAGTGGAGTAGTTTTTATTCATGTTTTTCCCCAAAATTACCCCATCCCATTACGGTGTTCCCCTGTTTTCTAATAGCACAGTACCACCCTTTCCTCTTAATACAAGTTTAATCTGGAATATTTATATTTTGATTTCACATAGCAGCACATGGTTTTAGTATTATACTATGCATATCAGCTACTCAAATATCTTCCTTGAAAGAACAGCATAAATTTGAAAACCTTTCTCATAAAACAGATGTTTTATGTTTTATATAGTAAGTATAATAAATGTATCCTTGTTTTTTAAATTAACTGTTCTTAAAACTGACTTTTACAGTACAGATACAGTTTTACAGTATCATTAAATAATTCATACAAACCAGAGTGATTAAATACAATAATTATGATGATGATGATGTAATCCCTGAGGTAAAAAAGATGATTCATGTGTAAAGTGGTGCCATCCGGACATTTGCATGTATTACAGCTAAAAAGATGGCCTTTTCTTATATTACTTTAATCTTATTGAAAACATATTTACTCTGAAAACAGAGGTCATCTGCACAGAAATGATGGCTAGGGTAAACAGGATCCTTAGAAAGAGTTGTTTAGAGGATACTTACCAACATGTATTTGAAGATATTCTCATCAGAAGTTCTCTCAAAATAGGCCTCTCATTATGCCAAGACCTTAGGTGGAATGATTACCCTCAAACATTCATGTTAAACATACACATAAAACATTATTATTTTCTATGGTTATACTATGCTGTTCTGTGTAATTATGGGCTTGATGTAAATGTTGGAGTTAAAACCAGCGTGAAGAAAAAACTGCCTTTGCGAGTTAAATAAGACTGGGTAATGTGAGATTCAAATGTTCTTTACCCAGAAGAGTTAACTCGCGAAGGTCTACAAAACACACAAAAACTACAAAACTGGAGTCGCCCAAAATCTGACCTCATCGTTGACGCAAAACACACGATAAACACAAGTAATGTCCCAATAAAAAAAAAAAATGAAACGTCCGACGTTACTTAGTGCACCAGCCAATCACAGCACCCTAAAGTATCAAGTTGAGAATAAAGTATAGATAGACCCCAAATCACCTACGCACCTTTGTCTGTTATTGAGTTCAAAGAGCTAGGTCTCAGGACACAAGGAGCAGAGGTTAGTTTTAGAGAGTGAGGTAGAGAGGAGCAGAGCACACAGTTAGGAGATGGAGAGCGTTGGCATAACATAAGAATACACGTAAAACACTTTTGCACATATCCATCAAACACATCCAAACACAGACACATATACACACACACATAGCTTATTTTTATTTTGATAATATATCACACTTTTATATTTTTTTGACAGTGTGAGTCCTTGAGTGCAAGTGAGTGACAGAGAGTGAATGAGTGTGTGTGTGTGGGCCTGAGTGAGTGTATTTGTGTGAGTGGGTGAATGAAATGGAGAGGAGAGGAGAACAGGAGAGGGGGATGGTGAGTGTTGGAGGAGAGGAGGAAGAGGTGCAGGTGGGCATCCCCGGTCAGGGTAGGGGAGGGAGAGGGAGAGCCCTGAGGAGGAGGAGGAGTACCACCAGTAGAAGAGGCACACAGAGTGCAGGGCAAAAGATGGCAGTGGGACGAGGGGTATGGCATGGGGAGCACCACACTCAGGCAAGGCCTGAGAGCCAAGGCTCTCAAAGAACCTCTGGAGGTGAGGAGGAGGATAGGGCGAGAGACCCCAAGTTCTCAGAGGAGGAGGAGAACCTCATCCTCTGTGAGGCAGTCATCGCCAGGGAGAGGCTCCTATTCCCCAAGGGGAAGGTTGTCGGCATGGGGTCAAAAAGAAAGGCTGCCTGGAAGGAGGTCCTGGCTGTGGTTTCCAGGCTGGTCACTGGAGGCTATCAAGAAAAGGTGGACAGACTACAAGGCCAAGGTAACACAGTAACATAGTAACATAGTAATTTAGGTTGAAAAAAGACTTGAGTCCATCTAGTACAACCCTTTTCCTATTCCTGTTTACCCTCGTGAAGGTAAAAAAGAAGATGGGAGAGCAGGCCTTGCATGCTGCCGGCACAAGGGGTGGTCTGTCCCTGCACATGGAGTACAGCCAGTGGGAGGAGGTTGTGCACAGGACGATCTCCTCCATATCAGCGCACGGGATCCCTGGATGGAGTGACACTGGGGAGGAAAGTAGCCTCCAGTCCACTGGTAAGTGCATCAAGGCCCACACACACATCACACAAATCTTGACACCTACCAGACAGAGGCCACCACAGTAACACCTGAACACATGGACAGCATTCTACACTACATTTCAGCAACACAGCTTGGAGGGAAGTCAAACAAGGACAGATTACTTGACAAACCCAGCCTAAATGGTAATGGTCAAGTCCCTGTTGAACCCCCTTCATGCTGTCGACAACATCATGCACAACACAAAAACAATGCACACTGTCATGTGTCAGTCACAGATCTAACAAAGTATGAATACACATATACCTATCTCTATGAATATAAGTAAGAGCACAAGGGAAAGATCCTGGAGTCATAGAGATCGATAGGGATATGTGTATGCATACTTTGTTTATTATTATCACTTTGTACTTCATATGTATGATAATATTGCATATTGCTAATAGTCCACTTTGGACTTTTTGTAGGTACTTGGTATTGCACGTTTTCTTTACATATACTTGCTCTCAGTCTATAGGGGCATAATTTTATAGGGAAATATCTTTATGACTTAATATTCCAGTGCTGGATGGTTTTTAATTGATTTTATGTATTCACTTGATTGATTTTGTATTGTCTAATAAAGCTTATTCCTATATTTTGTATACTCCTGGAGTGTGCGTCAGTTATTCGGTTTTTTTTTTGGAAGGGAGGGGGGGCAATGCCTGGTGGTGCTCTAACGGTTGGTTTTCCCCTTCCTTTCATCCCTTTCTTTGGTATCATGTGGTCATAATGGACTAATGTTAAGGTGTGTGTATTAGACAGGTAATTGTTTGCTGGTGTGTCTGTGGTTAGTAGTGTGATTATTTGTAATTGGTATGTACCTGTCAGGTGTGTGTTTTGTCTCCATTGACTGCTGAGGTTTCATAGGTGAGCTTGATTTGTTCTTGGAGTGACAGGTGTGCATGTTGTGTTGTGGGTTAACCCCTGTTGTTCAAAGGTGTGTTGGGATGGCTTATGTTGTGCTGCTTTGTGTTCCCCTTGTCCCTGTGGGCTTGCTGTAGACTTGTTGTTTGTCTGTGACTTGTTTGTGTGGTTTAGGCCAGTGTTTCACAACCTTTGCGCCGTGGCTCTTTAGTGTGCTGTGAGTGCAATCTCAGGGTGCCTCACTATTCCCATACAGGTTACAACTGCTTTGTGGACATGTGTTCTGTGATGTATGTTTGTAGTGGTCATTCTGCTAAATTATCTCCTTCTTGTCATCCCCACTTTGAGACCCACTAATAAGTATGTATCCATTGATTGTTCCTTTCACTGAGCCCTTTCTGACAACTGAAAGGGGTGCCCTGGAACATCCAGATTGCATGTTAGGGGTGTCTTAGATGGGGGAATTGTGAACCACTGGGCTAGGCCTTGTTGTAGTATTTGCTAGGCATTGCAGGGGTTAATATCTGACCTCTGTATGCTTGGGTTATGTCCTTGAATGACCTGCTTCTCTGTTTTATTTTCCTCGACGGTGGTTTTCTACTCTGAGTTGTGTGATGTTCGCCCAAAAAAATGGGTGTTAGTTTTCTGGAGGAAAATGTTGCAATTTAACTCGCATTAGCCCTAACTCCAACATTTGAATAGCTCTGGGCTTTGCTTCTACATTGTCCTCAATGGGCGAGATTTTGATGTTTTGGCGACGGGCGTTGTGTGTTTCAAAACTGCCGTTATTTCTTACTAGTGGGAACATTTGCATTGCTTACTTGACGTACAAAACCACCGTCACCAGTTTTTTCTGCCTACGCAAACATTTGTATCGAGCCCTATGTGTCTGGGATTTTTACTTTTCCTCATTGAAAAGGAAAGGCCACACTTTAATGCTAATATTTGTTGTCAAATGTGCACATATTTTTCTTATAGCGCTTAAGCCTCTGGCACAGGGTAAAATTGATTAAAGAGAGTTGAAATACACCTAACTCAGACTGTATAATCATATATTATTTCCTTGAAACCCATTATTGTTTCTAAAACATGATATGGTAAAGATGTAAAAAACCAAAACAGTACAGTATAAACTAATAACATGCATTCTTACTAATGATTAAACATTATGTTCATTTAAAATAGTTTGAGTTGATACAGTGAGCTATGTTTCATTTTCTAAAGTTTGGGGGATTTTATGAAATAATGTATGAAATAAGTGTAAATAGCTGCTTTTGCACTTTTTTTTACACTTCATGCTTATGCATAAAGCTTTTTGCACAACAAATTGCCCTTAGGCAGTGTGAGAGTGTATGGTCATTTTGGAGATGCCATTGATCTGTGCAGAGGTGCAGGCTATGTACAGATACAGAACAAACAAGATATGTTACTTTCTGCCTTCTGTAAGAATTCCCTTAATAAGTGCAGTTTCTGCTTTTTTCCACCAGAACCCCCCAGTATTGTTCTGCTACACTAGAACCACACATACTGATCCCAAGACTTGTCCTTTGGTAAACTATGTACCCCACATACTGACCTCGACATTTGTCCCAATGGTAGCCAAAACCCAAGCATACAACCCCCCCAACCGATTCCCATGGTAGCTATAAAAAAACACAGACTGCCTAGCTTGATCCCACTTATCCTGGGATGGGCAGCTGCTAGACTGCATTATTCCCCATCAGTTCATAGCTCACTTTGTCAACCATTGTTGTGACCCCCAACAACACATACTAACTTCACATACTAAACCCCCCAGCCTTGTCCCATGGTAACCAAAGAAATACACATACTGACCCCAAGCTTTGTCCCACTTCACTAGTTCTATATGCAAGAACTATCGTGGAAGAGCAGCAAATTGCTCTTTTTTGCTCAAATTCCTACTGGTAAAGGGGATTTTGTTTTACTTCTCAATAAATAATTTTCTCTTAGTCTAACTGAGAGAAGCGCATCTTGCCATCCCCAAAGCTGGCTCTCTTGTCCACCATTCCTGATGATATACACTGATTCACAAAATACTTTCTTTTTGAAATGCTGGTTATGGCCCATAGGGTACTTGTAGCTGTTTGGATGTCTTATCCAGTCCCCCTCGTATGCTGGTTGGCTGGGCCTTGTAAATCAAACTATTCCACACTATAGATTGTTTTCCTACACAGGGGCTGTGTATTGAGATTTGAGAGGATTTAGGCCCTTTGGTTGACCTGTCCAGTGTAGAGGGCTGCAAGGCCCTTTTGCTGGGGGTGTGACTCCCTTTTTTTTTTTTTTTAAATATGATCGATTATAAGAATAAAAATACCTTGAAGACCTTAAGACAAGGACCTTATGTCAAGGTAATCTCAAGTGAGAGATGTACAACTAGGAGAGGCAATATACTGCTTTTTGTATCATATGACCCTTCCTTAGCTCTCCCACATTAACATGTCTGTACTTTCTGAATGATTCACCTCTCTATTTAAGACACTGACTGAATCCACAATTCCTCCCCACTTTTTGTGTGTGAAGACCATATGTTGGTTTAAATCTGTTTGCAATACTGTTGATGTCTATGCATTCTGAATGCTCAGATGTACCTCTGTATTTTTTACTGTAATTCTGTGTATACAATGTATGTACACTTTTGGCTTCAATAAAAACAAAGGCAGGGTTTTTTTTTACAGTAAGGGTGGTAAAGCTATGGAATTCTTTGCCTCTGCATACTCTGCTTGCAGATACTGTAACTGATTTCAAAAAAGTAATGGACATCTATCTAGCATAGAGCAATACTGAGAATTATGACAGTTGGCTTCAAAGCACGTAGGTTGTTGATCCAGGGAACTATCTGACTGCAATTTGGAGTCAGGAAGGACTTTTTTACCCACCGCTTGGGGCAAGATTGGAAATGGCTTTTTTTTTTGCCTTCCTCTGGGTCAACAGGGGTGATGTAGCATGGGCTGCACTTGATGGACGCATGTCTTTTTTCAGCCTCATCAGCTATGTGTAACGGTTTTATGGACACTCAGACACGTCAGGTTTAGGTTAAAATGCAATTTATTAAAGGATCACAGTACAGAATAATCCACACAGGTCCAGTAGGTATGAAGACAGAACTCTACTGACACAGGTCAGTTTACAGTTATAAGTACCCACACAGGTCCAGTATATACAATACAATACTGACAGAGGTCAGGCACAGTTCGTGTGTATTTAAACTAGAAAGATAATTGTGGTTACTATTAGGCCGGGAGGACAGATAGGCCCTAATAGTGCAATGGCCCTTAGTACACTCTTGTCACGGTTTGTTTTGACTCTCAGACACAGAGTAAGATAAAAATCAAACTTTATTGAAAAGTTTAATGGGAACCCTCACGGGTCCTAATCATACACGTAATTCACATATACACAATGGGTGCAAACAGTAGTTATTGCAAGATACACATGGGAGGCTCTACCGGCCTTGCCAATATACCGGGCAAGGCAGCCTAAAGGGTTACACGATAATCTGGATGTGGCTCTACCGGCCTTGCCAATATACCGGGCAAGGCAGCCTAGAGGTTTACACGATGAACTGATTGTGGCTTTACCGGCCTTGCCAATATACTGGGCAAGGCAGCCTGGAGGTTTACACGACAAGCTGGTTGTGGCTCTACCGGCCTTGCCAATATACCGGGCAAGGCAGCCAAGAGGAAAGAGGAACAGCTCCACTAATGTTGCATAGATGGAGCAACAGCATAAGATGGAACAGTGGAGCAAACCAGTCTCCCAACCAAGGAGACCCAGCCAGTTAGTAACAGAGACAGCAACAACCGGTGGATGTACAGTAACCCAGTGCCATGTATAGAACAACAGTATAGCCCACCCGGTTCTACACAACTAGATTAGCAACCGGTGGATGTGGAGTAAACCAGCAAAGCGTACTGGACTAAAAAGTGCTAAACCAGCTCTATACAGCGGAATCAGCAGCCGGTGGATGGTGGAGTAAACCTGTACTGATTACTGCTCAACAATAGCGCTCACTCGGCTCTCGACTAGTGGAATCAGCAGCCGGTGGATAGTGGAGTAAACCAGTACCGCGTACTGGATAAATGAAAAGCCCAACCGGTACTAAACAAGCGGAAGTAGCTACCGGTGAATTGGAGTAAACCAGTACCACGTACTGGATAAAGTATTGTAACGGTTTTTAGGACACTCAGACCAGTAGGTAAAATAAAACACAATTTTATTAGAATAACAATAAGGCAAAAGGTCGCCCTCTAGTGGCGGTAGAAATATACACACAGTGAAGACTGATATAGTACAGAGAGATAATGCACAATATAATTGACATACAAGATCTCTATGCAGAGAATGGTGACTATACCCCAAAGGGTTAAGAGCATAAATCAGTCAGTCTCAGATGTGGTGGTTTGGCATGCCCTAGGTGTTAAAAGGAGGTGCTGATAGAGACAGTCCACAGTGTACTGGAAACGTAAATGCCTAGCCAAAGTGACCAAGTAGTAACGCAGAACAGAGATCCAAATAGCCCCCGCGGGCGTACCTACAGGAAGACTGCTTCTGCGAGTGCAAGTGTGCGTAGCCCCCACGGGTGTAACGGAAACCGGCCTGCAATGTAAGAGCTGATAATAGCCTCCTCAGACATAACCGGATACCAGCAGTAATAGTGCTAGAGCCTATAGCCCCCACGGGCGTATACAACGGGAACTTGCCGGAGCTTGAGCCTTCTCTCTGCTGCCACACTACCGCAGTAGGTATCGCCCAGTAAACAACGGGAAGCGAGAGCCAAGGACGCCCTACCGGTCCACATAAAGTGACTACTCTGCAGTAGGATAGGTAGAGTCACCGACGATGAGCGGCCAACTCAGCAGACGTAGCACAACGAAAGAGGCTCTATACTGGGAATCGCGGTAGCGAGAGTAAAGCGGTACTGGAAGGGTTAATATGCACGTTTGCACAAGGCTCAGTAAGGTAACGAGGCTCTGCAAGTATAGTGAGGCACTGTGAGGCACGCACAGCTCTGCAAGACAACGGTACACTGCACTGATCGAAGGCAACACAAGGCAGGATGGTCACACGGTGGCTGGCAACAGCGGGTGCAGAATGTCGCGGCGGCGACAACGGGATCGGAGGTCACAGGAACAGGCTGGAAGTTGATCACGGAGCAGGAAGTCAGCCGGGCCGGGTCGGAGCACGCAGGAGGTAGTCATACAAGCTGGGTCATACACGAACAGGAACGTCAGCCAGGCCGGGTCAAGACACAGAGTTGGTTCGCAGACAAGCACGGGTCAAACATGATCAGGGACACTGGAGCGTAGTCAGGACAAGCCAAGTCGGTACACGTGAATCCGGAACACAGGAACACAACGACAGCACTACTGGCTCGGGAACACCACGAAAGGGCATCTGACAGATGTCTGGGCCAGGCATAAGAAGGTCACCAGGGGCGGGCCAAACTGGCTCAGCAAATCAGAGCGAACCACAAGTTAAGAGTGACATAGAATCACAGGCACTGTGATACATATGCCCCGCCGGTACTATACAAGTGGAATCAGCTCCGGTGATTAGGAGTAAACCAGTACAGGGTACTGGATAGCGTATGCCCAACCGGTTGTATACAAGCGGAAACAGCAACCGGTAGATAGAAGTAAACCGGTACCGCATATTGGATAAGCGTATTGCCCAACAGGTTCTATACAAGCAAATCAGCAACCGGTGAGAAGGGAGTAAACAGTACCGTGTACTGGATAAGAGAATGCCCAACCGGTTCTATACAAGCAAATCAGCAACCGGTGAGAGTGGAGAAAACCAGTACCACGTACTGGATAAGCGAATGCCCAACCAGTTCTATACAAGCAAATCAGAAACCGGAGAGATTGGAGTAAACCAGTACCGCGTACTGGATAAGCGTATTGCCCAACCGGTTCTATACAAGCAAATCAGCAACCGGTGAGATTGGAGTGTACAGAGATCAGAATGTCGCCCTAGCGACTTCAGCAGCCAGATGGATAACCAGCAGCAGCGACAGCAGACAAGCCAGGACCACCACAGGAATGACAGCACCGTCAACCAGGTCAGGAACGGAACAGGAACACAGCAGCACAGATCAGGAATGGAAACAGGAATGACAGCACTGCCAACCAGGTCAGGAATGGAGCAGGAACAATGCAGAGAGGCACTGGCTACAGGAGCACCGCTGGTACTGGTAGCAAGCGAAACAGGCCCAGGGAACAGGTACAAGGCAGGTGACTGCTGACATAGAGACACCACGAAAGGGTAACCAAAGGGACCTCAGCCCAGTCTATAAAGGCAATCCTGGGTGGGCAAAAGACAGGTGGCCAATGGAGAGTACACATACCTGGCTGACAGCACAAGTAAGCAATCACGGGCACCGTGATAACTCTCTGCGCAGAGAGTGACACAATGGCGACTAAGGCCACGAAAGCAACGGAGGCCCTGGACAAGCAGTAGACTACCGAAGCTGCCAACGGAGTGCCACGGAGGCACAGAATAACACCAATCAGGAACTGTAACAACTGTACCCAACGTGCCAGGCACCACCCCTCAAGGGGTTAATGAACGCTCAGACCTGCCAGAGTTGACTGCCAGAATGGATAACGTCTGAGGCGCCCAAGATAACCCAACCTCAGAGAGGGCAGTATAGGTCAAGCGTACCGTGGTGCTACCGAATGGTGCTACGAGCACCGGATGAATAACGAGGCACAATACTGGTCCGGTAACAGTACAAAGCTGCCAGAGCAGTAACGGAGGCAACAACGGATCTGTGTCTGAGAGTCAAAACAAACCGTGACAAGAGTGTACTAAGGGCCATTGCACTATTAGGGCCTATCTGTCCTCCCGGCCTAATAGTAACCACAATTATCTTTCTAGTTTAAATTACCCCTCCAGACAGCAATTCTGTGTAGACATGAATATACCAGTTCGTATCAATACATTGCACGCTATGTGGTTCAGTACCTACACACGGCAATGTTGTGAAGACAATGACGTCAATCAGAGCGGATGAGGTAAAGGAGAAGCTGGCACTGGAAATGACCACTCGTTTGGAAGGCACGTCATCTGGGGACTGCTGAATGCCACCTAGGACTTGTCCCCTTAGGAAACCTAGGTGCGTGCATTTCCGGCCGTATGGGACAATTATGAAGCAAGTGCCCTCCTTTGCCACAATAAAGGCACAGCCCATTCTTACGGCGGAAAGACCATTCCTCTCTGGTTAATTTTGTAAACCCAACCTGCATAGGTTCAAACAATTCGTTTTGCCCAGGAGGCAAGGGAGGAGAAAGAGGCAAGGGTGGAAGTTCATTCTTGTACCACTGCCCTGCAGAAGAACTTGGCTTGTGGTCTCTATTTTGCGTCCGCTCCCTGATTCGTGTATCAATAAGGTCTACAAATTCTATGAATTTGTCCAGTGTGACAGGCAACTCTTGAGCTACTATTTCGTCCTTAATGCGGTTATGGAGTCCTTGTGCAAATGCCGCTACAAGGGCCTCATCATTCCATGCAACCTCGGCCGACAAGGTGCGAAATTCTATAGAGTAATCAGCCACAGAATGATTGCCCTGTTGGATGCACATAATTTGTTTAGCAGCCGAGATGTTGTGCCCAGGAACCTCAAACACACTACGAAAGGCCCTAACAAATTCACTGAAATTGGCAGTAATCGGCTTCGCTGTCTCCCATATAGGGTTTGCCCAGGCTAAGGCTCTGCCTGTTAATAGGGAGATTATAAACCCAATCTTGCTTCTTTCAGTTGGAAAGGCTTGAGGGGCTGGTTCCAGAAAAATTTCTAGCTGATTGAGAAAACCCCGGCATAGGGTAGGTTCTCCATCATATTTTAGTGGCAGGGGTGCTGCAGCAGATAGCCCTTTATATTGCTGGTTAGCATTCAGGATTTGGACCATCGATGCCTGAACCGGGGTGGGCACCAAGGCTGGTACTGGTTTGTCCAAGTGCGCAGTCCACTCTAAAATAGTTTGCACCACCACTGACAACTGATCAAGACGTTGTTCGTACATATCCATTCTCCAATGGATATTCACAGAGCTACCTTCACCAGAACTGTCTGAGGTCATTGGCCCTTTCGTACTGTCACAGTTTTTTATGAACACTCAGACCAGATTGGTAAGGTTAAAATGACTTTATTGAGATAAAGATCACACACGTAGTTAGGCCTTTGGGCCCACACTAACAGAACATAGATATATGCAGGTATATACAGTAATAGCAAGCCAGTAATAGAAATGTATGTATGAATGATAACAATCACTGGCAACGGAGGTTCTGTCTTGAACCGAACAGGCAGCAGGCAACACAGTCCGAGAACTGACCACAGGACCTTGGTGACAGGTGGTCCAGGAGGAGATGACTAGCACAACCCAGATGCCTGGGAGGCACAGAACGCGAAGGAGCGAGGCAACACTACTGGCACAACCCAGACACCTGGGAGGCACAGAACCCAAAGGAGCGAGGCGACACTGATCCTGGCACTGGATGCCAATAGACCAAGGCAACTCTCATAGGTAAGCCCTAGAATGCTAGGGGTGGATCGTAAAACAGTGTAAATATATATATGACATATATATATATATGTAGGCAACTAGTGTCCCCTCTCACTGAGGATGGTAACAACTAGTGTTGAGCGAGCACCCCGATGCTCGGGTGTTCGGGTGCTCTGACCGAGCACCCCCGGAGGCTCGAGTGCTTGGCCGAGCACCCGAGCCCCATTGAATTCAATGGGAGGACTCGAGCATTACACCAGGCACCCCCTGCTCTGATGAGCGGAGGGTGCCTGGTCAATGCCCCCCTTCATCTCCACAATGCCCCTCTTCCACAATGTCCCCCTTCCACAATGTCCCCCTTCCACAATGTCCCCCTTCATCTCCACAATGTCCCCCTTCATCTCCACAATGCCCCCCTTCATCTCCACAATGCCCCTCTTCCACAATGTCCCCCTTCCACAATGTCCCCCTTCATCTCCACAATGTCCCCCTTCATCTCCACAATGCCCCCCTTCATCTCAACAATGCCCCTCTTCCACAATGTCCCCCTTCCACAATGTCCCCCTTCCACAATGTCCCCCTTCATCTCCACAATGTCCCCCTTCATCTCCACAATGCCCCCCTTCATCTCAACAATGCCCCTCTTCCGCAATGTCCCCCTTCCACAATGTCCCCCTTCATCTCCACAATGCCCCCTTCATCTCCACAATGCCCCCTTCCATCTCCACATGTCCCCTACCTCCAGTCCCTGGTGGTCCAGCGGAGCGTCTGTAAGATCTGTGCCTCCTTCGGCACAGATCCCTGCCACCCGAACATGGCGGGCGAGCACATGGCGGTACTCGTACGAGTACCGCCATGTGCCGAGCAGAGCGATGCTCGAGCCGATCCGAGCATCGGCCGAGCATGCTCGCTCAACACTAGTAACAACCCAAGGCTACTGCAGAGTGAGCCCAAGGCTACTGCAGAGTGTAATATGCAAACCCTACCTGGACTGTCCAGGCACGCAAAGAGTCAATAGGTAACGCCCTGTGATACACTGCAACTCCCAAAGGGAGTGAGCCCAGCGCTGTAAAGGAGGTGGACACAGAGAGATCAGAGTAACACAGTCAGTGCTATGAACACTGTACCGGGACTTCGTATGTGCACACTGCCAACAGCGTTAATGAGAGTAGATACAGCATGAATGCTTAACTAATGGTCGACAGAGTAATAGCGCTGCCATGAGGCACAACCAACTAACGTAACGGCAAAGCCACCGCAAGTCAAGCTGGAGCAAACGGAGGCAACCAAGCGGTAGGCTCAATACGTATGGCAACAGAGAGTGTCAATACGCTAGACACGGATGATAACAGAAAAGACACACAGCCAGGAATGGTCAGTAATGGGACGGGTTCTCAGCCAGATATAGTCAGCAACAGAGCGGGTTCTCAGCCAGATATGATCAGCAACGGAGAGGGTTCTCAGCCAGATATAGTTAGCAACGGAGCGGGTTCACAGCCAGATACGGTCAGCAACAGAGCGGGTTCTCAGCCAGAAACAGTCTGTAACGGAAGCGGGTCCTCAGCCAAATACGGTCAGCGAAGGAGCAGAAGGACAGCAAACTCAGGAACGTCGTCAGGCAGGCCAGGTCATACACGATCAGCAATAACGGAACAAAAGTCAGAAACTAGAACACCACGAAAGGGCACCATAGCGTAGACATGACAGAGGTTATAAAGGCTATCACTGGGTGGTGACAAAGATACTGGCCAATCAGAAATGAGATATGGAAATAGAAGAATCAGAATGTCGCCGCCTGCATCCAGGAGCACGGGCACCGTGATGGTCCCCCAGACCTTTTCATCCTCCGATTCCTGTTACCTCACAGACTGATGGTCATTTTCTCTCTCTACCCCCTGGTCTTCATCTCCCTGATCTCCTTGATGGGAAAGCCAAGTATCTGTGAGCATTCTTGAACCAGTGTTTCCTTCAGTTTTGGAGCCAACCAGAAGCCTTTGCATCTCACCATCACCTTTAGAATTTCTCTGCTCAAAGGAAAAGCCTTGTCCTGGGTATATCCGTTTATGGATCACTTTCTAACTGCCTATAGTTCAGGGTTTGATGTCCCAGGTAGGCAGGCTAGTGCTGAATCTGTTCTACTAGAGATCTATCAGTGACAAAGATTCTTCTCACAATATGTGGTGGAGTTCAGAACTTTTGCATACAACACAGATTGGCTGCTTCAAGGCAGCTTTAAGGAGAGGTCTATCTTATTGACTACCCATCCTATCTCCACCTCTCTGGAGGACTTCAATGCCTCATGTTCTTCTCTTGAGAACTGCCTACAGGAAAGAAGGCTGGAAAGAGATAGGGATCATACCCGCCAACCTGCCCTTCACCCTCCAGTGTGACTGGCACCACATTTCCAGAATCCCTCCTTTTTCTCTTTGCCACAGGACATAATGTTTGAACCAATGGAGATTGGAAAAGCTGCTCATCTGTCTGAGGAAGAGACTTCCGGCGATGTATTCATGGCCTCTGTTTGTGATGTGGCCAATCTAATCATCTAGCTTGTGTATTTCCCAATAATCAGGGAAATGCCAGGACTTAGAGACTGCTGGGGGGACTTTTTCTAAGACTTTCTTCTGTTCCCTCTGACACCAGTTTACAAATAGCTCTTCTTATCACTTTGTCCTTGCAATCATTGAGTGTATCAACCCAGGCCCTAATTGATCCGGGGGCTGCAGGTCTCTTTATCAATAGCTCTAAGCCTCCTCTCTTGACATTCCTCTTTTCTCCAATGAACCATCAGTGTGGGTCATTGATGGCATGACCCTGTGACCAGAGTTGATCATGCAGAGTACTATGACTCTGTTTTTAACTGTGGATCAAGACCACCAGGCCACTGTTGCATTTGACGCTATTTGTTCTCCAAAGATGCCCATCATCCTGGGGTACCCTTGGTTACAGAGACACAACCTGCTTATTGACTGGGTTAGAGGGGCAGTGTCTTTCCCTGCCCCCCACCAAAACCAGTTCTTGCTGTGGTTTCTCTGCAGATCACCAGATCAGTGTCAGTTCCTGAGCCCTATCTTGCCTTCTCCAATGTTTTTAGTAAGGCCATGGCCTTGCAGCTTCACCAATCCTTTGACTGCTCTATTGAGACTCTGCCTGGCACCATGCCCCCTCGACGCAGGACATATCCATTGTCCCGTCAAGAAACTGCAGGCTTTGAGGAATATATTAAAAGTTAAACTTTATCAGATTTTTTATCCACTCTTCTTATCCAGTTGAGGAGGTCTTCTTTTTTGTTACTAAGAAGGATGGTTCTCTTCACCCCTGTATTGACTACAGGAGGCTGAATAAGATAATGTGTCATAACTGTTACACTTTATAGCTAATTCCCATACTCCTGGATCATCTGAGAGTCTCCACAGTGCTTACGAAGCTGGACCTCAGAGTAGCATGTAACCTAGTCATGATTTGGGAAGGCAACAAGTGGAAGATGGTCTTCAACACTCATTTTGGGCATTACGAGTATCTCGTAATGCCTTTTGGCTATGTAATGCCCTGGCCATATTTCAATCTTATACCACCTTTGAAAACATTACCTTTATGCCAAGCTGGAGAAATGTGAGTTCAAGAAGGTGTCTCTAACATTTTGGAGTTATATTCTCTGTGCAGATGGATTAGCTGTGGACCCTTGCTCTTGAATGGCTACTTCCCAAAGGTCTGAAAGTCATTCAGCTCTTCATTAGGTTTTCCAAATATTATTGTAAGTTCATTAATGACTTCTCCAAGCTGATTAAACCCATTACCAAAATTACTCATAAAGGAGCCATCTGCCAGTATTGGTCTTTTGAAGCTCTTTAGGCATTTTCTGTCTTGCAGGAATCTTTCACTTCTACTCCTGTGCTTTCTATTCCAGACCCCTTGCTACCCATTTCCATGGAGGTTGATGCATCTGAAACAGCCACAGGAGCAGTGTTGTCTCAACAATCCATGTTGTCTGGTATCCTGCATTCATGCTCATAAGAGCATAATTATCACATAGGGAATCATGAGCTGCTAAGTATAAAGCTAACACTGCAAATGGCTCTACCTTCTAGAGGGTTCACCTCATCCAATCCCTGTTAAGACTGACTATTAGAATCATGCCTACCTGGCCTCTGCCAAGAGCCTCAATGCCTGATAAGCCATATGGTCACAGTTCTTTTACGGGTTTGGTTTCTCCTTCTCTTACATAATCTGGTCTAAAAACCACAAGGCTTATGCTCTGTAGTGCCAGTTCAAGCCTGTGTCCCTTTTTGATTCTGAACTTGAACTCAATTGTATCCCTTCTTGTTTCTTGGCCTCTCTTTTGACCCTGACTCTACAGACTATAAGGGATTCACAACCTCCTGCTCCTGTTGATTTTCCTCCTCATTGTTTCCAGCTTAACATCCCAAAGCAATATTGGTCTGAAATTATGCAATGGGCACACCATTCCACCATTGCCAGCCATCCTGGAGTGGAATGTACCTATGAGTTGCTATCCCATTTCTTTTGGTGGTCTAGTTGTAGGCAGGATATTCTGTTGCCTCTTGTCCAGTCTGAGCTTGGATGAAGGTTCCACAAGCTAGACCATTCAGATTACTTCAGTCACATCCTGTGCCTACTTTACAATGGACCCAATAGTCCATGGACTTTATTGTAGATCTGTCCATTTCGGCAGGGAAAACCACCATACTCATAGTCATCGATCAATTCTTGAAGCAGGGGCATTTCATATAATTTCTTAAGCTGTCTACTGCCACTGAGTTTGTGGCAGTCTATGCATATGGCATAGTCTGGCTGCATGGTGTTCCATTAAACATCACTTCCTACCACAGCTACCAATTCATCTTCCGTTTTTGGTGAGTTTTTTGTTCCTTGCTGGGTATCCATATCTTTTGCTCACCATCTGCAGTCAAATGATCAGACCGAATGCCTAAAACAATCTCTGGAGCACTACCTCCATAGTTTTTGTAATCACCAGCAGAATAATTGGGTATGATCACCTATAATTCTCTCCGAGTTGTTCCCCCTTCTTTGCGGCTTTGGGCTACAATTCTAGGATGTTACTTCTCTCCCTAGGATCTGTCCTGGATCCCTCTGTGAAGGTTCAGGTCTGATCCCTAGTGGATCCTTAGGGTACATTGCGATCTTCCTTCTATCAGCCCAGATATGTCAGAAAGTGACTGCTGATAGTCGCTGTCCTCTTGCTCCTCTTTTTTGACTCAGTGATAGGGTTTGGTTGGCAGCTAAACATGCACAGCTTTGCCAGCCTTGTGACAAGTTGGGACTTTGTTACTTTGGCCCATTCAAGGTACTGGAACCCCTTTCTCCAGTTACTTTCCTGTTTCATCTCCCTCACAGTCTCTGAATCCATCTTGTGTTCCATATCTCTCTCTTGAAATGTTTTTTCTCCCTTCATTTCGGCATCCTGCACCTGATACAACCAGTTTCCATCTCTTGTCATGATGAGTACTTTATTGATGGTGTCTTGAATTCCTGTCATTTCCTTGGTCAGTTTTAGTATCTGGTCACATGGAGGGGTTATGACCCAGAGGAGAGGTCTTGGGTTTCGGCTTACGATGTTCATGCTGCTGCATTGGTACATCATTTCTTTTTAGGATTTCTTGACACCCTGTGGCATGTCTTGGAATGTTGGAGAATCAGCGGAGTATCAGTGTGTTGCCTTGTTGTCGTTTTCTTCTCCTGTCACTGCTTCTTTCCTGTGAATCTTGTTCTAACTATTTGGTTGCTTCTCTGTGTTTGACTCGGGAAGTACAACTACCCTGCTGCTTCTCTGTGTTTGACCTTGCTTGCATGACTACCCCACTGCTTTACTGTCTTCTACCTAGTTTGTACGACTATCTGTCTCTCTGTGTTTGACCAGGTATGTACAATTACCCTGCTGTTTCTCTGTGTTCCACCTGGCCTGTAAGACTACCCAGGTGTCTTTGCATTTGACCTGACCTGTACAATTAACCAGCTGGCTTTCTGTGTTTGACCCAACTTGTACGACTACCCTGCTGTATCTCTGTATTTGACCCAGCCTGTACTACTACCCTGCTGCTTCTCTGTGTTCAACCCGGCTTGTACAACTACTCTTATTTTCTAGTTCCCAGTAGGTGCTTCTATAATCCTAATTCCTAACTACAGTGCTCCTATTGCTGAGTATTGTGCTAGCTTTATTGTCTGCCAGGCACTTGAGGTGTTACTTATATTATCTACAGATGGACAACATTAGCTAACCTCACTCCCTATTCTTGCACCCTAGCCTGCACTCTCCCATACAGGAGATCTTAAGCTAAAACTATTTCATCATCCCAGATGTTCAACAGCTTTTCTGGTGGGTTTTATCCAGTTTTGTGGCTGTCACCTTTATACAGCTGAGTCCACAGCAGGGTCAAGCAGTTGTAGCCCACTTTTACAAGCACCGGTCACTAGTGTCCCTCTCCTAGCACTCCCTCTCTTTTAGGGTTCTGCCTTACCATTACAGAAATGGAATTGTTCTAATTGAAAATTATGTAGTGTTAGGGAAACAGCAAAAAATCTATAGGCTTCTTTATGGTTGGGAATTCCTACCGAAAGAGTGGAAAACTGTGCTATTTCAGGAAAATTCCCGTGGGAACAAAATGTGACTTTTTGTGCATCATTATCAAGGATCTCAATATTCAAACAGCTCTTATACAACCAAACCCCAAACTACAGGGATGAGGTGAAAGATAACTAAACCTTTCACCCTCCTCTATTCTGGCTCCACCCTGTTTTACATAAAGGCAAGGACTCTGAAGGGGTTTCAGTAAATCTCTCTGCTCTCACACTCCCACACACTCACAAACTCCCACACACTCACAAAATTACAAATTAGGGGGTCCTTTAATTAACTATTTTTCCATTTATATATATTAATCCTTTGAGTACCAGAGATGTAAACAATGTATTGCTTTGTAAAGCATTGCATACCGCTCTGGCATTCAAAGGGTTAAAATGAGACAGTTTTTAAATAATGTGACATTTTCCTTTCCATTATGAATGCCTTTTGTGGCTACACTAGTCATTTTGAGATCAGTTCATTTTCAGCTTGCAGACAACATGGCAATATATTTTTACCAAATCTGTGCACAAAACACAAAGCATATAGTAGTATTCAACTCATAGCTCTAACATACCTATTTATGTTTACAGTACATTAAATAAATATTAATATTGATCTGGTCTGTAGGCGTTTGTAAAAAGAATGCCGAGCTGGTCAACTTTTAATTCTATTTCAGCCAATCTATTTTAAATATTTTCATTTTTCATTTAATTTATATGTAAAGAGGAAATATCAAAATAATCATTCAGCTATACCAGCCAGACAAAGGTAATAGGTAAAAGCAAGTGGAATTCAGTAGACAAGTATCAATTAGGGTAGCTAACTAGTTCATTTTAATAAGGACTTGTGTCACTGATCATAAATTAGTAACTTATCTAGTATAATTTGTAGCACTGATAAATTGTGGTTTGTAAGAAATTATAGTAGGTGAAAGTAACCTATTAACATTGATCAGTAAATCTGAAAGGAGGCTGTATAAAGTACTTTACTCACCTTTTAAAATAACAATTATAGATCAAAACTCAAATTAAAAACACATTTTCTAGAATACAAAAAAATACATATTTTGGCTATAGTGACTATTTTATTGTATATCTCCCAAACATCTAATAGCCATAAAATGAATGTCATAAAAATTAATGGCAACAATGGTTAAAGACCATCAGATTTTATGATCTTTGTGTCTAATTTTTATATTCTTTATTTCACATATCCCATACATATCCTGTTCACAATCTTTAGGTGATGATCGGACCCACTCCTTTGATATTTTTAGGTTATCTTAACTACAGCAGAACAATTGGTATTAATCTTCTACACTAAAAGGATCAAAATCTCTGGAAATTCCAACCAAACTGTCAGCTGGTTTTACTGCATAACTAATTGGGTCAGTCATCATTCTATTCCATGAACTATACCAGACAGCAAGTATACTCTGAACCTAAAACCTCTGTAGGAACCCATCATCTATTATTTAGTATGTGCTAGAAGCTTGCATTTTCTTTTTACCCCATGTGAAAACAGTTAACCACATGGAAAGGATCCCACCCCTCCACTTTACAAAATGGTGAAATTAAGTTTTCCGCACAGCTACCATGGGACGGCAGTAAATTACCCTGGTAACAGAGTTTACATTGATTCTGAAAAAAGCACTTGTCCATATGTAACAACGATAACCTTTTAGAGGGTTTGGAAAACAAATCTGACACCCCATTAAAAGGCAAATGATTTTTCTCCCGACAAGGAAAGAAACTTTTAAAACATAGAAGGCTATTAATAAATAATGGGGTTCTTTTTATAGGAAAGGTTGACATGAAAGCATAAGCTATAAACTGTATAAGAGGCAATATTTTGACTTGTGTGGTTTATTTGTCAAAGCAGTGAGATTGAAGCTCATTTTATTAGCTGCACAAAAGATATTTTATTAAATGTCACATTGCAATTGATTTTTTGAAAAGAACAGAAAAATTTCATTTTCTAGGATATGTACTGCAACAAAAACCTAATACTTATGCAGACCACTGAACCACAATTTGAACCTGGCTTGTAGCTTAGAGATCTCAAACATATCTTTTCTATAATCTGCTTTCTGTATAATTATTGCATATTAATTATTTTTCCAAAGTTCTCCATAATAATCCAGTGCTATAAAGTGCTAGAAAAGGGCTATGAGTTGCATTGCAAGTGTAATTTGAAAACTGACATTTGATTTAATTGTTAACAGATTTTGTGACGGAATTTTATTAAACACTTGGATGCTAGATAAAACTGCAAATTAATTTTTTAAAATAGAAACATAGATTTTGATTGCAGATAATAACCAATTGGACCATCTTGTCTGCCTATTTCCTTATCTGTTTCAGATACTCATATTTATTTAATCCGTAGAATAACCTTATATGGTATCAGTTCCAAGATTCCCTATGTTAATTGCAATATATTGGCAAAATATGGTTCGTGGGCTAGATCCAACTATTTAACAAACTATATATAGTCTTGAGGACTTATCAGAAGAGCATGGAAGACTGCAATAGTTCTAAAGTACAATTCAAACTGTCTATAAAAAAATGTTAGCTGGGCGTTAAGGTGACAGCTGCGTACGCACGCGGCTGTCACTAAGGGGTTGTCATTCATTATTTGACTACCCTCCTTATCTAGTTTAGATTAAGTCTAATGAAGCTTATAAATTCCTGACAATACATATGTTCTCCTACTAGAGGATTGATTTGTTTCACCAAATCTTGGTATGACTAATTAATCCAAATCCTGTTTTTTTATACAACCTACATAACTAGGAGCTAAAATACCTGATATAAAGTATCCTGCCCTCATCCTATTTATAGTGCTTATATAAAGTGCTATAGATAGTACGGAGGACAGACAAAAACAGGAGGAAGTGGAGGAAATAACCAAGGTTTTTATTTTAATAAATGATTCCGGAGTCCCCGAATGGCGTGCAGCTGCACGGAGACCCGGACTTCTGGGACTTACCAGTTACGTCCTCTTTCACTAAGTGACAGTTTTTGCTGGACGTACCTGGTAAGTCCACTGTAAAGCTGTCAGCAAGAGATCCATGTCGGCCGACATGGAGGCACTTGAGCAGAGCCGCAATCTTACTTACTTACCACGAATCCCTTCATTGGAATGGTCTAAAACGAGTGCTTGAAAACCAGGCACACATTTTAGACCATTCCAATGAAGGGATTCGGTGTAAATAATGAGATCACAGCTCTGCTCAAGCGCCTCCGTGTCGGCCGACACGGATCTCCTGCTGACAGCTTAACAGCTGTCAATAGGAGAGATCAAACTTTAAACGCCTGTATCTCTTAAACCATAGCAGTTTGAGAGAGAATTTTTTGCATTTATCTCAGCTTTTTAAGCACTTCTAAATGCAAAAAACTTTTTTCTGGACATTACTAACACTTTAAAGTGGAACTATCACTTTAGGTAAAGTCACCTGCAATAATTAGGTAGGTGGCGGCTAGCTTAATAATAGTTATATTACCACTCAAAATTGCCGATTGTAAAGTAATCCTTAATCTTCCAACACTGGAAGCCAGGCATCAGAGCAGACATCTTGTCTGAGCCCCTTCGGTGTCAGTCCCAGTTTCCATTAAAAAGCATTTCACTGGCCTAAAAGGCACTGGAAAGGACTGACGGTGCAGGAGTGCAGACTGCACTAACCTAGCCATCATTCTCTGAAGATTAAGGGTTACTTTACAACTGACTACTTTTGAGAGATAAATTGACTATTATTAAGCTAGTGGCCATCAGCCTAATTATTGCAGGGCGACTTTACCTAGCGTGGTAGTTCCGCTTTAAGCAACGTGTCAGTGCCCAGGATCATATAAATATGCTGCCATTATTTGTTGTTGAAATAAGCCATGATACTATTTAAACTTGCTCCAATATAATATATCTAAAAATATAATTATTATGCCTTAGTTTATAAATTGTCTCTGCTGCTGTGTGCGGCCGCAGAGGTGGTGGCAGAGGAGACAGTGCAATGTGCCACAGGTTCCCCTTTTCTCCCTCTTGGGCCGATGCCCATTCTGCAATGAGGGAATTTGAACAGAGACTCTCTTTATATAGGGGCAGTCCAATCCAATCCAATTCACTAGCAGCCATTGGCTGAGATGTGCTTATGCTCATCCCACCCAATCAGTTTAAAGCATAGTTACGCAAGTTTAAATAGTATAATGGCTTATTTCAATGAAAAATAATGGCAGCAAATTTATATGATCCTGGGCACTGATACGTTGCTTAACCCTTTGAGCCCAGAGAAGGCCGCAACCCCTCTGCTATGCAAGGGTTTAACCGATGTAACAGTTTATGCATTGTATTAATACTTTTATTTATTTTTTTTTATATACAGAAAGAAGAATGAAGAGAAGGCTGAAATGAAGACAGAAGGAGAAGGACAGTGGATGACAGGTAAGTGTAACACAGATTAGTTAAAGCTTGGCAGTATGTCAGGCACTGATAGTTAACTTTTTTACTGTTAACTTCCCAATACTGCTGCTATTTAGCCATTTCTGTGGCCTATTTCCGTTATGCTTTTAGATGGTAGGACATTTGAATATCAACTTAGACATTTACTTCTGTCGGTCGGTATCCATTTTGCCCTACTGCCTTTTTTTATTTTCAACATTTGGATCAAGCCCTTAGACTTGTTTTGCACAAGCCCTGAGGAAACACTGATTTGTAGAACTTAGGCTTGCTCTAAACAAGCCCTTCCCAATTGTTTTATCTTTGTAGGCCTCTGGGTTTTTTCTATGAAAGAAAGAGTCCTAAGGAAAAAAAAACATATGCCCTACTGGCCTAGTGTCAGTATTTTGCTCGCCATATAACTTTCAGGCTCTGGCTGGGTTTCTCTATTCTTTCTCCTCTTTGATTTATGCCTCACCTCTAGTTGCCTTTTGGGAGAGTCAGGGGGATACATCGGTGCCTGATTTCTTTGGTGGGGGTTTGAAGTTAACATGCTTCATGTAAATGTCATGGTGTCTGTGTTTCATGTGTGTTATCAGGGCAGTTGTGCCAAGGTGTTATCCCTCCTTTCCCCTTTTCACAGACTTTTCACAGATTGTGCACAGTGCCATTTCTGATGACTGCACTGTGCCTGTTCCAAGAGAAAAGTAGTCCCACACCTAGGACTTCAGAGGGAGAGGAAAGGTGGAGAAAAATGGCCTCTTTATTCCACATCACGGGACCCCATTCCCACTGTGTTCGTGGTGGTCTGCGGCTCACTAGCCTGCTCCTCATCATCCTGCTGCCCTTGCATCTCAGCAGCAACAGGAATTACAGCAGCAGCAAAGTCTATAAATTCCAAAATCTCACTGCTGGTGGTGGTGGTGATGCCCATATCTGTCTCCCATTTCTTTTAGGTTTGGGCTGAAAAGGCCATTAATGTCTCTTGTACCATGGCTTCTCCACCATCATCATCACCACCACCAATCCCTCCTTGCTGCTGATGATGTATTACAGATGTCTCACTGGTTGGAGATGATGAGAAATGTGACACGCTTGCCATCCCTTGTTAAGCTGAAGACGGCAGACTATCAGCACTAGCAGCAGGCACACAGCTGATCTGTGCTCTTGGAGTTGGTGGTATTATTTCTGCAAGCCATCAGTTCTGCCTTCTTCAGGATCATGTTCCATCTGGGCAAAGATGTGGGGGGAAGGGAATTCCCAGGATCAGGGAAATGTTGTGGGCTCCCTTCACCACTAATCTGGTTGCTATGCATTACTTCTACCAGCTCAGTATCAGCAGGATGATCTGCAATGGTCATGCTAGTTCCTCTAGCTGCTTCACATCACTATTACAATCACCAAGCATGTCAATTTCAGTCTCTGAATCTTCCTCATTACTAGTATTGACCCCTTCCTCACTCCTAACACTTTGAGTCTGTAGCTGCTGGATCTTATTAGTATCAGTAGTGGCAAAACTGCTCGGGGAGTAGGGTTAGGGACAGACTGGCAGGTGCAGCACTAGCAGCAGGCACAGGTAGCTGACCTTTCCTGCTCACACTACTACCCTCTTCTTCCTTGCTCGTGACACAAATTTCTCCAAGATTCCTAGGGATGTGTAACGGTTTGTTTGACACACAGACACAGTGGTTTAGGATAAAACACAGTTTTATTGAAATCACAGTAATATAATAACCCTCACAGGTCCTGTAGTATTTAAGCAGAATAATACAGACACACGATAGGTTACATATACATATGCCTACACAGGTCCAGTATAACCATAGAGTCCATAACAGCATATACTGACACAGGTCAGGCAGAATACGATGAATTCCCAGGAGAAAGGTATTGCATGGGTTAATGGTCTTCAATGAGTGTAAACAGTCCCATGTGAAGAGAGGTCTGTTATGGAGCACACTCAATCTAGAGAGCTTAAGGATACATAACGCCCAGAAATAGGTTAGCAGAACAAACGTGAACTGCCAGAGTAATATCAGGAACTGAGCAACATATGACACTGCCGTAGCAGTAACGGAGACCAAACCACTTGCACTCTGCCAGAGCAGTAACGGAGACAAGACCAATGGCACACTGCCGTAGCAGTAACGGAGACTGACCACTTGCACTCTGCAGGAGCAGTAACGGAGACAGGACCAATGGCACACTGCCGTAGCAGTAACGGAGACTAGGCCACTTGCGCTCTGCAGGGGCGGTAACGGAGACAAGGCCAATAGTTAAAATCAGAAATGGAGATGAGAATAAAAGTAAATAGAGAAAGTCCACTAATGATACCACTAGATATATCCTCTCCCAGCTTCTATTGCCTCTCAGCTGTATGCACTTTCCTGCTCTCCTATCCTCTATGGTTTCTATGACCCCGCTTGTGATGCAACAAAATCTCACTGGAGTAGTTATTGATTGGGAGTTCCCCTCCGGCGGCAATAGCTTGATCAAGGCTGTGTAAAACTTTCAGGTCACTCTAGATGAAAGCAGGCAAGGCAAAGGAGTAATGTGTTTAAAGGGATAGTAATGTTTCCCAAAAACAGCAGCTCCAATTAATCTTCATAGTATTTGAGCCATGGAGAGTGTTATTTCAGTACTGTCAGAGTTGTGGTTCAAGAGTAATTGAATGAGAAAGTTTCCTCCTCCAACCCCTTTTACCTAGTGTAAGCCATCTCTTCTCTGATGTGGAATCTGGTTGTTAGACCAGACAGATAACAGTAGGGGACAATCTTCTCCCTATGAGAGAATCTCCCTATGGGATATTGCTATCAGCTGGATGCAGGTTGCAACTTAATCCTATGTTGTTTTCTTTATATACAATGGTAAAGATAGTCCATATACATTCTATATACCCTATATATTATCTAGTCTAAATGTGCCACTAAAAATACAATACTATTTCTAATATATATATTCTAATGGGTCCTCAAATTGGGACCTAAATCAAATTAAGCATATCATATTAAAAAATAAAAAAGTTTAAAAAAGAAAAAAATATTAATTGCACAGTGTGTGTAAAAACCCAATGTCTCAATATGGAGGGATTATCCGATCCCCCAATGCATAGGCCAACTTGTCTCTCCTCTAAGAGGGACAAAGTAAATGTAATCCTATGCACATATGGAATCAAATACCATATACCAATACATCTAACCCCCTGGGGGACAAGAACCACACCCCCATTTAGAACATACACCATTTATTCCAAACACTATACAGTGCAAACCCATAAAACCTGGAGGATTAGTCACAAAAATGTTTGACAGGGAAGGAAGGTGGAGGACATATTAAAATTATATAAACGTGTACGTGTCTAACTTGTCATTGTATCCTAGGGGTTTTAGTGTATGACATGTGTAAATCCAGTATGTTTCTCTGTTACATAGATGCCTGAACCTATCCCCTCCTAAAATAGTGGGGGGGATTTGTTCAAGGGACATGAGAAAAGTAGATCCTAAAGAGTTGTAGTTTGTGTCCCTATAATACTTGCTAAGGTGGTATTTTTCCTCTCCCTTTAGAATGCTCCCCTGATGTTCCAAACATCTATCCTTAAGGCATCTTTTTGTCCTGCCTATATAATGTTTCCCGCATGGACATGTAATACAGTACACTACATATGTGGAATTACATGTAATATGATGCTCTGTATCATGACTGCTCCCTTTACTATCCATCAATTTAGTTGTATTATGTGTGTGATGTAACCACATGTGATACAACGCTTAGACTCACAGTGATCTATTCCCTTAGGTTGCAAATTTAATAGGGTTCCCTTCTAGATGGTTTATTCCTGCCTATAATATTTTTAAGGTGTCTATTTTTCTTAAAAATGATTTGGGGTCCAGCTGAAATTTCATTAATTAATAAGGTATATGCCTGTAAAACAGGCCAATTTTTTAATATATGTTTAATCTTCTGATGGGCTACATTACATTTAGTTACAAAAAAGGGTGTTTATAATGCCTATTAGTTCTCTTATCCTCTAATGGGTTGGATATCCCTAGTGTTTCCCTGTCTAATAAAAATATTTTCCTGTCCATTGATCCCACTTCTCTTAAGGTATGATCTATAATTTGTATGGGATAGTCCTTATCTATAAATCTTTGTTTTAATTCCAAGGAGTGTTTCCTAAACTGTTCAACCCCTGAACAGTTTCTTCTCATCCTATTGTCTATTTTATATAGGTCTCTGTGACAATAGTAGAATCCTAATGGACACTAGTTCTTCTGATTTGATGAGTGAATCTTAATCCCATATTATTATCATCAAATCCAGTTAGAAATTGTCTCAACTCTGATTCCTCACCATCCCAAATAAGAATCAAGTCGTTAATGTACCACGATAATAAGCCAGCTTTGCCCCCAGCCCCGCCCCACACACATGGGTATTCTCCCAATGTCCCATGTGGAGGTTGGCGTAACTAGGTGTAAAGCTGGCCCCCAACGTAGCCCCTTGCACTTGTTTGTAAAAGGAATCTTCAAATAGAAAATAGTTATGATAAAGAATATATTATATCCCATCTAACAACAATTCTCTTGTCTTTTAGGTAAGGAAACATCCAAGACAAGGAAGTGGGACATCACCTTCAAACCTTTGACATGATCAGTATTAGTGTATAAAGAGACCATATCAACTGTTGCCCACAAGTGTTTTTCATTTTGATCTTATCTAGTATCTGTAATATGTTTTGTTTCTTTAATATGTGACAGTAACTGTAAAACATACTTCAAGATACCTTGAAAGACATAATGTAACACACTCAATACCCACTGTTATGGGTTTCCCTGGTGGTCTATTAAGTGTTTGTGTATCTTTGGGAACTGCTAGAATTGGGGTATACTAAGTGACAAAATATCAGAAATTGTTTTTCTTTTAAATTGATAATGTTATCCCTATATGCCCTGTCCACCATTTCCTCTAGATACCTAAAATATTCTCTAGTAGGATCACCTTTTTATATATGTCTGTGTCTGATAACAACCTAGTGGTTTCATCTACAGAGTCTTCTCTATTTAGAATAACCAGTCCCCCTCCTTATCAGCTTCCGTGATATGTATAATTTTTTTATAGATTTTTTAAAGCCTTGTATTCCTGTTTACTTAAATTCTGATGTTGGTGTCTAGTAAAATCACGACTCATGGTTGGACCTTTGGGATTGGGTGCAGGAGCACTGTGGCCCTATCTCTTAAATGCACATCCTAGCAACAGGCTGGCATCTACAGTCCAAGATCTTGAGTGTAAGTTGCTTGAATAGACATACAAGCCATCTATCCATACGTATCCTTGTTGTTTTCATTTAGTCTAGTTCTAACCCTTTTGCCCTGTTTTATTAGCCTATTCCCCACCCTTCCCTTCACCCCACTGAGACAGTTCACCCCGAGCTCTTGATCTCTGTCCCACACCTACCTAGACAAAAAGAACAAAAGTGACCCAGAATGGTTGACAGGTATAATACTATAACCTGGTTATAGTGACTATAATGGCTCTTACAGAGTTCAGTGTCAAAAAATAGTTAATGAAAGGCCTCTACATGTTCATTAGACATAACCTTTATTACTTATTAATTAAAAGAAAGAATTGTAGTTTAAGGTCTTATATTAGTTCAACCCTGTAAATAAAAACCTGTATGATTAAAAACACAAAATTTACACTTCACAGACTCTGTTAGTACTGACCTTTGAGTCCTTTTCTAGATGAATCCTAGTATTAGAGATCATTTTATATAATGCAATATTCTTGTCAGCTCCCAGTTTTCTGAACTTTGATATTGAATTAACGTCTGCAATATTGCTTTAGTATGTGTTAATCTACATAGCATATGGAGGAACTTAATTATGTTATTAAACTTATTCAACATACATGTATCTTTTTCATGAATTGATCAGATAACTGTAATGTTTGTCGCCTATCCAATATGTGTCCTACATCAGACTCACCACTAATTCTGTGAGGTGAAATTTACTAGGGTAATAAAGTAGTTAGGAATATCCAAGTTCTTTAGATACTTAGTTGCATATATCTACGTTCTGTGTAAACCAGACTTATTGCATTATTGCTAATATCTTTGTTACTTTCCATTCAGTGCCACATTAATGCACTTCCCTTTAATTGCTACCCTCTGTATTACTACAGAGCTTAACCTCTTCATTGCTGGTCTGATATTATTAGGACATCTAACTTATTAAAGAGTCATCATTACTCTCAGATTGTTAGTTTCTCACAGATAGTTCATATTCCGATTTCTATGTATGTTACACAGTTGTAATTCGTTGGGTTTGTATGTTGTTCACAACATTGCTTCTGCTACACAAAGTTTATTATATTGCACTAACATATTTTTTTAAATACAATGATCATTTCTTAGAAAGGGATTGTTTTATAGTATATGAGTTCTATTTAATACACTTCTCCTTTTCAGTCTTTTGTGTGCTTAAGAGACTCAACTAGATTCTCAACCAGAGTTTTTTTTTTTGTTTTTTTTTTATTGATAGAAGTAATAAGGATACACAGAGTGAAAATCACAATTTAACATATTCTGAGCACTTTGCATCTGATGTTTACAATATTATCGAAGAACCATGGACTAGATTTAAAGGTAGGAGTTAACATAGCGGTAGGGCCAAAGTGAATACTGGCTATTAAACTAACATGTTTAACGTGGTATTTACAAACGCTACCATCTAAAACTCCAAAGGACGTTAAACCACAAAAACAGTCTTGAGGCTGAACATTCCATTTTGTGCGTTTAGCTCCCAAAACTCAGCTAAAAGCAGCGATATTGGGAACTGAACAGTAAAAAAACAATTAACTCACGGTGTTTGACATACTGCTAAGCATAGATCGTTAACTGATCCATGTTACACTTACCTGTGATCTACTGTCCTTCTGTCTTCTCTTCTTTCTCCTGTCTTCCACCTTCTTATCACTCTCCTGTCTTCTCTCTGTAAAATAAAAGAAATCAATTAACCCCAAGCATGAACGAAGACATTCCTGAACCCTTTGAGTGGCAGAGGTATATGCAGCGCATTGCAAAGCAATGTTTTGCATACCTCACTGGCACTCAAAGGGTTCAATAGTAGTGAACCATAAATATACCCATAAGATATGCCTCCATGTAATGCCACAAAGAATAAACATGGCAATAAATAAAATGATCCACGTAGACATAAATAAATACCATACATTAATGCCCAGTATGATGACTTAGCTTTTAATTCCGTGTTTCTGACGCTTGGAGCGGCCACGAGGGCAGTGGCAGTGGAGACACAAATGTCCCACGACACTCCCCTTCAGCTGTGTACGGGCCGATGCCTGTAACACGCTGAGGGCATTTGAAGTGAGCCTACCTTTATATGGGCAGGCTCAGTTCCATTGCCCTCACAGCCATTGGCTGGGATGTTCTTCACATCCCATCCAATAATTTTCAAGAACAGTCGCTCGAATCTGATTGGCTGGGATGTGAAGAACATCCCAGCCAATGGCTGTGAGGGCAATGGAAGTGAGCGGCGGCAGCGGAGACACAGAATTAAAAGCTAAGTCATCATACTAGGAATTAATGGATGGCATTTAGTTATGTCTATGTGGATCATTTTATTTATTGGCATGTTTATTCTTTGGGGCATTACATGGAGGCATATCTTATGGGTATATTTATGGCGCACTACTATTGAACCCTATAAGTGCCAGTGAGTTGCCACTCAAAGGATTTAGGAATGTATTCGTTCATGCTTGGTGTTAATTGATTTGTTTTATTTCACAGAGAGAAGACAGAAGGCGGAAGATGGAAGAGAGTAGACAGAAGCATGAGAAGACAGAAGAGAAGGACCAGCAAGCTGTGGACTCTGGTGGACTCTGTTAATGCGATGTTGCTTTACTTAGTCGGGTTAACCCTATGAATGCCAGCGGGGTAATTATACCCCACCGGCACACACAGGGTTAATCCTCCTAACTTTGGACATGTTTTAGGCACTTTGGATGCATTGATGTGGAAGCTTCAATGAAATGCAATAGTTGTCAGTGTCCATCCCACATTAATTCAGGACATGCTTATAAAGCTGTCAGTGTAGTGTAGGTAACAGTATGTTGAAAGAGTGTCACGATTTCAGTACACTCAGACAATTGGATAAGGTAAAAAGTAATTTATTAATAATGAAATAGAAAGACTCTAACACAGGTCTAAGCAGGACATAAGAACAGGCAATGTAGACAGGTAATAACAATACAGACACTGGAGAAATTATAGATACAATTGGCAACAGACTGTAGCGCAGGGACTGGACAGTGGAGCAATACTGTCACAGAAACTGTAGGGCAACGTATCCGGATGACAGAGGAACCAAGAGCCAACCGGCCTTGCCTGATAACTCCTAATACAGAGACAGCTGGAGCAGTGATCGAAGGTTCTGCCGAAAGGCAACCAACTGCCACGGGTAGCGCAACCTGAGACAACAGTGGCAAGATTCTAGTGGCCCGGAGGCAACAATGGCTAGGCTGATAGCTTAGGCGGAGGCAACCGTGGACTGACTTAAATGTAACCGGAGGCAACAGTGGTTAGGCTTATAGTGTACCTGGAGGCAATGGCGGTTAGGCTTATGCTGAAACCAGAAACAACAGTGGCAGTGAGCAGCACTTCCCAGCTCAGACTCACAGAGAGTGAATACAGCCAAAGCCTGGATCGTTACACAGAGAACGGAAGACAGTCAAAGCCTGGATCGGTACACAGAGTGGTAGTAAGCCAAAACCTGAATCGGTACACCGAGAGCACTCGTCAGCCAAAGCCTGGGTCGGTACACAGAGAGCGGTCGTCAGCCAAAGCCTGGGTTGGTACACAGAGAGCGGTTGTCAGCCAGAGCCAGGGTCTGTACACAGCGATCAGGAGCAAGCAGGATACTGGAGCGTAGTCAGACAAGCTGAGTCGGTACACAGTAATCAGGAACAGACAGGATACTGAAGCGTAGTCAGGCAAGCCGAGTCAGTACACAACGATCAGGAACAAGCAGGATACTGGAGCATAGTCAGATGAGCCGAGTCGGTACACAGCGATCAGGAACAAGCAGGATACTGGAGCGTAGTCAGGCAAGCCGGGTCGGTACACAGTGATCAGGAACAGGCAGGATACTGGAGCGTAGTCACAGACGTCTGGTCGGAAACACCACGAAAGGGCTAAGACCTAATGACAGGAGGAAGTATATAAAGGTCAGCCCTGGGCGGGTCTGAAGCACTGAGCCAATAAGAGTAGCGGAGACAACCCGGAAGTCACAATGTCGCTCAGACTGAATCACGGCACCGTGATAAAGAGTAAATAGAAGGAGTAAGTAGGATCAGGAGGTGAAAAGTGATATGATGTGGAGGTGGTGGTGGTGGAGAAAAAAAAACAACACCTGAGGCTGGGAGCGTGGACCTCCAGTTGTAAGGATTGGACATAAACAACTGATCTAAAATCTTTAGTTATTCCCAATGTAAGAAGAATTGCTCAATAGAGATAGTGTAGAGCAATTTTTGGGTATGTTGTATGAGCTCTCTGATCTGAGTGTCCCGGAAGACGTGAGCCAGGCCCACCATTGCTCCTGCAATGTGTCTAGAGAGTTAGTGGACAAAGCATGTCATAGAACTACAGCTTTTTTGTTGTGAAAGTATTTTACCAGGAACAATACATTGAGATTATCTCTCATTTTCAAGTATGTCCTGGGATAATTTTATCTACCTCAGAGAGGCTGAGCTGACCTTGCCGGGACTAGAACCTGCAACCTTACAGTATGAGCTGATTCTATAGCTGGTGCCATCTCTCCAGCTTATTTTTTTATCATTAGAAATCAAATGATTAATTTTATTCAAAGCTCTTAATGATCGCAAACTGGTGGTGGCTCCCTACTCTAGTTCCCTTGTGGTAAGCAGCAATTAGCATAACACTCGCTAGAGCTATGCTATTGTTATCTACAATTGTCTTGAAATATCTGCTGTCTGATTCCTATGTGGTTGCCGCATTTTTGTAACTCTTATATATTGAAAAAGAAAGAAAAGGAGAGTTAAAGAGAGTAAAAACAAAACCCAAGAAATCAATATGTACAATAGAGATATGTACTGTATTCATAATTATTTAATTTAAGACTTGGTGTAAGCAGGAGGGGTTTGGGTTCCTAGAGCACTGGTCAGTCTTTTCCCTTGGGAGCAATCTTTATAGTAGTGATGGACTGCACCTTAGTGGAAGGGGGGCCACGGTGCTGGGTGATAGGATGGTTAGAAGGCTGGAGGAGACTTTAAACTAGAAAGGGGGGGGGGAGGGAGCTGCAACACAGGCTGGGGAAGATAGTATAATTGAGGGAATGGGATTAGAGAAGGGTCATGGGGGTGGAGAGGGGGAATGGGCTAGTTCAGCTAATAGGGAGTTGCCATTGTTACAGCCTGATAAAAGACAAATACATCTGAAAAAGAATGAAATCTTTAAGAATGGCAAAAAGATAAAATGTATGCATGCAAATGCTCGCAGTCTGGCTGGTAAGATGGGGGAACTAGAAATGATTGCAGTACATGAGCAGTATGATCTGATTGGAGAGTCTGAAACCTGGTTAGATGATACGTATGACTTGGCAGTCAATCTAGAGGGTTATTCAATTTTTAGGAGGGACAGGGTTAATAAAAGGGGAGGAGGGGTATGCCTATATGTAAAGCAGGCCTTAAAACCTAGTTTAAGGGAAGATATAAATGAAGGGTCCAATGAAAAGGTAGAGGCCTTGTGGGTTGAAATACACACTGGGGGCACACATAATAAAAAGATATTGGTGGGGGTTTGCTACAAGCCACCTAATGTTGGGGAGTTGGAGGAAGCCCAGCTTTTACTGCAAATGGAAAAGGCTGCTAGGTCAGCAAAGGTAATTATAATGGGAGATTTCAACTACCCTGAAATTGACTGGAGCAATATGACTTCAGGCACAACAAAGGGAAATATTTTTCTAAGTATGATAAATGATAATTTTATGTCCCAACTAGTAGAGGAGCCAACTAGAAAAGAGGCCTTGCTTGACCTAGTGCTCTCAAACGATTCTGACATTGTAAACAGTGTGCAGGTAAGGGAACATTTGGGCAGCAGTGACCATAATATTGTATCCTTTGAAGTTTGTTATGAGAAACCCAATAGCAAGAGTTTAACCAAAACATTCAATTTCAAAAAGGCTAATTTTACAAAGTTAAAAGAAGCTTTAAAGGATATCCAGTGGGATGTAATTTTCAAAGATAAAAATGCACAAGAGTCATGGAATGTATTTAAAATGCTCTTGGGCAAATATACACGTCAATATATACCATTGGGGAATAAGCACAAGAGAAGTAAAGCAAAACCAATGTGGATTAATAATGTGGTTAGCAGGGAAATGAGAAATAAAAAGCAGGCTTTTAAGGTGTTTAAGTCAAATGGGTCAGATGCATCATTTAAAAAATATAAAGAATGTAATAAAATCTGCAAACAAGCAATTAAGCTAGCTAAAATAGAAAATGAGCGAAACATTGCAAACGAGAGCAAGAAAAACCCTAAACAATTCTACAAGTATATTAACAACAAAAAAGTTAAGGTTGATATTGGTCCTCTTAGGACTGAAACAGGTGAATTGATTAGTGAGGATAAAGCTATGGCTGAGACCCTAAATACGTTCTTTGCTTCAGTATATACAAAGGAAGCAGAAATGACAAGCTATGGGCAAACAGACAAAACCATGGAATTTCCTCCAACATCTACATGGCTTACTGAGGACAAGGTCCAAAAGAGACTGGAAAGGGTTATAGTGAATAAAGCGCCTGGACCGGACGGTATACACCCAAGGGTACTTAAGGAACTTAGTTCAGTAATAGCAAAACCATTATACTTAATATTTATTGATTCAATTTCATCAGGCATAGTGCCCTGTGATTGGAGGAAAGCTGATGTAGTTCCATTGTTTAAGAAGGGAGCAAGATCCAAACCAGGAAATTATAGACCTGTGAGCTTGACTTCCATAGTGGGTAAGATACTAGAAGGGTTATTAACTGATAGTATTCAGAACTATGTGAAGACAAACAATATCATTAGTAAGAATCAGCATGGTTTCATGAAGAACAGATCATGTCAGACTAATTTACTTGCATTTTATGAAAGAGTGAGTAGTAATTTGGACAGGGGAATTGCTGTTGATGTAGTATACTTGGATTTTGCAAAAGCCTTTGACACAGTGCCTCACAACAGGTTACTGCATAAATTAAAAGGCTTCGGTTTGGGTGGTGGTATCTGTACATGGATTGAGAACTGGTTAAATGATAGATGGCAGAGAGTTGTTGTAAATGGAACTTTTTCAAATTGGTCTAGGGTTATAAGTGGGGTACCGCAGGGTTCAGTCCTGGGCCCAATGCTTTTTAATTTGTTTATTAATGATCTAGAAGTGGGAATTGAAAGTAGCATCTCAATCTTTGCTGATGACACTAAGCTATGTAAGGAAATACATACAGAGCTCGATGTTTTTTCCCTACAGAAGGATTTAGATAAACTAAGTGAATGGGCAGAAAAGTGGCAGATGTCATTTAATGTAGATAAATGTAAGGTTATGCATTTGGGTTGTAGAAACAAACTTGCTACATATACTCTAAATGGGAAACAACTTGGGAAATCCTCATTAGAGAAAGATTTAGGTGTACTGATAGACAATAGTCTTCACAGCAGTGTGTAGAGTCACTCAGCTGCTGCAAGAGCAAATAGAGTACTAGCCTGCATAAAAAGAGGTGTAGAAGTAAGGGATGCTAATATTATCCTACCTCTGTATAAATCCTTGGTTAGGCCTCATCTAGAATATGGAGTACAATTTTGGGCGCCTGTTCTAAAAAAAGACATTACTGAACTGGAAAAGGTGCAGAGACGTGCAACAAAACTGATAAAGGGATTGGAGGATCTGAGTTACAAAGAGAGACTAGCCAAACTGGGTTTGTTTACATTAGAAAAGAGACGTCTAAGGGGTGATATGATTACCATTTACAAATACATTCAAGGCCAATACAAAGAACTATCCAATGAATTATTTATGCAAAGAGCTGAGCTAAGAACAAGAGGTCATCCATTAAGACTTGAGGAAAGGCGCTTTCGACTAAAACACAGGCAGGGATTCTTTACAGTAAGGGCGGTAAGGCTATGGAATTCTTTGCCTCGGGATGCTGTGCTTGCAGATAATGTAACTGCATTCAAAAAAGCAATGGATGCCTATCTAGCACAGAACAATATTGACAGTTATGACAGATGGCTTTAAAGCAAATAGGATATTGAGCCGGGGAACTATTTGACACACTCACACACACACCTACATTGGAAATTGCTCCAGAGGGCTTTTTTGTTGCCTTCCTCTGGATCAACAGGGGTGTTATTGGCATGGGCTGGACTTGATGGACGCATGTCTTTTTTCAGCCTTATCTACTATGTTACTATGTTACTATGTTACTATGTTACTATGTTAATTAGAAAGATTGTTCCTTTAGATCCTCTCATTTAAGCAGCATCAATATTCAGTAATGAAAAGACTAAAGGTATATCCCTCAATTAATCTTTTTGGGTTCAAAGTACCATTTGGCTTAGAAACACAACAGTTTATTAGCTGTGTCTCCTCTTTTCAAAGATGATGGTACATGTTGTATTCCCTTGAAACCTAAATCTCCATTATGCTGTTCATTTATATGTCACACCACTGGTTTCTCTCTGTTGTTTCTTAGCTTCAACTGTCTCTTAGTTTTTCCTACATATTTCTTTTTACAGCAACACTCCGATAATTATATGACTTCCATAGTCTTATAGTTAAAAAATTGCAGGATATCATATTTTCTGGTTTGATCGCTGAACCGTTTCTTTTTATCTATGAATTTGCAAGCTTTGCAGTTCCCACAAGGGTAAGTCCCCTAAGCTTCAGATCTCAGCCAGCTGCTGCCTGTTGGTTTATTGTATGAGAAATGGCTATGGACTAGATGATCGCCTAAATTCTTTCTTCTCCTAAAGGTGATAGTAGGTTTAACTGATAGAATCTCTGCTAGATCTTTGCCTGATCTCAGTATGTTCCAATGCTTTTGCAAAATAGTATTAATCTGTTGTTGTGCATTATATGTAGCAATCAATCTAATATGTTTAATAGTTTTTTCTCAAGGTTTTGGATTGAGTAGTTCTTGTCTGTCACTGTTTAAAGCCAGTCAGTACGTTCTCTTCAAATACTTTTTGCTGTACCCCCTTTCCAGAAACCTTGCTTGGAGTTTTTTTACTTCATTTTTAAAATCCATGTTATTACTACGTAATGTCACAGTACCTTGTTTCCAGTGCCACCGCTTCAGTGACGCTCGGAGTCTTTCCGCGTGTCATCTGCAGGCAAGAGGCTTCAAGCATGCTGCAGGCCTCTGTTTTATGTGTGTTTGTTTCCTGTAGTCTCTTCCTACCTACTTCCTCCCTCTAGCTGCTCCTCCTACCTGCTTCCTGTGGAGGGGTTTAAAGGGAAGACTGAATTTTGACTCAGTCACCTTTACGTTGTTCTGAGCAGTTCATTTTCTAGTATTCCTGATTACTGTGTATGATCCGGCTTGCCTGTCCATCCATTCTGGTGTTTACCTGTGGCTCTGTCTGACTATTCTCTTTAGAGTTCCAATTTGGCTCAGATATCCTTTCTGGTGCAAACCTGTGGCTCTGACTGACTACCCATTCCGTGTATGACCTAGGCTTGTCTGACTACCCACTCTGGTGTTGACCTGGGGCTCTATCCACTGAGCATCCAGCATACATACGCTCCTGTGGATATCCTATCTGGTGCAAACCTGTGGCTCTGGCTGACGACCATCTCTGTGTATGACCTAGGATTGTCTGACTACCCACTCTGGTGTTGACCTGGGGCTCTATCCACTGAGCATCCAGCATTCCATCGCTTCAGTGGAAATCCTTTCTGGTGCAAACCTGTGGCTCTGGCTCTGGCTTCATGTATGACTTTGGCTCGTCTGACTATCCTATCTGGTGCTTACTAGAAGGTTCTGTCTGTTCGCTCAGTTTGTTGGTTCCGTTATTCAGACATTCTTCCTACTACTGACCTGGGGCTCTAGCAGAATTCTAGCTACTGACTGCAGGCTGAGTCAGTATTTCTTGGGCGTTACCTTACCACGAGACTCCAATGGGCTGAGGCCTAGTGTTGGACAGTGTTGTGCAGAGTTTGGGAGACTACTATTCCTGATACAGTGCTCGCCGTTTCAATCACCCACTTTGTGTATATTTATATATTTCATTCCTGTCATTATTTTCATAATAAAGGTTCTATTAACTATACCATCTGACTCCTGGTTTTGCTTGCCAACCATAACACATAACCTACATATCCTTAAATATTGGCCTGAGGGCATGCCCTTTATTAGTGTAGGAGGATGTTGACTTGTGGCAAATAGTAAATTGTTGAAGTTTCTTTCCCATATACTGTTTGTATACATAGAAATGAAATCATTTCTTATTGATGGTACTTGTTACCTTAAGGTTTAAATCAATATTGTTGATGAATGAAACAAACTCTTTGAACAATGAGGTGCCACCTGTCCATATTAGTAATATGTCATCTACGAACCGAGTCCATCGACTGAATTTTTGAGTATATTTCTCCATATCCTCTTGGAAAATGAATTTCTTCTCCCACCAGCCTAAGTATAAATTGGCAGATGTGGGAGCACAAATGCTCCCCATAGCCGTACCTTGTTGTTGATGGGGGTATTTTTGATTGACTATAAAATAATTATGAGCCAATATATAATTCAATAACTTTATAACAAAGTCACTATGTGTATAAAACTAAGTGCCCTTACTTTCCAGGAAATGGGCAACAGCCTTAATATCACTTTGATGTAGTATATTAGCGTATAATGACTCAACGTCAAGTCTAGCTAGCTGGTGAGATTCTTCCAAGTAAATACCCTTTAAATGTTTAAAAGGGTTTAATGACTCTCTAATATAGGATGGTAGGGCTTAGACAAAAGGTTGTAAGATCTGATTTATATACATGCTACATGTTTCTGTTAAGCCACCTACACCTGACACTATGGGACATCCTGGCACATTATTCTTATTTTTGTGTATTTTAGGTATGGTGTAAAACGTAGATATGACCGGATTTTTAACTGTTAGAATCTGTAGTTCATGTTTACTAATGACCCTCTAGTCAAATCCTTTTGGCAGAATTTCATTTAGTTCCCTTTGAGATTCTTCTATAGGATCTTTTCTTAGTAGTGTTTAACAGTTACTATCATTTAATGTCTTAGACATTCGTCCTACCTAACTAGTTAGATAACATACTTGTATACAGTGAGGCACCTCACTATCATTTTCACCCGGGAGGCCTGAAAGGTGAGCCCCATCTCTCTTCCGTATGTACATCTCTTGGAGTTCTATTGGTCTTCAAGGCCACTGTTCAGTTCCTATTTCTTCGAGATCTTGGTTTTTGTCTGGATTGTTATTTTTTATTCTTGACACTCTAAATGCTTTTCCCTGCTACTCCTTTACTCTCCTTTCCCTTTTTATCCCACTCCCATACACCTCCCATCCCCTATCCCCTCTTTCTGGGAGGGCCTGTCAGATTTGGCTCTACCTTTAAACATTTCCCTTAATATTTTTACTCAAGGCGAATATATCACTCTCTTTCACCACTCTGAATGCCCAGGGACTAAATGTATCTGAAAAAAGGTCACAAGTCCTACGGGAAGCTGCAAGCCTGTGCAGAAATGTGCTAATTTTATAGGAAACTCATTTTGGCTCCACTCATCCTGCTACCTTCCATTCTTCCCTAAAGTTTGGTATGCTTCAGCCCCAGCAAATTGTACTGGCTTAGCCATATTTATTGAAACCCATACTCTTTGTTGCATGAGGGGAAATGATCGATCCTCATGGAAGGTTTTGCTTTATTAAAGGTAGCATAAATGATACCCCACTTATGCCCCAAATTCCAGAACTATCAAATCTGTTCTAAAGGTCCTTGAACCCCCTAGAAGAATCCTGTACTGTATGTCAACTCATCATCAGGGCATAATTTTTCTTGGAAGAGCAGTATCTGATCACAGTCAGAAATTTTATATTTTCATATCTATCTGTATCTGGCACACCAGCCTAGAGGTAAAATGGCAAACAGCACGCCTTTGATGTAAATGAATGTCTCACTTACATTTTCTGCATATTTCTAATGATTATGACCATTTTAGTGCAGGCAAAGGTTCGGTCGTGTTCCCATGACAAAGCGAATAACCACGTGGCTTTTGCAGATTTGTTTTGCTGTTTTTTTATGTCTACAAACTTTTCACCCCTTTAATTACATGTTTTTCACCTTTTTGCTCTAAAATTGTGACATTTTCCAGTAAGGAAAACACAATACAAGAAACTAGAGAGATAGAGAGGGTTCTAGGCTGTTGTGCCCTAATTTATTTAGCAAAATTGAGGTAGGAGAGACTCATAGTGACTGCTATAACTATGAGTACTTGGAATACAACTAAAAGGAGGAGCTTAGTGGACCATTATGAGGCTGAGGAGAAGGAAGTAACCACTTCCAACATTAAAAGGTCTATATACCCTGATTCCTCAGACCCAATGATGACCAGTCCCCCTACATCACCTCTAGGGATCTTGGGGAAAATTGTGTCATGGGCAGAGGAAGAAGAAGGTAGAAGTGTGAGCATGACAGGTCAGCTACCTGTGCCTGCTATCAGCGCTAAGCCTGCCAGAGTGTCTTGTAATTCTTAGGAGGGGGGATAAGCAGATGATGCCAAGTGTGACAGCACATGACCCAAAGTTAGCCTTGCCACCCCCAAGTAGTCCCTCCACTACAACTGCTACTAAGTAGAAACAGCATCTGCAGACTCAGAATGTTAAGACTGAGGAAGGGGGTGATTATACATGTAGTGAGGAAGACTAAGAGACTGAAATTGATGTGGTTGGTGTTAGTAGCAATAGTGAGGTTGAAGCAGCTGGGGAGATTAGTGTTACCACAGTAGATCCTCCTGATGATGCTGAGGTGGTAGGGGAAGTATTGCAGAGCTGTCAAACTAACAGTCAAGGGACCCACAGCATTCCCCTGAGCCTGTGAGTCCCCTTACTCTCACAGCATTGTCCAGTTGGAACATAATCCTGACAAAGGCAGAAATGGTGGGTAGCAGCAATAATACCACAACCACCATGAGCACGGATCATATGCCTGTGCCTGCTGCTAGTGCTGCCAGTCTGCCTTCTTCATTGCAACAAGGGATGGCAAGTGTGACAGTAGGGGACACTCTGTCACATTTCTTATTATATTAAACAAGTGAGAAGTCTGTTATAGAGCAACAGCAGCAAGGAGGGACTGGTGGTGGTGGTGATGATGATGGTGAAGAAGCTGGGGTGGAAGAGACATTACTGGCCTTTTTTTCCCAAATTTAGAAGGAATGGGAGACAGATATGGGGAGGGGCATCACCACTAGGGGTGGGAGAAAAGTGTTAAAATGCTCCCACATGACTTTTTTGCAAAAACTTGATGATTTTTCGCTCTTCCCATGAAAAATCAAGCCATTCCACCTATGCAAAAATGTCCTCCTTTTCACCAATTTTAACACATTTTCCAACTATTTTAACACATTTTCGCCTATATTTCATATAGGTACTACATTTCCCACTGTAATATTACTTCTTCTGAGGGCTGAAGTTTTGAAATAAGTGGCTGAAAGTCAAAGTTGTGAGTCCTTAAGTAACATATGCCTTGTAAAATGTGTTAGCATGCAGAATGCATTTGTCCCACAACACTAACTTCCTGCTTAAGTGACACTGGCACATATTCATGATGATTTACAACCTACAACTGTTGACACTGGCACACTCTCTGACACATAAATAACTTCACTACTTTTTTTTTCTGCCCTGGGAACTTTTTAAAGTGCTTCTGCTGCTGCTAGTTGTGGCACCTTTGGCCTGCTGATAGTGTGTCTCCCAGTCAGAGCTGTGGTTGTGCTTCAGGTGGGATCTCATAGAGGAGGTGCCTAGGTGTGATCCTGCTTTCCCCCTGCTCACTCGCTTTTTGCATAGACAACAGATAGCAACATGCTTAGCTTGAGGATTCTAAGTGAAGTATCTCCATACTGATAACTTCATGGAATGAGGGGTTCCTGTTGTTACTACTACTACTACTACTGGGGATAGATGTTGATGTAATTCTACTGCCACTACTACTAGGTGTCGAGGGTGCAGCACTTACAGCAGCACCAGAAGCACTTGTTATATCTACCACAAACTGTGTTGCTGGGTACTCAAAACAGGTGTGTGTGGCTGAGTGGGGCTTTTACTTTGAAAAGGCGATGATGCTGATGAAGACTGATAGGGTGACTGTGTGCTTTTTGACATCTGTGCTTGTCCAGGGTCAGGCTTTCCAATGGTTTTTTCAAAGAGTTTATACACAGGCACAGTGTTCCTTAAAAGTGGTGGAAAATTCAGCCTTTGACGTTCTGCTAACCTTATAGCCCTGTCATCATCCTCACTCTCAACTTCATCTGTATCTGAACAAGAGAAGGATGCTGGAGGGATATATTCTAGATCTGCATCATCATCGGCAATCATTAGGTTATCCTCAGCAGCATCAGCATCACCTGACAATTCTTGCCCACTACCCTTATATTCCTCTAAGCTTTTAGAGGTCTCAAACTATTTTTTTACTTTTACTGTAAAAAACTTCCCTACCACTTTGAGGATGGGTGTTTTGCTGCTTGTTTGTCTCACTATCTGATGCAGCATGCGGTTCAGTTGCTACACCTTCCTCTATTACACTATTGCCAGCATCATCAACAATTGAATGTTACTTGGTGTCATCTTCAGTGTTCTTCCTATATGGTTCTTTATTTCTACTGGCACTGGTGGTGCTGGAACTAGTTTTGCTGAGACCTTGCATCCTTCCTTGGAGTAGAGGGATCATCATCATTGTTTGCACACACTGAAGCAACCATTGCAGTTTTTGAGCTACTACTTTACTCTCATGGCCCTGCACTGCTCCACCCCTCCCCCTTCCCCTTCCCCTTGTGCGTCTGCTGGACATTACGCAACTACACTGTGTTTTTGTACTGTGCGGTACATAACATAAATGATGGAGCTGTATGATGCCTTGCCTAAGCCCAGTCAGCTGTCTGTCATTGTCACCTAATATAATTAGTTCTTTATTCTTTTTTTTTTTTTTTTTTTTTTGGTTGTCCACCATATTATTTTGTCACAGTCTGTCCAAAAAAAATGATAACTGAAAAACAAACTCAACAACGTCTTTCCCCAGACTTCCCCACCCAGCACAGAGACAATAACAGCAAGATCAGCAAGCAAATAGGTCCCTAGCTGGCTGTGTCTTGCCAGTCAGTCACATGGAATTTTGGAATATTTGGGGTCAATCTCCTTCCTCCCTTCTTCTCCGCAGAGTGCCCCATTGACTCTTCTAAGAGAACAGATGTCCTACCTAAAAGATTCCCTAAACTAAACTTCAATTCCCCTCTCTGTCTTCTCTAGCTCAAAAAACATACTCTCTCCTGTCACAAACACAGAATAGCATGCTGTGAGAGCCTGACAGCCTTTTATATGACTGTAGAAAACTTTTGTGTGGTGGAGAAACATTTTTCTTCCCATTGATTTTAACATGTGAAAAAGGCTGGAAAGATTTGAAAAATGGCACTTTTTGCTGGAAATTATTCACCAAGCAGAAAATGCCTTTATTCGCTGATTTCAGTTTGAGGTGAAAATTTTCGCCCATCCATAGCCAGGACTGGATTGCAGCTCTAAGGGGAGGCAGCCAGAAGGGTTGGGAGGGGGATCTTTTTACATTTAATATCTTCTGAACTACATAAAAGTAAGTTATTAAACATAGCACAATTTGTCAGTTTTACAATAAAGAAGACTCAGAGATCTACTTTATTGCAGACATTACTATCCCTTTAATTCCTTGAATGCTAGTGAAGTATTTACAATGTGTTTCAAACCTCTCTAGCATTCAAGGGGTTCAAATCCCTATTTAATCAAATACATTTTTGACATTTTTTTTAAAAGTACTGCAAATTTTAAGCTTTCTTATTTTTGTGATCCCAAAACAAGAATGCTTTATTAATCTTTTAAAGTCTTATTTGCTTAGGTACATTGTTGACATCAGATTACCTTTTGCACATTTGGTTTATTGTCCCATCTCAACATTGTATTAATTGTTAATTACATGCATAGTTATACATTGCAAAATCCTTCAAGCTATTTTCTGTCTACATTCTGTTTGGAAACTCAATTTTATATGATGATATATCACAATGGATGTTAATGACTATGTTAATAGCTTCAGTGCTGTTCAATTTGAGGTCATATAAAAGGCATAAGTCATTTTCATGTATTAAAAATATTTTATGAAACGTTCTCAGAATGTACCCATTGCAACACAATAAATAAATATTAACAATGAAAAGAGGGGAGCATTTTGAAATATTTGTGAGAAACATTGTAAACCTTAAATGTTGCTTTTTTCCTACCTAACTCAATGCATTCAACTTCCCACAGGGATAATATAAAATGAATTTCAGGTTCCTGAAGCATGTGATTCTGTGTTTGTGAGAGGTGGAGGATATAGCAGAATGCTTGTACTGCTTAAGATAGGCAAATAAAGTGAAGCTTGAGTGTAGTTTAGTAAGACTTGTGGATAGGCAATTTGTTCTCTGTTTTAAGGTAGGTTAAGGAAGTATAGACTATAGGGGGTGAAGTGATTATGTATATTTATCCAAAATACCCCCAAATCTTGTATGACTGAGACATGCAGATAATCCCAGTTCCTTCCTGAGCTGGTTGTTCTCTGTGTTAGGGGAGTCTGGAGGGGGTATAAAGGAAGAAAGGAGATTTGCTCTAAATACTGTAAAATCTTGTTTGTCTGAGAAGAGACAGGTGAGTGATTCAATTCCCTTACTGAGCTGGCTGAGACTGGGGGTGTATGAAGTGAGAATGATGATTTACCAGAAATACCCCCAACATCTTGTGTGACTGAGAAGAGGCAGGCAGCTATTATCCAAGTTCATTTGTGATGACTGTTCTTTGTGTTAGGAAGTCTGAGGAGTGTGAAGGGAGCAAATTAGTTTTACCCCAATTACCACAAAATCTTGTATGACGGAGATTCAGAGAAGAAACAGCCAAGTGATTCAAGTCCCTTTGTGAGTTGGTTTACTGACTGACTGAAACTCAGTAGACAGACAAGTTCAACTGACACTGACTCCTTTAACAGACAGAAGTAGAGGGACCTACATATATATATATATATATATATATATATATATATATATATATATATATATATATATTAAAGTATTTAGTCCTCTGCACTGGAAAAAATAGACTGCAGTGACATTAGGAGACAGAGAGAGAGAAAGCAGCAGCTGAAATCCTCTTGATACTTGCTACAGGCAAATATGAGAAGAAGCAGTTGCATAGGAGAGTGTGACTTTTTTAGTTGTTTTGTCAATGTGACAGTTTAAAAAAAAATTTACAAAAATTCTATAAAACAACAAAGAAAAGATAGTTTGACTGGTAGATGACAGAGACAGGGGAGACAAGGACCCTGACATAAACTGTAGCTGAGATGGACAGATACTAGAAGTGACATTAATTTTGTAAAGGTCATAGCATCACACACAATAAGTTCTACTGTTGAATTCCACACTAGTCTGAGAAAATCCCTCTAAGGGGAAAGGTAAAAATAAATTGTTGAGCTTTCAAAAAGTCTAGCCCCTTAAGTACCAGCAGCCCAGGGAAGCTACCTTACCTTAAAGGGATAGTAATAATTAAAATGTAAAAAAAAATATGTTGCAGGGTTTATCCCCCTGAGTAAAACAAGGGTACTCCAATTGCAGAGAGATATTTTACTAATAAATTATAACAGCTCAAACTTGAATTTTTTTAGGTGCAATATCACAGTGGCCTGAAAATTTACAGTGGCGCTGTTGCTACACAATCCTATGGACTGCTCTGGTGCATGGGCCATAAATCTCCATAGGAGCTGGTACACGTGACCTGTTACGTGTACCAGTTCCTGGAGTTGGGATCTGAGAGAAACCGCTCCAGTCTTAGAGCTGTCAATTTCAGACCATGTTTTTACTTATAGTGCTCTTGCAGGAGCAATTTAAGTAAAAAGTATGTGATGTGTCAGGACTGTCACCGGACCTTAAGGCAAAAACCACATGATGGTCCTGGCATGTCATGTGGTCCTTAAAGGGATAGTATTACTTCAAAATTACTATCCCTCATATTGTAGCCCTTAATACACTGAGTTAAATGACACCAGCGGCATCTCTCAAACCTTTATGGTTTAAGAGAGAGACTCTTTCAAAGTTTCCTCTCCCCTGCTAGCAGCATTCTGCTGCCAACAGGGGAATCCGGTCCTGGGACAGGCGGAGGCTCTTAAACAGAGCCGATATCTCATTATGGAAGGAAAAATGATTAATTGAAACAGTCTTCTACATGTGCTTGCTTACCAAGCACACATAGAAGACTGTTTCAATTAATCATTTTTCCTTCCATAACGAGATATCGGATCTGCTGAAGAGCCTCCTCTTGGTTCAGAGACCGGATTCTCCTGCTGGCGGCAGAACGCTGACAACAGGGGAGAGGAAACTTTGAAAGCGGCTATCTCTTAAACCATAAAGGTTTGAGAGATGCCGCTGGTGTCATTTAACTCAGTGTATTAAGGGCTACAATATGAGGGATAGTAATTTTGAAGTAATACTATCCCTTTAAGTTGCTAGAGAAATATAAAATTAGTGAGAAAGAAGCAGTGGGCGATGCTTAGAATGATCTAATTATGTCCCTCTATAATCATCATACTCTTCAGTTACAGAGGAAGTTGGTAGTAAAATAGGTGATGATTGTTACAGCTTACCTTAGTTTCAGTGTCATCTACAGGCGCGAGGCTTCAAACATGCAGTAGGCCTCTGTTTTATGTGTTTGTTTCCTGTAGTCTCCTCCTACCTACTTTCTCCTACCTACTTCCTCCCTCTGAGTTGCTCCTCCTACCTACTTCCTGTGGTGGGGTTTAAAAGGCAAACTGAGTCCTTACTCAGTTGCCCTTGCTTTGTTGTTCTTAGCATTTCTCTTACCTTGGGTTCTGTGTATGACCTGGCTAGTCTTCCATGCAACCTGGTGCTGACCCATGGCTCTGTCTGACTATTCTTTTGCGTATCCCTATTAGTGGACATCCAACCTGGTGCAGACCTGTGGCTCTGGCTGACTACCTGAACTGTGCATGACCTGGCTTGTCTGACTACCCCCTTTGGTGCTGACTTGTGGCTCTGTCTGGCTACTCTTACGTTTGCTCCCTTTACCTAGCAGACACCCAACCAAATGGGGGACCTGGGGCTCTGGTAGATCAGCTCTGATACTGACTGCAGGCTTGAGTCAGTTATCTACTCCCTCTCTGACTGCAGGCTGAGTCAGAGTTCTCTCCTTACTTACGGCAGGCATGCGTTGGTACATCTCCTACTTAGGATGAAGATCCTGTGTTCCTGTTCCTGACTCAGTTCCTACTCCTCTTCTGTTCCTGATTCTGGTAGAGACTACCAGTGGCTGAGGCCTAGTCTCTAGTATTGTGGTCAAGCTTGGCAGCCTATTATTTCTGCTAACTGTGCTCGCTGGCTTGTAACCCTCTGCTTGTTTCTTTGTATATATTTGCCTACTTCCTATTGTATATATTTGCTATCACTACTATTAATAAATTGCATTTAACTACAGAGTACTGACTCCTGAACTTCTCTGGGAACTGTGACAATGATCTGGTCATAAAATTAGCGGAAAGGCAAGGGCTCAATTTTCCATTACTGAAAAGGAACACTGTGAGAAATCAGTTGGAAAGTATGACTCTACATAAGTATAGATGCCAAAAAATACAAATCATCATGTCAGCTATCATCAGCATCATCACCACTTCCAAATCCAACTCCTTCTCAGTCACACACTAGCTTTCAGTAATCAGCAGCAACAAATATCATGAACATTTAAAAGCTCTAGCTATGATGATTAGGGTTGGGGGAAACATTTCACCTCAAAAGTGAAACAGGTTTAAATGGCACTTCCCACAGAGCGGGTAATTTATCATGAAAAGTGCAGATTTTCTGCTTTTTTCCCCCTCCTACCACCATCGCATTGCAATTTTCCCTTCTTTTCCTTCAGCCAAAGTATTAAGAGTGTATCAGGTTTCCACAGCATACTATTCCGTGTTTGTGAGAGGAAGAGAAAGCGGCACATTTTCGAGCTAGGGAAGACTAAAAATGCTATTCAAGAATGCTAATAAAGAGGAGTTGATGTTTAGTTTAGGAAGTCTTTAGGCAGAAAATCTGTTATCTGTGTTTAGGGAGTATGGGGCATTGTGTGGGAGAGAAAGGCGGTTGACCTCAAACATCCCAAAATTCTGTGTGACTGATTTGAAAGACATGGGCAACCATGATCCTTCTTGATGTGACTGTAATTTCTGTGTCTTGGGAGTCTAGGGGTGTGAGACAAGAGCAAAGAAGGTTTACCCCAAAACTCTATGTGACTGACTGGGAAGGCACAGGCAGCCATGATCCAAGTTCTTTCCTGATGCGACTATTACTTCTGAGCTAAGGGGGTCTGGGAAAAGAAGCAGTTGCATGGAGACTGTGATTTTTTTTTTTCTTTTTGACAGTGATAGGAATCGGGACAATAAATTCAAACAAATATGAAAAAAAATTGTTTGTCTTTTAGGTGACTGAAGTGAGTGAGGAATACTGATACTAGAAGAGTTATAGTATTTTGTAAAGAGCAAGACATCAAACATAATCAGTTTTGTTGTGTACTTCACTGTTAAATAATTTCCAGCAAACATACTAATGGCAGGGGTAGGTGGAAGGAGTAGCAGCAGTACTGGGATGTGTTAATAAAATGGTAGTCCAACAGATAACTGCAGCCATGGTTGCTGCAACATGTGCAATAAATTATGATGATACTTTTCCTCCTGAAGGGACAGTTTGTCAAAGTCTCATAAAAATTCAGCCACCACCAGAAAATATAATACAATGAGTTGTATTCTAGTGTTGATGGCATGATGGAGGAAGGTAGAGTGGTTCAGCCTATTACTGTATCTGACAATGAGAGTAAACAATAAACACCAGTCCTCAAAGTAGCAGCACTGAGGTGGGAGGAGGGTTGCTTACTAACATTGTTGGACCACTGCAAAGACTACTGATTAATGTTTATGAATATTTATTAAAAATGGAAGGTTAAATACTATGTTGATCAGCAGGGAATATTCAACTGCCATATGGAGTCAGTGAAAACATTTTGGACCCACTTGGGGCTTAAACTGGAAATGGCTTTACATTTTTTTCATTCCTCTGGCCCAACAAGGGTGATATGTATATATGTGTCATCTGCAAATGGTGTTTTATTTGTCTCGTCATATTTTTTTTTCACGAATGGTGCTTTTTTTACATTCAACAAAATAATTCCTTATTTTGTCATGCCAAATAATTGGTGGGCACTTAAAATATACTGATATGTAGAATATGAATAATATTCAGCATTACCTACTGACTGCCCAGCTCCTAGGAGTCAGGAAAGAAACTATATTTCATCTGACATCCCTGTAGAAGAATATTTCAACATTGTATACAGAGCCGTGGATTATATGCCACAGGTGGAGCATACAGAGATTTGCCAGTAGACTTGTGCATAGCAAAAAAAAGTCAGTGAAATTTGGTTTTGGACAATTTTTTTTTCCCATTTGGAGGATCCGCATTTCAGACCGGACCGGTTTGACTCGGCAATACTCAGAATTATTCAGCTGAATTTAAAATTCTTTAAAACATGCAATAAAAAAATAAAATAAACAAAAATAAATGGAACCACTTACAGGGTCTAAATGAAGATGGTGGAACAGGGTAAATTGGAGCTTTAGCCTTATGATACTCTGGATGAAGTAGATGAAGTATGGATGTAGCTAGCTAGCTACAAGCACGAATGAACAAATAAATGAAATTTGAAGGAAGAAGGAAGACTGCGGATGACTGGTGCAGGGCAGCCTCAGGATGACTGGAACACTGTAGATGTAGCTAGCAGTAATATGCAGAACACTGGTGCAGGACTCAGTAGATAGATGAAGCAGACTTTTTTAGAAGAGACTACAAAACTGAGCATGACAGGTGCAGGGCGGACTCAGGATGACAAGAACACTTTAGATGTAGCCAGCAGCAAACTGCAGAACACTGTGCAGGACTCAGTAGATAGATACAGCAGAGTTTTTTTTAGAAGAAACTACAAAACTGAAGATGACTGCTGCAAGGAGGACTCAGGATGGCTGGAACACTGTAGATGTAGCCAGCAGCAAACTGCAGAACGCTGGTGCAAGACTCAGTAGATAGATACAGCAGACCTTTTTTTAGAAGAAACTACAAAACTGAGGATGACTGGTGCAGGACAGATTCAAGATGACAGGAACATTGTAGATGTAGCTAGCAACAAACTGCAGAACACTGGTGCATGAGTCAGTAGATAGATACAGCAGACTTTTTTTTTAGAAGAAACTACAAAACTGAAGATGACTGCTGCAGGGTGGAATCAGGATGGCTGGAACACTGTAGATGTAGCCAGCAGCAAACTGCAGAACACTGGTGCAAGACTCAGTAGATAGACACAGCAGACTTTTTTTTAGAAGAAACTACAAAACTGAGGATGACTGGTGCAGGGCAGACTCATGATGACAGAAACACTGTAGATGTAGCCTGCAGCAAACTGCAGAACACAGGTGCAGGACTTAGTAGATAGATACAGCAGACTTTTTTTTAGAAGAGACTACAAAACTGAGGATGACTGGTGCAGGGCAGACTCAGGATGGCTGGAACACTGTAGATGTAGCCAGCAGCAAACTGCAGAACACTGGTGCAGGACTCAGTAGATAGATACAGCAGAGTTTTTTTTAGAAGAAACTACAAAAGTGAGGATGACTGGTGCAGAGCAGACTCATGATGACAGGAACACTGTAGATGTAGCCAGCAGCAAACTGTAGAACACTGGTGCAGGCAGGACTCAATAGATAGATACAGCAGATTTTTTTAGAAGAGACTACAAAACTGAGGATGACTGGTGCAGGGTGGACTCAGGATGGCTGGAACACTGTAGATATAGCCAGCAGAAAACTGCAGAGCATTGGATCAGGCAGAACTCAGTAGATAGATACCGCAGACTTTTTTAGAAGAGATGAAAAGCAATAGAGAAAGACTGAACAACCTGTATAGTGGAACAACAATGTAGACTTTAAATAAACCCCTGTGTCCCACCAAGTCAGGGGGGGTGTCCTCTGCCCAACCTACCATGGTTCTAGATCTGAGTAAGCTGGAGTGCTCAGCATATTATGGTACTATAGAGGATTGCAGATGAAGTCCTTTTTTTCTAATCTTCATCAAACCTGAGAGCAGGGTAACCCAGCATTGGCAGGTTGACTTTTTAAAAAGTAATTTGCTCCATGAGTTGGGGGGCTAATTGAGAGCTCTGGGGGCTAAGTATATTTCCTGTTACAGAAAATACTCACTCTCTCTGGACAGTGGCTGGGGGGCAAGAAAGCAACTCCTGTTCTACCAGAGACAAAGTAGGTCTCACAGCCTTCTTGTTATTCCAGTGTCACATGCCTATTTTTTGTGCCTTGTCTCACCGTGTTTTTTCCCTCTACTTTCCTTCGATCCAAACCTCTTGGTTCTATTGGTCTATCATCTTTTTTGGACCCAGAGTCTGTCCTCTCATTGCCTGATTATTCTCGTGGTATTGTTGCGCTGAGTTGTTGCCAGATTTACTGATTCCTGACCTTGCTTGCCTGACGTTGTTTATTGCAATATCCCTTGGTACTGAACTAAAGCCAAATCTAAGCCATCCCTGAACAAGGTGACACCTGATTCACTTATAATCAAATGGGAAACACTGCCTGTAATGGATGCTGTCCCCTCCAAGACAATATCCATACTGTGTTGATTGTTCTACAAAAAGGCTCTTTAGGGCCATACGCAAATACTCAGGCACACTGCCCATTCATGGACTTCTTCAATCTTCATGCTGGAGATATTCTGGAGATGCACACCACTAGCATGAAGATGGAAGAAGTTCATGAATGGACAATGTGCCTGAGTATTTGCGTATGGTCCTAAAGAGCCTACACACAGAGCTAATACTAATGTTGTGACTTGATTGTACTTGGTGGAGTTGCGATGCTCCAGAGACTGAGACTGAGCATGGAGGAAGTCAAGCGCTGGGTCTATATTTGGATCCCTTTCAGTAAGATGTGATGTGTTGGAGACTACAGGGGAAATTTTCTGAATTTTACATAATGTTAATCACTTGAAGACACAAGGTATGATATTGGACTATTTTTTCAATATGTGGTTGCATGTTCATCTTGTGAGGTACCACAACTTTGCATTAATTTTTAGTAGTGAATGGGGAGTTAGTCTTCTTGGTCTGCTTTAGTGCGCTATGTCCAGCTGTTAGAGCTTTAGGGACTGCTATTTAGTGTATTCTCATATATTTAATTTTTGTGTTATTTTTATATTTGTTTTCCCTGGTTGCTTGGTAACCGGGGAAACCCTTCTGACATCATTGCCCTGTGCACAGAGGGACGCCGCGTTTTGGCACCTGAATAGCGCCAGGCAAGGGTCAGAGAGGGTGTAAGTAATTTTCTCAATTATTTTGATCTTTGAAACAGTATTTATATGTGAGCTGTTTGCATTTGTTGCCATTTGCCCTGAGGAAGGTCCCTGCGTGGACCGAAAACATTAGGCATGAATGCAATAAATTAACTTTATTTTTTGCTACATCTTCTTCAAGAGTGCTGTCTCTTACGAAGCCAGGAGCATCCCAGGCTGAGTATATTTCAATATATCTATTTTTTTTTTTTTATGGGACGTGCACTTGTTATTTGCATTCTTTTGCATTTAGGTATTTAGCGTAAGTATGTGCCACTGCCCATATTATTTTGTGTATATATATATATAAATAAGAATAAGCCTCGTTGCATAATTTATGGTACCTCACACACACAGAACATAATTTATGTCTTCTCAGAAAACAAACACACATTGAATAGAATGCCTATTGGGTGATTCAGTGGGGGCTTTACTGCTCCCATTGGGTGATTCAATGGGGGCATGTTTATCATACAGGTAGTTGGGCCGCCCAACACTATCCAACTGACAAAAAAAATATAGCTGCCATTCGCTCCTGAAGTAGGGGATATCAATAACTTCTCCTGGTCCACACATACTCTCACTCAAGATCATGACCCCACAAACACACTTTTTCACCTCCCACAGATAATTGTAACCCTCCATACACTCTGTTTCAGTACAAGGGTGTAATGTTACCATAAAATACAAACTCTGGGATAAACTTAATAGCAACTCTTTTATTTAACTCTTTTCATCTCTTCAGTCACCTCACTAACTGTCTGTTTTCAACTATCACTCCTCCACTTCCTGCTTCCTAATTCCCGCCCTTTCTCCTTAAAGGGAGAGAGATGCTTTGCTGTATGTTACAGAGGGCAAGCCTCAAACACCACTATCTATTTGTTCCCTCAGCATATTGCTACGCTGCCTCAACTGAAGAGCCACCGTGTGTTATATTGCTATGTTACCATAACTTAACCCTTTGAGCGCCAGAGGGGTATGCAACGCATTGCAAAGCAATGCGTTTCGTACCCCTCTGGCAGTCAAAGGGTTAAGTATGAAGGAGTTACTGCTCCTTGGGTGATTCAGTGGGGGAGTGATTTAAATCATGCAAGGGGTTGGCCTGCCCCCTCTATCCAGCCCGCCCACCACTATTCAAGTAACTGAAAAAACAAAATGGCTGTCACTCGCTCCTACACCACAGACACAAACACATCAGACAAAAAACTCACACACACTCACACTTAATCACACACACTCAATCACACACTCACACTCAATCATACACACTCACAATAATTCACACTCACACCCTCTCACTCACACATTCACTCACACTCAGTCACACATTCACACATAATTCACATTATTGAGCAAATAAGCAAAAACTGCTGGTCAACGTTTCGGTCCGAATGGACCTTTATCAAGACGCCAATAATCACACTCACCTCCATCTTATGGTCCAAACGCCTCGCCGGCGTCGCCCGAGAGGATGGAGTGAGTGCTATCCACCACATTTGTGTTGTATGTAAACTTAATAGGAGAAGCACCCTCATTGTGAATACATTTTTTCTTCTTTGGACTGTTTTTACATCCTTCAAGGTTCCAAACATCCGGTTGGCTACACAAAGCCTGACACAGGTTATGGAAGACCCCCCAGCGGTCACCATTTTGGAACAACCCACTGAATCTTTGGCTTTTTCCACCACTGAGGCTCAGAATATTTTATTTGCTGAAACAGCCATAGAACATTTACAAGGTAAAGCACCCCTTGACTTATTCAACTCTTTGAACAAGTTAAAACAGCGAGAGATAGATTTACACCTACATGGTGTCTATTTGTCTGATTATTATAGGGCCAAACATATTCCGCGGGGCTTCCGCATAACCAATATCCCAACCACAGGGCGAACCAACCCAGAATTTTGCCTCAAGTGGTGTTGTATACTTAATAAATATTCCTATGATTTCATTTTATTGGTCATTGAGGAAGTCTCGTGTGAATTACAATTGGTTAAGTCTGAAATCGCTAGTTTTGAAACAACTTATTTGCCTACCCTGATTGCTGATAGTGATAACAATTGGTCTGAGAAATTGACAGAGGCTATCGAAAGTTACAAATCTGAGTTACATCGCTTTAAAGCAGCTAAAGTCCTGTAAGTCAATCAAGACTATAAGGAAAACCGTGTGTATAAGTGGCTTACAGGGACACAAGACAAACCTAGATTTGTACCACGCATACGCAGAAAGACTGTTAAACCAAACTTACGTACAGTTGATAATTCCTCCGGCAATTCCTCAGACTCTGACACTGCTGCCCTGGCACCTGCTCCCAAGGAGAATTTTTGGGGGGTAACTACAAGGTCCGCAAGTGCCGCAAGAGACCACATACTAGAAGGGGCAACTACAGGCAAAAAAGTAACATTAAAACCACCCACTAAGAAAACATAGTTTTCAATCTAAGCTCCCATCCCCTTACCAACAGCGAAATGAGTGTACTCTCTAAGGGTTTATCGTTTGTATCCATTACACATCAAGACAATTTTAAATCTACTGTGGAATTATTTAAATTTCACAGAACATTAAAACTAAAAGATAATTTTCAGAACAATATTTGTAGATCTGAACAGATTTTCACTCCTAAGAGTACTTATGATCCACCCAATACTAATTCATCAATCAAGAGTTTTATACGTATGGTAGAGGAGGGAGCCAAATTGAAACCTCACACCTTTCCATATAATAATTTGACTAAAATGGAACGTTTTGCACTTAAGAATTTGTCACATAATCCAACTATTGTTATACATCCAGCGGACAAGGGAGGGGCGGTTGTTTTCCTTGATTATGCTTATTATAGAGCAGAAATTTTATCACAATTGGAAGACGCTCAAGTTTACACCAGACTTTTGGCCGATCCCTTGCTTCATCACAAATGTATACTAGATCACTCACTATCTAATGCTCTGGCACATGGTTGGCTGGATGCATCTACACACAGATTTCTTACAGTTGAACATCCTAAATGTCCCATATTTTATACTTTACCCAAGATGCACAAGAACAGTACGTCTCCACCTGGACATACTATTGTATCAGCAAGGGGCTCATTATTACAACCAGTGGCCCAATATTTGGACCACTGGTTGCAACCCCTAGTGCAAAAATTACCTTCTTATATCAAAGACACAGGTGATTTTATCACCCAAATTCTGGGAGTGAGAAATCTGGGTGAAGATGTCCTTCTAGCCACCATGGACGTAAAATCATTATACACTGTGATCCCTATTCCAGAAGGGATCAGGGCAGTAGCCTCAGCACTCATCACAGGTCCTAAACAGCCCACTCAGCCCCCAGCTGGTTTTCTCTTGGAACTATTGGAGTATTGCCTGACTCTCAACTACTTTAAATTTGAACATAATTTTTATTTACAAATTTCGGGCACCTCGATGGGTTCCAACATGGCACCTACATTCGCCAATTTATTTATGGCACAGTTTGAAACACGATACATAGTGCCTCGTCTGAAGGAGCAGGTCGTCTTTTATCGTTGATATATTGACGACCTGTTCTTGATTTGGAGAGGTGATATGACCTCATTAAGAAGGTTCGTGGACGAGCTCAACAGATTAGACACCCCTGTCAAACTTTCTTTCAATGTTGATTCAAACCAGGTAGATTTCTTAGACCTATCAGTTTTTCGTCATCTAGATGGCTTGGGCACCACTAATTACAGGAAGCCCACAGATAGGAACACTTTGTTGCATTATAGGAGTTTTCATCCTCCTCACCTTAAGCAAGGGGTACCTTATGCTCAGTTCTTACGTATCATTAGGAACAACTCTGACACTGTAGCAGCATCTTGTCAATTAAAGGACTTACACGAACGATTTCTCATGAGAGGTTATAAGAAGGACAAATTATATGAGGCTTTGAGGCGTGCAAAAACTCATACTCAAATGGAATTACTGAACAAACCTATTCAGAACAAAACAGACAACAGATTGACTTTTATTTCCACATACACCTCATCAAGTCGACAGATTAAAAGGACAGTAAAGGAATATTGGCCACTTCTATCATCTGACAAATCATTACCCAGCTCATTCAGATCTACCCCTAGGATGTGGTATAGGAGGGGTCAGAATCTTAGATACATTTTGGTGCAGACAGACCCAAGACATTGCTATTTGGACCACTACAAATCATGTTTTCCACCATGTAAGAAGGGATGCTTCAAGTGCACTGGATGCACCACTTTTAAATATTTGTTGACGGGCTCTTCATTTAAACACCCACATACGGGACGTCCTATACCAATTAAATTTAGGATGACATGCACCAGTAATTTTTGTTATATATTTCATTATTTGCCCCTGCAGTCTGATGTACGTGGGTAAAACTACCACCACCCTACGTGAGAGAATGGCGAATCACAGATCCAGAATTTGAGAGGCCATTCAAGGTAAAACGACAGATAAACCGGTAGCCAGACATTTTGCTGAGAAGAAACATACACTGGCGGACTTGAGTTATATGGCCATTGATTTACAACCGGAACTAGCCCGAGGGGGGGACAGGGGCAGAATATTGTTACAGAAGGAAGCACGGTAGATTTACAGGCTGGATACTCTGGTGCCCAGAGGTCTGAATGACAGACTACCGCTCAACAGTTTTCTGTAAGGGTTGATAGTAGACCCTCCTAAGGACCACAGAGGAGAGAGTCGAATCTTTTGTCCGCCCATTTGACAGTGATATTTATTAACCTCCGTCTCTCCAGGGTAAAGCGGGTATAGAACCCCTGATGAGGGGCATTGCCATCTTAAATGCTTACCCATAATAGTTCTAATATAGTTCTAATATCTACCTTCCCCCCCTTCCTTTCCTTCTCCCCCTCTCCCTCTCATTCTTCGCCTTTTTCCTATGTCTGGACATTGTCAATTTGACATCAGATTCGTTTATGGCCCTCCGGCTGGATCTGTTTGCCATATCTACCTGTTCCAACCATTACACAGTACCAGAAGGGTGAGTGGCCGAGATTTCATACTCCGATGTAGGGGAAATTATGGGACAGATCTTGTCTGCAGTGAGCCTGTATGTCACCTTTGGATAATACTCATGACTCTTTTAATAACTCTGTTCTCAGTTGGAGTTGAATTTGCGGTCAACTCCCTTTGAATCAAGTATAAGGATGAGATACTCTCCCTTATGTTCCATTTGTGATGTTGGTTTAATTTTTTTCATAGTTATCACCCTTATTAGCATTTGGACTTTATAGACCTTCATCTGCTAGTTTACTTTGTTACTTTGTGTCATAGCTCCTATGTATCTTATTTTGATTGGATGTTTGATCACTTGCAGTAATACAAGGGCTTTGCGATATGCGGGAGACTTCCCGCTGATATATACTAACACAGCCTTCCGTGTTAATGACAGCGATAGTATCACCGCTGGTCACAAGCAGGATAGCTGATCGCGCATTGACAGTATGGCAGGCTTAGTAGTGGGTTGTTCTAAATATAGCGCTATTTGTTCGATCCAATTATGTATGTTTTACATTACAGTGAATTCTAACTTGAGTACCAATATGCCTTAACTCCACATCGATATGCATCCATGCTGCAGGCTTTGTCCAATGGGGGACGTCCGCTCAGATGGCTGGCCAATAGTGACCGTCGGAGCGATGACGTCACCATCCTCTCGGGCGACTGCGGCAAGGCGTTTGGACCATAAGATGGCGGTGAGTGTGATTATTGGCGTCTTGAAAAGGTCAATTCAGACCAAAACATTGACCAGCAGTTTTTGCTTATTTGCTCAATAAATGCTTGAAGTTTAAGTCCCACGGGTGCTGCCCATTTCTTCCCACATTATATATATATATATATATATATATATATATATATATATATATATATATATACATATATACATACACACACATATATATATATATATATATATATATATATATATATATATATATACAGTATGATATTTTGTATGGCTTCAGCTTGTCACTACCTTTTAATATTGTTTTAAGAGCAATGATATAGTGCTTCTTATGTATGTCTACATAGTTTTTATACTTGATTCATACTTTTTGTTCCACTTTTTATTGCCTTTACCCTGAGTATTTAATAAATTGAACCTTTTAACACATATTGCACTTATCTCTGTGTACTGTTTTCTCTTTTTATTTTTCATAATAAAATTTGCCTTCTGGTGCTGACTTTTCTTTGTATTTATGTATGTAGGTGTGTATATATATATATATATATATATATACTACAATGAGTGTAATCATTTTATTCAAATCTGTATAAGGGTGAAGGAAAACAACTGAAAGCAATGTCAGAGGCTGAAGATGTGCCAGACGTTTTAGTAGAAGAAGTAGAAGCTACAATAAAAATCAATGAAAAACGGCAAAGCAGTTGGACCTGATAAAGCCGGATGTCAATCCTTATTCAAAGCCCTAGCTAAACTGTTCTCAAAATGCCAACTACTCGGCAATGGTCTGAAACATGGAAACATGTAGAAGTAATACTGCTGCACAAAAAAGGTGATAAGGAGGATCTAAAAAACTACTGACCAATAAGCCTATTGCCAGTGGTCTGCAATGATTTCACAAAGGTACTATCAATATGAATGGACACAGTACTTAAAGGGATAGTAATACCTCGTTTTAACTTTATTTTATTTTGTAGGCATTAAAAAAACATGAAGAATGATATAAGTTTTATCTCTCAAACCTTTATGGTTTAAGAGATATTCACAAGCAAAGTTTCCTCCTCCCACCCCTTTTACCTAGTATAAGCCATCTCTTCTCAGATGTGGATCTGGTTGTATGACCAGACAGATAACAGAAGGGGACAATTTTCTTTGTATGAAAACAATGAAAGCCCTTCCCCCTAGACAAGTTTTTTGGCTTTTTCCCTTACCTTAATTGAAGATTGTCCCTCTCTGCAGTCTACCTGGGCACCTCCCTTCTGATCTGGTTGAGCGGGGGGGGGGATACTTTGTTTGTGAATATCTCTTAAACCATAAAGGTTTGAGAGATAAGACTTATATCATTCTTCATGTTTTTTTAATGCCTACAAAATAAAATAAAGTTAAAATGAAGTATTGCTATCCCTTTAATATCATACGGCCTAAGGAACAAGCAGACTTCAGGAGGGGTTTCAGTAGAATGGATCACATTCAGACAATGCAACAATTCGTAGAGAGGTATAATAAATACTACCTTCTATTATGCATAGCATTCATTGGCTATGAAAAGACCTTTGATTCAGTGAAAAAGCAAGCAATATTTGATGCCCAGATCATCCAAGGAAAAGACAGAGCTTACATCAATATCCTGCAATCAATATATGAAAATGCATCTGCATCAATACAGGTAAACAATGAGTCCAGATCAACATAGAAAAAGGGGTTCAACAATGAGACACAATTTTCCCAAAATTATTTTTAGCTTGTTTAGAAAAAATTTTCTGCAAAGTAAATTGGGACAAAAAAGGACTTAAGATAAATGATAACACCTACATCACTTACGTTTTGCAGATGATATCATACAGTTTGTCAGTAGTTCTGAAGAACTGCAAGAACACTTTGAAGAACTACAACAGGAAAGCAAAAATTTTGGTCTTAAGATGAATATCAACAAAGCACAAATCATGTTTAACAAATTTACTATACCAAGGAAAATCACAGTAGATGGACTAGAACTAGAAGAAGTGGGTAGGTACCAGAAATTTTAAAACTTGGAAACTCCATGATTAGGTTAGCCCTAATGAACACAGCGGGAGAGCTAGAGACCACAATCCCCAGGTACTTAAAGGAGTCGGAGAGCAACATGCTACTGTAGGACAGGTGGCCATCATCTGGGACCTGGTCCAAGAGAAACAAGGAGGATTTTGACCAGTTAATTGTAAGCCCTGAGTAACACCCAAAGATGTCTACTCAATGTAATAGGGCTGACAGGGAGGAATGTGTGTCATCTGCATAGAGAGCAAGTTTTTAGACTCCACCCAAACAAAAGCCAGAGATTGCAGGATCAGCTCATAATGTGATCCTCACACTCATGGGTTTCTGATCATGTGGCCCATTCCTGAAAAAACTTGGACACCCTGTCTTAAACCCTTGGATATGAAAAAGGACTTCAGTTCAATGTATTGGAGATCTCTAGTACTCAACTGGTTAATCAGAACTTTTTTTTGTAAAAATATTTTTATTTAGAAGGATAACCTTGAGATATAACACACAGCAGGACAAAGCATGAAATAAGGCATTTAAAGTAACACAGTACCATTTTAGACATGCATATTAATTACAGACGTATACAAGCCAATGAGGATACATGTTGATCATGCATCCTAAAATGTTTTGTAAATTCAATATAAATGTACCCCCAACAAAAAGAAGAAAAAAGAAAAAGGGGTCTCTCCCCAAGGGGATCGCTACCCCCCTGCATCCCGGATGCACAGATACCAAGCAACAATTTGGACAAAACATTTCAACCCAATCAAGAGAAGGAACCTATCCTTACGAGAGACATCCAAGCCTCCCAGGTAACATGGAACCTATACAGCATCCTCTGAGTGAAGACCAAATGAGAGTGTGGAAGATTTTGATCAACCAGATTCACCCAGTGCTTGTGGGATATTGGGGCAGCGGAAATCCATGCCATAGTGACTATCTTATGTGCCTTAACCAAAGTCTCACTCAGAAGAGATTTAACAGGTCAAGAGTCTAAGGGCTCGATTTAAAGGCAACCGTTAAACCAGCCGCTAAGTGAAAAAGGCACATCGCTCGCAAATAATACATGAGTTACGGCAGATTCAATAGGTACTCTACAAGAATAGCTATCGAGCGTAGGCACACAAAAAACACGTAACACAAAAGCCGTTGTCGCTCATGTTAATGCACAACGGGCGGCCAAATCACACGATAACTGCGCTCAAAACAACATGTAATATAACGGCTGCCGTTGTCAAGCAACCATGATTGATGCCAAAACAAATTCAAACACACAGCCAATCACAAAGCCCCAATGTATCAAATAACTTCAAATACACCTATATATACCCAAAAATAACCGTCACACACTGTCTGTTATCGAGTTCTTCAGAGCTAGATATCAGGACCCAGGAGCGGAGGATAGCGATCAGAGAGAGGGAGAAAGGAGCAGTCATTGGAGGTAGAAGGAGATTTTGGAGTTTGGAGAGAGGTGCACTTACTAGACACATATTACACTTTTGCACATATTACATACAAACACAAACACATACATACACATAGTCCTTTTTTTTTCATAATACCTTACACATTTTACTTTTTATTTTGACAGTGTGAATCTGGGAGTGAAAGTGTGTGACAGAGAGTGACTGGATCGAGTGTGTCTGTGAGGGCCTGTGGGAGTGCCTGGGTGTGACTGGGTGAATGATGGCAAGGAGAGGAGGACAGGAGAGAGGGATGGGGAGAGTAGTGGAGGAGGAGGAAGCTCAGGAGGGGATCCCTCAGTAGAGCAGGGGTGGCAGAGGGAGATCCGCAGGGCGGAGGGGGACCCTGGCCCACAAGAGCAGGAACACGCAGGACAGGGACAGAACCTGCAGTGGGACGACGGGTAGTTGCTGGGGAGCACCCCACACAATCAGTGTCAGACCAGGCAGGGCACTCCGGCTCTGAGTCATCCCATGCCGGAGGTGACGAGGCCAGGATCATAGACCCCAAGTATACAGAGGAGGAGAACACGGCTCTTGTGGAAGCTGTCCTGGAGAGGCAGAGTGTTCTCCACCCGACAGCGAAGGTCCCTGGCCTGTCAGCGAGGAGGAAGGCAGCCTGGAACCAGATCTGCAGCCGGGTCAACGCGTGGCTCCATGCAGGCGGGACGTGGAGTCCATCAAAAAGAGATGGGGCGACTGCCGGAGGGTCGTAAAGAACAAGCTCTAAGAGCTCGCCAAGCACGCCTGAGGCACTGGAGGTGGACCAGCAGTCCCTATCACCTTCTGCGGCTGGGAGGAGATGGTGCGCCAGAATATGTCCCCAACCCTGATCGAGGGGGTTGTTGGAGGAGCTGACACTGGGGATGAGAGGACCCTCCACACTACCGGTAAGTGCCACACTACATAACAACACACTACAGCAACCAACACCAGCTGCACACACAGTCACACCTCAACACATGCCCATCATTCATGCACACAACTGCACCAACACAGCACCCTGAGGGTTAAAAACAGGACACAACACAAGGACAAATATCAAGGTCCAACTTGGAACAAACCTGTCCAAGTCCTACTTCAACCCTCCTGTCGCTGTGCTCATCACACACAATACACAAACCATGCTGTTCAAAATGTCGCCTGTCATAGATCCTCACTGTTCACACACAATGTCACCCATGTCCCCACTGGGATGTCAGCACTTAACCCCTTGAGTGCTAGAGGGATCATCAATGCATCGATCAACAATGCTTTGGCAACCCCTCTGGGACTCAAAGGGTTAACCAGACAACAATCAAGTCAATAGGCCAACGATCACATGCTACACAGGGGACATTCACTAAGCGGTGACAAACACATGGTGGAGAGAAATTCACCCTTACACATCCTCATTTCACCAATACCAGTGTTAGCCTATGGAGAATATGTAATAACATGAATCAAGTTGCTAAGGTCCCATCGTATACACTCCATAGAAAACACTGGAAATGGGGAAATGAGATCACTGGAGAAGTCAGCATCATGTACACTCCATCATGTCGACAACACCGCTTACTGAATCACAAAAAGGATGGAGCAGGTCACACATCACAGTGGCACTGAGAATAACTGCTTGTATGTGCAACACACAGGCCTCAAACAATACCCCAGAATTAAAGGGGGAAAAAGTAGGCCTTGGTGTTGTGTCTGCAATCATTTACTCTAACTTCAAATGACATATCTCACATCTGATTCCCACATGGATCCTCAGGGGTGCTGATGCCATGGATGGATGGTACACCAGACACTGTTTGCAGGATACACATGGGAACCAAATATCACCCATTGTACCTTGGTCACCAACAGGCCATGAATGATAGATATCTCGGATTGAGTACGGTTGCCTCACTCAGAAGGATGGATGGGCTCATACTCAAAGAAAAACAGGCCTCAATCAGAGATATCCCTCACTACTGGCGTGATGTTGCCCTTCAGGATTCTACTGGAACACACGACATGGACAGGATCCTGTCCAGTTCATCAATCTCTGATTGCCAGGGTGGTATCCCATGCCCTACAATGCAATGCATAGGATATGATCCTGACAACCAGAGAGTCACCTGTCAAGTAATGAAAAATTGTGAATTGGACGGGATCAGCTAAGAAGATAGGGTTGAATAACACTTGATTCCCACTGCACATCTGTTCAAACAAAGATATGCACACAAAGGAAAATGGTCAGATATGTACCTTTCAAATGGCTCCAAATATGTCCCAACACGATGTGAACCCAAAGATCATCTCACTGCCTGTGATTGCCCTACTGGCCAGATATGTGCATCCATCAGAAACTAACTTACATTGATACCATCCAAATACACATACCTAGTATATCCCACTCTACGTAGATGGGATATACGAGGTATGTTCATATCCATCATATCAATCCAATGTATATTTTGATGGGTGCACATATATAGCCAGTAAGGCAATCACACCTACTGAAATGATCTCTGGCTTCATATCTGGAAAGGATATATTCATATCCATATGAAAGGTACACATCCACATGCATATATGACCATTTCTCCTTGTATGTAACTGTAATGGCATAGCAATTGTTAATTTCACCAACATGTGGATCCATGTTAGTCCTATCCCTCCAACCCTCATGGTTAGACAGATATCGCTCTATTTGACAGCTGGAGATTTCAGTCATTGGACCACACGGAGGCTCTTCAGCAGAGCCTAAATTGCCCCATTCAGAGATGGAGACATCTTTGAGATGGTCAACAAAGTGTGCTAGGTTTGCAAGCACACTCTGTTCACCATTCCAATGAAGTTTACATGTCTGAATGCGGCAATTTAGGCTCTGCTGAAGAGCCTCCGTGTGGTGAAATGACTGTCAAACATGTCAAAATGACTGTCAAATAGAGCAATATCTGTCTAACCATGTGGGTTGGAGGGATAGGACTAATATCGATCCACATCTATCTCTTACAATGCCTACAATATTACATCATGGTGAAATTAACCATTGCTATTCCGTTAAAGGGATAGTAATACCTAACATGTGAAAAGAAAAATATATTGCAGGGTTCATCCCCCGAGCAAAACAAGGGTATTCCCACTGCTGAAAGGTGTTTCATTCAAAATGTAGCACAGCTCATAGTTGACTACTCCAGGGGCAATATCACAGTGGCCTGGAACTCTACAATGGCGATGTTGCTAGACCATCCTATGGACAGCTTACGTCCAGACGCAATAAATTCTCATAGGATAATGTAGCAACAGTGCCAATGTACAACTTCAGGCCACTGGGATATAGCACCAAAGCAATTCTATTCTGAGCTGGGAGACTTTTTGAACAAAAAACCCCTCCAGCAGTGGGAGTACCCTTGTTTCACTCAGGGTGATAAACCACAAAACATATATTTCCCTTTCTGCATTTCATGTATTAGTATCCCATTAATCCCATCATGGCTACGTTTACTAATCACACAATCTCAATTCTCCACACAGCTTATGGGCCTCCATCGCAGCAGGAGCCCGTGAGGGAGCCGACCACACCACCCAGTGAGGAGGATACAGAGGAGGGGACTAGCCACTGGGAACCGTCTACAATTACCACACCTCCTCCCCAACTCGCTGCATCACCACTGCCTGCCTCTCAACTGCCTGTCTCTCAACTGGCTGCCCCTCAACTGCCTGCCTCTCAACTGCCTGCCTCTCAACTGCCTGCCTCTCAACTGGCTGCCCCTCAACTGCCTGCCCCACCACAGGATGCTCCACAGATGTACAGCGGCTGGATTCAAGGGGAGAGATGGATGCATCCCACTACCACCGGGAGCTATTACCCTCCAGCAGCAGCACCACCACCACCAGGGAGGCAATGGCTGCCCGGGAATGTGGCCACCAGCCAATATGGGCCATATTCCACCGAGATGGATCTACCCTCCTGGATGGCTCCCCAGCATGGCCCCAGGTATGATCCCAGGTGGGGGCCAAGCACCTACCACTGGCCAAGGTATGACCCTTGGCCACTTGACTACCAACACCTGGGCCTGATTGGGGAGCCCCAGCGCCCTCAGCCAAGGGACTTGTTCACCCCACCACCTCAACCAGCACAGACATCAGTGGGCAGCAGTGGGTCCCTTGATGTGGTGGGCACCCACACACCGTCTGTGCAAGCCACTCCACCAACACAAACAGCAGTTGCAGCCACAGCACACCCAGTACGAGCAGAGGAGACAGCAGAGGCTGGGGAGATAGAGGCTGAGGAGACAGCTGAACCTGTGGAAGCAGAGGCTGAGGAGACAGCTGAACCTGTGGAAGCAGAGGCTGAGGAGACAGCTGAAGCTGGGGAAACAGAGGCTGAGGAGACAGCTGAAGCTGGGGAAACAGAACATGTGTCACCGGCCACACCCATCTCCAGCAGTCAACGCACCACAGATCTGGAGGCTGAGTGCATGGCCCTTCAAAGAGGACAGCTCCGGGCAACCCACGCCACCAACGACAACCTCACGAGGAACCGGAGGGAATCCCGGAGGAACACAAACAGGTTGGAGACCAGAATCCAAGCTCTGGAGTCAGAGGTTGCCAGGGGGAACACACAACTCCACCAGATACATACGGGGATGATGGACATGTTTGCACAGGTGCTCGTGGAGTTGCGAGAGATTAACCGCAGGGAGAACCTGAGGATGGAGAGGGAGAACCTGCGTTCCACAGAGGGGTCCACTGCACCCACCACCCCTTCCAGTGTTACCCCAGAAGCCACACCTAGGGGACAGAGGGTGACAAGGCAATCAGCCAGGGCATCCACCTCTGGCACCAAGTCTAAGGCCCCCCCCCAAAAAAAGAAAAAATGAAAGGCCCAACATGTCATCTGCCCCCTCAATAAATGAAAATTGTGCTTTTGAATCCTGTCTGATCTGCTGTGTGTTCACTTATAGATTGGGTGGCAGGGTTGTCTCCAATGCATTGCCAAACAATGCAGTGAACTCAGCCCCTGCCTGGGGGAAATGTTTGTGTGATGTTACAACATGGGTTCACACACACCCACACCGTTGTCCAAATTCACCTGGCAACCCATCCCTGTAGCCATGTAACACGACAGTGTTACATGGCCATGATGTGTGTCAGATTTGATCAGAACATACCCCTTAGCACAACAACTGGTGCAACACTGAACATTCGTCTGCATCAATTGTTGTGTTTGAGGGGAAAACCAAACAAACAGCTATGCGACTTAGCAGGGAAATAACAAGCATGACAGATGGAACATGCATCAATATGGTCTTTAAATCAAAATTCTATTGTGCAGCTGACATACTGGGGAACACAATGTACACCCTAGGATCTCAATGTGTTTGTTACACATTGTGATCCTAGGGTGAGCATTGTGTTCTCCAGCAAGTCAGTTGCACAACAGGAGTTTGAATCACAGCCTAACTTACTGCATAACCCAATGATCTTCCTAAGATTTCATTGCGTAGCACGCACATTGGAACCTTAGGCTGAGCATTGGCTTATGTATTAAAGGGATAGTAAACCTTGGAATAAGTTAATTCTATATTGTAGCCCTTAAAAAAACATGTAAAATGATATAAGTTTTATCTCCCAAACCATATATGTTTGGTAGATAAGACTTATATCATTTTTCATGTTTTTTAAAGGGCTACAATGTGAAATAAACTTATTTTCCAGGTTTACTATCCCTTTAAGTTGTGTTGTTGTTTAACTAAGGTTGTAACACACTTCACCAGTGGTAACACTTGTCCACATGGTTGTTTTTGTTGATGTAGCCCATGTACTGAGATATGACAACCTACAGCAATCTCAGGACATTGATTATATTGAGCAACACATAAACCGTGGACATCACATCACAGTGGAAGTGTGTCCCCTGTATCACCAGCTAATCACTCACAACACACATCAGTATATCACTGCCATCATGTCATTGCATGTATACATCACAAAGTCCACTCATGGTCAGGCAACTAGTGGACTCCTGTGATGTAAATCATGCCTTCCTTTGTATGAGGGATACTCTAGCCTTGGGTACGGTTCCACATTGACAGGTGTTTGATCCAACATTCATTCATACAGACACGGATTGAGTAGTGATGATTCTTGTGTATTTAGCCAATATGCATTAAACACTTGTATGAGCACAAAAAGGTACATCTGAACTAAATAGGAATACATTAGAAATGCTAGTGAACTGCTCATGTGTTGTCCACATAGTTTGGCATCTGTGTATGAGCAGTCTTACTGTACAGGTCTGATACCTGGATGTTAGTACACACATTAATTTGTGTCCATATGTGAATGTTCCAGTAGAGGTTGCTGTGAACATCAGGTCAAACATTGCATCACCAACACAATCACTTGAAACACCAAGGGGTGAGCTTCATGGAAGTGTTGTCCAGACTTCAGTCCAGTCATATGGAAACTCCTCTGTTCAAGGATGGATCGTGCTATGGATGCCTGTGGGACAAGAGGACAGGATTTGGAACATCACCCTCGAAGTGATCGTCATGCAACAGCTACAACATCATGATCCTCTTAATCTTTCCCGTTACATAAGTCTACACAAACCACTGCTTTGTAATGTGTTGTGTACTGGTCTATGAACCATCATGGGGGGAACTAAGGGGATGTTAACCATCCTTAGGGATATTTGCCCCTGACATGGTTACACACATCAACAAATATGTCCTAATAGCTTCCTGACAACAATATATTTGGGCTGCCACTGTCAGAGACAGGCCAAATATGTTTGGTTCATGGAGCTAGTAGGACATATTTGTTAATGTGTGTATTTCTTTCTGGGGCACATATCACTGCACACACACACACACACACAGGGCAGAATGGTGTCCATGGAGATGTGATCCACATTTCATGAGCTCCATGTTGTGTAACACACTATTACTGTCGATCCACCCCTCTGCTGCTTTCTTCAACTGTAGCAAGCTACTGGTCCCATGTCCCCACGAATGCCCCCTGAACCCCTTATATGACAGAGTGCTATCCGATGCATTGGCTTGGATGAGACTCCCTCGCTACAGGGGTACCATGGTTACTATGGGTCTGATCCTAGCAGAACACTTTAGTTGGTGCCTAGGGAGCTGTGGGATATGCTGAACTAGGTTAAAGTGTTGTACCTTGGTTTCCAGGGGGGCATGCATGATATCCTTGAGGTAGCAGTATCAACATGGACGACAGGTTGTCAGATGTATTCAGAATCTCTAGGCCCAATCTGACTGGTCCACGGAATAGTTGATGCTATTGGTCCATACTGCAGCCAGTGTCAGGGCTGTGTCACTGATCCTGTGGGGTGAAACAGAACATGTGTGTTGTGGTGGGTGTATATGCATGGATTGTGTGCATACATGTATTATACTCACAGCAGAAGTGATCCCTGGTCAATCTGTCCCTTGTCTGCATCCCTGTTGGGGTTTCCTCACACTCAACGATATCCACAGGGTCTTCAGGTCTGGGTGGGGGATGGACATCGTCGATGAGTCTGGTGTCCACCGCGATATTATGTAGGATGGCACATGCCACGATGATGTCGCAGACCTTGCCTGGTGCATACTGCAATGCTCCCCCCGAGTGGTCCAGACATCGGAATCGGGACTTGAGGAGGCCGAAGGTCCGCTCAATGGCATTCCGTGTTCTGACATGAGCCTGGTTATATCGTTCCTGGGCATTGTTTTGGGGATTGGCGACCGGGGTGAGGAGCCATGGCTTGCATCCATAGCCAGCATCACCTGTGGAAAGTGAGTGACATGGTGTGACAAGGAGCACATATTGTGTGAATAATGTTTTCTGTGGTGAACGTACTAGCACATGTGTATGTGGTGTCATTTGGTGCTGTTAGCTCACCCAGAAGCCATCCGCCTGTATAGGTCCCATTTTCGAAATCCCTCTGCACAGATGAATTTCTGAGTATATGTGAATCGTGACAGCTCCTGGGAAATTTTGCACAGACATTCATGATGGCCAGGTTGCTGTCACACACCATCTGCACATTCATGGAGTGGAAGTTTTTGCGGTTCAGGAACATATGTCCCTGACGTGCTGGTGCTTTGATACGGACATGGGTGCAATCTATTGCACCCATGACCCTGGGCATGCCTCCCCTTGCATAGAAGCCCTGCTTCAGATGTGTCCACTCCATATCGATGATGGGGAAATGTATGTAGGTACTGGCCTTGGCTTTGAGGGCTGGCAAGACCTGGGCCAGCACCCTGGAGAATGTGGCCTGGGACATGCCAGATGCGTAACCCTCTGTCAACTGAAAGGCGCCACTTGCCATGAAGTGTATGGCACACAGGGGTTTTTGAAGGCCAGTTAGAGCATGGTTATGGGTGCATATGGGATCCACCTGCTCCTTGATGACCTCATACAGGGCTATGATGCTGTGTGGCCTCAACCTGTAGCGATCAATAACCTCGTCATCGGTCATTCCAAAGAGAGTGACCCTTGGGCGGTATACCCTGGGCCTTGGTGGTCGTCTATGCATCCTGGGCTGCTGCAGGGGTCCCTGTGGCAGCTGGGGAGCATCCTGTTGCTGCAGCTGTGCATCTGCAGGCAGGTGTCCTCCGGGTGGGGATGGGCTCCTGTGTGGCTGCTGAGCCAGAGCCTCCTCACTTGCAACAGGTGGAGGCTGTTGATGAGGCGTGCTTGGAGGTTGCTGATGTTCCCCAGCTCTCTCCCTTGCACGCCTTCTCCGCAGCCTTCGCAACAATATGTAACCCAACATACTGTTTGCTCTCTCTATCTGTCTCTATCTGTCTCTCTCTATCTCTCTCTATCTCTCTCTATCTCTATCTCTCTCTCTCTCTCTCTCCCTCCCTGAGTGGAAAACAAGCCACAAGTGAGTGTGTTGAGTTGTCCCTTTAAGTACTTGCTAGGGCGTTGTGTAGGTGTGGTGATGAGGTGAGTTCTGGCCAATGGTGAGTTGTTTTTGTCCAGGTAAGTGTTAGCAGGTGTGTGTGTGTTATAAGATGTGGTGTGTTGTGCTTGTTCTGTGTGTGCCATTTGCGGGTGTGCATTTGTGGGGTGCAGGTGGCGTGTTGATGTTGCCCAGGTGAGCTTGTATTTGCAGGTGTCCGCTTTGTGTGATAACCCCCATTGTTCCGTGCCATGCTGTGTTGTTGTTTTTTTGTGTGTCGTTGTCCCTGTGGTGTTGGTTGTTTTTGTGTGTGTAGTGATTTGTGTTGTGTGTGCATGTTTTTGTGTTGTTTTGGCATTGCACGGGTTAATTTTCCCATTTACATGGTTGTGCGGTAAGCATTTTGTGTATCTTCCTATGTAACGGGTGTTGTGGTTTGGCCGTTAAGTGTCTAACGGCTAAAAAAAGTGGGTCTTAACTTTTAGCCGTTAGGTGTGTCTTTTTTTCAGCCGTTATCAGTACCGCAAGCCTTTGAATAGCTCTGGGGTATGTTGTTCCATGCGTCTGAATGCACGTAAGTGTATCGGCCGTAAGGATTGTGCAACTGCCGTTAGCTGTTGTTTAGACGGATCTTTGAATTGCAACATGACACTTAACGCACCCGTTAGTGATTTTTTTTACTAACGGCTGCCTTTAAATCGAGCCCTAGGTCATCGGGAAAAATAGGTAGGATACCTATCTTCGGAATTGGGGGGATGTGTCTGCCCAGAACCCCTGACAGACAGTAAAAAACCCATTCCCAAAACTGAGAGACCACAAGACAGTCCCAAACAAGGTGTAGAAAAGTACCAAATACTCTAAGTTAAGTGGCGCTTCTGATTAGTCAAGATGTCCAACCCTATAAACCATGGGCAGCTACAACAAACCTCCTACTCCCTTAGGAGGAAAAAACAAATAGTCCAACTGATTAAGTTCAGCTCTACAATGGCTATTATGGGACAGAGAATCTTACCTCAATATTTAGATAAAAATATATATTTATTACAATAAAATATATACCAAAATGTAAAACACCCAAAGCACCCTAAATGGATACAGACATGCCAAACCACAAACCAACCACAGACCGCAGCGCCGGAACACGGGAACACTCATATGTGGAAACCCCCAACGTCACCTGGAATATCCCAATGTGACGTATAGTGGGCGTCTCCACTACCAGATGAACCAGTAAGATACTAGCCCAACAGACCATTCATGTGTGAATAGGCACGTGAGTATCCTCTCAGGGATGCAACAATAATACTTCCCCGTACTCAAAATACGTGTATGCACTACTATCCAATTAATACAAATACCGCATGATATTGCAATATCAACAATATAAAATCAAACAATCAAAAATAAATGAAAAATGTACATAAAAAACAAAACTAATAATTGGTGTTCAGACTGACCATATACATACAGGCTGACCATCAATAAAAGTCACTGATACTGTATGACTAATAATTCCAATATAGATCACACGTCTATTAAGTGAATATCTGGTCACCTCATCTGAGTATATACAATATATACACTTGTAAGCAACAGTGTGAAAGATATAAATCCCATAGAGGGCTAGCAACTCTACAGTATACACTCTAGTAGAGCTTCTAATCAGTTACTTCAAATGTTTTTATATCAAACACGCTGAGTTCAGTTGGATCACTGTGATTCTTCTGAAACATCCACTTCAAATTCTCAATTCTCATTGCATGTGTTTCCCAACATCATAAACATTATTCTGTGGCAGTGTCATCTGCATAGAGAGAGAGTTTTTCAACTTGATCTCAAACAAAAGCCAGAGATTGCAGGATCAGCTCGTGTACCTGATGCCGGAGGCTTCTATTGCCAACGCAATGAGTCCCAGGGATAATGGGCAGCCATGCCTGGTGCTCCTGCTGAGAAAAAAAATCCAGGGAGGAAACATTCCCCATGCAGACTGAAACAACAGGCCACACATATAAGGTATGGATCCAGTGAATAAATGTCAGCCCAAAGCCATATTTATCAAGTGCTGCCATAAATATTCCCACACTATGGAGTTGAAAGCCTTAGCTGCTTGAGGGATGTGATAGCCCTAATGTCCCCTTCTTTTTATGAGGAAGTTGGAGATGGGTATACAAATGCCAGAGGTTGTGAGCCATCAATTTACCTGGGATAAACCCAGTCTGATCTGAGTGTACAAGTTCTGAAATAGGCTTTTCAGCGAGTCGCCAGTATCTTAGACAATATTTATCATCTGTGGGGAGGAGCGAGATGGGACGTTGACATGTTTCCCCGGCTTAGGAAACACAATAATGGAAGCCCTGTTCATTGATGCAGGAAGAATGCAGGAGTCTAGGGCAGAAAGGAAAGCAAGGTGAAGCTGAGACATGAGGACATCAAGGTATTTTTTGTACCACTCTATAGGCAAACCATCAATCCTGGGGATTTGCCACTGGGTATGGCCCATATACTGTCAACTAATTTTTGTAAATGGATGGAGGAATCCATGTATTGTCTGTTCTCATAAGACAGCACTGTCAATGGGCAATCCAATAGATAGAGTGCAATTGGCTGACACTGAAAGAAATGATCAAATTGAGTGTTTATTTAGATGACCATCATCACCACATACACAGAGGATCTGCAGTTTATTAAGGTTATATCACATCAGTTGGGCCAGCATTTTGCCCGCCTTATCACTGTGCATGAAAATGTGTTGACAGACATGAAACCATCTGTTGCCATTAAGCTCTGAGAGAAAAGAACTGAGGCCTCTGGGCCTTTGTGGTGCGGCCCTGTGGGAAGGTGGATGCGGGAGAGATCAGGAAGCCCCTAGCACAAGGCTTGGCAGCCTCCCACACCCCATTGTCATGTGCAGAACCAGTGTTAATATCTAAATACTGATTAATGTCCTTGGCATGGGGAATATCATTTACAGTTAACAAAGAGGGTCTCAGTGTCCAGGTGTAAACCAGAGGGTAGCCGCAGAAGTTCAAGGAAAGCAACAATGGTGTGTTTCGATGCCTTCTCTAGACAGATACTCGCACCCATAATACACCCAAGGGCATTCCCAGTAATAAATGCATGATCAATGCAGAAGAGGGTATGATGTGTGTAGGAGTGGCAAGAGTAGCCGTCCGTCAGTTGGGTGAAGGGTACACCAGGCATCAACCAGACCCATGCGTCCCACCCAGCTATTGAACTTTAGAAGGGCTCAGAGGTGTCATGGTTCCCCAGAGATGTTCAGGAGTATGTCTAGTACAGTTAAATGCAATTTATTAAAATATAAGTAAAGTAATACACAATAGTAATATAACAGGAACAAGCAGATGGTCACAGTCAGCAAGTACTACTATCAGGAATAGTAGGCTGCCAAGATTGACCACACTGCTGGAGACTAGGCTGAGCCACTGGTAGTCTCAGCTGGAAACAGGAGCTGGATCAAAAACAGGAACAGGAACATGAAGTCTTGATGCGATGAACGAGGAATACTCCTGACTCACGCCTGCAGTCAGTATAGCAAAAGTGTATACCTGACTCACACTTGCAGTCAGTATAGCGAAAGCAGAAACTGACTCATGCCAATAGTCAGTATAGAGCTAGTCTACCAGAGCCCCAGGTCCGCATCAGATTGGGAGTCTGCTAGATACAGGGAATAAACAAGAGAACAGTCAGACAGAGCCACAGGTCAGCACCATAGAGGGTAGTCAGACATGCCGGGTCATACACAGTTCAGGTAGTCAGCCAAAGCCACAGGTCTGCACCAGATTGGGTGTCCACTATAAGGATAAGGCAGGAGACTAGTCAGACAGAGCCACAGGTCAGCACCAGATTGGATGGTCAGACAAGCCAGGTCATACATATAAACAGTAGTGCAAACTAAGAAATTATCACGGTGCCCGTGATTGCTGCAGTTCCTTGTCTGTCACCAGTAGGGGGCTGCTATTGGCTGTCTGCAGATAGCCCGCCTTTCATTGCCTATTTTAACCCTTTCGTGTTGTTTCTGACCTTCCTGCTATCACTATGCTAGTGATAGCTGGGCCTCTGTTCCAGTGTTCCTGAGTTCCTGATCTCATGTGTTCCTGAGTACCTGTTCGCTACTGTTCCAGTGTTTCCTGCCTGCTGAGTGGTTCCAGTCCTGGTTCCGGCCTAGTCTCTGGTGTTGCAGTTCCTGCGGTTCTTCAACTCTGCTGTTTCCTGACCTGACTGATCATTGCTGGTTCCTGTCATCGCATCGCCTGTCTCCTGTATCCTGGCGACCTCTTGCTCGGTCGCGTCAGCGACATTGTTAGTTACTCCAGTGTGTGGTCACTGGTTTGCTCCAAAGCCTATCGGCTGTACAATCCTGTGTTGGTTCCAGCGCGCGGACGCTGGTTTGCTCCTAAGCCTTGCGGCTATACACACTCGCTTGTTACACCAGTGTGCGGTCACTGGGTTGCTGCAGAGCCTATCGGCTATCCAGTCTTGTGTTGGTTCCAGCGTGCGGACGCTGGTTTGCTCCAGAGCCTTGTGGCTATACTACTTGTTTGTTACATCAGTGTGCAGTCACTGGTTTGCTCCAAAGCCTATCGGCTATACTATCCTGAGTTGGTCCCAGCGTGCGGACGCTGGTTTGCTCCAAAGCCTTGCGGCTATACAAACACCCTTGTTACACCAGTGTGCGGTCACTGGTTTGCTCCAAAGCCTTGCGGCTATATTACTTGTTTGTTACACCAGTGTGCGTTCACTGGTTTGCTCCAAAGCCTATCGGCTATACAGTCCTGTGTTGGTTCCAGCGTGCGGACGCTGGTTTGCTCCAAAGCCTTGCGGCTATACTACTTGTTTGTTACACCAGTGTGCGGTCACTGGTTTGCTCCAAAGCCTATCGGCTATACTATCCTGAGTTGGTCCCAGCGTGCGGACGCTGGTTTGCTCCAAGCCTTGCGGCTATACAAACACACTTGTTACACCAGTGTGCGGTCACTGGTTTGCTCCAAAGCCTTGCGGCTATACAAACACACTTGTTACACCAGTGTGCAGTCACTGGTTTGCTCCAAAGCCTTGCGGCTATACTACTTGTTTGTTACACCAGTGTGCGGTCACAGGTTTGCTCCAAGCCTATCAGCTATACTGTTCTGTGTTGGTCACAGCGTGCGGACGCTGGTTTGCTCCGAAGCCTTGCGGCTATACAAACTCGTTTGTTACACCAGTGTGCGGTCACTGGTTTGCTCCAAAGCCTAGCGGCTATACAATCCTGTGTTGGTCCCAGCGTGCGGACGCTGGTTTGCTCCAAAGTCTTGCGACTTTACTAATCCCTGTTGGTCTCAGTGTATGTACACTGGGTTGCTTACGATCCTGTCAATTTGCCATTACCATCTGACTGCTGCTATTATCTCTGGGCTGCCCTGCCCGGTATTGGTAAGGCCGGTAGAACCTTATTGTCATATTCCATCTGAGGTTGCCTTACCCGGTATTGGCAGGGCCGGTAGAGCCTACATTGTGTAGCTGTTGAGGCTGCCTTGCCCGGTAATTTGGTAAGGCCGGTAGAACGGTTATGCTATTCCATCTGCAGGTTGCCTTACCCGGTATTGGCAAGGCCGGTAGAGCCTAACATTCTGTTTCTTCAGACTGTCCTGTCCGGTATATTGACAGGACCGGTAGAGTCTGCACTCTGTCTTGTTATATTCTGTATGTATCTGTATATATGTATTTGCCATCCTACGTTATCAATTTATTATTTCAATAAAATTGATTTTTACCTAAAACTTGTGTCTGAGAGTCATAACAAACCGTGACAGAAATACAATCAGCCATAAAAAAAGCATACACATACAGTGCAAATAGATACTGTCATTGGCCCCAAATGCTCAGGCCGGCGGCTACAGAAAGATGAGAAGAAAATTAATAAATATATAAAGTAAAATAAATAAGAAAATATGCTCAGGATTCATACCACTGATCAAAAGTGAGCCCCTAGAGGAGTATGATAAGAACCCCAAATTTACTAGAGAGGCTACCCAGAGGGAAATCCCCCAACAAGGACACAAGGACAACACAGCATATATGTAGGAGAATAACATCAATGAAGAGATTTTATCCCACACATCCCACATAGTGGTTCTCAGCTTGGGTTCAGGGTGTCATAAGATGTTTCTTTCCACCAACACCCTTTTCCCCCCACATGTATATGTATTGAAACATTTTTATTTTTGTGTGTAGTTTGCACTGTATTTATGTTCCTGATGCCAATTTCAATACTTATTGTGCTCGTTAGGCAACACTCGTTTGTGGCTGGGCACAATAAGTATTGAAATTGGCATCAGGAACATAAGCACAGTGTAAACTATACACAAAAATAGAAATGTTTGAATACGTATACATGTGGGGAGGAAAGGGTGGTGGTGGTGGAAAGAAACATCTTATGACACATTATCACGGTGCCCATGCTCTTGGCTGCAGGCGGCGACACTCTGACTTCCCAATTACGCTGCCTTGCTCTGACTGGTCAGGTATCATTGTCGCCGCCCAGTGATAGCCTTTATATACTCTGTCATGTCTACACTATGGTGTCCTTTTATGGTTTACTAGTTCCTGACGTATGTTCTGTATCTCTCTGATCGTGTATGACCTGGCCTGCCTGATGACGTCCCTGCGTTTCCTGTTTCCTGAGAACCTGCTCTGTTTCTGACTGTATCTGGCTGAGAACCTGCTCCTTTGCTGACCGTATCTGGCTGGGAACCACTCCATTGCTAACTGTCTCTGGCTGAGAACCCGCTCCGGTACTGACTGGATTTGGCTGAGTACACGTTCCATTACTGACTGTGTCAGGCTGATTACCGTGCTGCTGCCATCTGTGCCGCGTTACGCAAGACGGTGTGCGCCGCGTGACACAATTATTCTTGTTGACCGTAGGCTGAGTATTCATGCTTTAGCTGCTTTCTTAACCGCCTCAGGCGGTGTGCATACGCGAAGTACCGGTACAGTGTTGCATAGCACTGACTGTGTCAAGAGCCAGCGGTTGCGTTATACCATCTTTCAGTGTGAAGGGACACTGGTTGCCTTCCTTATATATATTACGATCCACCCCTAGCTTTCTAGGGTTTTCCTACCTAAGCAGTTGCCTTGGTCTCCCTGTGACCCTAGTCCTAGGGTCAGTACTGCCTACTAAAGTGGTTGCCTCAGTCTCACTGTGGTCCAAGTGCTAGGGTCAGTGTTGCCTCGCTCCTCTTGGGTTCTGTGCCTCCCAGGTGTCTGGGTTTGTGCCAGTCATCTACTCCTGGACTACGTGTCACCTAAGTCCTTCTGTCAGTTCCCGGGCTGCGTTGCCTTCAGTCATCCTGGTTTAAGCCAGAACCCTCGTTTGACAGTTATTGTCTCCATTTCATCACATATTACTAAGACTGGCTTGCTATTACTGTATATATATCTATATATATCTAAATATATCTATATATATATATATATATATATATATATATAGATATATTCTGTTATTGTGGGTCTAAGGGCCTAACTAAGTGTTTGTACTTTATCCTAGTAAAGTCATTTTAACCTTACTGATCTGGTCTGAGTATTCATCAAAAACCGTGACAGTACGAAAGGGCCAATGCCCTCAGACGGTTCTGGTGAAGGATGCTCTGTGAATATCCACTGGAGAATGGATATGTACGAACAACGTCTTGATCAGTTGTCAGTGGTGGTGCAAACTATTTTAGAGCGGACCGTGCACTTGGACAAACCTGCCCTATCCTCGGTAGCCCGAGAGTTGCCTGTCACACTGTACAAATTTATTGAATTTGTAAATCTTTTTGATACACGAATCAGACACAAAGTAGAGACCGTAAACCAAGGTCTTCCCCAGGGCAGTGGCACATGAATGAAATCCCACCCTTGCCTCCCTCTCCTCCCGTGCCTCCTGGGCAAAATGAATTGGTGGAACCTATGCAGGTTGGGTTTACGAGATTAACTAGGGAGGAACAGACTTTCCGCCGTAAGAATGGGTTTACCTTTACTGTGGTAAAGGAGGGCATTTGCTGCGTAATTGTCCGATATGGCCAGAAAATGCGCGCACCTAGGTTTCCTAAGGGGACAGGTCCTAGGTGGCATTCAGCAGTCCCCAGATGAGGTGCCTTCCAAACCAGTGGTCGAAGTCATAATTTCCTGCGCCAGCTTCTCCTTTACCACTTCTGCTTTGATTGTCTCTGGAGCAGCTGGATATTTTATAGATAAAGAATTTGTTACATCTCATAACACTCCTTTGGTCGAGTTGGTCAATCCCATGCAAATTGAGGCTATTGACGGGTGACCTTTGGTGCCTACCCAGGTCACCCACGAGACTTGCCCACTCTCAGTGCAGACTGGAGCACTACATTTTGAGACCCTGTCTTTCCAAATTATTCAGACACCACATTATACGGTCATTTTGAGATTCCCATGGTTGCGAACTCATAATCCTAGAATCACTTGGGGCTCTTGTGAAATTTTGGCTTGGTCTGAGTATTGTATAAGCCATTGCATATGACAACCTACCAGGATTATGTGTACCTCTCCCTCTCTACCGCATGAATATCAGTCTTTCAGCTATGTTTTCAGCAAGGGAGAGGCTAGCACTTTGCCAGCACACCGAGCGTATGACTGTGCTATCGATATCGCGCCTGGCACGGTCCCCCCAAAGGTAGAACTTACCCTCTCTCCTGTGAGGAGAACCGGGCGATGGAAAATATATTACTGATGCTTTGGAAAGTGGTATTATTCGCAGATCATCCTTGCCCGAGGGGGCTGGATTTTTTTTCATCAAGAAGACGTCTGGTGAACTAAGGCCATGTATTGATTATAGAGGGCTCAACAAGCTGATGATTAAAAGTGCCTACCCGATTCCACTCATCACCGAGCTGTTCGACCGGTTGAAGGGCACTACTATCTTCACGAAATTGGATTTGAGAGCAGCTTATAATCTCATTCGTATCAAGGAAGGTGATGAGTGGAAAACCGCTTTCAATACGCGTACAGGGCATTACGAATAACTAGTAATGCCATTCAGGCTGTGCAATGCCCCAGCGGTTTTTTCAAGACCTGATTAATGATGTGCTTCGAGATCTGCTACAGTCTTGTGTAGTGGTCTATCTAGATGATATTTTAATTTATTCCCCTGATTTGGAGACACATCATACTCATGTGGCCACAGTACTTCAGAAACTTAGGGAGAATAAATTGTAAGCTAGACAAATGTGAATTTCATAAATCCATGCTACCCTTCCTGGGCTACGTCATTTCGAAACAGGGCATTTCCATGGACAAAAAGAAGTTGTCTGCTGTGTTGCGTTGGCCATGTCTTAAGGGTCTTAAGGCCACTCAAAGGTTTCTTGGCTTTGCCAATTATTATCGTAAAGTTATTTGTGATTTCTCTAGAATTGTCAAGCCTCTCACGGATCTGACACATAAAGGGGCCAAGGCGTCCGAGTGGTCAGAGGAGGCTGAAGGAGCCTTTGAAGTACTAAAGGCTGCATTTGCTTCAGCAGCGTTTCTGTCCAATCCCAAAACAGACCTACCATATATACTTGAAGTAGATGCGTCTGACACAGGAGTGGCAGTTGTACTGTCTCAAAGGTCTGATCCTGGTCAGGCACTTAAACCGTGTGGTTTATTTTTGAAAAAACTGACCAAAGCACAATCTGTATACGAGATTGGTGATCATGAATTATTGGCAATTATCCTGGCGTTATGTGAATGGCGTCACTTGCTGGAGGGCACCAGGGCTCTGATTCTTATTTTGACGGAGGCTAAGAGATTGTCGCTAAGACAAGCGAGATGGGCACTCTTCCTTTCTTGGTTCAACTTTGTAGTTTCCTATTTGCCTGGTTCCAAGAATGTGCAGGCTAATGCTTTGTCCAGGCAGCATGGGCCTGAAGTGGAGTCTGATATGCCGTCAGTACCTATTATTCCCCATGATCGCATCCTGGCCACCTTGCGGACGAGCATTACTTCTCCCTTGGGCCAGGAGATTCTGGCTGACTCTCCTCCTGAAAAGCCCATGGGAAATGTTTTGTGGCTGAACCCTTTCGGACCAGACTTCTGGAAACCTACCATGCTTCTCGAGTAGCAGGTCACGTGGGCAGAGATCAATTGTTCTGGTCCTTGTCACGTATTTTCTGGTGGCACACTCTAAGAATGGATTGCACTAATTTTACTGCCGCTTGTATGGTGTGTGCCCATTCTAAGTCACCCAGGCATCTGCCAGTGGGCCTTCTATAGCCTGTACCCAATGGCGACCGACCATGGTTGCATGTATCCATTGATTTTTTGGGAGAACTACCTGTTTCAAGAGGTTACAGGTATATCTTGGTGGTGGTAGACAGATTTTCTAAAATGGCCCATTTCGTGCCTCTACTGGGTCTGCCTTCCACGAAAGAGCTGGTTGTAGTATTCGCCAAAGAGGTATTCAGACTCCATGGTGTCCCTAAGGTGCTCATTTTGGACCGTGACAGTCAATTTATATGGAGATTTTGGAGAGCTTTCTGTAGCCGGATGGGCATTAAGTTGTCATATTCATCTGCTTACCACCCACAAACTAATGGAGCCACAGAGCGCTCTAACCAAGGGCTTGAACAATTCATACGTTGCTTTGTATCTAACCATCATGGCAACTGGGCTGAGTTGTTGCCCTGGTCAGAGTTCGCTAGAAACTGTCCTATTAATGCCTCATCCGGAAGCTCACCCTTTCATGTCAATTATGGGTTCCAGCCATCTTTGCTTCCGGATGCATTTCAGGCACAGCAGATGCCAGCCCTAGACGTACATCTCTGTCAACTCCATTCCACTTGGGTACAAGTGCAAAACTCACTACGTGAGTCCTTCCAACGTTATCAATGGCATGCCAATAACAGGAGGTTGCCGGCTCCTGTTTTCCAGGTTGAGGACCGTGTGTGGCTCTCTTCCAGAAACTTGAATTTGCAGTCTCCTTGTAATAAGTTTGCCCCACGGTTTGTTGGACCATTCAAAGTTCTCCGGTGGGTCAATCCTGTTTCTTATGCTTTGGAACTTCCCGCAAGCATGCGTATTCATAATGTCTTTCACGTATCTCTACTCAAAGCTCTGATTTGTAACCGCTATACTACTGCTCCGGTGGTTTCTAGTCCTGTCCGCATTGACAACCACGATGAGTATGAGGTTCAAAGTATATTGGATTCAAGCACAGTGCGTGGTCAACTCCAGTACCTGGTTCATTGGAAGGGCTACGGGCCAGAGGAACGTTCCTGGGTCACGCATTCTGATATCCATGCACCTCTATTGTTCAGTAGATTCCACGCTAAGTTTCCTTCTAAGCCTGGTCCCCCTCCGCGGGGAGGGGGACGTTGAGAGGGGGGTACTATCACGGTGCCCGTGCTCTTGGCTGCAGGCGGCAACATTCTAACTTCCCAATTACACTACCTTCTTCTGATTGGTTGGGTATCATTGTCGCCGCCCAGTGATAGCCTTTAAATACTCTGTCATGTCTACACTATGGTGCCCTTTCGTGGAGTACTAGTTCCTGACGTATGTTCTGTATCTCTCTGATTGTGTATGACTTGGCCTGTCTGATGATGTCCCTGCATTTCCTGTGTTGCTGCTGCTCCATTGCTGACTGTGTCTGGCTGAGAACCCGCTCCATTGCTGACCGTGTCAGGCTGATTACCACGCTGTTGCCACCTGTGCCTGGCTATACCGCTTGGTTGCCTCCATTTGGGCCAGTGATACCAGCTGTGACCTTTCCGTTACGCAAGTTGGTGTGCGCCGCGGCGCTATTATTCTTGACCGTAGGCTGAGCATTCGTGCTTTAGCTGCTTTCTTAACCTCCTCAGGCGGTGTGCACACGCGAAGTACCGGTACAGTGTTGCATGGCACTGACTGTGTTACTCTGATCACTCTCTGTGTCCACCTCCCTATCAACGCTGGGCTCACTCCCTTTGGGAGTTGCAGTATCTCTCTGGGCGTTACCTATTGACCCTTTCTGTGCCTAGATCATCCAGGTAGGGTCAGTGCTTCATTCCACACTGCAGTAGCCTTGGGCTCAAGAGCCAGCAGTTGCGTTATACCATCCTTCAGTGTGAGGGGACACTGATTGCCTTCCTTATATATATATTATGATCCACCCCTAACGTTCTAGGGTTTGCCTACCTAAGCAGTTGCCTTGGTCTCCCTGTGGCCCTAATCCTAGGGTCAGTGTTGCCTACTACAAGCGGTTGCCTTGGTCTCCCTGTCACCTTAATCCTAGGGTCAGTGCTGCCTACTAAAGTGGTTGCCTCGGTCTCACTGTGGTCCAAGTGCCAGGGTCAGTGTTGCCTCGCTCCTCTTGCAGTTTTTAGTGTGACAATTAATAAAATGCCTCAGAGTAAGATTTTTATTAGAAACAGGACTAAGGAAAGGTCCCTACAATTTTGAAGCCCCCAATTGTTGATCTAGAGGTAGAAAAATTACTATGTACCAAGAGTTCCGGTTATTGCTTCCATTGCAGTTATCAGTTGACCAGTTGATAAATGTCGAGACAAAGTATAATCTGTAAGAAGACTATGCCAGAAGGGCATTCCATTGAGCATTATACCTAATAATGATGAATATAGTAGAATCTTCAGAACTTCTGACTGAAGTATTGTTGAGTAAATCGTTCCTAGAAGCGTTAACAGCTCGATGGTAAACATTTTTAACACAAAACCGAGGGTGCTCCCTATCTAAGAACCTCTTTTGTAGTTCTCATGCTCGTACCTGAAACTGATTGTCCAAGGAGCAATTACGTCGTATTTTCATGTATTAGCCAGTTGGAATACATCTTTTACAACTCACCAGATGTGCACTCGAATAATGCAATAATGATTTCACAGCCGTGGGCTTCCGAAACAAGTCTGTCTGAATAAAACCCCCATTGATTAATAGAAATTGATAAATCCAAAAATTCAACAACCTGTTGTAAAATATGAAAATCAAATCATGTTTTCATTCAATTTATTACAAAAATGCTCTACATAAATATTCGGAACCGCACCATATGAAAAATACGTAATTTATAAATCTATACCAACAAAATAAATGTGATGTGTAGGCTTCCAAAGTGTCATGAAAAACTGTAACCCTCTCCCACCGACCTAAAAAAGTTTTGCGTAAAAAGTTGCACATTTGACTCCATCTCTGTTCCCAAGATTTGTATAAAAAATTGCAAATCAAAAACAAAATAATTGTGATGCATCACAGAATCCAAAATATCAATCAGAAAATTACAGAAACAATGGTCAGTGGATAAACTAGAATGCTGAAGGAAGTAAGACACTGCTCAGAAACCAAACTCATGAGGTATATTTGAATATAAAGCCTCAACATCACAAGTAACTAAAAAGGTACCTGGTTCTACTATTACCTCATGCAATATGGTTAATAAGTCAGAGGAATCAAGTAAATATGAACTGAGCTCCAAAACCATGGGCTGTAAAAAATGATCAATGAATAAACAAACCTTCTCACACAGGCTGCCAGTGTCTGCAATGATCAAATGACCTGGTAGTATAAGCAGATTCCTATGAATTGTTGGGAGGATGTATATAGTTAGCACAACTGGGAACGGTACAGGTAAAGGGAACAAAATGCAGGCCTGGTCTGGAGCTCTCCCTGAGATTCAGGCGGAGGTCAAGCAGCAGCCAGTGGTGCACAGGATATCGTGGACAGGAGTTTCCACCTCCAGGTGTAGGTATGTAGAGAACCAGCTGCAGGGAAACACTGGCATTGGGAAGAGCAGGATTCTATGGTAACCACCCTGAGAAGGAGTCCAGGGATCCTGTGGTCAAATACCCCTAGGTCAGTTAAGGTTATTGGATGCCCAAAAGTTGAAGCCAGGGATCATACTAGCTTAATGGGAGGGAAGGACACTGGAGAGAAAACAACAAACAGTATGATGCACTAGTGGGGAAAAATAGGGGATGGAGGGGGAAGCAAGTAGCCAACCATGTTATGGGGCGATGAACTGGGTATAGTCCCATCAAAAGGCCAGTGCCCGGAAATGGTAATCAATGAGAGTACCCCTCTGCACTTCTGATCCCCCAGGCCACAGGAGAAATTATACAATATATGTTAGAGTGGCCCTGGTGGTAGCCCAGACAGTAGACACAACCACAGGGTATGGCTTAGAGCCAGCAGTGTGTAGGGTTCAAGTTAGTCTGCACTGTCACTGAATAGCACTCATCCTCCCTCTTTACTCCATGGTGTACACGACCTCCTTCCCCTTTACTGCCTCTCTTTTTCAGCCCCCTACCTCTTGTGCTGATGCTTTCCTCCCACACTTCTCACACCGCATCTTCCTTCCTCTTCTAGTTCCAGATAGCAGCTACTGAGATGGGGCACCAGGGGAGGATCTTCACCTTCTAGGAGGAGGAAGTGTCAGACCAAAGTTCTCGGGCCAGTCAGAAGTAGTGAATGTATGTCAGGGACACATTGTGCAGTGGCCAGAGCCACAAAGTAAATGGCAGCATGATCTTCTATCCACACATTTCCCAGAGTGGTGGGAGTGGCACTCGTGGCCACGGCTGTGTGGCCTAGGCCCCCACCAATGGGGAAATCTAGTTTCCAGAGACTGAGCCAGCCGAGAAAGGTATCCTTATAGAGAGGGAGGTGCGGGGAAGGCATCCCCCAGGAATTTTAGAGTGAGGCAATGACAGAATTTCAGATGGCAGGAGATTTAGCAGCAGGTTTACAGACTCCCAGATGTGTCTACTCTCTCCATTGGTCAGGACATGCCCCAGATTAATCTGAACTTGCAACCTGGCTGCCCATTGTGAAAGGATCTCCAGTCTATAGGGCATGGATAAACTGAGGACATGGCAAGAGGTTTATATGGGGGTGCAAGCATATGTTTTGGCATAGGACAACTGAAAGTCTAAAAATACATCACTGTGCATTATAGAAGCCATAAAGGGCATCTTACTCCATGGTGTGACCTGAATGAGATTTTTTAAACTATTTCTATACTTAATTAGGCCAGTAGACTTTAAACCCTGTTCTCAGTACTGTACAGTTCAACAATAGATGTCTGTTGCATATAATTATTGTCACTGATTTGATAAATAGATAAATAAACCCATACTTAATAGATAACAGGCTATAATTCACCATCATTATCAATATATAAATAAAACTGCTTAAAAATGTAATTTTCTTTTAGAAAGCTAGCAAATTGGATCAGTAGAACTGGAGATATTAGTTGAAAATAAAAAAAAAGATAATTTATGCCTCTAATATAATTGGTTTACATGCTCAGTAGAGAGGAGTATTCAGAGGTTTAAAGCATAAAGCAGATTTAAAGTTCTCACTCTGAAAGTAGAAATAACAACATGGTGGATTTATATGGTACTGTTAACTGTTTGCAAGGGAGGTGTTGTGCAATGCACTTAGCACCTTTTAAATACTTTAGTTAACCCTTTGAGTGTCAGAGGGGTGAGCAATGCATTGACCTTGCACAATCCTCTGAAGCCCCCCTCCTGTCAAATACCCCACTTAGACTAGCTAAGGAATATGTTTAACCATTTAAGTGCTAGAGAGATGAGCAACACATTGTAAAGCTCTGCTTTGCTCACTTCTCTGACAAGGGAAAATCTGTCCTGCCTCATACCCTACACAGACTCAAGTAGTCGTGGGATTGTCAATTTGCTGTTTGTAATAATAAAAATATAATTCAACTTCACTTGTCCCTCTTGCAAAGGTCCTGCTTATTTGCATACAAATAAACAGAAGTGAAAACCAAGGGGTGCCCCAGTGCAGTGAGTCCTGAGATAATTCCACCACCAAAACTCCCCACACGTGGATATTCACAAAGGGAATGGCTGTCAATAACATATATGAATAATAGCAAACATGCAGCTATGGGTAATCAGACTGACCCCAAACTGTATACTGTCTATTCTCCAACTGTACTTCCAAAGGCTGTTCTTCCTCAACATCTCTCCAGAGGGAGATAACCATACAACAGAAAAAAGGGGAGGAGGTGCCACAATAGTGTTCTATTGCACCAATCATAAAAGTCAGAGGATGAATATAGAAAATGATGATTATACAAGCATATGGAGACCATCCCCCTTCTCCACTAGGGTATCTCCGAAGTGCAGGATCAGATGTACCACTCTCCAGATATAAAATTCCAATATCAATAAAACAATAATAATACATATAATTTATATAATTATAAAATCAACCCATACAATGGTATTCTAACAAATCGAGATAGCCCGCCAACTCGTTTCACATTAAACACACCACTTTATCAAAGCTTGTGGCTATATAAATATACCTGTGTCCGCTTGAATTCCAAGTTTAAATATCCTAAACTTGAACCTCTAAAGATTACCTATCTTGGGGCTAAGAAGGGTTGATATCCACAAATCGTAACTATATATTGTTCCCTATCTTTTCAGATAACTCTTTGTGAGTAGTTCATTATACTTGTAGACACAGGGTTTGGTGAGATCCAATGAATACTATATTAGGCACCATTTATAAAAAAAAAAGGTACTCATTAGAAAAATCGATATGAATTATACTTATAAGAAGTTTACCATAAAAACAACCCACAATATACAAACATGTATGCAGGTTATATATGATTGCACACAACTGGAATAGGAGCTTATACAGCAGATTTTATGCCAATGTTGCAGCAGTCTAAGAACATTATGTAACGGGGAATTTTAATGTAGAGTTTCATAGGTGTAAGTACAAAGATACATGACAGGATTATAATGGTTATTTAATGCTGCCATGCTTTAATATATGCTTTTTTTCTCTAGGATAACAAGTCTGTTGGTCTTGGTTGTTAAATTAGATGTCAGTTAATAAGACGTCAAACAATAGTGAGCATGGACATGTTGCCCTCTCAACAGAGATGAGCAAGACATTTAGCAGACTGATAAGTTTGCAGAATATACATCATTGTAGATACCAGTATTTTGGTCCATGAATTACAAGCATTCACAGTTTAGTTGGTGAACAATTACATAAATAAATATTTGCATTGCACAGTTACTTGCTTATGTAAAGCCTTCATTTCTTGAAAATCTTGCTATCCCTGAGAATAAACTGATATTCTTTCTTGAAATTGTTTGCTATACATCTGTAACTGCCGGGGAAAAGATATTCTATCAGGTTCTCTAAGTATAAAAGTGAAGTACCAATTCTTCTAATCTTTACACTATCAAAGAAGAACAACATTGCCCGTGTGATAGGTTTCAGAGAGAAGGGAGAGGTATACCCCAGCCTTGGGAACTCCAGCCTTTTTCCACTTTCCACTGGTAGTCACAGTGCCACATATAAATTTCTGACACTCAAGCATTGTTTCACTGTTCCGTTGGTATTCACAAACACAAAATATATTGTCTTTCTGGTCTCATGTAATGAGTGCACTGCACTCATTACCTAATTATTTATGGTCTCATATCTGCTATATTCTGCTGGTTGTCTAATGTAATGTCATATTGCCCTGTCAAGTATGGTCAGTATAGTTCTGGTTACTCCACTGCTGATCTCATCTCATGTAATATTTGGGACTTTGCATTGCCCTGATGTTCTCATGTAATAGTCTGCTATTCTGTAATTTTGTTTTGTCTTGCTATCCTCAAGTAATGGTGTAATGTCCTGTTTGTCTCATATAGCTTATATATTGATCTGCAATGCTGGTTTATTGCTGGTACATAATTTGGTTGTCCAATGCTTTCCCATTTATTTCTCCCATTGTTCTGTCTGCTTCTGTCCTTTTCTTCTGCATTTCTTCCTAGCTCACATCACACAAAAGTATTTTCTTTATATCATACTTTTGTTGTGGAAGAACACAGCAAAGCTCTGATAGTCAGCAATAACAGAACAAAAATTGATAATAGAAATGTTTTTTTCTTTGAGGTCATTTTAGAAAGTCAAAAAAGTTATGTCATCATAAATTATGATATATGCTGTGATAATATATTTGCATAAATGTTACTATAACTGTTACTATACTTGTGCATCTTAGTATGCTTTCATATTGAAATTTAAAAGTATTTGTAAATAATATCAAAATTTAAATTCACCAGTTTCATTTTCAGTTCTGAATGGTATTCTATACAAGATGTTTGGGCTCCTTTAATAGATACATTGAGATGACAACAAATGAATAATTTTAAATACAAGTGATCAGCAGGAAGAGAGGGAAAGAGTAAATGGTATATAGTTTTTTTTCATTACAACCACTATACTGCTTCAACAACAGGTTGGACCTATTTTATATTCCTTTTCCACTTTAAAGCTGTTGTAATTTTCTTCCTCATGTTGAGGCTTTTTTATTCATTGTTTCTTTGCAGCAGTGATTGATGTTCTGAACTGCTAATCTCTCTGAATGATAACTATTTTCATGTTCGTTCATGAGTCTATGACATAGCCTGCTTGGCCAGGTCTAGTGCTGACTACTTATTTTGTGCCTCATTTACATTTCAATCTCAGCCTCATGAATGTAAAACCCAGACTGCAAATTAATAACACGAAGAATATGAGAATGCTGTGGAGTGGGGAGCACAATGCAAATTCACAGAGCACAGGGTACTGCCATTGTGTTCTGGGAGGGTCTCATTTATCGGTCTGATATGAATGACATTACATAGAATGGCAAATCTAGAGTGACACAAATTTATTTTTGTCCCAGTGCCACAGTATATTTTCATAGAATGAGGTTCTATCTATCTGGGAACAAATTAGTTTCCATGAAAAATGTAAATGGTTTCTGTGGAGATAGTAGAAGAAAATCTAATTTGTTTCTCATTTACTACAGCAGGTATGAAAAGGAGAAAAATTGGATGTCTGATGGCCTGAAATTGGTGCTGTCCCTTCACACTATCCCCCAAAGGCGTGCAGGCCTATATTATGCTAAAGCTACAAGCCTTTTCATTCTCTTTTCCTCTGCTTCTTCACTGAACAGTAACCTTAAAAAAGAAAAAACTCATAGGAAACCTTAAGGGAGGCTGCCAATCACCCTGAAAACAACATTTCCATCGATCCCCTGTCTTTGTGATTTATGACTTCATTTTGCGGTAATTGAGAATTAGTGAGAAGATTAGCAAGGCTCAACACTTCGCCTTGATATGCACACTAAGCACAGCAATTTGTCACTACTGGGTGTTTGACTTTTTTTTTTTTTTTATCTCAGTGGGGTTCCTAGTTAATTGAATTTGGACATAACATGGAAATTAATTTGACACAGAAATATTTGAATACAGACCTCTTGCCTATTGTAATGCACAGACCTTAAGTTGCATTCAGGGGCAGAGATATTGATCCAGATCACTTTCAATTGTAACCAGCTGAAGGATAGAAAACACTAAATCTTATTTAAGTTCATATGAAAGCAGTTTATCTGCAGCAATCTGTGGTAGATAAAGAATATTACCTTTCATTTTGTCTGACTGTATCAAGATGAAGTTTTGGAAACTTACTGTTGTGGAAAATGTCCTGAATATCCAGAGTCAATACTTTGCAATTCAGTTACAGTGTTTTTTGTATTGGTCATTCACTGCATACACAGGAAATAAATGAGAAAAAAAAAACTACTGCAGTGCTAATACTAAAGGAATGTTGCATGGAAGACATTTAATACTGAAGATTATACTCCGTCATGATCATGAACCCTTTTGTGTGCCAGATAACTTCCAGTATATTGCTTAGCAATGCATTGGGCATCCTTTCTGTAACTTGAAGGGTTAATTCAAACAGACATTACTAAACCTAAAAGTGACATGTACACATGTTGTAATATGCTACTAATTAACCCTTTGGATACTAGAGATATCACTAGGTTAAGGCAAAATACAATTCAAGTCTATAAAATATTTCATAACCCAAAATGCATTTTAAATATCACATTTCATTGGTTTCAATGGGAAATATTGACAGTAGTTGTGTTTTCATTTTTTTTTTTTTTTTTTTTTTGCATTGAGAGTAAGAGAAGCAGGGTGGGAGAAAAAAAAGATATATTTCACGAGACATGCATCTCTTTGTCTCACACGATTTCACTGCTACAAAATAGTCTCAACATACCGTTACTGGTGCAGCTATGTACCAATTCCCCCTGACTAAGGAGTCTTTAGACCCCAAATTAACATTTTAAATGTGTCCTTATCTGTGATCAAGCAGCAATATCCTTAAAATATGACCTGTTGGTGTGTCCTAAGAACTAAAGTTTAGAACCATTTCTGTACTCATTTACACTGTATATTATCCAAGTGGTCTGTGATCTCTCCACAGAATGCAACATATGCTAGGGAAGTCTCCCTTGGTTCCCTGTATCATAGTAACTGGTCTGTATCCTGGGAGTTTTAACTTTTAATGACCCCCATATCTACAAGTAGAAGAGTGTTACATTTTTACTTATCTCCCCCCTGGAAACAGCCTTACTAAATTCTCTAGCGTCATTGTGTCACATCTGCTTTTTTCTGGGCTTCTGGGAGGAAGAGAAAACAATGTACTTCGGGGCAGAGAGTCTTAGAGAGTAGCAGTATTAGAAACTCTGAGGAAGTTTGAGGGAGGTAAGTCTGAGAGATGAGGGGTCTCAAGGACCAGTGCCTTCATAAGGTAAAGGGTGATGGATCATTGTAGAGGTGGATCAAACATCCATTGAACTTGACATCTACCAATTACCTACTGAGCCTCATAATGTATTCCTTATTGGAATAGTTGTGGATGTAGCAGATGACATAGCTGGGTTTGGAGCCTGGAGGGCCTCTCTGATGCAGAACATGTTGTGTTCTGTCTATCTTGATCGAAAAGTCTTTGTCATTTGCAATAAGTACTCAAAGAGGGTTTTAAGTAATCTCACCAAATCTTTTGCAATAACTGTTTCTGGCTGGTTCTTAATCCATATATATTGCAACTGCAGTTTTTGGTTATCTAGGTCATCAATGTGAGAACTGTGAAAGTCAATAGTTTCTTCCTGTTGTTACATGACCAGCTTATGCAGTTGTGACCAGGAAGCTTCTTTATCCTCTTCAAGAATGTGTATCGGTTGGCCATGTTGCGCAAATTCTTTCTTCAACTTTGAAAGCTGAGACTTCACTGAAGATCTGATCTACAACTTAAGGTCTGCCACAAAGCATTTCATATCATCTTGAGAAAGGAATAGCACCAAGGGTTGAGTGAGCCATAGATGGGTGGTTTTCCTTGTCTAACAGGACTGTAGTGCCACTCAGGTATCAGTTGAAGGGGTTGAGAGAATGGGAGGAATCAGAATCCAATAGCATTGCGAGTTGGAAAGCTACCTTATCATTGGTTGGTAAGAAGTCGGTCAACAAGTGTAGCAAAGGTCATACAATGTCTTATTTTTTATGGTCCAGCATTCAGGATGATAAACGTGGTAGAGAGGAGAATATCCGTCATCCCCAGAGGGGTAAGTAAACTGATTTAAGCCTGCTGTACACAGAGAAAGAGAATCATGTGTCCATCTTGGTCCTCCTCGATCCAATATACCTCTCTATCATCTTCTTCCTTGGAAACAGAAAAGCTGAGAATCAATGACAAAGTTGATGGCATGAAAAGCAAAGGCTCAATTGTCCACCACAGAAAACTGGAACTGGACAGGTTTATAAACTTATAAATCAATTAAATCAAATAAACATTCCAAAAAATACACAATCATTTAGTCATTAATCATCACCATCACACGATAGTGTGAGTAACAAGCAACACAGGTTATCAACAACCACAACCACAACTAAAATGAGTGTCTCTGTTGGAAATGCAGCACCCTTGTGATCTAGTAGTAGTACAATTGCAGCAACATCTAGCCACAGAAGTAGTAGTAGTAACAGTAGTAGTAGTAACCCCTCAGGAACCATTCCATCTATGAAATCCACAGTATGGAGATACTTCACTCATGATCCAGGCACAAACATGTTGCTATCTGTTGTCTGTGTAAGAAGTATATGAGCAGGGGGAAAGTAGGATCACTCCTAGACACACATGAAGTACAATGTCTGACTGGGAGACACATAATAAATATGTCAGAAGTGCTACAACTACCAGCAGCAGCAGAAGCACTTAAAAATTTTCTGGGGCTCTGTGGCAAATTATACTACCGTTGATGTGTCAGAGAGTGTGCTAAGATTTGCTCCATTTGTAATACCACCTGTGGCTCCTGCTACAAAGAAATATGATTCTGATTGCCATCGCCACTCGCACCACTTCCACACTTACAAAATTAATCATAAAGTACTCCTGTGGAATATTGACAGCTGACATTCTGGATAAGTACATCAAAGTTAAACGAGTTCCCAGAGGCCTTAGGCTTAGGAAATTTCTGACCTATGATACACGAGATGCAAATTCATCATGAAATGGATTATAGCTTTAAGTGACTGCTCCTTTAAACTTATATAACTGATCATTGAGTACAGATGTAATGAATTAACTTCTGTCAAGGAAGAGATTGTTAAGATTCAGTCTGCATTAAAATTACAACTGTCAACATCATCATTTCAGTAACATGATAATTCTCTCAAAAGTTGCCCTGGATAAGTTGGACAAAGAGTTGTTTATGTTCAAACAATGGAAATGTTTACAGGACAAGCAGGATTATAAGTAGCATACTGTTTATGCGTGGAAACATTCCAGAAGCAGACATCTGTCTACTAGATCTGTCCTTAAAGGGATAGCAATGTTTCATAATAAAAGCAGCTCTAATTAATCATCATAGTATTTGGACTTTGGAGAGTGTTATTTCAATTCTGTCAGAGTTGTAGTGCTAGAGTAATTCAATAACAAAGTATCCCCCTCCCGTCCCTTTTACTGATGTAACACTGCTCACCTCAGAGCAGAAGGGAGGTGCCCAGGTAGACTGCAGAGAGGGACAATCTTCAATTAAGATAAGGGAAAAACCTGAAAAGCTTGTCAAGGGGGGCAGGGATGTCATTGTTTTCATAGGAATAAGAGTGTCCCCTTCTGTTATCTGTCTGGTATATGGACTGCATTCCACATCTGAGGAGAGAAAGCTTACACTAGGTAAAAGGGGGGGGGGGAGGGGGAAACTTTGCCTGTGAATATCTCTTAAACCATAAAGGTTTGAGAGATAAGACTTATATCATTCTTCATGTTTTTTTAATGCCTACAAAATAAAATAAAGTTAAAACAAAGTATTACTATCCCTTTAAGCATATGAATAGAAGGGTTAGCTTTTCTCAGTCAGACACTTACACAGATGCTGAAGCAGATATGAGTGACATTAGTACATCCTCCATTACAGTACCACAATTGGATTCAGTTACTACTAGATCCCTTAGTGAGTCCAGTTTCTGGGAATAGGAGGATGCTGTCTCTTCATTAAAAGATGTGAGAGCACAAATGAGACAAAGAAGGAGGCAGACTCCAAAAATTACAAGAAATCCTGCAGAAGAGGCTTTTGCAGAGGTAGAACCAAAAGGATACCCTGTATGCCTGAACCACACATCTCAAATACATTAGAAGTTTTTAATTTACCACTGTTAACAGCTGCACATAATCACGTCTTAAAGAAGAGACTTAGGGCTAGATCTAAATGTTGGCATCGGCAGAACAAACTGGTGGCGGTGGTTTTGTACGTCAAGTAAGCAATGCAAATGTTCCCACTAGTAAGAAATAACAGCAGTTCTGAAACACACAACACCTGTCTCCAAAACATCAAAATCTCACCCACAGAGGACAGTGTAGAAGCGAAGCCAAGAGCCATTCAAATGTTGGTGTGAGAAGGGACGAAGTTGTAGAATGTGCAATGCCAGGCAGGGGACAATGTCGACGAGTGAGGAGGGGAGACAGGTATCGGAGGAAGCGGACATAAAGTACAAGCTTGCCACCCACTTCCTCTGATGCCTCTCTCCCCTCCACCCACTTTCTCCAATGCCTCTGTCCCCTCCAATGTCCCCAGCCATCTTGATGGCCCCACCGGGATATTAATGAAAAGGTGTGAAGGGAGCACTGCGGTCAGAGAGCAGGGCTGCTTCCTCAATTCTTCTTTATTTAGATTTCATTCATTTATAATGTCCTTCCTCCTGTGTCCCATTGCTATTACTACTTTTGCTCCACTCTCCGTTTGAAGGAGAGTGGAGCAAAATTACTAATAGCAATGGGACACTGGAGGTAGGGCATTAAACATGAATGAGATCTAAGTAAAGATACAATTGTGGAAGCAGCCTTGCTCTTTGATCACTTAATCAGTCACCCGGTTTGACCCCGGGTGACTAACTGAATGATGGGACGCAGCGCTCCCTTCACCTCCATTCATTCATTCTGATCTTGATGCTGCAGTCGGCTGTAAAGCCGGCAGCATCAAGAAGACAATGAATGCCTTTGGGGTCACCCCATGGATCATCTATCATTTTGGATAGATGATCCATGGTAGGGGGGCTACCAGGAGAGGTCCTGGTGCCCCCTCTTTGAGGTCTGATGGTTTCATAAACCATAAAAGCGCATATAAGCTATGTTGCACATAGCTTATTTGCGCTTAATGTTATTAAAGGGCAATTGTTGACCTCATGGTAGGGAGGTGTCATGAGGGGTCATGACACCCCCCTTGAGGTCTAATATGTATATGTTTAATAAAAGTTTTCTTAATAAAACAAATGTTTAAAACACACACACACACATATACAGGCAAGGCAAGGTTTGTAGTCCACACCTTGCCTATTAACCCTTTGGGTACCAGATTGGTAGGAAACATGCTGAGCAATGCTTTCCTACCTCTCTGGTACTCAGAGTTGTGTTAAATATCAGACAGATTTGTCCACTACATGGCAGTCCCTGAGAAGAATGTGGATTGAGTTAGTATGTCGCATATATGCAATATATGTGGACATACTAGGGGGGGTGTCGAAGGGGGGAATTGTGTAGTGCTTGGTATACTAGTTTTCTTTATTGTAACCCTTTGGTTGACACAGGGGTGAGCAGTGCACATCCCTATGGCATTCAATGCTGTCCATGGTGCTGAAAGCCATCCCTTTGTTCCCCTACTGGCTGGGTAGGGAAGCATAGAGAATGCTGTTCAGAACTGTCGTCTGTGATTTTGGGTTTTCTGACTGAACTTTCTGCTATGGAGTGCTGTGATTGGCTGTGGTGCTAGGTAACATTTTTATTGTGTGTTTTTAGGTAAGATTTTCTATGTGACTTAGGTTTAAGGTGAACGTGTATTTTGTTGGTCATCGCTTGTTAGTAGTGTTGAGCGAGCATGCTCGGCCGATGCTCGGATCGGCTCGAGCATCGCTCTGCTCGGCACATGGCGGTACTCGTATGAGTACCGCCATGTGCTCGCCCGGCATGTTCGGGTGGCGGGGATCTGTGCCGAAGGAGGCACAGATCTGAAGACGCTCCACTGGACCACCAGGGACTGGAGGTAGGGGGCATTGCGGAAATGAAGGGGGCATTGCGGAGATGAAGGGGGCATAGCGGAGATGAAGGGGGACATTGTGGAAGACGGGCATAGAGGAGATGAATGGGGACATTGTGGAAGAGGGGCATAGCGGAGATGAAGGGGGACATTGTGGAAGACGGGCATAGCGGAGATGAAGGGGGACATTGTGGAAGAGGGGCATAGAGGAGATGAAGGGGGACATTGTGGAAGAGGGGCATAGCGGAGATGAAGGGGGACATTGTGGAAGACGGGCATAGCGGAGATGAAGGGGGACATTGTGGAAGACGGGCATAGCGGAGATGAAGGGGGACATTGTGGAAGACGGGCATAGCGGAGATGAAGGGGGACATTGTGGAAGACGGGCATAGCGGAGATGAAGGGGGACATTGTGGAAGACGGGCATAGCGGAGATGAAGGGGGACATTGTGGAAGACGGGCATAGCGGAGATGAAGGGGGACATTGTGGAAGAGGGGCATAGCGGAGATGAAGGGGGACATTGTGGAAGAGGGGCATAGAGGAGATGAAGGGGGACATTGTGGAGATGAAGGGGGGCATTGACCAGGCACCCTCCCCTCATCAGAGCAGGGGGTGCCTGGTGTAATGCTCGTGTCGCCCCATTCAATTCAATGGGGCTCGGGTGCTCGGCCGAGCACTCGAGCCTCAGGGGGTGCTCGCTCAGAGCACCCGAGCACCCGAGCATCGGGGTGCTCGCTCAACACTACTTGTTAGCCTTTCTGGGTAAGAAAGATTTGAATCTCACGTTACCCGGTCTTGGCTAACTCGTGAAGGCAGTTTTTTTCTTCATGTTGGTTTTAACGCCAACATTTGGATCGAGCCCTTAATTTGTTCCAAATAGAAAGTTTGATCTATTCAAAACTCTTTTAGATGTAAATAGGTTTATCATAAACCTCACCATTAAAAAATATTATTTTAATGAGGATGTTGAGATGCCTTTGTAAATTAAATGTACCAAACCAGCTGACCTGGAGTTCACCCACTTGGGTTTAAGGATTTATGCTCTTTCTAAAATCTTCAGTCACTCCATGAGGAGTCGTCTAGGGATTATTCTGATGCTACTGTTAATTCTATCAATACAGGCTTACAACCTAGATCTAACTTTTTCCCTTTACATTGTAAAGGAAATCAGCTTGATATTTTACAGAAAACGACTGAATATGAGTTAACTAAGTTGCATCCAAAAAAGGGAAGCATTTAATTAACTTAAAAATACTTCTTGCATAATTATCAAGATATCAGATAAGAGTGGTTCGGTGGTTGTCATCGATGCAGCATTTTATCAACATGAAACTTTACTCCAATTTAGTGATAAGGACACCTATATCAAGCTGTCTCTATCTTTCAGAATAAAATTGAACCAAGTGGAATAAGATGGGATATCGCTGGATATCCTCAAAAAGAAAGAGGTGGCTACTTTGGTCCGTGAGAGTCCTGTGGTACACATTTTTCACCAGTTTACTAATGAAACCTCAGCACCTATATGGAGACCATCAAAAGGGGGTGATTATAATGTCAACTGCATTAAAAGGTTGACATCAGAATGTCACCTGCATCAAAAGGGCAACATTCTGATGCCACACTTTTAAGGGTTGCCCTGCCATGTAGACACACTGTGAAATTAAAATTAATGGTGTTGTCTGCTGCATAGATTAGGCATAGTTACATACCTAAGGTTCATAATTATTCTGTTATTAGTGTTGTTCAGGAGTAAATATTCTAGCTGTGTCTGCATGCCATCCCACTGAATTTGCTAAGCTGGTGGCAGGTTTCATTATTTTTATTAGGTCTTCTCGTTATCAAGTGTCCTTAGCAGAGTGGACAAAGATCAAAGTGACAGCAGTACCTGATTTCTTGGGAAATGGTTTTACATTGCCTACCTAAGCATCAAGGTGTTTTGTTGAAGTTGTGAGAGCTGATGTGTCAGTTGTTGAGATACTTCTCAGTCCTATTTCACAATCTTTCCATATGCATACTTTGCACATTTCAGTTGCCGATAAAAGGCACAGCTCTTTCCTACTCTCAAGGGAAAAAATATATAATATTTCACCACACCCATGATTTTAGAGTAGGTATAGGAGGAGATTTAGAGACGCACAAATGGCCAAATTCTCTCCAGAAGAACCTGATGTGGGTGGGGCTTCCAGTGGTATTGCTGCTGCCTCGGCAACACTAGGGCTAGTGGCAAGTACACTCATCATGGTACCGCTGCCTGTCTTGTATCAGTGCTGATGATCCATTTGTCTGGAGCAGCCTAACCTCTTGCTGCTTAGATGTGTAGGGATGAGCAAAAGGTTCCATTGTGTGCCTGCAAGAAATGCCGCCACCAACACCAAAAAACGTTTTTGCTATATTTTTGAATGGTTACAAACATCTCTCCCGTTTACAGCTTTTATTTTGCATTTTCCACACCAAAAATGTGATATTACAGAAGTAAAACAGAAAAACAAGCAGGTAAGAGAGAGGTTGAGAGGAGATTTCTTAGGATTGTATTTAGCGAAATAAGACTAGCAGAAGCTTATAGTGTTGGCTAACTCTGTGAGCACCAAGATTAAAAAAAGGGAGGAGCTGGAAGGACTGTGATTCATCCAGTGAGTCAGAGGAGGAGAAGAAGAAAATGACCACCACCAGCATGGAAGAATACTATCATCATCAGCAAAGGAACAGGAAGAAGTGGATAGCAGTGTGATCAGTACAGGTCAGCTGTCTGTGCCTGCTCCTACTGCTGCCGGCGTACCTTCTGATCAGGAGGAGGAGGGGAAGATGATGACAAGACTGACAACAGGAGACTATAAGTCACACTTGTCATCCACAATCAGTCCCACTACTACCACACATCAGCTATAGAATTATGGGGGAGATGGTGGGAGTGGTAGTGACTGTGAAGCAGCTGCTGGGACTAGCTTAGGGTGTTGATCCTCCTAATGATGAGGTTGAAGGGGAAGTGATGAGCAGCCAGACTAGTGGTAAATGGAGTTCACAACATCCCCCTGACCCTGGGAGTCCCATTCCCTGGGCATTGTGCCTCTGGGACATGATGATGAAGAAGGCAGAACTGTCTAGCAGTATTATCATCAGCACACATCACCTGTCTGTGCCTGCTGCTAGTGATGCCAGTGTGTCTTCTTCAACTGAAGAAGAGATGGCAAGTGTGACAGTAGGGAACCTTCTGTCACATTTATCATCATCGCCAATACTTCCCACTCCTGTAGAGCTGCAGCAAGAGTTCGGTAGTGGTGGTGGTTATTAGAGTAAGGGTGATGATGGAGTAGCTGGGGTCAAGGAGAGAATAAGGGCCTTTTTAGCAGAAAGTGAAAAGGAATGGGAGATAGATATGAAAATGGGGATGAAAACTATCACCACTACCATAAGAGACATTGCTGAGATTGTTGCTGCTGTAATTTCTGCTTCTGCTGAAAGGGCTGTCTCAGCAGCAAGCTGATGATGTGCAGGCTAGTGTGCCACACACCACCATGGCCACAGTAGTGATGTGGGTCTAGGACAGGTTCCACTTGCTAGCAATAATCCTGGTTCAATTTCTAATGCTGATTCTGACAGAGCAGCAGCATCATCCCGCCAGTGAAAGGGTTTGTGGAGAGGAAGAAAAACTATTCTTCTCCACCTTTCCCCTCCTCCCACGAGATCACGGGTGTGGGACTATTTTTCTCTTGCAGCAGGCACAGTGCGGTCATATTTGACAAGTCAGAGAAAGGGGAAAGGAGAGGACACACCTTGGCACAACTATCCTCATAACAACATGAAATACAAACACCATGACGTTTATGAGAAGTGTGTTAAAGCCAAACTGCCACAAAGGAAATCTGGAGGCACTGTTGCTGTAGAGAAACTGAGCATGAGCCTGAAAGTTCAGCATCAAGCAAAACACCTGCCTAGTCATCAGCATCTTGTGCTAGGGTCCAGAAAGGGGACGATGTAGCAACATTTTCTGGTGTACCACCTTGGTCAATGTTACCTCTCACTCCAACTGATAGTAAGTATAGTGAGCTGACCACACCTGGCAATGTTGTAGAGAACAATTACAAGCAGGGAATCAAACAGCATCTGAGGAGATTCCATCCCACATAATATGCTAAGCTGGTTTTAGGGAGGATTTATCATTATTATTAAATCTGTTAGTTGTCACATCACACGTTCTTAGCATAGCAGACAAGGAGCATAGTGACAGTACTTGGTTTTTGGGGGATGATTGATTTGACATTGTAGACATAAGCGTAAAGGTGTTTGCTTTCATTTGTGCCAGTTGTTTGATGTGAGTGCAGATATGTCCATTGTTTCCAGTCATTCACCTGTTTCACAACTTTCCTACTCACACTCTGCACTGTGCATTCCCCTTTTATGCTATGCATGTTGAAAATAATTCAATTTGCTATGTGGTGAGTGAGTCTTCCCATTGATTTCAATACAATGAGCTAGGCAAAAAATGTTGGAAAACTGCAACTTTCATTGGAAATTTCCTGCTAGGTGAGAAGTGCCACTTTTCACCTGTTTCTCTTTTGAGGTAGAAACAATCACCATCCCTACTCAGCAGCAGAAATAAATTCCAGAATATCATAATTGCCATTTTCCAACAACACTATCATGTACTGCTGGCAATAGGCCAGTAGGTCATGTCCTGCAAATCAATTTATTCTCAGGGCTTGTGTTTGGCAAACCTAAACCTGCAAACCAATTTTTCTCAGGGCTTTTGGTTTGCTGCATATATATTTGTGATTCCTACACAAATTATTATAATTATCTCAGAATTTTTATGTATGCTTGCATTATGCTCAGATTATTGACACATATTAATCAGTGGTTATAGCAATGATCCCAACATTGGTAGGCAGCCCTTCAAATCCCTCATTCTCATCCTCTGCGCTGCTGTTAATAGTACATGTCCCTAGAGTTTCCCTGTCATCTATGGTTTGGCCCACTACTGTTACCTGATAGTTGGTATTAGATGTTGGTTCATTTTTAAGAAATGTAAGTCTCCCAACACTGCAGCTTTATGGCCATGTCCTATGGTCATTTACAATTTAACCTGCTGCACTGAAAAACCACTTAGACTTCACTCTTACTGGTGGGCAAATAAGGGTCTCCACATCAGTATGTGCCAGTGCTGGCCACAAACTGTTATGTTTGCCAGTGGTCCATAGGATCATGGTTTCTGATGAGAACATAGCTTTCCTTCAAATACGCTAAAACGGTCTCACATGCAATAAGACCACTCCTAGGAGTTACACGTTGTTCCTGTGTATCTGTTACTAACCCATATATAAAGAGGTGCCACTTTTACTACGACAACCACCACTAAGATTTGATTGTCTCCCCTGAGACCCATGAATTACTTTATGCGATGACGAGGACATGTTCAGAAGTATTTTGGAAATAGGATGTTCTTACTGATGTTGTTTCTGCTTCTGCTGCTGCTGGTCTAAACTCTTTTGCTGAATTCCTTTTCACTATGCTTTCTAGCTCAGCAGTCCAGTAGATATTGTGGTGATATTTGGATATAAAGAGTAGAATACAATGAGCAGATCAGCATCCTGGAATGGGGGACTGGACCTTCATTGTATTCTGCAGTTTATATCCAAATATCACCACAATATCTACTGGACTGCTGAGCTATTGTACACTCTGAAGGATGGGAGGTGTAACTGTTTCTAAACAGCATTCAGGACGCCTACAAGCCTCTGCCCGTGAAAGCACCTTATCAGCTACTGCTGTGATTTATTTGACTACACAAAACATCAAAGACAGGAGAGGTCTGATATTGAGCAACACTGTATATACATACATATCCAGTGAAGGTCTCTGTCTGTGGTAGAGTACTTAATATCCAGTATTTGGAAAACACAGCCATATGAAAGTGATCTAAGACAGGAGAGATGCTAATATTGTTGTTATTTCTATCTTAATATACCTGCCCACTATATTTAAATAGCATCCCTCTCAGGTGACAATTTATCTGTCTGGAGCCTTTGTTGCATTTTAGACTTTTACGTGAATTCACATATATATAGCGCTATATATTGTATGATACAAGGAGGGTTCTTTGTACTTGTTATTATCATTGTGTCTAATGTTTGAATAAATATATATATTTTTACACAAAGATCTAGCGCTCTCCCTCAATTTTTTTGTTTTTGTTAGTCTAGTTCTGTGAACTATCAGACTTAAAGGGATAGTAGCGACAGATCTTTTTGTATTTTAATAGGACTTAAGGATCAGAGAATACAATGGAGCAGTTTCCCAATATAGGTTTGCTTGTTCATATATATATATATATATATATATATAGTTTCTGTATTTGTATAAATAAGGAACGCTTTACTGTAAAAGCTCTCCAGGACATACTTGAAAATGAGCAGAATCTCAATTTATTCTTCCTGGTAATGCATTTTTCTAAATCAATCAATCAATCAATCAAACAAACCAATGTTGACATTTATCAAGCATTATAGAGTTGATGTGTAGACTTCAGTGGAAGCCAGTTTTGGAAGGAATGTCCTACAAGCAGTGATGTCTCTTTAATGCTAATATCTCAGTCATCCAGGGAAATATTCTGGCTTTTTTTCTATCCTTAATCACCTCTTTTGGGTTCCTTTTTTCCTCTTGGACTTTCTCCCTCCCTTCTAGAGTACTACCTAGGTATAGCCCGCTTTAATTGCAATGGAGTAGGACAGAGAAGAAATGAAGAAATTTATTCAACAATGTTTCAATGGGGGTTATGCACTAAGATGTAATAAAGAGGTAATTTCACTTCTCAAGTTCCTATGTTATTCTATGGATCTAGGGCTCAATACTGTTAGCGATGCCAAATCCGGCATTACAGTAAAAACAAGCAATGTGTATTTTACAGACATGTGTACCGGTTTTCTATTGTAGAATCATGGTAAAACAAAAACAGCATAGGACGCACATGTCACTGTACTAACAAAAAATGGCACTGTCTGTTTTTATTGATCTAAGTGTTAAACTTCTGTAACAAAAGGAGCGCTAAATATCAACGTCTAAGGAAATAGCCGTACGTGTACGGTGTAGGAAGGAGGGTTTTGTGTTCTTAGAGCACTGGGCTGACTTTGCTCTTGGGAATATGGAAGTGATGGATTGCACCTAAATGGTAGAGGAGCCTCTGTGCTAGGGGAGTGAATGCTAAGATGCTTGGAGGAGCTTTTAAACTAAGAAAGGTGGGGGAGGGTATAGATAGCAAAAATTGGGTAGATAGAGCAGATAGGAACCGGGTCCAAGTAAATGACCAGGGGGGTGGAGAAAGGGTGGGGATAAATGTAGAAAATAGGGAGGAATTCCTAGTAAATGAAGATGTAGATAAAAGGCATATAGGGAGTGATATATGTAAAGACTTCAGAATTAATTGATTGCTAGCAAATGTAAGAAGTATGGTAGATAAAATAGGAGAACTAGAATTGCTGGCGGTTAATGACCAATTGGACATAATTGGTATAACAGAAACATGGTGGAATGATGCACATGACTGGACTGTAAATATAGAGGGCTATTCCCTGTTTAGGAGAGACAGGATTAATAGAAAAGGGGGAGGTGTGTGCTTATATTTGAAACAAGAGTTAAATCAAATTTTGAGAGGTGAAATTAGTGAGGAAACTGGCCAAAATGTGGAGTCCTTGTGGGTAGAAATTGAGGCTAAATGTGGTGTAAAAGGTAAAAAAACGGTGTTGGTGGGTATATGCTACAAACCACTAAATATTGATTACAATGTTGAGGCCCAACTGCTGTTGCAAATGAGGAAAGCTGCCCAGCTTGGGCATACTATAATTATGGGAGATTTTAACTATCCAGATATCAACTGGAAAAATGAGACCTGTCAGAGTGCTAAGGGTAGCAGGTTTGTGAGCATACTTCGTGAAAGCTACATGTCACAAATGGTGGAAGTGCCGACAAGAAATAACAATATATTGGACCTAGTGATAACGAATAACACAGAAATGGTATCCAATATTAAGGCAAGTAAACATTTGGGACACAGTGATCACAACATGGTTACATTTGAGATCAGTTTGGCAAAGAAAAACTGTATAGGTTCAAACAAAACTCTTAATTTTAAAACAGCTAACTTCAAATTATTGAGAGCTTCAATGCAACACGTAGACTGGGATACATTATTTAAAGACAAAAATACTGAGGATAAATGGTCAGAATTCAAATTTAGGTTGCAGAAATGTACCTAACAGTATATACCAATGGGGAACAAATGCAAAAGAAGTAAGTCACAGCCAATGAAATGGCAAAGAAAAAAAAGCATTCAAACTGTTTAAGTCTGCAGGAACTGAACATTCTTTCGTAAAATACAGGGAGTTAAACAAAGATTGCAAAAAGACAATTAGGGTAGCAAAAATAGAAAATTAAACTCAAATTGCAAGGAAAAGTAAGACTAATCCAGAAAAGTTTTTCAAATATATAAGTAGCAAAAAATTTAAAAGGGAATGCATTGGACCATTCAAAAATGAGATGGGTGAGTTGATTAGTGAGGATAAGGAAAAGGCCGATGTTCTAAACACTTTCTTTGCATCCATATATACAAGGGAGCGAGGAATGGTAGAAGAGCCTCAACAAGTAACTAATAAAACAATACAATTATCAGATATTGGGTTAACTCAAGATGCCATGGCTAGACTGAACAAAATCAAGCTAACTTCAAATTATTAAGGGCTTCAATGCAACACGTAGACTGGGATACATTATTTAAAGACAAAAATACTGAGGATAAATGGTCAGAATATACTGTTAGGTACATTTCTGCAACCTAAATTTGAATTCTGACCATTTATCCTCAGTATTTTTGTCTTTAAATAATGTATCCCAGTCTACGTGTTGCATTGAAGCCCTTAATAATTTAAAGTTAGCTGTTTTAAAATTAAGAGTTTTGTTTGAACCTATACAGTTTTGCTTTGCCAAACTGATCTCAAATGTAACCATGTTGTGATCACTGTGTCCCAACTGTATACATCCAAGGGTTCTTAAGGAACTCAGTGCAGTGTTGGGAAAAACCCCTATATTTACTCTTTAAAGATTCTCTCCCCACAGGCTCAGTGACACACTATCACAGTGCCCGTGATCTGGGCGACATTCTGTCCATCTTGATATTGCTGCTCTCCTATTGGCTGTGCTGTACTGCTCCTCCAACTGACAGCCTTTTTATACCTTGGGCTGTCACTCTGCAAGTGCCCGTTCTTGGTGTACCTGATGCCTAGCGCTAGTTCTGCTGTTGTGATACCAGTGTATGTCCCCGGACTGCCTGACCACGCCATTGTCTTGTTCCTGACTCTGTGTACCGATTCGGATTGGCTGACGTTCCTGCTTCCTGTTCTGACCTGGCCTGGCTGACGTTCCTGCTCAGTGTGCCCCCACAACGTGTTGCACTTGCTTGGTCTATATGTGGTTCAGTTGAGCACCTCTGGTGGTTGCTGTTATCCAGACCATAGCGCTATTAACCCTTTCTGGGAAATGCCTTGTTCCGTTACTACCACTCTGGGTCTGTTGGGCTCCGTTACTCTGTATGATTGAGTCTCCATTTGGTTTCGCTGTGCGCTTCCGGTTGCCATCCATTTATACTGTTGCACATTAACCCTTGAGAGTAGTACGTGCACATGGTGGTGGGCTATTCCGGTAGGGCCTCCATTCTTACACGAGCTCTGTCCAGCCTTGTGTAGTCGTTGTGAGCGTCCACCGTTGCATCCTTCTACAGGTGTCCCGTGCCTGTTGTTGCAGTCCTGTCACTGTCGCCTCCAGTTGCCAGTAGGCGACATTGGGCCTTTGCTGTAACTCATACTTTGCCAGTGGATCCACTGGTCACATTGCACTTTCATACACTGTATCAAACTCATTTACCTGACCTGTGTCAGCATTGTGTGTGTTATACATACTGGACCCATGTGGGTTAACTTGCTTGTAACCTGTCTTGTGTCAGTTACTGCTGTTGTTACTGGACCTGTGAGGGTTACCTCATTCCTTGTGCGCATTAATAAAATTGTGTTTTACCAACATCTACCGTGTCTGAGTGTACTGAACCATAACACACAAGACTGGTGAAGAGCCAATGTAGTGCCTCTATTTAAGAAGAGAACTAAAACAGAACCTGGAAACTCTACACCTGTGAGTTTGACCTCTGTAGTTGGAAAACTGCTAGAAGGGATAATAAGGGACTATATTCAGGATTATAACACAAAAAATAAGATCATTAGCAGGAATCAACATGGTTTCATGAAGAATAGATCATGCCAAACTAACCTTTTCAGCTTCTATGAAGAAGTAAGCAGCAACCTTGATAATGGCAATGCAGTTGATGTAGTATATCTAGACTTTGCAAAGGCATTTGATACAGTGCCACACAGAAGGCTGTGGTATAAAATAAGAAAATCGGGGCTAGGAGATAACCTTTGCAATTGGATACAAAACTGGTTGAAGGATAGGGAACAGTGTGTGGTTGTAAATGGACAATTCTCCAATAGAGTGGAGTACCTCAGGGTTCAGTATTAGGTCCGCTGCTTTTTAACATGTTTATAAATGACCTAGAAATAGATATAGAAAGCAAATTATCAATATTTGCAGATGACACTAAATTATGCAGGGTAATTGATTCTGAACAGGATAATTGCTCTCTACAGAGGGATTTATATAAAATGGCAGATTGGGCAAACAAATGGAATATGAAGTTTAATGTAGGGAAGTGTAAAGTCATGCATTTGGGAGGAAATAATCCCAAGGCTACTCATAAACTTAATGGAATAATTTTAAGGGACTCGTTGCTAAAGAAAGACCTGGGTATCCTTGTCAACTACAAACTTGGAAACAGTGACCAGTGTCAAACAGCAGTAGCAAAGGCAAACAAAATCCTGTCTTGCATAAAAAGCGGTATTGAAGCAAGAGTGGATAACATAATTTTGCCATTGTACAAATCATTGGTAAGACATCACCTTGAGTACGCAGTGCATTTTTGGGTACCAGTTCTGAAAAAGGATATACTAGAACTAGTATCACGGTGCCCGTGCTTCTGGTGCTGAGCGGCGACATTATTATCACTGCTGTTCTCTGATTGGCTGGTTTTAACTACTACCACTAGGGCTTGCCATTATATACCCTGGGATGTCCTCCCTTAGGCGTCCTTTTGTGGTGTACGAGTTCCTGAGTTTGTTCTCTGCCTATGCTGATTCGTGTATGACCTGGCCTGCCTGACTACGATTTAGTTCCATTATTCCTGTTGCTGCGCTCCGTTGCTGACTGTATTCTGGCTGAGAACCCGCTCCGTTGCTGACCGTACCTGGCTGAAGAACCCGCTCCGTTGCTGACTGTATTCTGGCTGAGAACCTGCTCCGTTGCTGACCGTATCTGGTTGAAGAACCCGCTCCATTGCTGACTGTATTCTGGGTGAGAACCCGCTCCGTTGCTGACCGGATCTGGCTGAAGAACCCGCTCCGTTGCTGACTGTATCCTGGCTGAGAACCCGCTCTGTTGCTGACCGTATCTGGCTAAAGAACCCCCTCTGTTGCTGACTGTATCCTGGCTGAGAACCCATTCCGTTGCTGACCGTAGTTGGTTGTCTTCCACGCCGTGGCCATTGCCAGCCGTGGATTCCCATCCACATGATTACTGTGTATTGTCTGTGCCTCTAGGTGACCCCGTGAGGTCACCGGTTTCCAGAGCCTTGCATTTGTTTCTTGGTGTGCGCCGCAGGGCACTGTTTTTTGTCGACCATAGGCTGAGAATTGTGCTCAAGCTGCTCTACTGCCATCTAGGTGGTGTGTACAATCGAAGTACCGGTACAGTGTTATTCACGCTGACTGAGTTACTCTGATCACTCTCTGTGTCTGCCTTCCTAGTAGCACTGGGCTCACTCCCTATGGGAGTTGCAGTTACTATCTGGGCGTTGTCATTAACCCTGTATGTACCTGGAGCCTCCAGGTAAAGAGCACTACCTTTTCTGACTGCAGAGTCTTGGGCTCAAGAGCCAGCGTTGCATTTCCACCTTGCAGGTTGAGAGACACTGGTTGCGTTCCTAGTACTTACTCTATATCGATCCACCCCTAGCTTTCTAGGGTTTTCCAGTAGCAGCTGCCTAAGTTTCCTTTAACCCTTTCAGGGTTGGTCTGCATATACACAGTTGCCTCCTGCCAGCGTGCTAAGGCCTTGGTCTGTGTTGCCTCACTCCAGTTGGGTCAGTACCCAGGCATCTGGGTTGTGCCAGTCCTCCACTGTGGGCTCCCTGCCACTGTAGTTCTGTTGCCATTCTTGGACGGTGTACCCATTACCTTGCCGGTTCTGCCAGAATTCTGAACTGCCAGCCAGGTCCAGTTCATTCCGTTTGCCCTTACGGGTTCCAGTACCCAGGCGTCTGGGTTGTCCTGTCCTATTCGTGGACCTCCTGTGTTGGCACCTACCCATCAGTTCTGGGACTGTACGTTGAACCTCACTGGGTTGCCAGATCCTGTCATATATATATATATATTATTGCCAGTATCCTGATTGTCTAGTCCAGTTCTGTTCACTGTTCACTTTGTATATATTTTCCTGTTCTGTATTGTGGGTCTTAGGGCCTACACTCGTGTATGCACTTTATTCTAATAAAGTTATTTTAACCTTACCGTTCTGTCTGAGTGTTCATCTAAAAACCGTGACAAGTAGAGAGGGTACAGCGAAGAGTAACAAAATTAATTAAGGGAATGGAGGACATGACGAATGAGGAACGACTAGACAAACTTGCTTTATTTACTCTAGAGAAAAGACGACTATCACATTGTACAAATATATGAGAGGTCCATACAAGGATCTCTGTGGTGAGCTATTTATTCTAAGGCCTGATCAGATGACCAGGGGACACCTCTTGAGATTAGAGGAAAGGAGGTTTAGACTTCAGCAGAGGAAGGGTTTTTTACAGTGTCGTCTTGGAATTGTGGAATTCTTTGCCCAAGGAGGTGGTTATGACAGATACAATGGATACATTCAAGAGAAGATTAGATACATTTCTTTCCAAAGGGAACATACAAAGTTATACTGTTTATTAGTAGGCAGATCAGGAACGTCTAATAAAGACTAACTTATTTGGTAGCAGGAAAGCTATAATATTACTGGGGTACGAGGAGAAGGTTGAACTTGATGGACTTGTGTCTTTATTCAACCTAATTTACTATGTTACTACTATGTTACTATGTTTGAGGAAAGAAAGATGAAGTTAAGTGTTAGCAAGGGCAAATCCAAGGCCCAGCCAATCACAAGTCCCAAAAGTATCAATATGAGGCCCAAAAAGTATAAAAAGCCCAAAAACCCACCAGACATTGTCTATGTATTTCATTCTATGAGCTAGTGCACAAGGCCCCAGGATCAGAGGATATTAGAGGGGGAGAGAGAGAGGCACATTACAGTGCTGAGAGAGGTAGAGGTGGAGTAGTTAGGTGACATAATACATATTGCACACATTGCATCCAAACATAATCACAAACACACATTTTTTATTTACTAACACTACACACATTTATCTTTTTATTTATACAGTGTGATTGAGTGAGGGTGATTCTGATTGAGTGCGTGAATGAGTGCCTGTGTGGGTGACTGGGTGTGAGATGGTATGATGGAGAGGAGAGGTGGGAGGGATATCAGTGGAGGCTGGAGGGAGAAGGAGAGGAGAGATGGCAGGGAGAGGAGTGGAGGCTGGAGGAAGAGAGAGAGAAGAGGTAGAGGAGGCAACTGAGCAGGGCATCCCCGGGCACAGAAGGAGGGGGACAAAGAGACAGCAGGTGGGAGGAGGGGGACCCGCCAAGTGACAGGCACATGCAGGGCAGGGAAAGATATGCCAGTGGGATGGGGTGTGGGTGGGGGGTGGGGACACACATCAAGGGTCAGATGAGAAAATGCCTTCCACTTCACAACATGTTGAGCCTGCAGGTGATGGAGGCATAAACCTATGAGGAGAACTTGGCTCTGGTACACGGGATCCTCGACAGGGAGAGGATCCTGTATTCATCTGACAAGATCAGGGGCATCTCTGTCCTTAAGAGGCAGGAGTGGCAGGAGGTGAGTGACTGATCTGGTCAATGGTGTGGGAGTCTGCAGGAGGATCATGGAAGGCCTGAGAAAAAGATGGACAGACTGCAAGCGGAGAGTCAAGAACAAGTTTGGTGACCTTGCAACCTACAGAAGGGGAACAGGTGGTGGACCTCCATCCTCCATCACATTCAATGGATGGGAGAAGCTGCTCTGCGGTAGCCTGTCTACCACTGTGGTAGAGGGCATCTCTGGAGGATGAGACACAGGAGATGTCAGTAGCCTACAGGATCCTGGTAAGCAAATATCTCCTTTCCCCCTGTCCCCCAACCAACACCCTGTTAGAGATATTGTCCTACCATTAGTTGTATTGTTCCCTGGCTTCAGTGTGTTGTGAAAACCGGGCTCTTAGTACATAGTTATTGATATTTGGACCCAAGCTTCTAACAGTGACAGACCACACATCCCAGATCAGTTCATCCTTATGATTGCCAGTGAGATATTCAACCATGTCATGCATTTGCATCCCTTCTGACATGTATTAGCATGTAGCATGTTATTAATCCCTTCAGTTCCACGTTGCTCAGATATGCTATTAGCAGTTGTGATAGTCAGACCCATCATGTAGTGATTGACACACGTGCAATGTGTGACAGGTTACAATGTCACAGACAGTTGTGTAAAAACAAATGTTTTGCAAATGGAGGTACATTTTACAATGATGAGTGAAGGTAGTGATGCACTCACAAAATGCACCTCCTGGAAAATCATTCAATGTCAAATCACATAAGCAGCAGTGGGAGTACACTTTTCACTCAGCATGATGAAACCCTCAAATGAGTAAATGGAGTTGTAAGGAGATTAGCCCTTTCAGTGCCAGATGGGGCATGCAACACATTGCTTTGCAATGATTTGCATGCCCCTTTGGAACTCAAAGGCTTAAGCCTGATATAGGCGAAATCAGTCTTTCCATATTTCCAGGCTAGGGTCCAGTTATATATGATGTATGTCACAGAAGACTGTGTGTCAGGGAACTGGATCAGGAACCAGAAGAATCAGTCAGCCAGGCCAGGGTCATACACCGGAACAATAGCAGCAACAGCAGGAATACACAGGGAGGTCATGGACCAGGCAAGGGCAGAGAGATACTGAACCATAGCAGCAAAATAGCCAGAGCACAGCAGGAAAGGGCTGGCTAATTGAAAGGTAACAGTAGCAACTGATAGATAGATAGAATTTAACCTATCAACTGAGTAAGCCTGAGACAGGGAAGTAAGGCTGCTCGTTAGTGATCAGCTGAGGTGTGTACCTGTATTGCTGAGCAAAAAGCAGTAGTGGAGTGGGGGAAGGGTAAGAACCCTGACACAGTGTTGTAATTGCACCTGCAACAAATTCCATGTTTTCATCCTCCAATTGCAGTGTCTGTGTCAGAGAGCAGCTGCCAGCAGGGGACCAAGACCCTGAAGAAGGACCTGCCCCTGTCCAAATATCACAGCAGGAGATCCAGCCACAGCCACAGCAGGTGATCCAGCCCCAGCCCCAGCAGGAGATACAGCCACAGCAGGAGATACAGCCACAGCCAAAGCAGGAGGACCAGCCACTGAACCTGGCCCAGCCACACCTTCAGGAACTGGTCCTACCCATCCCTGAGGCAAGTGGTACATCTGGCTGGCTGCCTCCTGCGATATCACAGTTGCATATGACCTATGGCTACCCATGGCTGCCACCGCAGATGCCCCTCTACCCCACAAACAGTTCTCACATGGGAACAACGGACCCAACCTGGCTCACACCACCACCTCCTCCAACACATCCATACAGCACCCATGCCCAACCAGCATGGAGTAGGCCCTAGACCAGTCAGAGGCCGCTGGATTATACCCACATTGAGCTTGTGGGTGAGCCCCAGTTGCCACAAGCTCAATTCAGTCTACAAACAAAGGCCGGATCCTCACAAGGGTAATTGAACGATGAGGTGGGTGAAGGATCATCCACAGGTGAGTCAGAGCCACATATGCAGACTGCTGTGGAAGAACATTCCGCTGGTGCAGAGTCATAGGCTTCACCATCACCACAGACACCATCACAACCTGCACCATCCCCACCTGCACCATCACCACCTGCACCTTAGCCACCTGCACCATTGCCGCCTGCATCATTGCTGCCTGCACCACTGCTGCCTGAACCACCTCCTGATGTGCTACCCCTGGATAGGGAATTTTTACAGTTGCAGTGGCAGATGATGCGAGACAACAGGCGGCATCATGATCAGCTAGATGGCCAGGTGACAACTCTGAACCAGGAACTGAGGTAATTCAGTGGTGTGGTGGATGACCTCTTGGGCCAGACGGTCACGGAGATGAGGGAACACAATAGAATATAGACACAACTCCTCATTCTCCAGTAATCCTTCTCCACCCGCTTATCCTCCACAGCGACACCAGCCCAGACACCAACACATGGTGTGCCCCCATGGTGGTCTGGAAGGCGGGGACCATCTGACTCCTCATCACCCCCATGGAAAAAAGGGAGAGGAGTTTCAATAATAATAAAACATGCCATCATTGGTAAGATGGTGTTTGTATTTTTCACTGTGGTTGAATGCTGTGATTGTCAGAGGGGTATCCAGTGTATTGCAAAGCAATAAAATGGACACCACTCTGGCACTCCACAGTAATACGGGATTCATGTGTGTTGCATCAGTGTAACAAATAATCCTCAGTTTTTGCTGACCTTCATATTACCTTAGAGTCATCAATATGGGAGACAGAGATGCACACACAGATTGTTATGTACATATTGGTTCATGCAGGTTCAGCTTTATAACACTGGGACAGTGTAGGGACAACAAACCATGTTTCACAGATGACAGGATGGCAATGTGCATGCCTACTGACATCTGGGACACATGCAAACACACTAGCACAAGTGAATCAGGTAACAATCATTAAGTCTTTATTTCCCAAACTACATCTCAAACATCCCAACACTGCTTGTGTTCTTGATCCCTTCAGTGTGTCACATGTGATGTTTTGTGCATCTCAGGTGACATGTGATCAATGGCCATGGAACAATGATTGCTTACATAGCCTGTGTTGAAATTGGGTAATATGCCTTGCTGGAGAGCATTGATGTGTGGTTGGGAGAAAAACACACACACACTGTACTTCAGAATTGTGGGGGTATACAACATGGGATTTGCGTATATGAAATTTCATGTGAACTGACACTCCAACACTTTGGCGGGATTGACTAAGCTGTGATTTCTCTTGTTCCTCACTTCTCCAGTTTCTTCAACTTTGGAGATGTTTGTCAGTGCCTAGGATCTATGGAATAACCTAGAATAACCTGGAAAAGTGATTTCAATGGCGACATTATCACCTCTTTATCACACCTGAGTGCATCCCCCCAAGTATGGTGGATTGGTCTGTAACAATCCCTATACCTTTGTGCTGCAGACATATCTACCATTGAACAGATTTTGAGCACAGTTCAGAGGAATGTGTCATAGTGGATGGGTGTAAGTTCTCAAATGTGGTGATGTTTCATTAAACCTCTGAATGCCAGAGGGGAAGCCATGTGTTGTAATACAATGCATAGTGTTGCCCATTGGCATTCATAAGATTAAGTACAAGGTATAAACCTGCTAAGCATGACACAGCATCACATATTCATAAACACAGTGCAGGTTTTAATGGTCATAGAAGTAGAAACATACAGTTACAGGAAGAAGGGGAAGTACATCACACACAACTCTTCTGCGTCTATGAGCCACAGGGTCCTCTGCAGATAAGGAACTCTGTAGGGAAAGAGAAGTAAACAGATGTGAGACAGTGAACAAATCATAGGTGGCTATGTGAGGTGTGTCACATACATGACAACTGACACTGAGGGATTTCACACATGTTAGTTATCAGTACAGACCCACCTGTTGCCATCCATTTCCTGGCATCTGTATCATTTCAATCCACTGAAGGCTATTGCTCTGGAATGTCCCAGGCTGCATGTTCCTGGGTGTTGGGGGAGGTACTGTTAACTCTGAAGAGGAAGGCGAGGAATTACATTCATTTCCCCATCACACAGGTGCAGTGGCAGACAGTCAAACAGGAGGTCAGCATCCTGAGAATGGAGACAAAACATGTTGGAATACTGGAAAATGTGAAGCCATGTTGGTGATCTGTAGTTGTTGGCTTGAGGTGGGTGTATGCATGATACTCACAGGCAAAGTATTCCCTAATGACCCTGGCCCGTGTTTCCCCACCTATGAGGGTATCACCCTCCAATGGCTTTGACATTAGTACCTCAGCAAGGGGATCAGGATGGTGGTCAGCTAATAATCTCATGTCTACAGCAATATTATGTAAGATGACACATGCAAGTGTTATTTCACAAACTGTAGAGGGGGCGTACTGTAGGGCTCCACCAGATCTGTCCAGGCAATGGAACCTAGTTTTCAGGAGGCCAAAGGTGCATTCTATTGCACTCCTTGTCCAGCTGTGGGAACCATTATATCATTGCTCTGCAGGTGTATGAGGGTTAGCAACAGGAGTGTGGAGCCAGTGAGTGCACCCATTTCCTGAATCCCCTGGAACACAGAAAAAACAATATATGGGAATGTGAATCAGGAACCTCAGGTGTATGTTTGTGTTCAGGTTGGTACTCACCCAGCAGCCATCCTCCTGTTAGGGTCTGATCCTCAAAGTCCTTGTAGACAGAAGAGTGCCTGAGGATGTATGAATAGTGTGTGCGCCAGGGGAAGTTTGCACACACTTGTGTGATTGTCATGTTGTTATCACATATCATTTGTACATTGGTGGAATGTGTATTCTTCCTTTTGAGGTACAGATGGGGCTCATGTGAAGTAGCTCTCAATCTGAAATGGGTACAGTCAATGGCCCCATGACTCTAGGTATACCTCCCCTTCTGTAGAAATCCTGCTTGACTGTCTGCCACTGTCCTGTGTGGTGGTGAAGCGTATGTATTTCTTGGCCTTCCTCTTCAGAGCTAACAGCACCTCCCCCAACATCCAGGAATATGCAGCCTGGGACATTCCACATCTATAGCCTTCATTGAATTGAAAGGATCCAGATGCCAGGAAACTGATGACACAAAGCAATGTCTCCATGCATGGTGGAGATGGGGTCAATTTTGTCTTTCTGGACCTCATACAAGTTAATGATGCTGTGTGAGGTTAACTGGTAATGGTCAATGACCTCCTCCTCCCCCATGCCAAAGAATGTGACCCTGGTCTGGTAAACCCTGGGTCTTTGGGGCCGTTTCCTTCTCCTCGGTTGACCACCAGATTCACATGGCACCTTGTGCTGTCCGGTATGGGCAACACAGGTGCAGGTGCCTCGCCTGGTCCCCTACCTGGGGTCAGAATTTGGGGCGGGTCTGCATCTGGCTCCCTGCCCCTCACTGGTCCCTGATTCCACCACAAGAAATGCAATGGTAGCATGATTTGATGTCAGGACACATAACAGGTCAACTGACAGAGGAGGGCAGAAGGACATTTTAAAGCAGTATGGACCAATAGTAGCTGAGGAATGATTAAGGTCAGCTGTTTGATGATTGTTTGTTACCTGTTCAAGCCAAATGTGGTTTCATCAGGTGCAGGACATAACGTTGTTGCATCTCCCTCCCACAGCAATAGACAGATGTGCATACCTTGATTAGGTATGTATGTATGCCTATGCTTTACCCATTGTGGATCTGGAGGTGCTGTTTTGCACACCCTTTGGTATTGAAGGGTTCCTGCGTTGCTGGTAGCTGTGGAGGTTTATGGACACTTGATTTACTTTTTCTGGTTCTTTATTTGTGCGTACATGACACTTGTCCATTAGTTTGGGTGCTTAGAGGGGTTAACTTGATACTTGTTCGTTAGTTTGGGTGCTTACAGGGGGTAACTTGAAACTCGTCCATTAGTTTGGGGGCTTACAAGCAGGGGGTGGGTAAAAAATGGGGAAAATTTTGCACATGACTTTTTGTGAAAACTTGCAGATTTTTCGCTTTTTTCATGAAAGTTTTCTCCTTTTTTCGTGAAAGTTTTCTCCTTTTCAATAATGCAAAATTTTCCTCCTTTTCACATATTTTACCAAATTACTTACCTATATTTCCTATGGGTACTACATTTCCCACTACAATATTACTTCTTCTGAGGGCTGTAGTGGAGAAATAAGTAACTGAAAGTCAACGTTAAAAGTCTTACAGGAACATATGCCTTGAAAAATGTGTTAGCATGTACAGTGCATTTGAGCTGCACGGTGTTCCCGTGTGTCAGTCACCAACCCATACTCAGGGAGCAAGTCCCAAAGAGATGTGCCACCACCACCACCATTAATGTTGGCATACTCTGATGATGTAGCTGCTTCTGCTGGTTGAAATGCTTTGCTGCCTTCCTTTTCACTATACTATCTAGATGTTTGTTGTGTCCTCACTTTTTCCCTCTCATCCTCCACAATGCAACCCTCCACTCAATCAATAAGCATATCTCGATATTTCTTGACAGAATCCAATTTCTCGGAGAGTTGTTGCTGATCATCATGACTCCTTATTGTGACAAACTGCTAATGTCCCTTTGGCAGAAGTGGTCCAGCAAAGTGATACAAAGTGGACAGTATGCGAGGATCTTGTTCAAAGCATGCTAACATGTCCTTTACCAGCTGCTGCATGTCTGTGTTGTCATTATGGTAAGAATCCTCAGCCATGCTCCTCATTTTTTTCTGAAATAAAAATATCAGTGGTAGAATTTCACTAATTTCTGCCCCAATGTGACTCACCAGATGTTTGCCTCCTCAAAGGGTTTCAGCACCTCACATACATCACACATAAGTTGCCATTGGCCAGGTGACAAAGAGGCTTCCTCCAAAGCCTTCCAATTTTACATGGTGTACTTGCTAATGGCCTTATTCTGCTTGTACATATGACCTAGCCTGTGCATCATAGAAATCCACCTGGTAGGGTCCTCCATTTTCAGCTGGTGATGGGGCAGGTTGTTATTCTCTTGTATGGAATATAGAGCATTGAGTGCACTGTAGGAGCAACTATAATGGGCACAGATTTTGCAGGCAATAGTAAGCATCTCTTTGAGGGTTTTGAATTCTGCCAGGAATCTGGTCACAACCAAATTTAGCACATGGGGAAAGCAGGGCACATGCAACATACCATCTATTCCCAAAGCAGAGATTATCTTGGTGCCATTATCAGTAGACATGAAATCAGCTTTTAAGAAGTAGGGTGCAAGCCATTCCTCGCGAGTTAAACAAGACTGGGTAACGTGAGATTCAGATCTTTCTTACCCAGAAGAGTTAACTCGCGACGGCCTACAAAACACACAAAAACGACAAAACTGGAGTCGCCTACAATTTTACCTCATCGTCGACACAAAACACACGATAAACGTGAGAAACGTCTCCAAAAAAAAACAAGCGAAACATCCAACGTTACCAAGTGCCCCAGCCAATCACAGCACCCCAAAGTATCAAGTTGAGTCGAATAAACTATAAATAGACCCAAAATCACCTACGCACCTTTGTCTGTTATCGAATTCCCAAGAGCTAGATATCAGGACCCAGGAGTGGAGGCTAGTTTTGAGAGAAAGGGAGTTGAGGCTCGCACACACACAGGTAGAGGGAGAGTTTGACATCACACAAAGTGACACAATACACCTTTGTACATATCAAATACATGCATCCAGTCACACATACACACACATAGCCCATATTTTTTTTTGTAAAACACACACACTTTTATCTTTTTTTTTCACAGTGTGAGTCTGTGAGTGCAAGTGAGTGACAGAGAGTGAGTGGGTGAGGGCCAGAGTGAGTGCCTGGGTGTGAGTGGGTGAAAGCAATGGAGAGGAGAGAGGGGTGGGTAGTGTAGGCAGAGAGGAGGAGGAGATGCAGGTGGGCATCCCTGGTCAGGGTAGGGGAGGGACATCCCTGGGGTGGAGGGGCAGCCAACCGAGAGAAGGCACATCCAGTGCAGAGGCAGAGAGAGTGGGACGAGGGGTAGTCCCCCTGCACCACACACAGCAGGGGCCAGTGCAGGCAGGGCTGGAGAGCCACAGCCAGGGCTCTCAACAAACCTTTGGTGGTGAGGAGGAGGAGAGGGCAAGAGAGCCCAGGTTCACAGAGGAGGAGAATCTTGTCGTCTGTGAGGCTGTGGTTGCCAGAGAGAGGCTCCTGTTCCCCAAGGGGCCCCTTGTTGGGATGGGCTCCAGGGGGAAGGCAGCCTGGAAGGAGGTCATGGCTGCGGTAAATGCCGTATCCAGTCGCAGCCATTCGCTGGAGTCTGTGAAAAAAAGGTGGACATACTGTAAGGCCAAGGTAAGATAGTAACATAGTAACACAGTAATCTATGTTGAGAAAAGACTTGTGTACATCTGGTTCAATCCTTTTCCCATTTCTGTCTACCATTGTGAAGGTGAAGAGGAAGATGGGTCAGCAGGCCTTGCGCGCTGCTGGCACAGGGGGTGGTCTGTCCCTACAAGTGGTGTATAACCAGTGGGAGGAGGCTGTGCGCAGGACAATATCCTTAGTCACGGTGCATGGGATCCCGGGATGGAGCGACACTGGGGATGAAAGGAGCCTCCAGTCCACTGGTACATGCATCCAGGCCCCCCCATCACACAAAACTGACACCTAACAGACAGACGCCAACACAGTGACACCTAAACACATGGACAGCATTCCACACCACAATTCAACCACACAGCTTGGAGGGGAGGACAGAATACTTGACCAACCCAGCCAAAATGGTAATGGTCAAGTCCCTGTTGAACCCCCATCATGCTGTCCAAAACAACATCATGCACAGCACAAATACAATGCACACTGTCATGTGTCAGTCACAGATCTAACTGTTGTGTGTATCACAATGTCATACATAGAGTGACAAAGAGGTCAGCACACAACCCCTTGAGTGCCACAGGGATGAGTAATGCATTGTTCAACAAAACATTGGCTAGTCCCCTGGTACCCAAAGGGTTATCAGAGAATAGCAATGAGGGGAACTGGTGTGTTTCCTATTGTATTGTTACTGCATGTCAGGGCTAGGTGTTGTACATGTAGGTAGTTAGTCCAAGTGGAAGGGTCAGCTTTCTGCATCATATGTAGCCTGCAGAGTGTGGATGGCCAGGGGACATTCCCCGCCATCACCACTCTGTAGGACATATGTGATTCACAAGGCTCAATCCTGATGGGGGGGCATACACTAGGGTGTCAGAAAGAGGTAACAATGTGTACATGACAACTGCAGTGTCATCACACCTGCAATCTCTGTGTTATCCTGTGGAGCCAATGCACTGAGATCTAAACAACATGTGATACATCAGTGCTTAGGCTCCACAGCATGACATAGGAAAATGTAGAAGTAACCCCTAATGGTACAGCATAACCTTGCACATGTTTTCTGTGTGTTATGATTATGGCTGTCCTGGGGTGTGTTTGTGTGTCCTCCAGCTGATTGGGTTGTTGGGTTCAACAGATCATGTTGGTTGGTGTGCTTGGTGTGTCTGTTCATGTTGCTGACAGCATCGGTTGGACACTGTAGTCATCGTTCTTCACTGGTGCATTGTTGTGTTAAGAGGTCACAGTGTTTCTGTTGTTGAGGCCTAAGTGTATGACATGCAATGGGTTTGTGTCACTCAAGGTGTGATGTTTCAGTTTTGGTCACCACATGTATCCTGATGAATGGGGTTAGCAAGGAGGTATATGCCTTGCCATCCCCACTGCTCAGGATACACATGACGATCAAATCTACACCACTGTAGGTTAGTAGAATCAATGTATGGGATCACGTCAAGCTAAGCAATGTGTGTCAGGATGGTAACCAATGCATTGCAAAGCAATGCAATGGATACCATCCTGTCACTCAGTGGTTCACATGTCATTGTAACAGTCTTGCAGCACTCCTGTCATGGCTCACATCACTAATTACATCATGTAATTTGCCCCCACAGCGTACCAGTCATCAAGAGCAGAGGAGTCAGGTGAAACCTCCTCTGAGAAGGCCACCACCTCAAGGGCCCTGCCACCACCACCACAGCAGAAATCACAGCATCAGTGGCCCCAGCAAGGCCCCCAGCAGCTGCAGTGGCCCCAGCAAGGCCCCCAGCAGCCGCAGTGGCCCCAGCAAGGCCCCCAGCAGCCACAGTGGCCCCAGCAAGGCCCCCAGCAGCCACAGTGGCCCCAGCAAGGCCCCCAGCAGCATCAGTGGCCCCAGCAAGGCCCCCAGCAGCATCAGTGGCCCCAGCAAGGCCCCCAGCAGCCACACCAGCAGTGGACCCAGCATGATCCTGCCGTCCATGTGTCTCCACCACCACAGCTTATGGCAAGGCACAGAATGCCACAGGCTGTACAGATGCCAGGACATGAAGAGTCCAGCATGTGGGCTAGGCCTCAGCCACACCCGAGGAGATCAGGAAGCCAGGAGGCACCATCTGTGATGTGGACCCTGGACTACCAACATATCGGGCTGATTGGGGAGCCACAGCAGCCACAGGGATGCACAGATTTCACCCCCCCACCCCCACTAACGCCATCATGCCCAACCACACCAACAGATGTGCCCCACCCTAGGGCTGCAGTAACAGAGGGTAGTGACGGGTCCAGGGATCAGTTCTCCATATCCCCCCACAGCCTCCATGTTGCAGTCTCTTCTGAGTCACCCCATGGTCGTCCGCTCACACCACCACCTCCGCCAGCCTCCATGCCCGCCACGCCTGTGTCACTAGCGCCCACAGCAGTCCTCGATGTGGCATGTGTGGCTGTCCAGGGGGAGCAGCTCACAGCGATATGGAGGTGTGCCCAATCCCTGCAGAGGATCGAGCTGAACATAGGGCGGATCATGGGGTGCCTCCGGTCCATGGAGGCACAACAGGTAGTCGCCAACACCCAGCAGGCGCAATTCAATACTGGCATGATGGAGGTCCTCGGCCATATGCTGGTGGAGATGCATGAAGCAAACCGGCAGGAAAACCAGCACCACAACATGGACCAGCCATCACGAGAGGGGTCCAGTAACGCATCTCCAGCCAGCAGTGATCCACCACCATCCACCAGACCCCCTCGGGTAACCCACCGCAGTCAGAGGGAATCCACCTCTGCAGCCCCCCCGACCCTCCCAAGAAAAAGAAGTAGGGCCAACCTTCTTCAGGCCCGTTCAATAAATGTTTGCCCTTCTTGATAACAACTGTGTCCATGCATGTTTCCTATTCAAAATGTTGTTTGTTTGGCAGAGTTGTCTCCAATGCATTGCACAGCTATGCAGTGAACACAACTCATGCACATCTAACATGGGTGTCAGGTAATGAGTTGTCTCCAATGCATTACACAGCTATGCAGTGAACTCATGCACAATGAATGGCATCACAAAATGTTACACAGGGGTGAACACATATCACATACAAACATGTTTGTTCAAGTTCAACCCACATACATTTGGAAGACAGACAACATCAGGGTGTTGTTCCATGATGTGACCTGAACTTGAACAACATGAACACATTAGATATATCAACACATCAACAACATGATCACAATTAAGGGTATAGTAATGTTAGAATGTATGAACAAATATGTTTTATGGTTCATCCCCCTGGTAGAACAAGGGAATTCCTACTGCTGAAGGGTGTTTCATTCACAGGTTATTTCATCTCACTTATCTCTATGAATATAGGTAAGAGCACAAGGGGAGATCAAGGTGTGTGACTCTTGGAGTCATAGAGATAAGTATATGATGTGTATTCATACTTAGTGTATTATTAACACTGTACACTTTGTATGTATGATAATATTGCACATTGCTAATGGGCCACTTTTAATTGTTTGTGGATACATGGTATTGCACATTTGCATTACATATACTTGCTCTCAGTCTATAGAGGCATTATCCTATGTTTGAATGTCTTCATGACTCCATATTCCTGTGCTGGATGGTTTGTACTTGAATTGATGTATTCACATGATTAATTATGTATTGTCTGATAAAGCTTTGGTTTGGTATACTCCTGTAGTGTGCGTCCGTTATTCATGTTATATTGATGGGGGACACTGCCTGGTGGTTCTCCTCCTGTTGGTTAACCCCTCCCTTTCTTCCCTTTTTTCAGTTTGATGTGGTCATAATGGACTAATGGTGAGGTGTGTGTTATCCAGGTAATTGTTTTCTGGTGTGTCTGTGGTTTGTGGTGTGATTATTTATAATTGGTATGTACCTGTCAGGTGTGTGTTTTGTCTCCATGGACTGCTGATGTTAAATAGGTGAGCTTGATTTGTTGTTGGAGTGACAGGTGTGCATGTTGTGTTGTGGGTTAACCCATGTTGGTCCAAGGTGTTTTGGGATGGCTTATGTTATGCTGCTTTGTGTTCCCCTTGTCCCTGAGGGGTTGCTGGATTCTTATTGTTTGTCTGTGTAGGCCAGTGGTTCCCATCCAGGGTGTCATGTGATGTTGGTGCCCCATGTGCACCAGCTCAGGGTGCGTCACTTTTCCCATGTTGCTATGTTCTGCATTGGTGATTGATAATATTGATTTTACACATTTTTGGGGAGATGTGTGTATGGCATTTGAGGCACTATTTCTCCTCATTGCCATTGACACAGTGGGACCTGATGCTGGGCATATGTTATTTTTATATGGGTATTCCCTTGTGCCCTCAGGGGATGCCCTGGAATATACAGATTGCATGTTAGGAGTGTCTTAGGTGGAGTGGGTTTGAAGCACTGTTGTAGGCCTTGTTGTTATATGTGCTAGGCATTGTAGGGGTTTATATCTGAACTCTGTATGCTTGGCTTCTGTCCTTGAATGACCTGCTTCTCTGTTTTATTTTCAGCGACGGTGGTTTTCTACTCTGACTTGTGTGCTGTTCTCAAAAAAAAAATAGGAGTTAGATTTCTGGAGTGAAATGTTGCAATTTAACGGGCGTTAGCCCTAACGCCAACATTTGAATAGCTTTTGGCTTTGCTTGTACATTATCCTCTATGGGTGAGATCTTGCTGTTCTGGCGATGGGCGACGTATGTTTCAGAACTGGCGTTGTTTCTTACTAGGGTTTTGGAGTGGTCAGTTTCTTCTCCTAAGTTTTGGGTGCTGTTGGAACAGGCTGATCTTTTGGTTCCTTCTACTGTGGCAGTGTGGGTAGGCTGTCATCAACGAGTCTGTTCTGATATGTCTCATCCCACCATTCCCGCTACGCTGCAATCATGAAAGAAGATTAGGTGTATGTGGGGCCTTCTCCATTGCCCCTCCCCTCTTCTCTCTCTGACCCATAATGAGGACTTTCTACCTGGTTTTTAATGTGGCCACTTCAGGAGACTGCTACCAAAGGGAATTCTTTTCCCTCGATTGCGAGATGTTGCTTTGGGATCTGAGCTTCGGTCATTTCTTGCCATTTTGGAAGGTAGGTATGCCATGGCTCTCTTCCTTACTTTCATGGCCAGCTCCGTCACTTTCTTGCTCCTACTCCTTTCTCACTCCTACTCCTCTAGAAACCCTGGGTCTTTCAGACTCACTTCCTAGAAAATTGGTCTCTATATTACATAGGTTGCTATTATCTCATGCACATGCTTCTGAGCCACACTTCATCAGATCCTTGGGAAGTTGATTGTGTTGTTGTCTTGACTGTTGTCTTGGCTCTATCTCATAAATGTTCCATGTCTTCTACAGTTCAGGAGGATGCATATAAGATTTTGACACGGTGGTATAGGGTACCTGCTCTCTCACACCTGTTGGTAGTGTAAGACTCACAAAGGGGATTTCCTCCATATCTGGCCATCCTGTCCACATTTATTGGGGTTTTGGAGGGTGGTGGTTGACATGATCTGGAACTTGGTGGATCCTGATCTTCCAATGGAGCCTATGGTCCTTCTTCTGCTCCACATGTCCCATCCGATAGGGAAATACACTAAATCCCTCGCTGTTTACTTCATAAATGCAGCTAAGGTGTTGATCCCGCAGATTTGGAAACAATCACAAGCTCCTGTTGAAGACATTAGGTCAGCTGAAGATCGGATTCATACAGCTGCAGGTCGGGGCCTGGCACATGCCACTAGGTGGCTCCGTTGGTCTGAATTCTTGGAGAGTGATGATTTTCGACAGACACCGGCTCAGTGCGAGTGATCTTGTGTTTTCTGATTCATTTTGATCTGCCCAGACGGAACCTCTCATTTTCTTTTTCTTTCCCTATCTTTCTCTCCCCTTCTTTCTCCCTCTCTTCATGTCCTTTTCCTTCCCCATTTTTCTCCTTTGACACCATTATGGTCTTCCCCTCCCCACCACCTTAGCTTCCCCCCTAGAGGGATCTGAAGATACCTGTGGAGCCCCCACTTTCTGGGGGGTTTTATATATTCAGATGGGGAGTGGTGATCAAGACTACCTAACTTATACTGTGTATCTCCAGAAGGCTTCTTCCCATTTTAGGGGATATTCTCTTATGTGTTACTTTCCTTCTTGCACTGATCACATTTTATGAAGGTGTCACACCTTATACCTTGTATTCTGTATCTGTTGTCTTGTGTGTTGTACCCTGTATGTTCTGACTTAAAAATCCAATAAAGAAATATTAAACAAAAAAAAGAATTCTTTGATATGTCTTTGGGAAAGTGATTTCGCCATGGTTTCAAGATGAAAACCTTGAAACTGAAAGCTAAGATACAATAGATAATGATAATGAGAGGTATTGCTTCAGCTTAATCTTCTGGAGGGACATGCCACTGTATCCTGAAGCAGAGAATGGTATGTTATCCTTAGGTCTGCAGAGATTTTTTTTTTTTAATTTGTTTGGGGGGTTTGTGAGGGATTCATAGCTAGTGATTTTATTATTAATTCAGTCTTGCTTAAACAGTTATATCATTGATACCTAAAATACTGGCAGATCTAGGGTTGGGGTGGATTCCACTTCTCTATAAAACATACATAGCATATTAGAAAACATTTAGAAATTGCCATATTTGCAATGATGACTCATTCAAATGTTGTAAAAAGGGAAAATTTAGGTTGGATCCCCATTGTTTGAAAAGTTTTTCATAACATGGTAAAAGATACTAGCCAAATAACAGACTCAGCCCTTCAAATGATGGTATAATGGAGACTTTGGAAACATCATTGTTGATAAATAATAGTTCAAATTATTTTTCAACTTACGCAGTGCATATATTGTCTTTAGTTGTAATGCTGTATGCATAATTTTGTTTTAGAAAATTAGATACAAAGAATTTTGTATGAGATAAATGTATTACGAGTCTGTAATTTAGCCAATGTTTCTGAAGTTAGTGCATGTGGCTTCTTAATAAAAAGTGTCAGTTAAATGAAAATACAGCTCAGATAATTAAATTTAATTGGATCTTGTCACTTTAAATCCTCTTTGTTTTTGAATGTTCAACAGAATTGCAGCTTCTAGTTTGCTAATTTCTTTATTGCAAGCTGTGCTTTGAACATGACTGTCCTATTATAAAGTAGGGAATTGTTTATACAAAGGTCTTTGAACTATGACTGCAATAACAAATACTGAAAAAAGAAAGCTAATTTAGTGCCAGGAAAATAAAATCTCAAAAGCATTTATTCTTTATTTGCAGACTAAACATATGTCTGATGTTATTAACTTTGCTATATCTCTTGAGCTTGTTTGCTGTGCTATTAACTGTGTGAGTATGTGGTGAATATGAGCCTTCACTGAAATGTAACTACTGGGTACCTTCATTCAAACACTACAAACTAAAGAAAGCAACTAACAATTATTGATCTGAGTTTTTTATTAAGTAGACAAAGTGTACCATTAGTTAGTTGTAGGTCACAGAACTAAGTATGTCGGAAACAAGGGATGGGCAAAAAGTTAGAGAAATTTCCTGCAGGACTTTTCACGAAAAAATGATTTTTCACTTTTTTATCAAAAGTTTTTGCCCATAGATAATACATATTATGTTCTTCTCTTCACCAATGTCAATACATTCACCACCAGAACTTTGCCATATTTTGCCTATATTTTCTATGACTGCAACATTTTCCACCACAATATTACTTCTTCTGAGAGCTGAAGTGGAAAAATAAATAACTAAAAGTAAAAGTTGTGAGTCCTACAGCAACATATGCCTTGCAAAAATTGTTAGAAGGCCGAGCACCTTTTTCCTTTGGCCACAGCAGTAACTTCCTGATTAAGCAACATTGGCACAATTATCCTTGAAAAATAACTTTGGCTTGGGATATTTCAGAAGGGTGCAATGCATGACATCAGTTATTTAAAGGCTCTAAAAGACAGCCAGACAACTGCCAACATTATGGCAAGTTTACAACTTAAATTAATTTGCATAATTTTGAATTATTATTGTGCAGGTTCTACCAAGGTAGAAGGTTTTGTGCAGTTCTACCTAGTAGAACTGTGTAACTTTATTGATTTAATGACATGACTTGTGGAGGTGGTGGATGTATGTGTAAGCACTCTATCACTCTTGCCATCTCCAAAAACAAACTCACAGTATACTCCTCTGCAGCAGGAGCAGAAAATCTTGGCACACTCTCTAACACATCAACAGCACTTCTATTATGTACCCCAGAGCCTTGGGAACATTTAGGAGTACTTCTGATGCTTCTAGTTGTGGCACTTCTGACCTGTTGATGGTGTGTCACACAGTCAGACCTGTGGTTGTGCTTCAGTTGGGAACTCATTGAGGAGGTGCCTAGCTGAGAGCCTGCCTTCCCTTGCTCACATGCTTCTTACACAGATAACTGTCACATGCCTAACAGGGATATCACAAGCTAGAGCAAAGAGGCAGGTATGAAGGACATGCTCCCAATGAAATGGTTTGTATTTGCTAATGGTGGAGCGCATAATACAGGACCAAGAGAGGACAGGTAAGGGGGTAAAACCAAGATGGCAGCTCTGACGGCCCCAACAACAATAGATAGCAACAAGCTTAGCTTATGGATTGTGGACATAGACTGTGGGGTTCCTGAGAGGCTGCTACAGCTACTGGGGTAGATGCTGATTAATTTGTACTAATATTGAGTGCCACAGGTGCTGCACCTCCAAAAGCAGCAGAGACACTCAAAGCTAAGGTTGAAGATGCTGAAAACCTTTGTTGTTGCTTGTTACTCAACACTATCAGTCTGTGTGTGTGTGGTTGAGTGGGACTTGGAAGCAGTGATGATGCTGATGATGACTGACAGGATGACTGTGTACTTTTTGCCCTCTTTGCTTTTCCAGGGTCGGACGTTCCAATTGTTTTCTCAGACAGTTTATAGTCAAGCACAGCGCTCCTTTTCAGTGGTGGAAGATTGAGCACTTGCCTTTTAGCTAACATTCTAGCCATCTCTCTAACTCCCAACTTCATCTGTATGTGAAGAAGAGGAGGATGCTGGAGGAATATATTCTAGATCTACATCATCTTCAGTCATTATGTCATCCTTAGCATCGCCCGCCACTTCTTCCCCACTACTTTATATCATGTATTGCACACTCAGCAGTAACCATGACTGCAGTCAGATTTTGGACTGCCATTTTAATCACATGTCCTTGCACTCATCCTAATCCTTTCACCCTACCCCTTGTTCATTTACCGGAAATTATTCAGCTACTGTGTGTGTTTTTACTGTAAAGTACACAATAGAACTGATTGTGAGTGATGTCTTGCGTTGGATCTCTACAAAACACTCTATCTCTATTATCAGTCTGCCGGTAGAGCCTATCCATATTCTCTGTACCATTGTGCACTACTACTTTGTACAATTGTTTGTCGATATATATATATATATATATATATGTGTATGTCAGGACCCGTGAGGGTTCTCTTTAAACTTTTAATAAAGTTGTGTTTTTATCTTAACTCTGTGTCTGAGAGTCTAAACAAACCGTGACACACCACTACCATACACATCTGCCACATTGTAGGTTGTACTTTTTTTTATCACTTGACATCATCATGAATATGTGCCAGTGTCACTTAAGCAGGAAGTTAGAGTTGTGGGCAAAGGACAAATGCACTCTGTATACTAACACAGTTCAAGGTATATGTTGCTCTAATATTAAAGCTGAACTAACACCCCTACAAGATGTAGCCTCAATTAGAGGGCTACAATCCATGATAACTCGCTGTGTAATTATTTTTTTTAAAAAACATGTTATTAAAGAGTAATACGTTAATTCCAAAAGGTACCTGGTGACGTCTTCCCCAAGGAAAAGCATATTGCGCATGTCAGCACGGAGCCGATCGGCTCTCTTGTAACTCCTCCTGGCTACATGAAAACACTTACATCATCAGCTTTAGATTCTCCTGCTGGTCCGAGAATCTAAAGCTGATGACGTAGGTGTTTTCGTGTAGCCGGGGGGGAAATTACAAGAGAGCCGATCGACTCTGTGCTGACATGCACACAGAGGAAGATGTCACCAGGTACCTAGGACTTGTTGTCCTTTCATGGTGTACCTGTGCGTTGCTTCAGTGTTGATCTTGTTTGACCCTTGCTTGGCTGCCATGTTCTCTCCTGATCAATCCTTGGCTTTGTCTGATTTTCTGCTCCAGCTCGTGACCTAGTGGCTTTGTCTGACTACTCAATCTGTGTATCACTGTTATGGTGCAGTACACTCAGAAACGGAAGGTTTTAGTAAAACGCAGTTTTATTTGCACACAATGAATAACAGTAACCCTCGCGGGTCCAGCATACAGATAAACGGTAAAGTGACACAGGGCAGGTTACAATGATATGATTAACCCACACGGGTCCAGTATGTAGAACAAATACATAATACTGACACAGGTCAGGTAAATCACAGATGATACAGTGTAAATATGACAGAGTGATACTTATTAGGCCAATGACAGTAGTTGGCCCTAATGGTGGAAGGCCCAATGTAGCTCTCTACGCAGAGAGTAACAACAGAGACTGGAATATATGGAACTGGTGAAGCCAGAGTAGAACTGGCTAAGGCAACTTAGGAGGAAGGCTGCCAAAGTGAACGCTCACCAGAGACTACAAAAATATAGTGTGCCAGTGCTTAGTGCCGTAAGGAATAGCGTACGCCACACTGAGACTACAAATGCTGTACGAATGCCCAGCACCGCCCCTGAAGGGGTTAACGAACGCTGTGGTCTACAGATGGGAAGGAACCTGAGGTGCCCAACTGAACCCAACCTCAGGAATGAAAGCAACAGACCAAGCAAAGTGGTGCAACTGGAGTAAACCGGAGGGTAGCACAGGCACTATGAGTAAGCAGATCACGGACTGGACTACTATATGCAACCGAGGCAACCGGAGGTCTGGCAAGACCACTAAATCGTGTGCAGCAGCAGGAGCATGGTGACTGGCAAGCAGGAACAGGAACTTCAGCCCAGCTGGGTTGGTACACAGAGCAAGAACATCAGCCAAGCCTGGTCGATACACGGAGCAGGATCGCCAATCAAGCTGGGTCGGTACACGGAGCAGGAACGTCAGCCAGGCCTGGTCGATACACGAAGCAGGATCGCAAATCAAGCCAGGCCGGTACACTGAGCAGGATCACCAATCAAGCCGGGTCAGTACACGGAGCAGGAACGTCAGCCAATCTGATTCGGTACACAGAGCAGGAGCAATTATCAGGTAGAGTCCGGGTCATACACTGGTATCATCTGAGAGTAATGGAACAAGTGCTAGGCAATGAGTACACCACGAAAGGGCAGCGCATAAGTGACAGCCCAAGGTATTTAAAGGCTGTCATTGGGAGGAGCAAGACAGCGTAGCCAATAAAGAGGCATCAGAAAGTAAACATGTCAAAATGTCGCCCGTATATCATGGGCACCATGATAATCACCCTGGCTTGTCCGACTACCCACTCTGTTTTGACCTTGGCTGTGGCTGACAACCCAATTTGGCTCTTGATTGTGGCTTGTCTGACTTACACTCTGTGCTGCCTTTCGCTCCAGTCTGACTACCACCTATCCTGCCTAGCTGTGGGCATGCTCCATCGGTGCAGAACAACTGCTACCTCTGTGGTAGAGTTGATGGTTGCCTCTTGCTCCATTCCCTCCATTCTGTGAACTGTATCAGTTGCCTCCTGTTCCTGTTGCGTACACTCCGCTCTTAGGTCTATATACTGTGAGGGCTTCACATACTTACCGGTGTCGAGGCTGGCTATGCTCCACACTCTTGCCTCCGCTCTGTGCCTACCTATAGGGTTATAGGTGACTCTCTATCTCGCTCCTCCTTCCACACCGTGGTAGAGTCACTGCTTACAAGACGCTTGTATTCCTGTCTCGGGTCTGGGAGTTTATCTGTCACTCCAGTAGTCCGGGTTCCTGGCGTTCCAGGTTTCCATATACTCTGTGATAGAACTAAGCTTGGTTCTGCTCCCATATATTCTATAGGCTACAGACAACCGGCACAGTTCAGTGTCAATCCTTGGGTAGTGGACTAGACACTGTCCTCACACATGTTCCTACTAGGTTGGGGAAGTGCTTGCTCTTACTTATTTTAATAAACTGGTTAACTTCAACTGTACATGTGTCGTGTGTTTCACTTACTCTGGTGTCCATAACAGTACGAAAGGACCATGAGTACTGAAGGTACAGGTGAACCAGTTCAGAGCAATCTAGACAGAATGGACTCCCAAGATAAGCGGATCGATCAATTGTCTTTTGCAATGCAGAGACTCCTAAACTGCACTGCTCACCTTAGTCAAGTTCCTCGTCAACTGGTGGCTTCCCCAGACTCAGCACCGGTGGTATCCCCTAATCCTGAGGCCAGTACGAATCGAGGATTGCCAGGTACCGCTCACCTTCCTCAACACTACAAGGGGGAGCCTACTCTCTGCAGAGGGTTCTTGATCAAAGTGGCCATATTTCTGGAAATGGTACCACATGCCTTTCCAAGTGACTGAAGCAAGGTTTGTTTTGTAATCTCTCTGTTGTCTGGTAGGGCACTTGCATGGGCCAATCCCTTGTGGGAGTCAGGGAGACCTATTTTTGTCAATTATACCGAGTTCCACAGGGTCTTTGACGTTCCAGCCAGAGCCGTGCCCGCAGCGAAATGGCTCATGAACATACAACAAGGCGCACGCACCGTAGCCGATTATGCCATTGTGTTTCGCACCTTGGCTGCAGAGGTGGGCTGAAACAATGAGGCACTCATAGCAGCATTCTCTCAAGGTCTGTGTGACTCCATTAAGGATGAGACAGCAGCCCATGAGCTGCCGAAAGACCTGAATTAATTAATTTCCTTTATGATATTGATCGATACCAGGCTGAGGGAGAGACCTTCATTCAAGAATCCGGGGCATAAGGTCACAACAAGATTGGCGCCTAGTTTTTCTCTCCCACCCTATCCTCCCTCACCTTCCATTCCTCCTGGTTCTGAATCTGCCAAAGGTGAACCTATACAATTGGGCTTCACACGCCTGTCCAAGGAGGAGAGGGAGTTCCGAAGGAGAGAAGGCCTCTGTTTATATTGTGGCAAGGCTGGCCACTTGTTGTGTTCCTGTTCTACCCGGCCAGGAAACACTCACACCTAGGGTCAGGTCTGGGGCAGACCCTAGGTGGTGTTTCACAGTCCCCTAATTCCCATCAAGAGACTCATCCTTGAGATAGTAGTGTCCTGGTCCACATCCTCTGTTACGGCTCCAGCCTTGGTGGATTCTGGAGCTGCTGGATATTTAATGGATGCTGACTTTGTGGCCACACATGATATTCCTCTGTTGCCTTCCTCCTCTCCTCTGCCTATTAAAGCTATTGAAGGTAGACCTCTGCAGCCATCACACGTGACTCATGAGACATGTCCATTATCCCTAAGGGTAAGGGCACTCCATGTGGAGACCCTACAGTTTCAGAATATAAAATCTCCTCACTTTGCAGTCATCCTGGGGTTTCCTTGGTTTCAGATTCACAATCCCAGGATAGACTGGCAGACTTGGATATTGTGTCCTGGTCACCCTTTTGTACTGAGACTTGACTACAGCAACCTACCTGAATTTTATGTACCTCTCCCTCGTTACCAGAGATGCACCAGTCTTTCAAAGAGGTATTCAACAAGGTAGATACTATTACATTTCCGGCACATAGGGCCTACCACTGTACTATTGATTTAATTCCAGGAGCTATACCACCTAGGGGTTGAATATACCCTCTGTCTGTGGAGGAGAATCGTGCCATGGAAGAATACGTGTCTGATGCCCTGGCCAGAGGGATCATTCGCAAGTCCTCCTCACCGGCTGGTGCTGGTTACTTTTTCGTGAAAAAGAAGGATGGGGAATTGAGACCATGCATTTACTACAGAGGGCTAAACAAACTGATGGTTAAGAACGCTTATCCCATGCCGTTAATCACAGAACTGTTTGACCGTATTAAGGGTTCAACAATATTTACTAAGCTTGATCTAAGGGCTGCGTATAATCTGGTCAGAATTAAAGAGGGGCACGAGTGGAAATCAGCATTTAGCACTCGTAGTGGTCATTATGAATATTTGATGATGCCATTCGGCTTATGCAATGCTCTGGCAGTATTCCAAAAATGTATCAACTAATTTTTAATAGATCTACTAAAGAAGTGTGTAGTAGTATAATTGGATGACATCCTTATTCACTCTCCGACCTTGGAAGCACATCAGGAGGATGTGACTTGGGTCTTAACAATTACTGAGAGAAAAAAATGATTCTGTAAGTTGGAGAAGTGTGAGTTCCACAAGTTCCAGGTGACATTTCTGGTATACATGATGTCCTCTGTCGGACTGGCCATGGATCCACTCAAGTTATTGGCAGTTCTGCAGTGGCCCCGGCCACTGGGTTTGAAGGCCATCCAGAGGTTTTTTGGGGTGCAATAATTACTATAGAAAAATCATAAAGAATCTCTCCCCCAATATGACACACAAGGGGGCAGATCCGTCCAACTGGTCCCCCAGCACTATCCGGGCATTTGAGGAATTGAAGGCCACGTTTGCCAGGGCTCCTATTTTGTCTCATCCCAACCCTCCCATGTCCTTTACTTTGGAGGTTGATGAGTCTGAGTCAGGAGTTGGCACCCTCTTGTCTCAGCGCTCGGCTCCTGGTAAACCCTTTCTTCCGTGTGGGTATTTTTCCAAAAAATTGTCTAGGGCACAGAGTCTGTACGATATTGGGGATCGAGAACTTCTGGTTATTATCCTCGGACTTAAGGAATGGTGCTACCTGTTGGAGGGGACAAGCTCCCCGATACTAATCCTCACTGACCACAAAAACCTGACATATCTGTCTGAGGCCAAGAGGTTGTCTCCCAGACAGGCCAGATGGGCATTATTCTTTTACAGGTTCAACTATGTAGTCTCGTATTTGCCTGGTACCAAAAATGTCAATGCTCTCTCTAGTTAATTTGGATCGGATCCTGTGGTGGATAGCACACCGGTTTCCATTATTCCATCCGATCATATTCTGGCGACTATTCACACAAGCATCACCTCCCCTTTGAGTGAGGAGATTCTATTCTCCCAGGCTACCACTCCAGTGGACAAACCCAGTGACATATGTTTTGTTCCCAAACTACTCCGTCCAAGATTGCTGGAGACGTATCACTCCTCGAAGGCAGCAGGGCTTATCGGTCATGACCAACTGATTTGGTCCATTTCTCGCTTGTTCTGGTGGCCCAGCCTCAGAGCTGACTGCTCTGCCTTCATAGCATCATGTGCTACAGGTGCTCATAGCAAGACTCCCAGGCACCTTCCTGTGGGAATACTCCAGCCAGTCCCTAATGGAGAGTGTCCTTGGTCACACCTATCCATAGACTTCATGGTCGAATTACATGCATCTAAGGCCACACGGTCATACTTATGATTGCCGACAGATTTTCGAAGATGGCTCACTTTGTGTCACTTAAAGGGCTTCCCTCCTCCAAAGAGTTGGCCGTGATATTCACTAGAGAGGTGTTTAGGCTCCATGGAGTACCCAAGGCACTGTTCTTGGATCAAGGGAGTCAGTTTATTTCCCAGTGCTGGAAGGCCTTCTGTGGGCAAATGGGCATACAATTGTCATTCTCCTCCACCTACCACCCCAATAGAATGGTGCCGCTGAGAGATTCAACCAAGGCTTGGAACAGTTTCTATGCTGTTTCATTTCGAACCATCAAGACAACTGGGCAGATTTGTTACCATGGGCGAAGTTTGCCAGGAATTGTGCCATAAGCTCTTCTTCTCGGAACTCTCCGTTCCTGATCAATTACGGGTTCTAGCCGACTCTTCTACCTGAGTGTTCGAAGCACAAGATATTCCAGCTCTGGATGAGCATCTTAGGCAGCTCCGCTCCACTTGGGTACAAGTTCAAAGATCCCTGCAGAGGTCTGCTCAGCGCTACAAGAAGCATGCAGACTGTCGGTGCAGGTCGACTGCGGTGATTCAAGTGGGGGAGAGGGTGTGGCTGTCCTCCTGTAATCTCAATCTACGGGTGCCTTGTAGGAAACTTGCTTCTCGTTTTGTAGGCCCCTACCGGTTCTTCGTAGGATTAACCCTGTCTCAAACGCTCTATAACTTCCTGCAGGTATGTGCATTCATAATGTATTTCATGTAAAAGCTGCAAAAAATTGTATATAAGGAGAGGTCTTCTGTTTAGTATTAAATAAACTAAGGAAGTTATATTTAAAAGTGCACTTTTATTACCAAGACATAAAAATAATGTTAATATATTATGCACATAACATTAAACATTTAAAAAATCAATACCAATAAAAAACAAATGTAAATAAAAAAGTAATACCCAATTATTATCTGTCCAGATAGCTATATGCATATAATCAAGCATCCATTTATTGAAAATGCTAGCTTCTTGCTGCCAAAGTAACAATGCTATGGATTTAATCCGTTGTATAGATTTCTTGATGACAACACAGTTGTTAATTTAATCAGTCTATTAGTAATAAATATATGTGATAGATTGAGTATGTATAGATCGCGCTGATAAAGCCAAGATGGTATAGAGAAAACTGTATTTCCAGTCTGTTGTATAAGCATATATTATATTTGAGGACAGGGGCACATAAACTCCCATCTCTGGTAAAATCTTACCCCTCTCTTGTCAATATGCAGGCAGGTGTATCGTCCTCTCCTCTCTGGGATGCGGGCAGCTGTGCAAACCTCACCATCTTTCTTCATCTGGTTGTTTTGATAATGACCTAAGTAACAGAGCAGATGTATTTTCTGTTCCCGTTTTCGCTAGTACACAGAGCTTCGGCTCTCTGGTTCTCTTAGTCTCTCTTACACAGTTAGTTGCTCAAGTGCTGAAAGTCCTTTCGTTTATTCAGCAAGGTCTCAGCCGGTTATCAATTGGAGCAGTAATCAGCTTATAGCAGCAAGTCTCCACACAACTCGGATAACTTAATGGTCAGTTTATAATAATGGGTATTACAATTTTTTTTTTTTAAACTTGCTCTTCACGATCCTTCTCCAACACATTTCGTGCTAATCTCTGGTACTTCTTCTGGGAATCCAATTTTGAATGTGAATTCCTAGCGTTTAAAAACTCCATTTTAAACAGAGCTACCGTGATCCTTTGTCCTATCATTTAGGGCTAAAGTATCTCAGGTGTTTTGGTATTTAATAAAATAACATTATAACATTTTATTAACATTTTATTAAAAAGCAATGCATTTCATGTCTCCCTGCTCAAACCCTTGACTTGTAATTGCTACACCACTGCACCAGTCAGGCCTGGTCCTGTCCAAGTTGAGGGTCATGAGGAGTACGAAGTTCAGTCCATTTTGGACTTCCACAGAGTCAGAGGCTTCAGTATTTTGTGCATTGGAAGAGGTATGGTCCACTCAAGCCTGGTCCTCTTCCGCGGGGAGAAGGTTGTTAAAGGGGGGTACTATCACAGTCTCCCTTTGAGGCCTAAGTGATCCTGTGCTCTTACCTCTGTATGGCCACCGGCTGGCATGGCCTCCAGCCACTTCCTCATTGCTAGAGTCATGTTACATGCACTGGCACGAACTCCAGTTTATGGGCCTATTCTGTTGGGCCTAATTGGGTCCCGCCTCCTTCTGCGGCTTTATAAACCTCGTTGAGGCTAGGACTTGTTGCCCTTTCGAGGTGTACCTGTGCTTTGCTTCAATGTTGCTCTCGTTTGACCCTTACTTGACTGCCATGTTCTCTCCTGATCAATCCCTGGCTTTCTCTGACTTTCCGCTCCAGCTCGAGACCTAGTGGCTTTGTCTGACTACCCGATCTGTGTATGACCCTGGCTGTGGCTGACTACCCAATTTAGCTCTTGACTGTGGCCTGTCTGACTTACACTCCATGCTGCCTTTAGCTCCAGTCTGACTACCACCTGTCCTGGCTAGTTGTGGGCACACTCCATCGGTGTAGAACAACTTCTACCTCTGTGGTAGAGTTGCTGGTTGGCTCTCGCTTCGTTGCCTCCATTCTGTGCACTGTATCAGTTGCCTCCTGGTCCTGTTACATACACTCCGCTCTGTGGCCTATATACCGTGCGGCCTTCACATACTTACCAGTACTTACTTACATACTTGAAAAAAAGAGAAAAATCATCCACTTATCATAAAAGTCATTCAGTAAATTTTTCTCACTTTTCACCCACCCCTACAAAGTAGGAAGAAACTCCGATCACCTCTGCCTGTATGTTCCCAGTCAGTCACACAGACTTTTGGGGTATTTGAGGTAATTCTCCTTTGCTCCCTTTGGGGTAAAAATGTTTTCTTCCTTCCTGTCCCCCAGACTCCACTAATAAAAAGAAAATATTTCCTGCTTACAAGGCTCCCACAACTAAGCTTCAACTCCACTTTATTAGCTTGCCTTCTCTAGCTCAAAAATGCGCTGCTTTTCCTTCCTCTCACAAACACAGAATGGCATGCTGTGAAAGCCTGACAACCTTTTATTACCTGCGGGAAAAGAAGAAAAAATTGACATGTGATGGGGAGAAATTCTATCTTTCCTTTGACTTCAATGCAGACCTAGATAAAAAAGCAGGAAACTTTCTGAGAAATATTTCTCACTTAAAAGTGCCATTTTTCTCCTGTTTCTCTTTTGAGGTGAAAACTTTCACTAATCCCTGTTGAAAATTAGACATGTGCATTCATTTTGTAACATAAAATTAACTGAAAATCACATTTTGTGAGATTCGGATAAAGATGACAGACTATATGAAAGATACACAAAGTTATATAATAACACATTACAATTTCTATTGTTTCATTGGAAAATATTTGTTCATTTGTTTGCACCCTTTAAGCAGGGAAAGTGGGAAGGGACAGTAGGGTAGAGAGAATAAGTGATCGATATACAAAATGATCAATACAATCCAGGCATGAAATGGATGGGACAGTAACCTTGGTTATGGTTGTAACTGACTGCAAATTTCTACTTTATCTTAAAGTATTTTTCACTCTGGCCAAAGCATATTTCCAAAGGGATAGTCACTCAAACTAATATAATCTGGATGCAATACATTTTCCTTACTTGAAATTTAGTAGCCAGAAGAGAAGCAGCATCAAAGCCCGTGGGATCCTCTCATATCCTGACATTTAAATTGAAAAAAAGCATATATAAATATATATCTTTAGTACCTATTTATTCTGATTGCCTTTCTTTAGTGCTAGAGAATATTCATAAACTCTACAGCACACAATGCACATATGTGGACAAAAATAATGATATCAATTAAATATTGTAGGTGCACCTTAAGTAGGGATGGGTGAACATTTTTGCTTTTTCCCACCTTTTTCACCCATTGAAATCAATTTCTCCACCACACAAAAGTTTTCTACAGCCATATAAAAGGCAGTCAGGCTCTCACAGCATGCCATTTGAATGAATGAATGAATGAATATGTTTATTTATATAGCGCCACAAGTGTACGCAGCGCTTTACAATCTCAGAGTTTAAACAATACAGGGTTACAGGTGCTTTTTGTAGAGTGAAACATTGGGTGCGAGGTCCCTGCCCGAAAGCTTACAATCTAAAGTGGTAATGGGAGACATACAGAGTACATTAGGGTCAAGTGCTGAATACAGTGCTAGTTTTCATGATAATAGAGGACATCAGTAATGTAAATAATTTATAAGAGCATTCATTGTACAACATCAGTGCCTTCTAGCATGTTGAGATTTTATCCAAGAGGTGCATTTTCAAGTGAGATTTGAAAGTTGTCAGAGAGGTGCAGTGGCGCAGGTTGGATGGTAGAGCATTCCATAGATACGGAGCAATGAGAGAAAAAGGTTTGATCCGTGACAGGGCTGTAGAGACAAAAGGAGCTGAGAGAAGACAGTCATTGGCTGACCGTAAGTGTCGGGATGGGGTATAACGGGAGATGAGAGTGGAAATGTAAGAAGGAGTAAAGGAGAGAAGTGTCTTGAAAGAGAGAAGTAAGATTTTGTATGATATCCGGAGTTTGATAGGCAGCCAATGGAGAGTTTTGAGGAGGAGTGGGGCAGGGACAAACCTAGGTGACAGAAGAGTAATTCGTGCTGCCGCTTTCTGTATAGATTGAAGTGGTTGGAGATGGGAAGCAGGAATGCCAGACAGAAGAATGTTGCAATAGTCCATGCGGGAGAGGATGATTGCATGTATAAGAATTTTGGCTGTGGAGGAACAGAGGAAGGGACGGATTTTTGCAATGTTACGCAAAAGAAAGCGACAGGATTTAGTAATGGCATTAATATGAGAGGAAAAGGAGAGAGAGTTGTCAATTATCACCCCTAGACACCGTGCTTCTGATACTGGATTTATGGTAGTGTCATTTACAGTCACCTGGAAGGGCGCTACAGGGCCAGGTCTAGGTGGAATGAGGAGCAGTTCAGTTTTGGACATATTGAGTTTGAGGTGTCTATGAGCCATCCAGTCTGAGATAGCCGAGAGGCAATCTGTGACTTTAGCCTGGATATCAGAAGTGAGTTGAGGTACAGATAAGTAAATCTGGGTGTCATCTGCATAGAGGTGATATTTGAGACCAAATGAGTTAATAAGATCGCCAAGTGTTATTGTGTAAAGAGAAAACAGAAGCGGTCCTAGAACAGAACCTTGAGGAACCCCAACAGAGAGTTGGATGGGGGAGGATGAAGAGGTGGCAGGGGAGACACTGAAGGATCTGTTAGATAGATAAGAGGAGAGCCAGTCCAGTGCTGTGTTGCGGATTCCTAAGGAGTGAAGAATGCGGAGGAGGAGTGCATGATCAACAGTATCGAAAGCTGCTGAGAGATCAAGCAGGATAAGAATTGAATAGTGACCTTGAGATTTGGCAATGTGAAGATCATTGACAACTCTTGTAAGAGCAGTTTCAGTGGAGTGAGCATTACGAAATCCAGATTGTAAAGGGTCAAGCAGGTTGTATGCATTGAGGAAGTCAAGCAGGCGTGAGTAGGCTAAGCGTTCCAGGAGTTTAGAGGCAAAAGGCAGAAGAGAAACTGGTCGATAGCTAGAGGGTGTGTTACTGTCAGAAGAGTTGTTCTTAAGGATAGGTTTTACTAAGGCATGTTTGAAGTCATAAGGAAAGGTAGCGGTGGCAAAGGAGGAGTTGAAGATTTGTAACAGGATAGGGATTAGTGTGGGGGAGAGGGATTGGATGAGGTGAGAGGGGAGCGGATCAAGTGCGCATGTAGTGGACGGAGCGGAGGATAGTAGGTTAGTCAGTTCCTCCTCCGTGACTAGTGAAAAAGAGTCCAGAGTGCCAGGAGGGGAACGAGGGAGGCTAGGAGGAGATATACAAGGTGGTATATTATCCCGGATGGAGTCCACCTTGGTTTTGAAGTAGTCAGCAAAGTCTTGTGGTTGTATGGAGTTAGCGGGGGAAGCAGATGAAGGGCGAAGGAGGGAGTCAAAGGAAGAGAAAAGTCGTCGGGGGTTGGATTTATGATTGTTGATTAGTTGTGAGAAGTAATGTTTTTTTGCAAGGGACAGAACAGAGTTAAAGCAGGAAAGGAGGAACCTGTAGTGGAGAAAGTCTGCTAGAGAGCCAGACTTTCTCCACAGTCGTTCAGCTGAACGAGTACAGGAGAGGAGGAAGCTGGTGTCTTTATTAAGCCATGGCCGCGGGTTAGTTCTGCGAGCCGATCGGAGAGACAGAGGCGCATGCAGGTTCAAAGAGGAGGATAGGACTGAGTTGTATATTTTGACAAGGCTGTTAGTGTCAGAATTAATGGGAATAGATGAAAGTCCATTAGCCGGGAGGACTGGAGAGCCGTTAGATTAAGGGATTTGAGGTTACGCGTGAAGCGAGGAGAGGAAGCAGGGATTGCGGAAGGTGTATATGTAGTGCTGAAAGTTAGAAGATGGTGATCTGATAGTGGAAGAGGAGAGATACTAAAATCCGAGAGTGCACAGCTTCTAGTAAACACAAGGTCTAAGAAGTGACCGTCCTTGTGAGTACTAGCATTCGTCCACTGGGTTAGTCCAAATGCAGATGTTAAAGAGAGAAAACGGGATGCCCAGGAGATGGAGGGATCGTCCACATGACAGTTGAAGTCCCCCAGAAGAAGTGAAGGTGTGTCTGATGAGAGGAAGAAGGAGAGCCATGATTCAAAGTCAGAAAGGAAGTCTGAAGGTGTAGTGGTAGGTGGGCGATAGATGACTGCAACTTGTAGAGAGACTGGAGCAAAGATACGGACAGCATGCAGTTCAAAGGAGAAGCGGAGTGAAGATGGGGGAGAAATTGGTTTGTAATGACAATGTTCGGAGAGCAGCAAACCCACTCCTCCCCCACGTCCAGCTGGGCGTGGAGTGTGAGAGAAGGAGAGACCACCATAGGAGATTGCTGCCTCTAAAGCAGTGTCAGATTGAGAGAGCCAAGTTTCAGTAATAGCAAGTAAACTGAGGGAGCGAGAGAAAAAGAGATCATGCACAGTGTTATATTTGTTAGTAATGGAGCGAGCATTCCACAAAGCACAGGAAAAGGGAAGAAACTGAGGTTGAAGGCAGGGAATGGTGATTAGGTTTGAATTGTTCCTATGCTGACTGGAGGTAGAGTGTTTGTGAATGGTGATGGGGCCAGGATTTGGAGAGATATCTCCAGCTGCCAATAAAAGAAGAAGACAGAGAGACAGGAGATGAGAGAGTGATTTGTGTGTATTTGGTTTATGGATTGTGTGGTGTGGAGGAGTGTTGGAGCGGAGAAGAGTAATGAGTTGGTGTGTAGAGGTGAGTGTGGATGGTAGAAGTGAATGAGAGATATAAATATAGGGTGGAGGAGAGGGTGGAGGGTAGAAGGAACCAGATATTTTAGTGAGAACTGCAGCTATGGAGAGAAGGAATATTAGGTATTTAGATACTCTTTGCAGAGGGCATAGTGTTGAAACAGTCCAAATGGGCCGAGTGCACCTTCTCATGATGGAAGAGTTTGTGAAAGGAGAGAGCAGTACGTTTTTTGAGCTACATAGGAGAATTGAAATTTCGTTTAGGGAATATTTTAGGTAGGACATTTGTTCTGTTTATTAAGAGAGTTAGTGGGGCACTCTGGGGAGAAGAAAGGAAGAAGAAGGTTGACCCCAAATACTCCAAAATTCCATGTGACTGACTGGCAAGACACAGGCAGCTAGGGACCTATTTGCTTGCTGATCTTGCTGATGTTGTCTCTGTGCTGGGTGGGGAAGTCTGGGGAAAGAAGTTGTTGATTTTTTTTATCAGTTATAATTTTTTTGGGGACAGACTGTTATAAGACAACAGGGTGGACAACTTAAAAAAAAAGAATAAAGAACTAAATATATTAGGTGACATTGACAGACAGCTGACTGGGCTTAGGCAAGGCATCATACAGCTCCATCAGTTGTGTTGTGTACTATACAGTAAACAAACACAGTGTAGTTGCATAATGTCCAGCAAACGCACAAGGGAGAGGGGTGGAGCAGTGCAGGAATGTGAAAGTAAAGTAGTAGTTCAAAAACTGACTGTAGCAATGGTTGCTGCAGCATGTGCAATCAATGATGATGATCCCTCTACTCCAAGGGAGAGTGCAGTGTGTCAAGGTCCCAGAAAAACTAGTTCTGGCACCACCAGTGCCAGCAGGAATAAAGAACCATATAAGAAGAACACTGAAGATGACAATAAGTGACATTCAATTGTAGATGATGCTGGCAATACCATAATAGAGGAAGGTGTAGCAACTGAACTGCATGCTGCATCAGCTAGTGAGACAAACAAGCACCAAAACGCCCATCCTCAAAGTGGTAGGGAAGTTTGTTACTGTAAAAGTAAAAAGAAATAGTTTGAGACCTCTAAATGCTTAGAGGAATATATGGGTAGTGAGCAAGAATTGTCAGGTGATGCTGTTGCTGCTGAGGATAACCTAATGATGACTGATGATGATGCAGATCTAGAATATATCCCTCCAGCATCCTTCTCTTGTTCAGATACAGATGAAGTTGAGAGTGAGGATGATGACAGAGCTATAAGGTTAGTAGAAAGTCAAAGGCTAAAACTTCCACCACTTTTAAGGAGCACTGTGCCTGTCTATAAACTCTTTGAGAAAGCCATTGGAAAGTCTTACCCTGGACAAGCACAGATGACAAAAAGCACACAGTTACCCTATCAGTCATCTTCAGCATCATCGCCTCTTCAAAGTCCAAGTCCAACTTGGCCACACACCTGTTTGAGTACCCAGCAACAGCAACACAGGTCAACATCCACAATGTTAGATATGATGAGTGCCTCTGCTGCTGCTGCTGCTGCTGCTGCACCTTTGACACCTAGTAGTAGTGGCAGTAGAATTACATCAACATCTATCCCCAGTAATAGCAGCAGCACCACCTCAGGAAACCCTCATTCCATGAAGTCCACAGTATGGAGATACTTCACTTAGAATCCTCAAGCTAAGCATTGCTATCTGTTGTCTGTACAAAAAGCTCATGAGCAGGGAAAAAGCAGGCTCACACCTAGGCACCTCCTCTATGAAATTCCACCTGAAGCACAACCACAGGTCTGACTGGGAGACACACTATCAGCAGGCCAAAGGTGCCACAACTATCAGCAGCAAAAGCACTTTAAAAAGTTCCCAGGGCTCTGGGGCAGAAAAAAGAAGTAGTGAAGTTATTTATGTGTCAGAGAGTGTGCTACTACCAGTGCCAACAGTTAGTTCGGTCCAAATAATACCTATGACTCCTGCTGCAGTGGAGTATGACAGACAAAGCCAGGAAAAATATATTAACAGCAGCACAGATGAGGAGGTGGAGGAAGGACGTGAATAAGGGTTGCCACCATCTACCCCACTTGGGACCACTGTTATGACCGATAAGTAATGGTGTCAATAATCTGAGGAGGATAGCGTATGACAATGGTAAAAATACATACACAAATCACACCATGTCAGTCACCCACAACCAACACTACCGTACACATCTGCCACATTGTAGGTTGTACTTTATTTTTTTTTTATTACTTGATATAATCATGAATATGTACCAGTGTCACTTAAGTGGAAAGTTAGTGTTGTGGGCAAAGGACAAATGCATTCTGCATGCTAAAACATTTTTCAAGCCATATGTTGCTGTAGGACTCACAACTTTGACTTTCAGCCACTTATTTATAAAGGTAAGCCTTCAGAAGAAATAATATTACAATGGGAAATGTAGTACCTATAGGAAATATAGTCAAAAAATGTATTAAAATAGACAAAAAATTTGTTAAAATAGGCAAAAAGGAGGACATTTTCGCATTGGTGGAAAGGTGAAATTTTTCGTGGGAAAAGCAAAAAATCGGCAGGTTTTCGCAATAAGTCAAGTTTCACCCACCCCTACCCAAAAGCTATAACCGACATGAAAACAAAAAAAATGGGAAGTTCACCAGCAAAAAAGAGCTTATTTATTTGAGGAACTCAGTTATCAATCCAAATAAAAATTATGAAAAACAAGCTTTATTACAAAAATATGAACCAGGAATACACAAAAACAGTTAAAAACAAAAATAATACAGGTAGGTACATAAATAATAATAAACTAAACCCTGTGCAATGCTGAGATATCTAGCAATATATACCAAGCAAAATGAATATGTGTTGAGAAGGCTGTAAACAAATAAAGCTAACCTAGACAGTGCATAGTATAACACGTTCAAAATAAAACAAAGTGACAAAATGTTGCAAGGTATACTTATCTTATAATATAACAAAACTTAAGCACACAGGGAATAGACTGAATGAGAACCTGCTTGTATCACACTACCCAATGAGTATCTCCATAAAAACATCTTTGTCAGGGGTGATGGGAGCAACTTGGACCTGTTTATTTAAAGATTAAGGGGTAGAATTAAAGGCAGGCATTAAAATAGCTGGTGGGGCCAAAGTGAATGCCGGCAGTTAAACTAACATGTCTAACGCAGTATTACCAGGTAAAACCCCAAAGGACATTAAGCCACAAAAGCAGTTTTGTGGCTGAACGTCCATTTTGTGCATTTAGTTCCCAAAACACCTCTAAAAGCAGCGATATTGGGAACCCAACAGTAAAAAACAATTAACTATCTGTGTTTGACATACTGCCAAGCAACAGTCATGAACTGATCCATGTTACACTTACCTGTCATCCACTGTCCTGTCTTCTCTTCTTTCTTCTATCTTCTGCCTTCTCTTCAATCTTCTTTCTGTAAATAAAATAAAATATTAAATACCAAGCATGAACGAATACATTGTTGAACCTGTTGAGTGGCAGAGGGGTACTTTAATCTGTTTGGCTGGGATGTGAAGAACATCCCAACCAATGGCCGTAAGGGATATTGACGCGAGCCTGCCCATATATAAAGGCAGGCTCACTTCCAATGCCCTCAGTGTGCTACGAGCATCGGCCCGTACAGCACTGATGAGGCACCAGTGCTGGGCATCTGTGTCTTCTCTGTCGCCGCCCTCACGGCTGTTCCAAGCAGCGGAGACATGAAAAATTCAGCTAAGTGATTTTACTTAGCATTAATAGATGGCATTGCGTTCGGTGTATTTGGATACTGTTTTCTCTTTGCATAATCATACTTTTGGGCATTAAATAGAGGCAGTTATCGTGGGAATATTCAGTGTGTAATACTATTTAACCCTTTGAGTGTCAGTGAGGTATGCAATGCATTGCTTTGCAATGTGTTGCATACCCCTCTGCCACTCAAAGGGTTCAACAATTTATTCATTCAAGCTTGGTATTTAATATTTTATTTTATTTTGCAGAGAGAAGAAAGAAGATTGAAGAGAAGGTGGAAGATAGAAGAAAGAAGACAGAAGGAAGAGAAGACTGAAGAGGACAGAAGATGACCAGAAAGATGTGGACTCTAGTGTTGAGCGAGCATGCTCGGCCGATGCTCGGATCGGCTCGAGCATCGCTCTGCTCGGCACATGGCGGTACTCGTACGAGTACCGCATGTGCGCGCCCGCCATGTTCGGGTCTCCTCCCCGCACGTTTTGCGGCTGCTGCGCAGCCAATAAACGTGCAGGGAGGCTCTGACATCGGTGTAATGCCAGCAGCCATGTTGGCTGCTGGCATTACACTGATTGGCTGGCCAGAACCCGTGGTCGGGTGCTGTATAGCACCTGACCATCGAGTTCGGCTCAGTCTGAGCCAGGGAGAGCTGAGGATAGGAAGGGAAAGGCAGTGTAGGGAGGAAAAAAAAAAAATTGTGAAAAAAAAGAACCAAAAGTCCTTTTTAGGACTACTGTGTGTGGGGGCAGCAGGTTATTTTGTGTGGGGGGAAAAAAAAAAAAAAAAAAAATATTCTGTTTAGTGTGAAAAGTTGCAGATTAGAGCACATTCTGTTTAGTGTGCACAGTTGCAGATTAGAGCACATTCTGTTTAGTGTGCAAAGTTGCAGATTAGAGCACATTCTGTTTAGTGTGCAAAGTTGCAGATTAGAGCACATTCTGTTTAGTGTGCAAAGTTGCAGATTAGAGCACATTCTGTTAAGTCTTCAAACTAAAATATCAAACTCACATATTCCATTCAGTGTGCGTCGCCGCAGTTTAGCAGCACATTCTGTGTACTGTGCAGAGTTGCAGAATAGGAAGAAATACTGTTAAGTCTTCAAACTAAAATATCAAAGTCACATATTCCATTCAGTGTGCTTCGCCGCAGTTTAGCAGCACATTCTGTGTACTGTGCAGAGTTGCAGAATAGGAAGAAATACTGTTAAGTCTTCAAACTAAAATATCAAAGTCACATATTCCATTCAGTGTGCTTCGCCGCAGTTTAGCAGCACATTCTGTGTACTGTGCAGAGTTGCAGAATAGGAAGAAATACTGTTAAGTCTTCAAACTAAAATATCAAAGTCACATATTCCATTCAGTGTGCTTCGCCGCAGTTTAGCAGCACATTCTGTGTACTCTGCAGAGTTGCAGAATAGTAAGAAATAGTGTTAAGTTTTCAAACTCAAATATCAAAGTCACATATTCCATTCAGTGTGTATCACCGCCGTTTAGCAGCCTATTCTGTGTACTCTGCACAGTTGCAGAATAGTAAGAAATACTGTTAAGTTTTCAAACTCAAATATTAAAGTCACATATTCCATTCAGTGTGTGTCACCGCAGTTTAGCAGCCTATTCTGTGTACTCTGAACAGTTGCAGACTAGGAAGAAATACTGTTAAGTTTTCAAACTCAAATATTAAAGTCACATATTCCATTCAGTGTGTGTCACCGCAGTTTAGCAGCCTATTCTGTGTACTCTGCACAGTTGCAGAATAGTAAGAAATACTGTTAAGTTTTCAAACTCAAATATTAAAGTCACATATTCCATTCAGTGTGTATCACCGCCGTTTAGCAGCCTATTCTGTGTACTCTGCACAGTTGCAGAATAGGAAGAAATAGTGTTAAGTTTTCAAACTCAAATATCAAAGTCACATATTCCATTCAGTGTGTATCACCGCCGTTTAGCAGCCTATTCTGTGTACTCTGCACAGTTGCAGAATAGGAAGAAATACTGTTAAGTTTTCAAACTCAAATATTAAAGTCACATATTCCATTCAGTGTGTGTCACCGCAGTTTAGCAGCCTATTCTGTGTACTCTGAACAGTTGCAGAATAGTAAGAAATACTGTTAAGTTTTCAAACTCAAATATTAAAGTCACATATTCCATTCAGTGTGTGTCACCGCAGTTTAGCAGCCTATTCTGTGTACTCTGAACAGTTGCAGAATAGGAAGAAATACTGTTAAGTTTTCAAACTCAAATATTAAAGTCACATATTCTGTGTAAGATGAAGAAGGCGGGTAAAAAGGGACGGGGAAGTGGACGTGATCCTGAAAGTTCAGGGCGCGGGTCAGGACGCGGAGAAACTGTGCCTGGTGCCAGAGCACAAGAAAGAAAGACATCCACCATACCTAGCTTCATGTGTAATTTTACAGGGCGTCGCAGGACATCACTCTCGAGGTCCGACCACTGCGAACAGGTGGTCGGTTGGATGACAGCTGATACTGCTTCCAGTCGGTTAAGCACCACCCTGTCTTCCACCAAGTCCACTCTCAGTAGCCAAGAGTCTGGTCAAAATAATCCTCACTCAGATCATCCTTCCTCCCACCATACACGGTCTGGTCAAAGAAGTGATCCCACACTGGGATATAGTGAGGAGCTCGTCTCATCACCAATCCTTCATTTGACCCTCTCTCCAAGCACGCTTGCAGAGGAACATGACATCTTGTGCCCTGATTCACAACCTCTAGAGGCTACCCAATCACAAGAAGATGACAGATGTGAACGGCATTTAAGGTCAAAGGAAGTAGTGGATGATGATGATGATGATGAGACACAGTTGCCATTAAATCAACCACTATTTCCGTCTCAAGACCTTGTTGAGGAGAATGTTATACAGTTGTCAATGACTGAGTATGTGGTGGGATCAAGACTTGAGGAGGATGATCAGAGTGAGGAAGTGGAGGAGGACTTGGTGGACGATGAGGTGACTGACCCCACCTGGGAAGGTGTAGAGCCGAGCGATGTCAGCAGTCCTGAGGGTGAGCCATCTGCAGCACCGCAACAGGCTGGAAGAGGCAGTGGTGTGGCTACAGAAAGAAGGCGGACCGCACCAAACCGGCCCGCAAATGTTCCACGGAGCACCCCCTTGCGTAAATCTACCTTGCCAAGGGGTAGGTGTTCCGCGGTATGGCGTTTTTTTAAGGAAAGTGCGGACGACAAAAGAATTGTAGTTTGCAACCTGTGCCACACCAGAATGAGCCGAGGCATGACCACTAGAAACCTCACCACCACCAGCATGATCCGACACATGGCATCCAAGCACCGTAGTAAGTGGGAGGAACGCCTGGATCGCCCATCTGTGTCTGCAGGCCACACCACTGCCTCCTCTTCCCCTGTTTTCGGTGCCGGCCAATCGCCTGTCGAAGGCGCAGGCCCGCATACCTCCCGCCCTGCACCTGTACCATCTGAAGCACCATCAGCGACCACATCCACTTCCCTGTCCCAGCACAGCGTCCAAATGTCGTTACCCCAGGCATTTGAGCGCAAGAGAAAGTACCCAGCCACCCACCCACAGGCCATAGCACTAACCTCACACCTTTCAAAATTACTGGCCATCGAAATGCTGCCATTTAGGCTTGTGGACACTGAGTCCTTCCGCAGCCTGATGGCAGCAGCTGTCCCTCGGTACGCGGTCCCCAGCCGCCACTACTTTTCCCGGTGTGCCATCCCCGCATTACACCACCATGTGTCCCGTAACATCACCCGTGCCCTGACCAACGCAGTTACTGGGAAGGTCCACTTAACGACTGACACATGGACAAGTGCTTGTGGCCAGGGACGCTACATTTCCCTGACGGCACACTGGGTGAATGTCGTGGAGGCTGGGAGCGACTCGGACCCTGGGATGGCACGGGTGCTACCCACGCCGAGGATTGCGGTCCCTACCTCCATCAGGGTTTCCACCAGCACCTACGTTATTGGCTCCTCCTCCTCCGTTTCCACCTCCGAATTCTCTACACGCAGCGCCACTCCCCCATCAGCCAGTAGCTGGAAGCAGTGTAGCACTGCAGTGGGGAAGCGTCAACAGGCCGTGCTGAAGCTGATCTGCCTTGGGGACAAACAGCACACGGCCTCAGAGCTGTTGCAGGGGATTAGTCACCAGACCGAGCAGTGGCTCTCGCCACTCAACCTGCAACCAGGCATGGTTGTGTGTGATAATGGGCGTAACTTGGTGGCGGCTTTGGAGCTCGGCAAGCTCACACACGTACCATGCCTAGCGCATGTATTTAATTTAGTGGTGCAGCGATTTCTAAAAACCTACCCCAATGTGCATGATCTCTTGACCAAGGTGCGCCGCGTGTGTGCACATTTCCGTAAGTCATCAACAGCTTCAGCCGGCCTGTTGAAGCTGCAGCAGCGCTTACAATTGCCAGCTCACCGGCTGCTGTGTGACGTGAGCACGCGCTGGAACTCCACCTTCCACATGTTGGCCCGGCTTTGTGAGCAGCAGAGGGCAGTAGTGGAGTACCAGCTGTTACACGGTCGTCGCCTCTCCGTTCAACTTCCTGTAATCAGAAGTGAGGAGTGGGAATGGATGTCAGACCTCTGCGAGGTTTTACGCAATTTTGAGGAATCGACACAGATGGTGAGCGGCGATAACGCTATTATCAGTGTAACCATCCCACTTCTGTGTCTACTGAAACGCTCGCTGCTCACAATTAAAACCGACGCTTTGCATGTGGAAGAGGTGGAAATGGGGGAGGAAGAGCTTACACAAGGTGATAGCCAGAGCACCCTCACTTCGTCTTCTCAGCGACAATTGGAGGAGGCGGAGGAGGAGGAGGAGGAGGAAGACACGGTTGCCTCCGCTACAGAGGGTAGCCATGGAACTTTAGTTCCATCTCTTCAGCGTGGGTGGGCAGAAGAGGAGGAAGAGGATGAGGAGATTGAGAGTCATCCTCCTGGTGAGGACAGCGAAATCTTGACTGTTGGTACTCTGGCACACATGGCTGACTTTATGTTAGGCTGCCTTTCCCGTGACCCACGCGTTATACGCATTTTAAACAACACGGATTACTGGGTGTTCACCCTTCTGGACCCCCGCTACAAAGAGAATTTCTCATCTCTCATTCCTCCGGTGGAGAGGACAAGCAAAATGGTGCAATACCAGAAGGTTCTTGTCGAAAAATTGCTCCAAAATTTTCCATCTGACAACGCTGGCGGCAGAGTACGTGCTACCTTGGCCAACCGAGAAGGGGAGAAAAGGGGAGCACACAGCAGTTCCGAGAAAGGCAGGGCAACACTCTCCAAGGCGTGGGACACCTTCATGACACCCCGCCAGCACCCTCACCCTGATGCGCAGCCTAGTGTCACAAGGAGGGAAAAGTTTTGGAAGATGGTGAAGGAGTACGTAGCAGACCGTGTCAGCGTCCTCAATGATCCCTCTGTGCCTTACAACTACTGGGTGTCCAAGCTGGACACGTGGTATGAACTGGCACTCTACGCCTTGGAGGTGCTGGCCTGCCCTGCCGCCAGCGTTCTGTCTGAGCGGGTATTTAGTGCTGCTGGTGGCATCATAACAGATAAGCGTATCCGCCTTTCCACCGACAATGCTGATAGGTTGACACTTATAAAAATGAACAAGGCCTGGATTTCCCCTGACTTCTCCACTCCACTGGAGGAAAGCCCCGGGGGAACATAAACTCACTTTATATATGTTATTTACAATGATGGGAATACTCTGTATTCCCATTCACCCCTTCCACCCAAAAAACGGGTATATGGTTGACTCTTAATCTTCTCATCCTCCTCCTCCTCTTCCATATGCCCTGTGATATAATTTTTATATAGGGCCAGCTCACCAGCGGGCCCTGTGATATAATTTTTATATAGGGCCAGCTCACCAGCGGGCCCTGTGATATAATTTTTATATAGGGTCAGCTCACCAGCGGGCCCTGTTTGCCAATTTTTATATAGGTCAGCTCACCAGCGGGCCTTCTCATATAATGTTTTATTGGGTCAGCTCTCTAGCGGGCCCTCTCATATAATGTTTTATAGCGTCAGCTCACTAGCAGGCCTTCGCATATAATGTTTAGGATGGTCAGCTCTGCAGCAGACCCTCACCCATAATGTTTTAGATGGTCAGCTCAGCGCACGTTTCCCTCTTAATCATGGCCTCAGTTCAATAAAATCAAGGACATTTTTGGGAGAATTTGCCTCTGTGCACGTTTCCCTCTTAATCATGGCCTCAGTTCTGAAAATCAAGGAAATTTTTGGGAGAATTTGCCTCTGTGCACGTTTCCCTCTTAATCATGGCCTCAGTTCTGAAAATCAAGGAAATTTTTGGGAGAATTTGCCTCTGCGCACGTTTCCCTCTTAATCATGGCCTCACTTCCGAAAATCAAGGAAATTTTTGGGATAATTTGCAGATGATATACAAGTAAATATACAGCAAATATTGTTTGGTAACAATTTTTCGCCTAAAGTCGTTTTTATTTTCCTTTTTGTGTGTTTTACGGTCAGTCTGTAAAAATGGCGTACTACGGGCGAAAGATCGTTCCCAGCAGCGATGTTGGAGTCCAAGATGCATCCAGACATCCTCCCTATGCTGTCCCTGAACCATTTCTGTAGTGTTTCCATCTTTTTCTGCCCTTTTCCTATGGACCAGGCACCCTCCCCTCATCAGAGCAGGGGGTGCCTGGTGTAATGCTCGAGTCCTCCCATTGACTTCAATGGGGCTCGGGTGCTCGGCCGAGCACTCGAGCCTCAGGGGGTGCTCGGTCAGAGCACCCGAACACCCGAGCATTGGGGTGCTCGCTCATCACTAGTGGACTCCACATTAATGGTAAGTGTTAATGCGATGTTGCTTTACTTAGTTGGGTTAACCCTATGAATGCTGGCGGGGTAATTATACCCCACTGGCACTCGTAGGGTTAATCCTACTAACTTTGGACACGTTTTAGGCACTTTGGATGTATTGATGTGGGGCTTAGGGACTTTTTTTTGCCAGTCAATAGCTGCATTAGCTGGCAAAAGATCCGATAAGGGACTTTACGGCAATAAAAACTGGGTCTTAAGTTTTATGCGTCGAGTCCCTTATCGGATCTTTTTCAGCTAACGCCGTCCTTTAAATGGCAAACTGGAGCATTTTTTTTTTTTTTTTTAACATGGGCCAAAAAAAAACGTTAGTGTAGTGGCCGTATTACTTGATGAACTGCCGTTAGCAGTTCATTACATGGCTCTTTGAATGGCTTACTACACGTTAAAACACCAGTTGGTGTTTTTTTGCTTAACGCCTGCCTTTAAATCTAGCCCTAAATAGGCCAATGAATGGAAATACCATTATCATGTGATAAAAGGTAATTGGGTATTAAGGATACAGTATGCTACAAAATCTTTTCCAAATGGAACCTAGTCAAAATTCACCTAAACGAAATGCAGCAACAAGAAAAAGCTATGTAATCTTGAGTATAAGCGCATTAAAAAAGTACAGAAAGGTTCAGGAGAGTTATAGAGCCGGCAGGCTAGGATAGAAAATAGACAATAGAAGAAAAACAAGAGAGAAATATATCATGGAACATCCCACAATAAATGAAAAAGGATTAACAATGAGCTGACACAATAATCAGCAAGACAATAAACAACCTAACGATAAATACATAGAAGTGGGTGAAGAGTGAGTGGACTGGTTCCTCCATCGATTGTGAAACTAAGCATCGCAAGCCAGATGATCATGGAGTAATTTACCTAATATTATTTCATCAGGATAGATTATATAATCAAATATGATGCCAGTTAACATGTAAAATACCATAACCTTATACATGAATATATTGAGTATAAGAATCAACTCCATCCTCCAAGCTGCTCAAAATGTCTTGTTGAATAAACAAAGATATATATAGAGGCACAGAAATACAAAACAATAAAGAAATAAATACACTTTCCTTTTTCACCTATCCCTACCAACCTTTCCAATTTCCACCCTCTGTCTCCCTCTGTTATTGTCTACAAATACTCTGTCTCCTGTTCTTCATTTCTATAGAAATTTGCACTACTGTTGTGTATTTCTTGACATGTTGATTACACGCTGTACTGTTTAAATCTCAATAAACTATATTACATAAAAAAAAAGAAATAAACAAACAACTATATATACTGGGTGACAGACAGCTGACTTGGAGCCTGATGTGATCTGTGTGACTAAGGCAGAATTTTTAGACAGCAGATGACATTGAGAATTTTATGAGGGCTAAGACAAGACCTCACACTCCATCAGCTGTGCTGTATACAGCAGAGTAAGAACACACACAGTAGTTGAGTAATGTCTAGCAAATACACAAGGGGCAGGGAGAGGTGGAAAGGTGGAGCAGTGCAGGGACATAAGAGTAAAGTGGTAGTTCAAAAACTGACTGCAGCAATGGTTGCTTCTGCCTGTGAAATAAATGATGATGATGATGATCACTCTTCTTCAAGGGAGGATTCAGTTTGTCAAGGTCCCACCAAAACTTCCAGCACCAACAGTACAAAAAAAGAACCATATAAGAAGAACACTGATGATGACTACATGTTGTAATCTAGTGTTGTTGATGGCAATAGCATAATGGAGGAAGGTGTAGCAGCTGAACCATCTGCTGCATCAGAGAGTGAGACAAACAAGCACCAAAACACCTATAGTGAACTTTGGGAAAGTAAAATTAAAAATAAATTGTTTGAGACCTCTAAAAGCTTGGTGGAATATAATGGTAGTGAGCAAGAAGTGGCAGGTGATGCTGATGTTGCTGAGGATGACCTAATGATGACTGATGATGATGCAGATCTAGAATATATCCCTCCAGCATCCTTCTCTTGTTCAGATATAGATGTTGAGAGTGAGGATGATGACATGGCAATAAAGTTAGCAGAAAGGCAAAGGCTGAATCTTCCACCACTGAAAAGGAGCACTGTTCCTGTCTATAAACTGTTTGAGAAAAACAGAAAGTCTGACCCTGGGCAAGCAAAGATGTCAAAAAGTACACAGTCACCCTATCAGTCATCATCAGCATCATCACCTCTTCAAAGTCCAAGTCCCACTCAGCCACACACACCTATGTTGAGTACCCAGCAACAACAACAACACAGGTTATTAACATCCACAATGTTAGATATGATGAGTACCGCTGCTGTTGCTGTGTGATGCATCTTTGACATCTAGTAGTAGTAGCAGCACCCCAAGAACCCCTCAGTCCATGAAGTACACAGTATGGAGATATTTCACTCAGGATCCTAAAGCTAAGCATGTTGCTATCTGTTGTGTATGCAAAAAGCATATGAGCAGTGGGAAAGCAGGCTCACACCTAGGCACAACCACAGATCTTACTTGGAGACACGCTATCAGCAGGTCAGAGGTGCCACAACTAGCAGTAGCAGCAGAAGCACTTCAAGAAGTTCCCAGGGCTCTGAAAAAGGCACACTGGCAGCACTAGCAGCAATGACAGGTAGCTGATCTGTGCTTCTTGTAGTGGGGTGGTATTATTGCTGATAGGCAACAATTATGCCTTCTTCAGGATCATGTTCAACCTGAACAATGTCATGGGGGAACAGGACTCCCAGGGTCAGGGGATTGGTGTGGGTTCCCATGACAGCTAGTCTTGATGCTCTGCATTGCTTCCCCTACCACTCCCCTAAAGCTAGTCCCACAGTCATTACTAATATGATGATCATCCCCTCCTTTACTCCTAATATTAACAAGCTGCTTGACCTTCTTAGGAGTAGTAGTACTAGTGGCGGGACTGCTTGGGGATAGAAGGTATGAGTTAGCTTCCCCTGCTGTCACACTTGGCATCATCTTCTCCTTCCTCCCCTTCTGAGAATTACAAAATACACTGGCAGCAGATTTAGGAGCAGCAGGTCTGGCAGCAGGCACAGACAGCTGACCTGTCCTGCTCTCACTACTATGCTCTTCTTTCTCCCTTGAGATTAATTTCCCCAAGATCCCTAGGGGTGATTTAGGGGGACTGGTCAGCATTGGGTCTGTAGTGGTCACTTCCTCCTCCTCCTCAGACTCAGTGGACACATAAGGGTCCTTCCAGCTCCTCCTTTTATTGTTTGCAAACTTGCTCATAGTGATAGCAGTCACTATGAGCCTCTCCTCAGAGGCATATCTAGAAACCAATGGGCCCTGGTGTGAAAATTGCCATGGGGCCCCTTGATCACATTGCCTCCATTGTCCACCTCCACAATGGCCAACTCCAAATTGCCCCCTTGTCAACCTCCACGTTGTTCACCTCCACATTCCTCTATTGTTCACCTCCATATTACTCGCATTGTCCACCTCCACAAATACCCCCATTGTCCACCTCCACATTGGCTACCTCCAGGTTGCCCCCATTGTCCACCTCCATATTTCCCCTATTGCCCATCTCCACATTAGCCACCACCACATTGCCCCCTTTGTCCACCTCCACAATGCGCCCATTGACCACCTTCACAATGCCCCCATTAACCACCTCCACATGATGTCATATCCCAGCGCTCTGCATCACTAAAGTGATGGGGAGAGCAAGGTAGCTGCTAATAATGGTCAGTGTGATATTCCCACTGGCCAAGCTTTTTTTGCGGGCCATGGTTTCAGCAGGGGGTAGTCGGGCCCCTGGAGTGACAGTCCCGGTCGCAGCTGCGACCACTGTGACCACTATCGTTACTCCACTGCCTCTCCTGCCTCAGTTTTGCTACTAGCTGACAGCAGAACAGCACTGCATGTCTCTCTCGCTCTGTAGCTTCTTCTTTTGTGTTTCACTCCTGGAAAACTGCACTTTTTGTAGCGAAAAGGTAAAAACACATTAATCAAATGGTGAAAACCTTCTAGCCATTGAAAAATGTTGAAGAATTTTTTCCAGTTGGTGAAAACGGCAAAGATTTTAATTGCTGTATTTAAAGTGGATTTTCCTGCAAAAAAGCGGATAACAACGAGGTTCTCACTGATTTTTTTCCTGGGAACACGACAGGACCTTTTGCCTAACCCTACATATGAAATTGTTTCCTTTTGTTCTGATTCATATTTGTCCAATCAGTTTCAGTTTAGTTGAAAAATCTCAAAATGATTGCATTTCCTGATTAAGAAGTATTTTCTATTTGTAATAACAGATGGGCTTCTTTAAATTCCCTGATATTAAGTGGCTTGTAGCAAGTTATCATTCACATCTTTTTATGTTATATATGTCCTAGTATGTATTTCAACCTAGAGGATATCTATATTCTCACTGCACTCTTCATTAATATCTTCCCTAGGTTTTAAGGTATGCTTTACATAGAGGCACATTCCTCCCCACCTCTTTTAGTAGCCCTATCCCGCCTAAAAAGTGAATAACTCTATAGACTAACGCTAACAAATAAGTGGAAGAACTGTACCATTCATAGGAATTTCCATGAAAGGGAATGTTTCCTGCATGTTTTTGAGGCAAAATGTTTTACCCTATATGTACAATAATACATGTGTTTGTGTATACTGTATACACACACACACATATATGTATAAAACTTCTCTCATAAGTATGAAAGGAATATTTGCCAAAATATTTAGGGTTTACATTTGTCCATAACCTTCAACAAATAAACCAAGGAATTCATATTGAATACAAAAAAGTGGAATGACACACAGTAAAATTAGAAGGAAAGATGTAATACATTGTAAAGATATATTTAATTTCATATTTGCAACTGAGCAGAAATTCTTTGATTTTAAACTTAAACTTAAATCTAAATGAGAAAACCTGATTGCTAACTCAGACTCCCTTTCAATCCATTAAACCATTCATTCCCCTATTCCTCATCACACAGACTCTTAATTTGACAATGACAAAGAGCTCCACTGAGATTTTAAATTTCATAATTTTAATCTGTCAAGGCTGACATTTAATTAGTGCCCTACTAACCTGTGCCCGCACACTTGAAGGTTACTGGTGGTTTTCCTGTAGAAAATTTTCCTCTTGAAGAGTGAATGCATAAATATATACATATCTGGCAGGGATAAAGACAATACATACAATGGTCTATTAGTTCAAAATCTAGACAGATGAGGTTAATAATATCTTGAAGTGCTGCTTTATTATATTAGAAGTGATTAAGTCTTTGACTCAACCCTATGCAAGTTGTTGATTGCAAACATAAGATATAATTTCTACTAGGCAAAATGTACTGCACGTATTAAGTCTAAAGTAATGCTGTTCATGTACATCATATTATGAGTCTGCTCTTCTTCCCATAAACAATTTCTCTTTGTTAAATAAAACAAAACAATAAACTGGCTTGTGGGACCTAAATGACAAATTACACTAAATGACAAATTGTCCTAAAATTATTAGTAAATAGATAGATATGTAGATGATAGATCAATAGATACACAGAGACAGTTTTTTTTCAATAGTAAAAATTCACCGCTAGTAAGGTGATTTTGTCTTGTTGATGATCTTTAGCCTGACAAGTCCTCTTTTCTAATAACTGTCAAGGTACATAGGTCAATATAAATCAAATTTAAGGTTTTAAAAATTAAATTGTATAAATAACATTTGCTTTCCTTTGTTATTAGTGTCAGGACATAGGAACCCATATGAACTGACTGAATAACACTGTAATGTTCCTTTACAAGGCAAGTCTTTAACAAATTGACTGATTGTGTATCATGCCATGGGGTTTTAATTTCCAAACCAAATATGTACATTTAGTTATGACCATCATTGGCACTGGTAATTGATATATAATGCTTTCCAAAACTCAAAAACATTGATTTTACATTTTTCTTGAAAAGGACTGATATCATACTTCCTAAAAAAAGATATTTACTAAAAGAACAAATATATTAAATGCAGCTTGCTCTAATGTTAAACAGTATAATAAAACAATTACATGGGTATATGTAAATGTTTCTATAAATTATATAATTTGATATGCTTTGCATGTGCTGTTTTTCAGAAAGCTATGGGAAGCACTTTTTTGTACATACTTCTTCCTTAATCTTACATCTTACATATATAAACGAGAAGAGTGCAATGTGACTAAAATTATTTGTCCATGGCAGACACACCCCAGGGCAGAAGTAATGAGGAGTTACGGTAATCTCATCTTTACTGCTTGTAAGATGGCAATACTGGAATATATGCTGTGAGACACCTGACTATGTGTCACGGTTTTAAGGAACACTCAGACAATTTGGTTAAGGTAAAAAAATGCAGATTTATTAAATAAATAATAAATAACAGAGATGCCCTTCAACAGGTCCAGACCCAGACATAGGATAAGCTCTTCTGGATCTGACACAGGTCAGGGTACAAACAGAAACAAGTATGACAATAACAGTAATGCAGAGTGTACAACTGGAACAGGAACTGGAACAAAACCTCAGCAGTACCAGCAAGGAGATGCTGGTACTAGGCGATGGTAAGTACTGCAGGGCAAAATCCCCAATGGAACAGGGGAAACAGACGAGGCCACTGGACTTGCCCAGAAAACCAGGTATAGGCAGCCTAAGTGACAGGCAAAGACACAGGTACACGGAGGTTATGCCCAGAGGCAACCGAAGCAGGCCCAGATAATAAATGTAAGGAACAAGCAGCCCACGTGACGGGCACAGATACACGTACTTGGAGGTTATGCCCGGAGGCAACCGGAACAGGCACAGGCTGTATAATAGCGGAACCGGAGGCAATCGTAATGCACAGGCTGTATAGTAGCGCAACCGGAGGCAATCGTAAGGCACTGTCTGTATAGTAGCGCAACCGGAGGCAACAGTAAGGTACAGGCTGAATAGTAGCGCAACCGGAGGCAATCGTAAGGCACAGGCTGTATAGCCGCACAACAGGAGGCAACAGTAAGGCACCGGTTGCATAGTAGCGCAACCAGAGGCAATCGTAAGGCACAGTCTGTATAGTAGCGCAACCAGAGGCAACAGTAAGGCACAGGCTGAAAGGTAGTGCAACCAGAAGCAACCGCAAAGGCACAGGCTCTATAGAGCGCAACCGGGGCAACCGTAGAGCAATGGCTATAGGAGACAACAGAGGCACTAGCGGAAGCTAATGCTAGGAGTAATAGCCAATGCTAGAATCGGTGCACAGAGAGTGAGACAGCTCAAGCCTGGATTGGTACACAGAGAGAGGTAGTCAGCCAAAGCCTGGATCGGTACAGAGCGAGCAGTAGTCAAACGGAATCGGACACAAGAATTGGTAGTCAGGCAAACCGGGTCATAAATGAAATGGACAGTGAAGACAGGAGCAAGGTCAGACAAAACCGGATCATACACGGAACAGGATACACAGCAACAAACGTTTGGTCAGGAACACCACGAAAGGGCACCGGTATAGTGACAGGAGGGCTTATATGAAGGCAAGCCCTGGTAGGAGTTATCAACCCAGAGCCAATAAGAATGCAGCCAAGGTAAACCCGGAAGCAAGAATGTTGCTCAGGCAGAATCACGGGCACCGTGATACTATGTGAAGGAGAGAACCCACAAAAATAAACAGACAACCTAATATAATAATAGGAGAACCCAGGATGATGTTATGCTGGGTACACAAGACAAGAACAAAGCACTAAACAGAAGATACCTCAGTAGGCAAGATGCTAGAGGGCACTGGATAGGGAGCTGGACTAGCTGGCATAGGCTACCTCTAGGTAGACTTGCTGCGGCCTAAGCCAGACTAAAGGTGCTGGTCACTATACTGAACAGAAGCGTGTTTTGGTAGCTTCTCCTTGTGTCCTGTGCCATCTGCCACTACAAACAGTTAAAAAGACCTCTTGCCCTTACCTTGTTATGTGGATGGGACATTAAGGTGCTTAGAGGCTTTCTGTTTGGTATAGAGAGCGTAGGGGAGACGGGAAGCCAAAGGTGGCTTAGGCCGTACATAAAGCAGCTGTATTTGAGGCCTCACATTTTGATGCGGGTAAAGGAGATGGAGTTGGAGCATCACTCTCGAGCATACAAATATCCAGTGGGGTGGTGATTAATGCAGACTGTGGCCAGCATCTGCGCTCACAGCCTCTCTGCTGGTGGCTGGTGATGTGGTAGCTTTGAGTGATGGAAAGCGTAGCGCATCCACTGATGGAGCTTGGGGGGAAGCTGTTGATCAGTTCTAGTCCCTCCTTGGGATTTTGCTGGAGAGGTCAGTTCCTTCCTGGTGTTACCAGCACTAGACTCTGGCCCTCAGCTATTGGTTCTGTATATGCAAGTGGGGGCTATTCTCTCAGTCTGCCCTGCTTATGAACCTGCTACTCCTCATGCTACTCGGGTCTCCATAACTCTGTGGAACAAGCCATCTGCCTCCTCCTTTTCCAGCTCCCATTAATGCACCCTCCTGTTTGGTTTATTTGGGTCTCACTTCCCCTCCCCCCATAGTTCCTTGTATCCCTATGCTCTGCAGGTCACTAAACTGCTAAACTGTGTGCCCAGTCATTGCAGGTGTCCAAGTAAGCTGCCTGCCCTGACCTCCTCTACTCTCAGTCCTGTCACTGTTTGCCAGTGTCCAGTGGCAGACCTACTTCTGACTCTGGGTGTATGTTCTCTATGGATGGTCTCTACTGGTTTCCTCTGGGTGTCTTCTTAGACTGCTTTTGCAGACTGCATAGCAGATGATGATTTCTCTCCATGGGGACCCACTTCTTACTTTCTCATCTAACTTTTGATGATGTCCTGTCTGCGGATATGTTCTGCATTGTTTAACCCTCCTATGTACCACGTTGTGAATCGTTATTCAGAGTTAACATCCCACTATTATCCTGTCACTTTGACGTTGTTGCTATCTACTCCTGAACCCCCCTTATTTCATTCCTGTGGCACATCTCCTCCCCTGCATGGTGTTCCCACAATGGGTGGGAAGTCAGGCGAATACAAGACAAAATTAAGCAAGTTTACCAGGTACCAGATGTCTGAAGATGAAATGGAGGTTATTATGGAAGATCCATCTATTTGTGCATCTCCAGCACAGTCTTTGGCTTCATAGGACTCTGCCAGGTCCCACTTCATGGGGCTCATGGTTGCCATTGTCAATTGTCAAGCCACCCTAACCACCAAAATTGATACCATCCAAGTTTATCTGAACCTCTTGTGGGCGTACAAGCAAGCATTGAGAGTAAACATTGTGAATGTGCAGAGGCGGATCTCGACAGTGAGGGATATTTTACCTCCTGCTCTGGAAGCTATGCATACCCTGCAATCTCAGGTGCAGGTTTTTACTCCAAAGAAGTAGATTTGGAGAATAGACTTCTCTGCTGCAATATACGAATAATTGGTCTCCTGGAATGCTGTAAAGGTAGATCGACTGACGTGTTTCTTGAGAACTGGATAACGTCAACATTGGGCACAGAGGGATTCTCTACCTGCTTTGTTATAGAGAGGGCACAATGGGTACCCTCTGTGGCACTTCCCTCAGAATCTCTGCTTAGACCAGTATTTGCAAAGCTCCTTGACTTCAAAGACCAAGATGTTATCCTGCGCCTTTCGAGGTTGAATGGCTAATTGATCTACAAAAATTGAGTTTCAATCTTTTCTGATTTCTCGGCTTATATAAAGAAGCAGCAGAAGAAGTTCCAAGATTTCAAGCGGAGCCTGAGGGAGAAGAACATCCCTTATGCTATGCTACACCTGGCCAAGCTTCAAGTCACCCATGGAGATCATGCTCACTTCTTTACCTCAGAAATGGAATCCATGGGTTGGTTTGAGAGGCTTTCAAAGTACTTGGCTGTCCTTGATCTTTGTTGGCTTCTTCTGGATGGGCTGCTGTTCCTGTTCCTCCCATGCAGGCTGTTGTGTGGGGGACCGACTGGCGGGTCCTCTTGCCTTGACTCTCATGAATTCTTGGATTGCAAGCATGGTGATGGGCCATTCCCCATGGGGTGTGGGCCAGGAGTCTCACCTACTGGACTCCATTTTCTGAGCCATGAACTAGACTCTTCAGTATGGACTGGGGAATGACAGTCTAACAACATGGTGTCCATTGTGACATTGTTCCAGTTCATGGGGGCAATCCCCCTACTCCCTAAATCCCTAAAATTACCTTTTAGGATTCTCCACCTTCCTCTTACTTTGCCATCGGTACCAATATGCACCAGCTGGATCCTCTCCAGCCCCTCCCAATAATCTGTCCACCCTGTCTGCAACATGCTGAACCCGGGCACCCCGGGAGACAGCAAACCATTTGGTTGCTGCAATCAGAGCCACAGATTACCCTTTCTGTTCTCCTAATAATAGAGTCCCCTACCACAACGACCTGCCTAGGCTTCACTTTCCTCTGGATCCCCTCTGTGCTAGAGTAGCTGTTATCCCGGCTGTTAGGGAGAACAGTCTTCTCCAGCAATTCCACTTCTGGCTTTGCCTCCCTAACATCTTCACTTAAATGAGCAAATTTATTGGGATGGAAAAACTCAGGACTGGCTGCCCTCTTCCTCTTCCCTCCCCCACTGCAACCACTTCTAACTGTCATCCAACTATGTGCCTGGTTCCCTTCTAGCTGATCTCCTCCCTCTTTGCTAGGTGACCCAGCTAGACTCTGCTCAGTTAGCAAGAGACTCCTCTCAAGGTTGTCAATATCTCTAAGTGTTGCAATATGACTCTCCAGAGCTCCAATCTGAGCTTCCAGAAAGGCCACTTGCTCACACTTGCCACAACGGTATGGACCCTGGAACTGCTGTTCCAAGCATGCATACATATGGCAAGATGTGCACTGAGTGAGATCTCCAAGCTTGCTCATTGTGTATGGTGAAAATGTGAGTTCATAAAAATTTAAACAATTAATTTTCCTTTGTTTCTCTAACTCCTGTGTTGCACTAACTGCTGTGTTTCACCAACTGTCCACTTATTCCAGAGCAGTTAGTAAAGAGCACACTGTATTTGTGAGCACGCTCTGTGAGTCCTGTACCTAGATTTATACAGGTGATTGTTCACAAACCCCCACCCTTAATTAATTACACACACACTACCTTTAACCTTCTTACTGCAGGTTAGGATGTAAACCCCAAATCAGTATATTATAACACTTTCCAATGCTGTGTTTCACCAACTGTCCACTTATTCCAGAGCACACTGTATTTGTGAAAAACTAATGCCCGCTATGCCCCCTCTCCAGCTGGAGATAAACACTAGAAGGAAGACTTCAGACTGGAAGCAGTGCTTTGTGTGTTAGCCTGCAAAGACTCAAAGGAAGTAGATCTGAGCATGGAGCATTGCCATCGGCAAGGCAGCAGACAGAGACAGCTGAGTGAAATCTCAAAGAAAGATTAAAAAGATTCCTAGGAAAGTATGTGAACTTCAAATGATTTCCAAATGAAGGCCAAGGTCTGATCACTGGATAGTTCAAGCAACAGTCAAGAAATCTAGCCAAAGTTAAACACTAAGAATAGTCTGGCAAATCATAACATAATTGTTGGGTTACAGAAGACTGGGTAATCAAAGGATTCCAAGATCAGAAAGTCAGAGAAGTAGAATAGTAAAACTTGATGCCAAATCACAGAAACACTTGAATGCAGGAACACAAACCAAATACCATTAAACTGACAACAGATCCTAGGGGATGGGGGAAGTGTAAGTAACAAGTTGAAGTGGAGCAGTTAATTGTCATGGGGTATTAAAGTCTTAATATCCAATGTCCCAGTTATGCTACAATATGTTTACTGAATGTCAATAAAAGCTAAAAGTTTTTGTTTTATACCACTTGATCTGAATTGCTTTACCAATAGTGCATCCTCCAAGATTTTTAAAAAAAGAAACCCCATGAGTACAAAATATCCTTTCTCCCTTTAAACCTCACACTGATTAACAAAAGTCAACCCAATTATGAAAATTTGAAAGATCAGCATAAGTATAAATATCCTGATAATCTGACCTGTTGCTATGCCCTGATGACTCAAATTGAGAATCATAAAATGAAATTTCTCCTTATTGCAACAACTCTGATATAATACATTTCTTATTTTAATTTTGTAATGCACACTGTTTCTTGAATTTAGGGTAGGCTTTTGAAAATCAAAGCTACTGTGGCTTTTCAGTTTTGAAAACTTATGCAGAGAGGTAATTTCTCACTTTGTATTTGTTGAAAGTTTTATGAATCTTTAAATAAAAAAGTCAGCTCTATCTCACATTTGTAATTTTGTTTCTTAGTAGTTACAGCAGATGATAACAAATTAATGTTTAATTAGATAGAAGGTTGCACACTTTAGGACAGAATATTGCTAATAATAAACGGTTCACCTTTAAAAGGTCGCACACAAAAGAGCGTGCAACCTCATGAAGCATTAACTATGTTGCCCTGATAAAAAATGGCAACATAAAAATGTTGCACTGCCTGACAACATGAGATTCTCATGTAGTGAATGTAGTCCTCCCCTCCTGAATAATTATAGAGCTGGTAGCCACTTCGCTTTGCCTTTGGCTGCCTTTATCTTCCTTATGCACAAAAACAAACACGCACACGCAATGTTCTTTTTCAAACCCACTCCCTCCTATATATTAATCCCTACTAATTACGCTAATCCTAGCACCTCTTCCCACAGATGACTGCCAGTGCTCCCCAGTGCTACGGCAGGTCACGGTGCATGGAGATCAATCAGTAAACTGGCAGTCAACTGAGGCAAGAGGTGGCGCAGTATGATGGGAGCAATGTGAAACAGTAAAGAAGTCAAAAGTTGCAGAAACGGCAAGCATGTAATAGATCTGAGAGCCGCAGCTCCCATCATACTGTGCCTCCTCTTCCCGTAGTTGACTGCCAGTTGACTGATGGGTCAGTGTGAGGCTACCAGCTCTATAATTATTGAGGAGGGGAGGACTGATTACATCTATGCAACCATTCACTACATGAGAATCTCATGCTGTCATGCAGTGCAAGATTCTCATGTCGCCATTTTTATCAGGGAGACATAGTTAACCCTTTGAGTGCCAGAGCGGTACTCAACGCATTGTGTTGCGTACCCCTCTGGCACTCAAAGTGTTAATGCTTCATGAGGTTGCATGCTCTTTTGTGTGTGATCTTTTAAAAGGATACCATAATAAACATACCATTAAACATTCTTAACATTTATAAAGGTAACCAAAACAGCATACAGCATAAAAGGCTATTGGTAGCCTGTAATTGTGGGAGGGCCAGCTGGAGGTGTCGGAGCTCCCCGGGTGTAGCTCTGATACGTGGCATTGGAGACACATAATGAAGTCACGATTATGTCATCGCTACGCAACTAAGTGAAGGGAACTTCCGGCTAGCAGCATTTCAGCATGTCCACGCTTCAGGTTCAACAGCAGTAAGGTAGGGAAAGTCCAAGAAGAACTTGATTCAGTTGAAATCGACCACAACTAATATTATTCTCACATTTCTCTCTCCCCATACCTAATTTTTATACATTATTCAGTTCTTAGCCTCCAGCTGCATTCTAATCATGATTATTTCCATTTACCATTCACAACACCTAATCATAAGCTCACCTTTCCATGCTTACTCTGATTAGGACACTGGATGATGGAGTTTAGATTAGCCTTTATACACTTAGACATTGCTACCCAAATACATTTCTGCATGTTTGGTTGCAGGGAGAATTCCATCTTTGCTCATAGGAATTCACACTAAGCATTGTGTTAAACTCCAATTGGAACTCATAGGTTGTTGATTTGCATACTCAATGTTTTGATAATACCTCCTTCCATCTTTCAAACAGCCACAAGCAGGCACTTGTCTGTACATTACGCACCATTTCACACTGCCAACTACTGAAGACTAAAATGCGAGCAACTTCTTATGTTACAACATGTCCCTGCATTTGAAAATCTTTTTCTTTTTTTTTTTTGTAATTATTTAAGCAGGTTACACTCATGGTATTTGGTGTCTGTTCATTTTGTACCCAACTAGCAATCTAAGGTATGTTATGAGATGTTGTTATAAAGTCTTCTCAAACAGAAGAATAACAGCATAACCACATGTGCTCTCGTGGATTAATAGGAGCATGAGTATACAGACAGATTGTTACTTTCCACTTTAGCATTTGAAGAGAAGGGGGTTTTCTATCACATTTGGCTGCATTAGCAAGGGTGACTGTCAGCAGTCTTTTGAGCGTACATAAGTTGGTATACCACAGTACAGGGATATGCTGGGCTTTGCAATGCTCTGCTGTATGGGTGCCTTATCCCGATACACATGCATTTCACGTGTCTTCTGTACTTGCTGGGGCAATCATTGTAAAATATTCATATTAGCTGTATCACATGTACACTGGTTGTTGAGAAACAGGAGCTTAAACTCTCATGTCCCTGTGATATGGGAAGTCCCATATGGGATTATATGAACTTTTTCCATCTTAAGTCCTTTGAACTCAATGTCACCATCTATTGGTTGAAAACTGTATTATCCTGTCTTGGGAACTGCCCCCTATTTGTTGAACCCTGCATAACAGCATTGTTCTGTGCACTGCCACCTATTGGTTGGTGACCTGCATAGCAGCATTGTTCTGTGCACTGTCACCTATTGGTTGGTGACATGCATAGCAGCATTGCTGTGAGTCCCATGAGTGGCCAATAGCCAGGCAGTATGCAAATATGTTACTGTTGGCATTCCTTTACCTCCAGTCTTCAATGTCTTAGTTCTAGCCCCCCCATCCTAGGCCCCAAAATTATGATACTCAGTTATGTTGGTTATATTTATTCTGTGTATTATGATATTTTGTTTATATGCGTGCTGTGTCACCCCAAGTTAAATGTAGACTGTGAAAGGCCTGTTGCTGAATTTCAATAAATTTAGATGTGTGTTTCTACTTCTGAAGCAGATGTCTAGGCTCTGTTATTGGGGCTGGGGTTTGACAACACCAAGCCGGTGTAGCCTTGTTAAAGGGTACAGTGGCTAGTTCCTGGAGGCGTTAGAGCAGTATGGACTGTACCTGATCCCCAGCAACAAGGCAGAGGGGTTAGTGGCAGCCTAGTGGAAACCTCGCAGCAGAGGGGATGATACCTGCTCTGTAGTGACCTGTTCCAGTGGGTACACGTGAGAGTCCCTACCCAGATCACTGCTCTACATGGGCTGGCTGCACCTGGAGGTCTTCCAGTCCAGTTGACCACCTCTCCTCTGAGTGGTGCAACTAGAGCCAGTGGCAAACAGCCCAGGTCTGTCCGGTGGCCCTCTGAGACCAGTCTGGTGTAAATGACCTGGTAGATACCCCCTAAGCTACAGGGGCGGGTACCTGGGACCCTCACACTGGTTGCTATTCGATTTAAGGGAATGAAGGAGCTGAGTTATAAGATGGCTGAAGAGGATGTTTCATTTTAGGGTTAAGGCTAGGAAGCTGGGATGGCCTATCACAGATAGTTTTAGATTACTACCTTAGTACATGTATCTTTTAAGTTAGGCCTTAGGAAATAGCTTTGCCACCAGTCCACTTCTACATGTTAATCTTGGTTTATGTCGCCAGGGTAAGAGCTGGAAACTTATTAGAGATTGCAGTCATATCAAGACTGAACAGACATAAAAACACTGACTGATGGCTGGTGCGATGTTCAAATCTATGAGGATAACAGAGGGTATTTTGTTTCCAAGGTATTCTTGGTTACTCAACATTAATGCATCACGTTAACACTGTGTAATAATGATTTGCTTTCCCCTTCACCTCCCACTCTTCAGCAGATCTCTATAGAAATCAGTTTCTGACAATTGTGATCAACTAACCTTACTAATGGGATCACCGGTATTTAATCTTCATAAATTCCAGGGTACAAGTTCTACTATTTCAGTATTAGTTATGTTCTAACATGTTTTCACAGCATATCTGAATTCTTAGCCGGTAAAGTACATACAAGTAGTTAGGCTACACAGCAAGAATTAAGGTATTTTAATAAATATAAGTGTCATGTAAACATGTGTTGTCCATTCTAATATGTGTACTAGGAATCTGTCTTTCGTCCGTATCTAATCAAACCTGGTAATTTTACTGATTACCAAATTCATGTTGTCAAAACAATTTTGATAGCGGTATTTGTCATTTGTGTTAATTCGAATCAACGTGGACCCTTTCCGGTCAAATTTCACACAGAGATCGTGTATCGTTACTCGGTGTATCACCTCACGTACGTGTGTTTTACCTATATATACTCATATACCCAATCGATTGCAAATAATATTTTTTCACAGCAAAAACAAACAAAACAAGTTGAATAGGAACATCAACACTCAGGTTTGTTATTGTAACGGTTTTGTAGGACACTCAGACCAGGAGGTTAGAATAAAACACAGTTTTATTAAAAGACAAGGAACACTGCCGGCTACTTAGGAAACACAGGTAAATGATATACAGGAATATGTATGTCCTCTCAGGCCCAGTATATAAGCAAAACAAAATACTGTCACAGGACAGGCATAATACAGAAGTGCAGTAGCCAATGGGTTAAAGTTCTAGGCAGGTAGTCAGTCTCTGTTGTGGTGTGTTGGACAATGCCCAGTAGATGGTAGAAGTAGCAAGAGACTGAGGTGCAAGATGTAGAAGCACCTTAGCAGTGAGGCAGAACTGACACACTCTCTGGACAGGCAAGGAGGAGGGATACCAACACTCTGCAAGAGCTAGCACTACTGTTGAGCCGTGGCACCCGTGCTGTGCCATAACGGAGGCAATGCACACTGCTAGAGCTGAGGGACCAGAGCCATTAACACCCTTCCGGTGCAGTAACGGAATCACAAACACTGCTAGAGCCGAATGGAGCCAGAGCCAATAGCACCCTTCCAGTGCGGTATCGGAATCACAAACACTGCTAGACCCGAATGGAGCCAGAGCCAATAGCACCCTACCTGTGCGGTAACGGACCTCAGTACACTGCGAGAGTAGAATGGAACCAGAGCCAATAGCACCCTTCCGGTGCGGTAATGTAACCCAGTACACTGTGAGAGCTGATGGAATCACCCAATAGCACCACTCTGTGCAGTAACTGATACCTCACGGTAAAGGGTTAAGTGGAAGCACAGTGTAACGGAGGCCACAATGCTCTACAAGTGTAACCAGGAGACTCTGTATAACGTAGGCTGCAATGCTCTGCAAGTGTAAACTGAGAGGCTCAGTATAATGGAGGCGACAGTGCTCAGCAAGTGTTTAACGGACAGGCTCAGTATAACGGAGGCAACAGTGCTCAGCCAGTGTTTAACGGAAAGGCTCAGTATAACGGAGGCAACAGTGCTCAGCCAGTGTTTAATGGAAAGGCTCAGTATAACGGAGGCAACAGGCTCTGCAAGAGTTAACAGAATGTTCAGTCTGCACAACACGCTACTGTGAAAGTTCAGAATGTCGCCAAGTGACACAGGATCAGGATCGCAGCTGGTACACTCTCGGAAGTCAGGATAGCCGGAATCAGGTCACGGAGCAGGAACATCAGCCAGGCCGGTTCAATCACGGAGCAGTAACGTCAGCCAAGCCGGGTCAATCACGGAGCAGGAACGTCAACCAGGCCGGGTCAATCACGAAGTCAGGAACTAATGAGAGTAGTCAGACGGGCCAAATCGGTACACAGGAACGCAGGAACACAACAACAGTAGCACTGGTACAGGAACACCACGAATGGGCACCTGACAGGTGCCAGAGGCCCGGTATATGAAGGCCATACTGGGTGGGCCAAACAAGCTCAGCCAATGGGAGCGCACCACATCATAGAGTGACAGAAAGATCATGGTAACCGTGATAGTTATATAAGATTATAAAAGTCACCCCCTGTAGGACCAATAGGACATAATGGGTTGTATAAGTCTGCTGGTCTTGTCTTCAGAGTATCTACACAAGGAGGCTACGAGTCCCATCCTTGACCTCACGCTTGCCCCTCAGCCCAGATCTTAGTTAGGGCCTAATTGTATGTTCTTTCCCTTCTATAAATTCAGAGATGGCACCATTTGTCAGACCCACTTATTAGGATATAGTACCTTTCAGCTTTAGAATCACCGCAAGGCCACCGTTCCCAGCCTATCGCTCAGGCTCTACAACCCATGGTCAAAACCATACCTAGAGCCTTGCATAAGCTACTTGGCAATAGATAGGGCCTCACATGTCACAATAAGTAGAAAGTACTAATTTCTTCTTTATTTTTTATTTACGGGCAAGGAGCAGTGTAGCCCTAGATTTAGCTGTTACAATCTCTGTTTTGTTTTGTAGTAATCAAGAAGGTCCTTCATCCAGGATGTCCACAAGATAAGACCACGAAGAGTTACCTGGAGGTCCAGGATTACCTAGCCATACAGCCAACCTGTCTAGCCCTCCTACTTACAAGGCTTGGACAGTCCCAAAAAATTGTGGCTGAGCTACACAGAAGGGGCATTCCTTTTTTCGGCTTTGACTATGAAAGCCAAATTGTTCAAACTACTTGTCACAACTCCATAAGTGCCTAGGCTAAGACTTAGTCCCCACGCACCTCTAGGTCATACAGAGGTTACGGACATCCAGACTTCCTTGGCTGAGCTAGCAGCATCATTAGTGTTGGTTCATGCAAGGCTGTGCAGGTTCCTAATATGAAGCAGGCTCAAGCTTTACAGTACTTAGGTCCCCCACTAATATCCAACCAATAATATCTCCAGCTCATTTTTACCAGCACATCTTAAAAGATATCCTGGAGGGTAAGGATGTTAACCTTGTATCTTTGCTGGTTTCTTCTCAGAATGGAATTGAAGCTAGAGCTTCTTTTGTGATCAAGTCTCTGTAGTCTTGAAAACTAGGGACCCTAGACTGGGGAAAAAACTTAACATAGCTGGGTTCATTATAGTTTTCAGTCTATTCATAGATAAAATCTGTTGAGTCCACCTTCACTGTAGAGAAGAGTTGGACCTGTACATGCATAAGGTAGTCAAGCTGGGACACAAGTACCATGGGTATGCTTTCTACGATTACCACCGGCCTTTTTCTGCTAAGGCGGTAGTGGCACAGGCACAATTAAATTAAGTTACTGACTGGGGCCAATTGGACACTGAGCTGTTCTGCCACTATTTTGCAGGTCTACGTGCCTCAGCCTGCACGGTGTGTCAATCGGCAGAGCATCATACCAACTTCTGCCCTACAGCAGCCACACCATCTTATTACCCAGCCCAACCTATATCAGCTCCAGCGTATCAACCCACCATGGTATCAGACCTAAGAACCAGGATATATTAGAAAGGCCTATAGCCTAATTAGACCTACAAAATATGCAATCATTTTAATACAGGGGTTGTGTTTTTAGTGGGTGCCTCCTTCTACATGTCTGTGTAAATTGTCATAGTGCGCACCTCAAAACCATGTGTCCGCAGCTGTTGTTCCCTAAAACATGACTAGGCCTGGTACATGTACCCTCATTACAATTCTATCTGATTACTCACCCATCCTAAAGTTTAGTAGATTTCCTGATAAAGGGTTTTCCCTCTCTCTGGCACCTTCATGGGATTCAATGGAGGGACAAATATTATTTCTCCATTAGCCTCACGTTTAGGGCCAAAAGCAGCCCAAGGTTATTCAATATGTTTACTGAGACCTTGTGCTGGATCTTGATGAATGTATGTAGATCACCAATAGTTATCCACTACCTCTGTGATTTTCTGACAATAGAACCACTCAATAGGACCCCTAAATGATTAGAAATCATCACACAACATACAAGCAGAGATCCTTTGTTTCTCCATCAACAAGAACTGTGAGAAAGTAGGGTTACAATCTTTATTAGGGATGTTAGCTTACACCAAGAGAATAGTACCACAGAGATGTCCATTCATATCTCATTTACTGAACATGTTGGTTGAAGGTCCAGTAGTTCAGGGCAAGATACAGTTAGATCATACAGTTCAGTCAGATTTGGCCATGTGGTCTAGGTTTCTGAAGTAGTGGAATGGACGTTCCATTTTCATTCCTAGTGCCACAGAGGATTCACCTTTTGTGATCATGGATGCAGTGGTTTCAGGGAGTTTTGCTGCCATCTACCATGTTCACTGGTTGGCGGCGGCATTCAGGATTTCTATGTCACATCATCCTTGTTCAAGATTTAACCTATGGTGGCGGCAGCAGCTACATGAGGTCATCTGTGGACAGGAAATACAGTGATTTTTTACACAGAAAATCAGGCAACAGCACAGATTGTTTAGAAGGCAAGATCATCTTCTAATATTATTATACCTTTCTTTAGAAAGCTTACTTGGCTTGCCCTATTGTAGGTTCATACCAGGTTAAGTGAATGTTACGACTGATTCCCTCTCATGACTTAAATTTCAGAAGTTCCCCAGACTTCAGCCATCTGCTGACCCTTACCCTACACCACCACCTCCAATGGACTCCCTCATGCTGCATTGGATCAACACCTAGAAAGAGCACATATCTTGATGGACAATGCTTTATCCACCAGTACTCAAAAAAACAGTGTATTTAGCTTTTTATGGTTTCCTGAGGCGGGTAGAGTTTACTATTACATCCCAATCACGCAGAATTTTACTAGTATCTGACCCATCGTTACTTACTCCTACTGGCCAGGTCTAAAACAAATCAAGTAGTCAAGCCACTGAAGTTAGGTTTTATCCATTCCTAAATGAGTGGTGCCTAGTAAAGATGTTTGATACTTACTTAGCAGCTATCAAAGACAGATCTAAAATCAGTGCATTACTCACATTCAACAACATACCAATTACTACTCACACCTTTATGCATCACATCAGAATAATTATCACAAGATTAGGCCTCTATCCATCTGTTCATTCTGGACACTCTTTCCACATGGGGTGGCCATGGCAGCTTCTAGGAATCAGGTCCTGGTGCATATCATTACGATAATGGGTCGATGGAAATATTCATGTTATGCAACCTACATTCCACAACCAGTTACTGAAGTTTGTCAGGCCTTTAAAGTATTATCAGGGAATACATTTTGTGTAAAGTGATTAAATGTTATTGAGCATTATATGTTTGCTTCTTTTTGCCCTCTCTTAGACCTACTCAACAGGTCAGAGCAAGGTACATCACTTCTGAAATGCATCTTTCTACTTAAAAATGGCACAACCACAAATAAAAGGCTATTGGTAGCCTGGGAGGCCCCGCCGGAAGTACATAACCCCACCTACTTGTCTGGTCAGGTGTCGGAGCTCCCCGGGAGTAGTTCTGATACCCACCCAACCCAAACCCCCTTTCTCTCTTTTTCTTTGTTCATCATATTTTCACCTAATTACTTACATAGTGGCCCCTCTCTTAGGCCTACTCAACAGATCAGAGCAAGGCACATCACTTCTGACATGCATCTTTTTACTTAAATATGAGTAGGCACAAACACAATTACAGTAAATAGAAAATTGGATATTAATGAGATAAAGCCTGAAATAATATGTTTAAATAATTATTTTGTTGATACACCTTCAGCAGTTAATATTACTTCTTAATATAAAATGTGAAACAGTGAAACACTGCTACAGGTGAAACACATTTATTGGAATTTGCTTTTTTGTTCTTTTCTTAAGATAATTTCTTTGTTACATTGTTTTGTATTTCAGCTAGCCAGCTTGAATGTGTATTTGCATTTTAGTTCTAATATGGAATTCTTCTAACATGATTCAATCTTATTCTCCCAGTGGTACCATTAATATTTTAATTTAATCAGAATTTCAGGAACTTGTTTGCCATCCAGAGCAACTTGGTTACCTGTCAGCCTCCATCAGCTTGTCATATTAGAGGTGATTGTTCCCTGAATCTAATCTACTTTAAATGATTTCATTGGTTAGAGGTCTATAAATCATTTTAGAATGGGCATGACAGAGAGCTTTGGTAAGTAAACAAATCAAGCTTGCTTTACTTTAGGCAGCAATGAACTTGGCTTTATCTACTTCTTATTGATTCCTGCAATACAAAAGGTCACACACATCTCTTTAACATAAGAGCATTATTAATATAAGTGCTGTATCACATCTAACAATAATTAAGATAACCTCTCACATGCATTGATGAGGCTGGTTTTATATTATCTCTGACTGCATTTTAATGTAGACAGTTATCCACATTGAAACAATGAATTCATTTGTTTGCTTCATCCTTTTCAATCAAATCAGAAATTAGTGGAATTTTAAGTAGAGCTGAATCCCTTTGGACTATAAAGCAACTCAAGAAAATTAGACTGTATTATTTTCTTCTTTATCCATTGCTAATGCACACTAGAACTCATTTAACCCTTTGAGTGCCAGAGGGTTGCACAATGCCTTACTTTGCAATGCGTTGCCTACCCCTCTGGCACTCAAAGGGCTAAAGCATTTATTGTTTTGTAACAAATAATTTTCCTATAGAAAATATGGTGGAAAAACATTCAAATCTAAGATCCACTTTCATATATCCATATCTCCTTATGTTAAACTAGCATGTGTAAAATATGTATGTATGTATATTTTTATTTATATAGCTCTAACAGGTATACATAGCACTTTATAGTACCTGCCCAGTAGAGCTTACAATCTATGTATAAAATCTATTTTTTTATTTTAGCTTTTTAAAATCTAATACTAATGTATATGAAAAAATATATATTATCTTGTGTTATATAGCTCCAGTTTTTTATATTTGCTTGCGTAATCTTGTAATGAGTGACTGGATTGAAAACAGTTAATGTATTATAGTGTATAGCATATATTATATACTAAGAGCCTGTTACATGGGCCACTGCCAGCCGGTCGCAGGGCAGTCATGCACACTAGAGAATGCCCACTCCACGGCTGATACAGTGCCAGCTGGTCGCGGGGCGCTTTGACGGAGCATCCAGCTCTGTATCAGCCGCGGCTGATACAGAGCTGGATGCTCCGTCAAAGCACCCCGGTCTGTATCAGCCTCATCACGGGCAGTCTCCACTGTGCAGGACTGCAGCACACACAGCAGTCTCTACTGTGTATAACTGCTTCGTTACAAACTGTCTAGTGAATTATTAAATAAGATTGTTATAGTATATGCTATGGATAGGGGTCATATTTGGGTAATTTATATGAATCAGCACAAGATTGTCTTCTGTATTAGATAGTCAGCTATGTTTATTGTTCTTAGTTGTGGGCACAAACTCAATGTACCTTGTTCTATTTGCTAGAAAGTTTGTAACAATGCAGTCATGCACAGTAGAGACTGCCCGTGACAAGGTCTGTATCAGCCGTGGCACAGGCTCTCTCTACTGTGCATGACTGCCCCGTGACCGGCTGGCAGTGGCACTGTGACCCATGTAACAGGCTCTTCAACTAGACATTAAATAATCAGACACCCATTTTGCTACCTATAAGATTCAGATAAGAATGTGCATGATTTTCAGTAATGGGCAGCTCATCTAAAGACTGATAGAACACGGAAGCACATTTAAACACACCTCAATAGCACTTAGATATTGCTGCTGGGTTTCCATCTCCCACAGGAAATTGGGACAGAGAAACAGGAATTCCTTCTAAAATTTATATAGTGTAGTTGGCACTGACCCCTCTCCAGTGTAGAGACAATCTTAATTTACTATGTCCTGAGAGCTGAATCTTTGCCAGCTTTACTCATTAATTCATTAGTAAGATTAATCTCTCTTTTAATAAAGTAAGTTCTTCTCTGAAATGCAGAGGGGTCAGAGCCAAGCTCCATTACACCATATATATTTCCCCTGGTTATGAAGTAATAGTGTAGTCCTTTCGAAATCAAGGGCTGCAGGACTCCCACGACCCAGAATTATCTAATATTTTACTTCCCAATGCAAAATCAGATTGTTATAGTATTCTTTCTAAAAAAAACAAGTGAAGCTCGTAGAGCCATTATCTGTTTCTAGTCCTTCTAAAACTCCTGGTCTGATATGAAGCCCATCTTTGCATAAAATAGCGATCCAACCTATATAGAATGCTGAAACACAAAGAAGTTCTTTTTTATAGACACTGGGAGAGAGGAGATGCTCTGAGAGGTGATAAAAGACCAGGATGCCCATGTGTTGGTAAACTGGAGTCGCTGAACTATCAACAGCATGCACTAAGTGTCTTCTCCATCATATCCCTGTAAACCCATCACCAACCCAACACAATCCACCACAATGCTGCCATGCCTTCCACAGGTTTATTGTTTTGCTCAACAATGGCTTATTTGCACATGGAAATGCAGGTTAATGAGCCATTATTTATCATGTGGGTGTGTTTACATGTTAATGTGGCACAACTCCGCATTCAGTGAGCTCTGTTAGCAGCTTTTGCTCTGGGAGTTCACAGTTCCAACATCGCCAGTCTGTGTTTTGCAATGTAAATCTAGTCATGTGGGGCACCAAGTCTAATTGTTTTATGATACTAAAAAAAATGTCAACCATCATTGTTCTGGAAAAAAATTTTATAAGATATTTTATTACTTGTATACTGTATTGTGCTATAGAAAGAACATATACAAGGTTGCTCTAATTGTTAGGCAAATACATTTGTAAGAGAAAGATCACTCATAGGGCCCATGGGGCCTTACAGATCCAGATCTGCCCCCAAAAACCTTGGCACAGGCTTTAACAGACCTGGAGACATCAAGAAGGGAGCGCTCAACGTATCCACCAAGCAAGAAGCAAGCAGTCATCAAGGATTCGATAAAAGCATCAATATTTTATTGATGTGTGTATATATATATATATATATATATATATATATATATATATGTTTATAGGGTGGTAGATACAATTTTAAACAAAAATTTGACACACCAGTCAAGCCATAAGACTTGCTTTTCCCACAGAAATCTCCCATTTACAGTGTTGTTACTGCTGCAAGGGATTCTGGGTAGGCATAAGCAAATAAGCTTAACAAAGAATCACCTTTTTGCCTCAGATTCCACTTTATACATAGATTCCTTAGAGTGTATGCTGAGCAAGAGCTTTAAGACAAAACTCAGGAAGAGATGAAAAGCCAGTGAACCACTCATGGACGGCCGTTTCATTGTCAATGCAACTCATCAGCATATATATATATAATATAGAAATACTCCATACAAATAACTAAGGATGGGCTTATGATTAAGTGAGACTTTCACAAAATGCATAAGGCGGGTTGTGCTCATGAACTGAACCTTACATCACCTCCTCAGTTGTTTGTATGTTGTATTTTTATTTATCGTCTACACTTTATTGTTCTTGCAGTAAGGTATATGTTGGATGTACAATATGCCCCTTTAGAAATTAAACTAGTGAACATAGAACTGCAATCATTGTTGAATTGTTGAAATGAAAAGACTGAAAAAATTAGAATGGATATACATTTTAAGAAGACTAGCCACAAACCAGTAAGTCAGTTACATTTCCTTTATACCACGGAAAGCACACTTGAAAGAGAGAGAGAGATTAGCTCTATCTCTGTAAGCGCCATTTACCTTCCGGCGCTCGTGCAGCCTGCCGGGGTGTGCGGCTCACGGGGAGAGACGACGGTGCGCTCTGGCATCCATCCAGGCGACCGTCCTCCACCTTGCGCCCTCTGGTGGCTCCTGCACATCGGAACCAGACGCGTGTCTCAGGGAATCCCTGATGACGTCGCGACCTGGTTCTTAAAGGGACAGCACACATAATGCTCCACCTCTAGGGGTGGAGCAATATGTTAAAAAACTGCCTGGACACCACTTCAGTTGCCCGTTCGTGGTGTTCCAGTGCAGTTGCTTCTTGGGCACTGTGTGTTATTTGGTTTGGCTGACTATCCGATCTGGTGTTGACCTGTGGCTCTGTCCGACTACCCACTCTGTGTATGACCCTTTGGCCTGTCTGACATCCAATCTGGTGCAAACCTGCGGCTCTAGTTGGTGAACCCTACTGTGTATGACTCCTGGCTTGGCTGACTATCCGTTCTGGTGTTGACTGGTGGTTCTGTCCGACTGACCGCTCTGTGTATGACCCCTTGGCCTGTCTGACATCCAATATGGTGCAAACCTGTGGCTCTAGTTGACCAAGCCTTCCGTATTGCTCCTTGTGTCTGACCACCTGGACATAGCCTGGGATTGTCAACTGCGCAACCAGCATACAAACGCTCCAGGGGACAACCTAGGATTGTCTTTGGTGGCTTGACGTTCTTCCCCAAGCCGTTGTACCTCTGCGGCCTCCAGGTGCGGACCTGTGGCGCAGCTGGTCTTTCCGGGTACATGGTCTGTCCAGGTGCAAACCTGCTTATCCTCCGTTGCATTGGATCGCTGGATCCGTTGTCTGTACAGGTGCGTACCTGTAGTGAGGCCTCAGGTGCGGACCTGAGTCGCCCTTCCTCTGCTGCTGTTTCCATCAGTACCATAGTCCCTGTTGATCCATCCTGTAGTCCTCTCTTGACCTGTATGTTGTGCTGAATTACTTGTCCTGTCTTATTGCTAATAAAGATTGTGTTACCTAAGTACTGGTCCATTCTCATTATTGAATCTGTGACAATCTCCAAGACAGGAATCAAGGCTATATAAAAAAAGTAATTTCTTTATCACTATTGTGTTCATTACTGTCCTACTGGAGTAGGAGATTGCTGCTGCATTTTTTATTTTGTGGGGCCCTGAATGGGTCCTCTTGTGGTGGTGCTCGTACAGCAGTGCTGGTTGGTTTTTCACCCACCCTTGCCTTTCTCAGTGGACAATTTGGTACTATAAAATGGTGTTAGGTTGGGTTTCTGCAAAGTAATATCCATCTTACTGAGCTTTGGTGGCAGTAGTAAGGATTCTCAGCCTTCAACCTTCTATCTTTGCTTTCCCCTTCAAAATACTGAAACTTAACTGAACGTTAAGTAACTTGCTGGAGATGTTTTCTGGGTTTACCCAGAAGAGAAGGCTGATTAGCTGACACATGAGATCGCCAAAAATGTCATGTGAATATGTTAGAGATTGCAATTTCATATCCAGCAGTACGTTTCTGCACTGGTTATCCTTCTGTCTGAATTATGAATCTATTGTGAGTGGCAACTGCTTTCTGCCAAGGTAAGAATTGAATGCTTTGCTTCTCCCATTCAGCTCAGAAGTGGCTGTAACTTATTGGTTAAAACACATTTCTGCATTTGTGTTGCTGGCTCTCTTTAACTGATCTATGAAAAAAGAAATAGATTGGAATTCTCATTCACTGTATTTTATATGTTTTTTCTATGTTTTGTTCCCTTTTACATTATGCCATCAAAAGGAGGCAATGTTTTAGAGCAGGCTGTTCAGCCTGTGACATTAAAATCCCAAAGGGGTGTTCTTTAATCAGGTATTCCATGAGGATACTTCAGCCATGTTTAAGGAGTTACTTGGATGGTCTAAATCACTTAATCAAGAAATTCTTCACTTGGTCAGAGTAAACACGCTACTATTTCATGCCTTGCTGCTGTTAGGGAAGGACAAAAGTTTTCGCCTTAACACATAATTAGATGAAAAATGGCCCTTCCCACCTAGATGGAAATTTTCCCACTTTTCTAGCTCATTGCATTGAAATCAATGGGAAGACCACATTTCTCCCCACCACATGGCATTTTTCTCTTCTTTTCCTGCAAGCATATAAAAGGGTGACAGGTTATCACAGCATGCCATTCTGCATTTGTGAGAGGAGAAAGCATCACATTTTTGTAGGGAAGATAGGTAAATAAATTGGAATTTAATCTTTGATTAGAGAGTCGTTTAAATAGGAAATTTACCAGCATACAAAAAATAAAAAAGGGGGGTGCCCAGTTATATAATATTGTCACCAGTAGGGGTGATCAAAAAGCTTCCCTCATGACTTTTCCCTAAAAACTCCTTTTCTACAATGCAAAAGTTTCCTCCTTTTCACCTATTCCAGCAAATGTTTTACCTATTCCAACACATTTTTCTACAGTTTCAACACATTTTTTTCCTATTCCAACACATTTTTCTCCTATTCCAACACATGTTTTACCTATGTTTCCTATGGTGCAACATTTCCCAGCACACTATTACTTCTTCTGAGGGCTGTTGTGGAGGAAAAAATAGCTGTAAATCAAAGTTGTGAGTCCTACATCAACATATACATTCAAAAATGTGTTAGCATGCAATGTGCATTTGTCTTTTGTCTACAACACTAACTTCCTGCTTTAGTGACACTGGCACATATTCATGATGATGTCAAGTGATTAAAAATAAAATAAAGCATAATCTACAATGTCACAGATGTATATGATAGTGGTGGTGAGAAACTGGAGTGGTCTGATTGGTAGGACCTTGACAAACTGCATCTACCATGGTAGGAGAGGGATCGTCAGTTAGTTTTTGAACTACCACTTTACTCCCACATCCCTGCTCTACCTTTCCCCCTCCTTTTCCCCATCTACTGTCTATTGTGTCTGCCTTAGTCACAGATCTCTCATCAGGCTCCCAGTCAGCTGGCTATCACCTAATATATTTATTTGTTTAAAGTGGAACTACCACCGCTAACAAATTTTCCCCTAATAATTCCTTATCTGGCGACTAGCTGCTCAGTAGCAATAGTTGCCAGAATTATTACTGCGTTAACGAGAATTATCCATTGCTCCCTGGTTGACAAGCAGGAAGGAGAGCAGACATATTTCCATAGTGATGTCTGCAGGCCTGTGCTGTCAGTCCCAGCATGCTCTAGGAGGTGCTGCTAGGAGCCATTTGGCTCCAAAAATGACTGTCAGCGCAGGCGCACAGATGTCACTATGGAAATATGTATGCGCTCCTTCCTGCCTGTCAGCCCAGGAGCAATGGATAATGCTCATTAACGTGGTAATAATTCTGGCGACTAGCGCTACTGAGCAGCTAGTCGCCAGATGGGAAATTATTGGGGGGCTAGTTTGTTAGCGGTGGTAGTTCCACTTTTAATTATTTATGTATTACTTTTTTAATTAATTAATTAATTTATTTAAATTGTGCACCCTATTTTATAACAATCAGTCCCCCAAAAAAGTATAACTAAAAAACAAAATTAACAACTTCTTTCCCCAGAATTCCCTAGCACAGAGACAATAAAAGCAAAATCAGCAAGCAATTTAGAACCCAGTTGACTGTCTTACCAAACCAAATTTTGGGGTATTTGGGGTCAACCTCTGTAATGGAAGCTAAGGACACTGGGTTATCCTTAGCCGTTGTTCTGGGTCTCTCCCTCCTGGATACAGCTACAAGCTGGTAGCCTGTCCAGTGAGACAGGATAAATGACTGAATCTCTGGAACTGCATCCTCAGTTGGAAACTGCTGGGCTCCTACTGTCAGCTACAATGGGGGTAGCTGGAGAAAGCAGGCTGGTACGCTGTAACACTGGAACCCAATCTGAAAACATCCACTGCAACTGCTGGAAACACAAGCTGGAAACAGAAAGCTCTTAGCTGGCTTAGAAGGGTGTCCTATGAGACACTTTAGCACCACCCAGGAATAATGATACAGGACTCATTCTTAGTTCCAACTACTAACTCTTTATTCACTCCAAACACAGCTTACTTATACATTTGACATACATTGACAATACATGGGCAGACCTAATACAATGAATGGGGAGCAAGGATAATGCAATCCAAACACAGGACAAAGGACTAAAAACAAATGGTCTAGGCAATTACAATGACACAGACATGATTGAATTAACACACAGCAGGGGGTCTCAATACAGTTCACAATACAGTTCACAATACAATCACTAGAGTGCTAAAAAATACAATGACACAGACATGATTGAATTAACACACAGCAGGGGGTCTCAATACAGTTCACAAATAGACAGTGGCTGGAATGGATACAATACACATCTTCAGGGACAATGGTCCAAGGTTGGAGCCATTGTCCAACTTCTTCCTTCCTCCCTTCTTCCCCCTCAGAGTGCTCCCAGACTCCCCTAATACAGAGAACAAATGTCCTACCTAAAAGACTTCCAATACGTAGCTTTATTTCCCCTTCATTTGCCTTCTCTAGCTCAAACACATGCTGCTTTCAGTCGCAAACACAGAATGGCATTTTGTGAGTGCCTGACACCCTTTTATATTATACTAGTTGAACAGCCCGTTACACGGGCCACAGTGCCTCTGGCAGCCGGTCGTGGGGCAGTCACGCGCAGTGGAGATTGCCCGCGCCACTGCTGATACAGAGCTGGACGCTCCTTCGGAGCGGCCAGCTCTGTATCAGCCGCGGCGCGGGCAGTCTGTACTGCGCATGACTGCCGCACGCGCAGCAGTGTCTACTGCGCATGTCGGGCGTTACACACAACTTAGCAAATTATTATATAGGATTATATGTAATTATTTAATATAATCAAAATGATTAACAAGGCGAGTCAAAATGGCATGTTATTATCTCTGTGTTGGGGAAGTCTTGAGGAAGAAGTTAATGCCTTTCTTAGCTATCATTTTTGGGCAGTGATAAGATAAGTATACAACACAGGTTTAAAAAATAAAATAAAAATATTAGGTGACAGACAGCTGACTAGGACCTTGATGTAAGCTATGTGACTATTGTAGACTTGATAGATAGCAGCTGAAATTGCGTATTTTGTTGAGGGCCAAGGCAAGACATCACACTCCATTAGTCCTGTTTTGTACTTTAGATTATATGTATAAGAAGAACAATGAAGACGACAAGTTGTATTCTAATGTTGATGATGGCATAATGGAGGAAGGTATAATAGCTGAACCAACTGCTGCATCTGACAGTGAGACAAATAAGCACCAAAACACCAGTCCTCAAAATAGTAGTGAACTTTGCGAAAGTAAGAGTAAGAAGAAATTGTTTGACACCTCTAAAAGTTTAGAGGAATATAAGGATGGTGGGCAAGAAGCAGCAGGCGATGCTGCGGAATATCTACTGATGACTGATTATCAGATATTGATGAAGTTGAGTGTGAGAGAGAGATAATGACACAGCCAGAAAGTTAACCATTGGAAACGTTAACCCTGTGCAAGCAAAGATGCTTAAAAATACATAGTCATCCTGTCAGTCATCATCAGCATTGTCAGCACTTCCAAGTCCAAGTTCCACTCAGCCACACACACATGTGTGTTGAGTAACCAGCAGCAGCAACAACACAGGTTAAGATCCACATCCTTAGCTATGAAGAGTGCCTCTGCTGCTACTGCTGCACCTTTGAAACCTAGTAGTAGAAGTAGTAGTAGTAGTAGTAGTAGTAGTAGTAGTAGTAGAATTGCATCTATATCTATCCCCAGTGGTAGTAGCAGCCCCTCAGGAACCCTGCAATCCATGAAGTCCACAGTATAGAGATACTTCACTCAGGATCCAAAAGCATGTTGCTATCTGTTGTCTGTACAATAAGCACATGAGCAGTGGAAAAGAAGGCTCACACCTCAACATCTCCTCAATGAGATACCACCTGAAGAACAACCACAGGTCTGATTGGGAGACACACCGTGAACATGTCACAGATGCCAAAAAAAGCAGCAGCAGAATCACTCCAAAAAGTCCTAAGGGCTCTGTAGCAGATAAGAGAAGTAGTGAGGTTATTGATGTTTCCGCTTACTTACCTAATTAGGGTGAAGTTAGTGGCACTGGTTGTTTTTACTTGAGATTTACTTACTTGTTAAGGACATGATCAGTTATGCAGCTGAATATGGACAAATGAAAATAAAAATAAGCTAGACAGGCAGAATATTTGCAAATTCATGCCGCTGTATAATACTTTGAAGGACACTATTAATTTAAGGAGCAGTAAACTATTTTTAAGATACATATATATTAAAGAGCTTTTCTTGCTGCGTAAAACAAGGGCACCCTCATTACTGTCAGCTGTTTTATTCAAAACGTCTAACAACAACAGAAAGTGAATTTACTGTGCGTAATGTAACAGAAAAACGAATTGGAATTTGACCATTAGATGCAACTGTTAATTTAAAAAAACATGGGTTTAAACTAAAATAACTCTGGAAATATGCATCTTTGGGCAGTAAGAGTACTCTTATTATACTCAATATGAAAAGCCCTACGATATAACATTTTTCATAAAAAATAATTTCCCTTTCAAGTTTAGAAAGCATTATCCATTTGCAAGGATTAAAAAAACTGACAATTCACCTGAAGCAGACATTATAATAGCACAGTTTCTATAAAAGGCCACAATTACCATGGAAAGTAAGTATGGTTTCTGGGAACACATGGATGATGATGCAATTTGATGCACTCACAGACATTTTTAAATCAAATATTGCTGACACTTCAATTGCTAGCTCTCTTATTCTGTGACTTGCCCAAGTGCATAACATCTGTCTGAGAAAGCACCTATAGAGAAGACTCATTGAGTGAAAAGAACATGTTTTTCTCTGTGTAATATCTGATTCAGCATCCAAAGATTGAGTATATATGGTCTCATGACTCAGTTTTCTATAAGGACTGAGACCAACTCCAGATGAAAGAACGTATGTTACCTAGCACCTGTTTAACAAAACTGGTTTATTCTTGTCTGTGATTGGCACTCTTCTGTTCAGAAATCAGTAGCAAAATAATTTACTTTTCTGGAATATTCCACACATTTTCTTGTTTTTGTTTAAGAACAGATAGAGATCATGTTGAGGTATGTGTTGCTAAAATTCTGGATTTTCTTCAGAAGGGCTTTGAAGAGGGTCTGAAACACTTCAAATAAAAATTATATATTTTGGTGAATACCCTTTGATGATGATCCTCCCAATAAAACATTCCATAAGAACAACTAAAGGTCTTATAGCATCCTGGGAAGGGATAGGTGAAAATTTTCTCCTCAAACTAAAATCCTCAAATAATGGCACCTTCTGCTTGACAAATAATTTCCCATGAAAAGCGCTGTTTTTCATCTTTTTTCATCTAGATCATTCATTTGAAATCAATGGGAACATTGAGTTTACATACAACACATAGCAAATGTTATATTATTTCTCAAAATCATAGTATAAAAGGGGCATGAGGGTGCCTATGTTGGTGGAGGGAAAGAATCAGTTGAATAGGGAATAAACAAATAAAAACTAAACACAATTAAAAAAGGTATGGTATAAAAGGGGTCTGAGAAGGGTGCCTGTCACGGTTCACAAGAATAAACCAAGAGTCAGACGGTATAGTTGAAATCACCTTTATTAGTATAATATATACAGTATGGATCAGGAAGGAGCAGAGGGTAAATGGAGAGGCTAGTAACTCTATCAGGAATAGGAGGCTGCCTTGAAGTCAACCACACTGCCCGAAACTAGGCCAAAACCAATGGTAGTCTCAGTAGCGCTAGGAAGTCACAGAACAGAACACTAAAGGTCTCCCAAAAAGGATGGCAACAAGGGAGATTACTGACTCATGCCTGCAGTCAGAAAAGTAGGTAGTCAGACAGAGCCACAGGTCAGCACCAGAATGGATGGTCAGACAAGCTGGGGTAATACACAGGAGAACAGGATACAAAAAACTGAGAACTGCACTGGACAAAAACATAAGGGTAACTGAGTGAGAAACCATTCTAGAAACAGAACAGATGGGAAAGAGACAGGGTGCCCCTGTGTATATCAATATGATGTAATTGACCACCACCAGACACCCTAAGGTGAGCACTCACAATATGATATTTGTCATAAACGGTGTATACCGAACTGACTACAAAAGCATATGGAGACGTTAAACCATCCCCAGAAACAGCTTAAATCTTCAGGCAGCTCTCCAAATTACACGCTTTCCCCCAGAGGTATAATAACGACCAAACCTCAAAAACAATGAGAAAGCGCCATATGGTACAATATGTACAATCAAAATTCTAATTCTATCAGTAGAATAACACTCACATAAATATTGGTCAGGGTACCGATATCGGGCTCCACTGACAATAAAGCATTCGGAGAAATTACACCAGTCTCTGTTCAGGTTACTCACAAAATCTTCCGAGCAAATCCCTGGATTATCCAATTAGTGATAGGCGGGGTATTTAAAGGTCCTCTTGTCAATTAACTCAGCGAATAGATCCTGAGTTTTTGCTGCTAAGTTGTTTAAATAGAAGGATTATTAGGTAGCTCAAATGCAATGAGATCAACAAGAGCAGTAACAATGGTGATGGATGATGAAGGTCCCACTTGCCAGACTAGCTCCAGTTATGCATCTAAGACACTAGCAGCACCATAACTAGCCCCCACCATTTCAAGTATATGTGAAGAGGAGAATAAGTTGGCCAATAATGCATCTCCACCTGCCCCTCCACCAAAATCATGGGTGTGTTGTTACAAGAATAGTATTTTTTCCCTTGAGTTGAAGGCAGGAACTGTGCCTCTCACATCAGCAACTGCAATGTGCACAGTGTGTGATAAATAAGGGACGAACTGGGAACAATGGATATATCTGCACTCACATCAAACAACTGGCACAACTCTATCCAAACACCATGACTTAGAAACCAGAAACCAAGTACTGCTGCTGTCACTATGCCCCTTGTCTATACCCACTAAGGACACATGAAAAGTTTAGACAGTTTAATAGTAATGATGAACCCTAAGCTTAGCATATTCTGTGGAATAGAATCTCCTCAGATGCCGCTTTATGCCGCTTTCCCTCCTGTCCCCTTCTACTGACTTCTACTGACAAATTGTGCACAGTGCCGTTGTTGATGACTGCACTGTGCCTACCCCAAGAGAAAAATAGTCCCACATACATGACTTCAGGGGGAGGGTAAAGGTGGAGAAGAATGGCCTCTTTCTTCTTCTCCTCTACATTGCCCTTCACTGGCTGGGGCAGAGGATGATATTGCAGCTGTTGCTGCAACTGCCTCAGAATCAATCAGCATTGCAATTAGGACCAGGAGTATTGCTCCTGTCAAGTGGAACCATTCCTAATCCTGCATCACTTGTTGACCCCATTCCCACTGTGTTCATGGTGGTAGTATACCAGGTTGTCCCCCCATATCTCCATACTACAGAAGATATATAGATTATATTCTTATTATCTGGAAAGGAAACACAGAAGGTCTTCAACAGTTGATTAATTACTGTAATAATAACAACATGGGTCTGAAGTTCAGGTCCGAAACTCACAGTAATACCATTTCTTTTCTTGATTTAACTATAAAAGGAAATGTAAATTTAAATTTATTGAGAGCACACGCTATAAAAAAGAAGTATTCAGAAACCAGTACTTGAGGGCAAATAGTTGCCACTACAAAAAATGGATAAATAGCATCCCCTTTGGGTAGTTCAATCTCCTAAGAAAAAATTGTAGTGACACTGCCAATTTTATAGAGAAAAGTCAGGTGCTTAGAGAACAATTTGTAGAACGAGTATACAAAAGAAATTAATCAATTCAGCATATACCTGAAGCATCGATTTAGATAGAACCCCATGCCATTATAACATAGTATAATGGTTCATCTAATCTAATCAAGAAGATAATAGATGAACATTGGAACATCTTGAAACAGGACCCCCTACTGGAAGGGATAATTACAGAAAAATTAAGGGTGACGTATGGAAAGGTCAAAAATATTCGGGGAGAAGACCATTAGGAATATTTGGATAAGCACCACCAGTTGGAAACTTCAAATGTTTACATACAAAATGCAGCAATTGTCAGTATATCTGCAATAGAGTGAATAATTTTACAAGCCATCAAAATGGGAATTCCTTCCAAATTAAGAGCCTGATCACTTGCAAATAAACTTTTGTGATCTATTTGATTAGCTGTGGTTGGGAATACAATACATTGGGCACACTACAAGAAGCCTTAGGGAATGCTCTAGGGAGCATAGACAATTGATAAACAAAAATCAATGGAACATTCAGTCCCTAGGCATTTTAATATGTGCCACAATGGAGGTCTGAATAATTTCAAAATCTTGGGTATAGAACAAATTCCAATATCCTGTACAAATTTATTTGCAAAGCTTTGTCGGCCATTTGGACATGCTAGCACCGGAACAGTTAAACGAGGAACTGAAGGTTAGCAATTTCCTGTAATGTGAATCATAATGTTTTGTAACGCAATTACATTTTCCATTCCCCCTTATTCTGCGTATATATTTCACCTATAAAAATATCTGTGGATGTTTGTTGGGATTATATAATGTGTCCTATAAGCAACAGATATTCTTGCACATTGGCAATGGAGTGGATTACATCTGCTCTATACATAATTTTTTCTATATACTTTTAATATAAATATATTTGTTAACACGTGCATCTTATTGCATGTTTTGAATTAATCTTAAGCAGTTATAGCTGTACTTTAGGTTCTCTACAATAAGAACTGATTGATATAAAGATATATATACCAATGAGGGTTATACTTATGATGTAATTGTTAAAACTTCAGATTTTTCACCTGATTTTATGTTATGTTTTTTTTATTTTTATAAGCATTTGTTATTTTATAAAATTTAGAAATATTTATATATTAAGTTTCTTAAGCCATGATCTGTACAAAAATGAGGTGTGAATAGAGAAGTGATCCCAAATTGAGGCTTGGTTCAGTACCTGGACAGCCCCGATATCACAATGAGGCTTGGCTCGGTGGATACAAACCGGACCTCGCAATGGGAATCACGTCCCACACCATGTGCCTTCACAAAATGTAGAAGTAAGATGGCACACTCATATATGTATATTTTAATTATATCTATTCCCTGAAGAAGCAGGGTTTCTCGCCTGCGAAATGCATTGGAAAGTCTAATAAAATATATACTCATTCATCTAATCAGTACATTGTGTTATACGATATCTATCCCTTGTGTCGGATGCACGGGATCAAAAGATGCTTTCTGTGTTTACTTACATTCATGTTTGACCGGTGAGTGGAATCTATTGGGGACTGATTGGTGGGAATACTTCCTCACACTTAGAGGTCTTTGTCTCTGATCTTTATAGTGAGGAACACACACAAAGTATCCCCGTCCTGATTTCACCTGCACTGTAACTAAGACGCCTCCAGGACTACGCCATCCTACATCCATCAGAACAGCCATACAATACTGAGAATTTATGTCTTTGAGGCAATGTACAAAGAAAACAGCTAGTAAGTGCATAAATGAACATGTGGGGATATTCATCTGATAACACAGATTACTCTTAGATGTTGTGCTCTTCTTTTCTTCTTTTCTATATATAGTTCTGCACAAAACTGTCAAGGTGCTAGTGTGGACGCCTCTGAAAAATCAGCATATCAAAGGGGTCACAAAATCCTTGAACTTTTTAAAATTAGAACATTTTGAAGAACTGAGGTTTGGATCGCTGCTGAACCAGTGCAACCAGACCCTTTCACTTTGGTGTTAGTGGTCACTTCTTCCTCCTCAGACTCAATGGATACATAACTTTCCTTCCAGGTCCTCCTTTTATTGTTATTAAACCTGCTCATAGTGATATCAGTCACTATGAGCCTCTCCTGCCTCAATTTTTCCATTCATTTACAGCATGACAGCCTAGCACCTCTCTCTTGCTCTGTTTTTTGATGTACAGTATATGTGCCTTTTGATATTTTAAATTCAGCATTTTTTGTATGCATTTGTAAGAGCAGTAGTCATATTTTAATAACATTAAACATGTATACGTTATACTTGCTAGTTTAGCAAATGCAGTTTTTTTCAACGATTTTCAATTAATAATGTATTTAAGAACTTGTAGAATGATGTTGTTAAAGTACACTTTCAGCAGGCATTCATATGGTGTTCACTAGAGAACAAGTCCCCCCATTTACATTATGGCAAATCTTATAGAACAGATCTGGAAACTTTGATAGTGGTCATAAAAATAAATATAGCATGTGTATTAAGATGAATAATATATCTGGGACCAATCATACTATTACTCACATAAAATGTCCTTTTCTGGGATTTATAGGCTGCTTCTCAGATTAGGTGTCCTTTGGAAAGATTGCATTTTCTATCAACATCAAAGTAGAGGGAGGGTATTGGGATGTATTATTTAGACATTATTGGTTCTGATCTTCAAGGCTGGTCTTAACTTATATTATTGTGAATGAAAGTGAACTTGGGTGATAATCTGACTTTGGCAGCTGCATAAATTAATATGTAGGAGCTGGTATACATATGCACTGCGTTGAATTGATACTTAATATAGCTAAGGTTTATTTCAATAATATATATTAGATAATTATATTTTACAGAGCCAGTTGTTATACTAATGTTTTTATACAGACAAATGTGAAGATACTAGCAATATAATGAACAGAAGTATTCTGACTTTTGTCTTATTTAAATTATGTGCAAAATGGCCACCATTGTTCTGAGTTATTTTTATAAGGGTTAAGCGGAAGCACAGTGTAACGGAGGCCACAATTCTCTGCAGTGTAACCAGGGGGCTCGGTATAACATAGGCTGCAATGCTCTGCAAGTGTAAACTGAGAGGCTCAGTATAACGGAGGCGACAGTGCTCAGCAAGTGTTTAACAGAAAGGCTCAGTATAACGGAGGCAACAGTGCTCAGCAAGTGTTTAACGGAAAGACTAAGTATAATGGAGACAACAGGCTCTGCAAGTTAACAGAATGTTCAGTCTGCACAACGCAGCTACTGCGAAAGTTCAGAATGTCGCCAAGCGACACAGGATCAGGATCGCAGCTGGTACACTTCTCAGGAAGTCAGGATAGCCGGAATCAGGTCACGGAGCAGGAACGTCAGCCAGGCCGGGTCAATCACGGAGCAGGAACTTCAGACAAGCCGGGTCAATCACGGAGCAGGAACGCCAGCCAGGCCGGGTCAATAACGGAGCAGGAACGTCAGCCTGGCCGGGTCAATCATGGAGGCAGGAACCAATGAGAGTAGTCAGACGGGGCCAAGTCGGTACACAGGAATGCAGGAACACAGCAACAGTAGCACTGGTACAGGAACACCATGAAAGGGCAACTGACAGGTGCCAGAGGCCCAGTATATAAAGGCCATACTGGGCCGGCCACACAAGCTCAGCCAATGGGAGCGCACCACAGCAAAGAGTGACAGAGAGATCACGGGAACCGTGATAATGAGTTTGTTGAGGGAGAACATAGGAAGCAAATACTGGTAGCTTTGCCAAGGTTCAAACCTGGAAATCCATTTAAGAAGCAGAAGTCATATAACTTAGCCAAGGACCAGGGGCACCAGAAGCAGGGTCATCAAAGTATAAGTTGGGTCAACTAACTGGAGTCAAACAGGAAGAAGATAATGCTGGAGTAAGGTCCAAGGCAACAAAAATCTGAGAAGGAAGTGGAGGATATGACCTACATAAAAGGAGGAGGTAAGGTGTTTAGGTAAGCTCCAATTTTTTCCCTCAGATGTTGGATCCTAACAACAATCAAGATGGGCTGATTAAATCATACACAATGCTGTAAGAAATCTATATGCTTATACTGAGTATATTGAGACAGTTAAACATTTGGTATTAGATGGTTTCTAGTTGATTGAAGTGAAGAAGAAATATAGCAATTTGTCAATGAAGGAAAAAAGATTTCAGGAAGACACTAAGGCTTCGATTTAATTAAGTCCGACAGCTAAAGAAAGAGCCAATGACATTTTTTCAAGCAGAGTAAACTATTCAGTTTCCTGTGCTATAAAAAAATATTGACAAAAAAAACCTGTCGACAAGAAAGTCAGTGGCGTTTTCGCCCATAGAAAGTAACAGAAACACTGTTAGATGCAATTCATTATATGCGTTAGCCCTAAGATACTTTGCACTGCAATGCATTGTGTACCACTCTGGCATTCAAGGGGTTAAACTATGCACAGATGACAGGGTTATGTTTGGACACACAGAATGTCATATTACTTCTTTTATTTTTTCACAGGCATGATGGAATGGAGAGAAAGAGGAAAGAAGAAAGAAGAGAAGATAGACGGCGAAGACTAGAAATAAGAAGAAGGAAGATAGAAGAATACAGATAGTGGTAACAAGGATGAGCTAACTACCAGTGCTTGAAAGAATGTTAGGCACAGATCGTTAGCTTTTTTCCTTTGAAGTTCACATTATTGGAGCTATTTAGCAGTGTTTTAGGAACTTAATGCACAAAACATATGTTTGGCTTCAATTCCTTTTCTGTGACTTAACATCTGTTGTGTTGTTAGACTTTTTTTGTCGGCTAGTATGTGATTTTGCCCTACTGCATGTTTTAGGTCAACTAATTGAATCGAGGCCTAACAGTGACATCATTAATAAATCATCAGATAAAGGGGAAGGAAGGAATTGTGCAAAGCTAATGCTCAGGTCTAACTATATAAAGGAAATAGTAAGGGAAGTAAATGATGCTAACACATGATACATTAAAGGATGACACTTCTTCAAATATACAAAAGAAAATGTTTACATTGTTAGATGAGGGTAAAAGTATGGGATTCTGAATAAGAAGGAAGATTAATATTTAGGAATGAAGAATTCCAGAATCCCTGTACTTTATATACACCACAAAAGCCACAAAGATAGACTTAATTCGCCATGCAGACAAATAATTTCAGTGGACATGGTTTTCAACCTTCAATCTCTTTCTTATTATGTGAATATATATATATTTGCTAGATCTAGTGGGGAAACTGCTGTCATATTTGAAAGATATGTGTGATACATTAAGATGTTTAGAGGAAATAACTTGGGCGTAAGAAAAGTTTTTATGTACTGCAACATGCTTTCTAGATTTTTAACACAAGAGGATATACTCCGAAGGGAAAAAATAATGTATTTTGAAATGCGTCTCCTCTATATTGTATATTAACTACTTGTGGGTGGAAAATACTTCCTTCCTATAATTCCTTGGGGCAACTATGGATAGTAGGTTTGCTCCCAGCTAAGCAAATTTATTTATGAGTAGCTGGGAGGTGAAATCTATTTTAATATACCAGGTGGGACCAGGGATTTGGTTAAGTGGTAGAGGAATATGGACTATTGTCTTTATATGGAAGACAAACAAAGCTTCAATAATTGCATTCCTTGAAGGTAGAAATAAGAATGTTTGGAATTTAAGATATTTATATATTTAGCAAAGAAAAGATGAATATTTTTGGGTATATTAGATATATTTTATCTTCCAGCTGTCACTACAAAAATTGGTTGAGTAATGTTCCCAAGAGACAGTATGGCAGACTTAAAAAGAACTGTACTGATTTATGAAAAATAAGAATTAGAAAAAGCTTATAATAAGAATAGGTTGCAGAATTCAATGCATTGGATACCTCTCTGGCATTCAAAGGATTAAAATAGATTTAATAAGAACTGGCTAGTATTTCTGCAAGTTCAGAATATTTTGCCTGAGACACCAAAAATAGTGTAAAGAAAAACCCCAAACATAAACAAATATTGATACTAAGTTGTTTTAGAGAGAAGTTAAAAAAGATATAAGTTTTGCAAAAAGATTTTAAAGGTTTTTATAAATATAATAATTGTATAGTGGTACCAGCTGAAAAATAAAACATAAAAATGTAAAATCCAATAATACTGGCATGATGTATGATATAGATTTTATTAGTTGAAAAACAAAGAATGTTTTGTATCTTTCAGAGTACCCTCATGGCAAACAATACATTGACAGGAAACAGAACCACTAGGAATCTAAATGTTAGATTTGTTGAACATGTAAGAATAGGAATTGGTCAAATTTTTCACCTTAAAAGTGAAATATGAGGAAAAAAGGCACGTCCTACTTTCAACAGGAATTAATTCAAAAAGTGCAGTTTTTCAGCTTTCCTCCTCTTTGATCACTCATCAATGATAACAATTATGGATGGGTGCCATTTTGTTCTTGCAAGATATGTAGTGAAAACCATGTGGTTCTACACTTTTTTGTGAGAAATTTCGCCCCTTTGTAAACCATTAAAAAATTTTCCATTCCACCAAAACTAAAAACATATATTTTGCATTTTTCCCTCCACAAACGTTATGTTATCAGAAGTGAAATGGAGAAAAAAATGGCTAGAGAGATAGAGAGGGCAGAGGATGATTTTCTAGTGATTTACACAGTGAAATAAGGCTAGCAAAGGCTCATAGTGTTGGATAAGTATGTGCACCCCATATTGATGTTGTCTTAATCATATTCTGATGGAGTCAAAACTACTGTTGACGTTTAGTTCATACTGTATATAAATATATATCTGGCAATCGACTTCAGGTCTGAGTCCTAGCACAGGACTCCACTGATTAAACATTGTTGGACTTCAGGATGTGTTGATGTAAGTTGATGATGGCAGGGACTCAATAGGTTGTTAAGAGGAGTTTATAATGAGGTGGTACTGTGGAGATGACATCTACAGGCATATCGCATCTACAGTTCCCATGTTACATCATGGAGTCTATGCACTTACATTACTCTTTTGTGACACATGTTCATGCAGGTACTCCTTAGACATAACCTAGAGAAAATAAGTATTATTACACTGGAGAAGTCTCTTCCACTTGATCATATTAACACATTCAAATTGCTAACCACGCATGTTGCACTTGCTTGGTGTATTAAATTTGTCACTATTGTGCCTTACCCCTACTCATGTCTATTATCCTAAAAAACATTGATCCCAATGATAAAACTATCAGTGCTAGGTGTTATGATGTTTCTTTGTGTTCTTAGGAAAATGTGAAGCACAACATGTCTGTGGGGATGATCTATCATCTGTCATGTTACACAGCAATCCCAGTTACCTGTTTGGATGACACCTGTGACAACAGACTAAGGGATATGAATGACTAGACACAGTCATGCACCTAATGGGCTAAGGGGTGTTTGTCAGTTCAAGCCTGGGCAGCACAGCAAATGCAAGTGCAGCAATTGTAAGTGTACAAGGAGATATTCTGGAGATCTATTTTGTATCCATTTTGATGATATCTATTCTTCTCTTTCATAGGTAAGAATTTTATGAATCTATTCCTAATTACTACCTGTAGACAAGATTCAGGGCTGATTAGATAATCGGTAAGTAATCTGAACACTGAAACTGAACACTGAGTCATTGAGGTAGTTGGGATTGATGTGTTAATTAGTACCTGTTAGAGCTAGTTACATACTGTTTTGCTAATTAATGGGAGTTTCCTTCTGTGTATAAAAATAGGTTTGTTATTAGCTGGGCTAATTACTAGCTGGGCAGTACAGCAAATGCAAGTGCAGCAATTGTAAGTGTACAAGGAGATGTTCTGGAGATAATCTGGAGGGGATCTGTGGTGATTAAAGTTAGAAAACTACTGCAAAATCTGAAGGTATTTTACTTTTTGTCCCCTGATTACATTAGTGTTGTGAACATGTCAGGCATGTCGCAGTGCAATGGATGTTTTGCTTTTCTCACCCAGGAAACCTTTTGGAGGTTCAGAAGTTGTCCAATTTGTCAGCAATTTTCTGTTTTATAGCAGGAGATTGATAATTTGAAGCCTGAAATCTACAAGATGTATGTGAGCTCCACACAGATACAAAAGAAACAAGTACCACAGCCTCAGAGACTTCCAAGAAATGGCAGATGGACTACAGTTGGTACTGGAAGGGTAAGAATTGTGAACAAGAGGCATGTCCCACAGTCTGTGCCTCTTCAGAATTCTTTTACTGCACTTTCAGAAAACTGCCTTAATATTGGAACAACTCCAGAAACAGAGACTACTGGTTCACCAGCCTGTAATCCACAGGTAAATCAGACTGCAACCACTGACAAAATGACAAAGGTAAGAAGTGAAATCTACTTTGAGAGGAAGCAACTATTATTGGGGGATTCTATATTAAGAGGCGTGACTCTGGAGGAATATCATGGTGATTGCAAACAAGCCAGATATCTTACTGGTGCCACAGCTCACAGAGATAGAAGACAAATTTTAAAAATTGTTAAGGAAGCAAGACAAAATGGACAGCTGAATGTCATAGTCCATTTAGTGACAAATGATTTGGCTTCTAATGAGGTGAGTGTGGTAAAAGATGTTTTTAAGAAGCTTTGTAAGGATCTGCAGCAAGTTGCTTCTACTGTATCTGTTTCAGAGGTTCTGCCAGTATATAAGGAAGATGATGGTAGGATGCAGCAAATTAGAAATTTTAATTCATGGCTAGGGAAGTGGGGCCAAAAACATGGATTTGGCTTTGTTTCTCACACCAAACCTATTTGGTGTAACAAAGAATTGTACAAAAAGGATGGTTTGCATCCTTCTCAAAAGGGAACAGAGGTTCTCAGCAAGCAATTCAGAAGTTTTGTTAACAGGTATTTAAACTAGTAGAGGGGGCAATGGAATGATACAAGATAAAATCAATTGCCCCCCACAGCATTGCACAGATGAATTTGATCAAGGTATGTCTGTGGCACATAGGTCAAAAACCAGTAGACTTCGAGCCATTTGTACAAATGCCCACAGTTTAGGAAATAAGATCCCTGAACTCATTGCAATAACTAGTGAAGATGTGCGATTCTGTTTGTCCACACTCAGATTTAAGATGAATATGGCTAATTTGGAACCATTCTGACATGTCGAAAATCTTAGAGCCATTCGTTTTAAGAACCCGAATCCGAAACATTTCTGGGCAGAATTTCGGTACAAGATTCGGATGTTCGGATGATGTTCTCCCCAGGAGCTCACTACTTTTCCTCCCTCTCTAGTCCAATTAGCTTCTTTGTTTCATGATGGGGGTTGAACTAATGACATCACAGACACCCAGACAGCTCCTGCATTTCCTGTTAGTGCGCATTGTGTTGTTGGAGTTTGGAGAGAGAAGAAGCAGCTAGAGAGACAGAGAGAGTGACTGTCCAGTTGTTGTGTAGGCAGGCAGATAGGCATAGGCAGGCAGCCAGCATTAGTGCCAGTTTTTGCCACTGAAATGGAGAGTCACCTTTGTTCCTGTGTAAAAGCTGAAAATTCAACTTAGGAGTTTGAATAATTTGCAGTGACACAATCTCACACTTGTATAGGGGCTGGGAGGACTAGCAGCTCACTGCCAATGCAAGGGGGAATCATCATTGTTTAAAAAATTAAAAAAACAACTTAGGAGTGTATTTGAAAAATTTGCAGAGTGATACCATCTCAGAGCTGTGTAGGGACTGGGGGGCCTGCTGTCTAACAGCCACCGCAAGGGAGACTCATTAGTGTTTACAAAATTCAAAATCCAACTTAGGAGTCTATTTGAATAATTTGCAGAGTGATACCATCTCAGAGCTGTGTAGGAACTGGGGGGGCTGCTGTCTAACTGCCACCGCAAGGGAGAATCATCAGTGTTTAAAAAATTCAAAATCCAACTTAGGAGTGTATTTCAAAAATTTGTAGAGTGACACAATCTTACAGTTGTGTACGGACTGGGAGACCTGGCAGCTCACTGCCAACGCAAGGGGGAATCATCATCTTTCCAGTGTTAAATTTTAAAAATTCAACTTACGAGTGTATGTGAAAAATTTGCAGAGTGACACAATCTTACAGTTGTGTACAGACTAGGAGGCCTAGCAGCTCACTGCCAATGCAAGGGAGAATCATTATCATTCCAGTGTTAAATTTTAAAATTCAACTTACGAGTGTGTGTGAAAAATTTGTAGAGTGATACAGTCAGTCTGACAGTTGTTGTGTGGCCAGGTTGTAAAATTGTCAAATTATTATAGTACATTACCTACCTATCTGTAATGGATTTGAGTCCTAGTGAACAACCTGATGTTTCTCATCCTGGTACCATCTGCAGTGACCCAGCAACCACCAACACCACCACAGTGATGTTGCTTTCAAGCAGAGCTAGCAGCAGCAGGCAGGCAGGCAAAGAATAGTACTAGTCAGACTCAGCAGCAGAATTCAAAACCAAAAAATAAAAATAAGAAGGGAACTGCAGGTCGTTCTACCTCTACTAGTAGAGTAGAGAGGTCCAGCTCCTCCTCTAAGACCACGAAGCAGCCATCACCTGTGTCTCATCAGCTGTTTCATGATGATCCCCCCAGAAATACCTGCACAAAGAGTAGTGTCACTGGCAGTTTAGTCACCACCTCCACTACAGACAGTTGTATAAACCTGGGGACACCTAGCGTTGGTAACAGTTTTGGTCGGACACTGCAGTCAGTATCAACACAGGATTTTTATAGTGAACGTTCGTGTAAGCAGCCCAAATGGAAATTATTGCATTATTTGGATAACATTTTTCCTGCCACCACTGTCACTGCCACTGAGACCATATCCACTCCAGAAAATGTTATTGAGGTAGATAGTTTTCCATTTCCCGGTAGTCACCAGGCAGAAGAGGGAAATGAGCAGGTTTCCACAAAATCTGCTGCTGATGATGATGTTTACTCCTTGCAAAATCTACAAGATATAGAAAAAGAATCTGAGGGATCAAAGTCCCCTAAGCTTGATTTGTCCCCTGAGCTTGATTTTTCCAGTGACCTTGATTATTCTCCTGAGCTTAATTTTTCATCTGCTTCCCATAGTACTCCTCCTGTTTCTCCAGTTACACTTGTGTCTTCTATTGACAAATCAACACCTGCCTCCCCAGTTCCATTTGAGTCTCTCAGCCAGATTGTAGCTGCTAGTGTCTCTGCCACCAGTACCACTGTTACTCCACAATTTTCCTCCATTCCCAGTCCCAACATCCCTGCTGCCATCTTTAGGTCTACTGGTATCCCTGTAACTGTACGTAGAAAGAAAAAGCAAAGTGAGGTTGCTCCAGCATGTGAAGATGAAGAAAGTTTCACCTCAGTTTCTTCTTCTCCACCACCTTCCAGTGTCATCCGTCACTCCAAAGCGTGGGACCATTTTGTGGCAGTTGGCTATGGCCAGATACCAAAATGTAAGTTGTGTGGCAGGGAAGTCAGCCGTGGGCAGGTGTTGGGTCATCTGACTACCTCTGGGATGAACCAAAACCTGAACAACTACCACAAGTCTGTGCTGATAAGTGCAGAAGGTGGCAGTACTAATACGGCATACACCAGTGTCACACCCACCACCAGTAGGCAACAGGAGAAAGGGCAGGGGAATCATGCCACATCTGGTCCCAGTAAGAGCAGCAGACAGTCATAGCCCATCCCAAAAACAATACAGGCCACACTGGAAGATTTGGGCGGGTTTCATTCCAAGGGGATGTGCAGACAGCAGGCCAGGAAAATCACACGCCTCATTGCACAGCTCATAGCCGTTGGGGGTGCTACTTTTAATTTGGTGGATGGGGAGCCCTTCCATCAATTTATGGAGGCTGTTGCACCCCTATATAAAATTCCATCCTGCGTCATCACCAGTCGCTGTATCCATCTAAAGACTGAGTCCTGCCTGCTCCAGTGTTCTGCAGTTTGCTGCTGCCTACATCTCCAGTGTTGCTGTCAATCATCCTCAGTTTTGTAGTCTAACTCTTATCTAAGAAAAGTCGTATGTCTATGAGTCCTGCCTGCTCCAGGCTTCTCGTATAATTTTCGTATTGTTATCCAACGGTACCTCTTTTCGGTGGAAACGGGATGAAGTCAAAGACGATATTGTCCCAACACCAGATCCCAAAGACGTTAGCCACATGGTGACTACTAAACACACACTCTCGCAAACAAGTGGCGGCGTCAGTAAACTCCTGTCTGCTCCAGGCTTCCTCAATGTTGTAGTCTAAATCTAATCTAAGAAAAGTCGTATGTTTATGAGTACTGCCTGCTCCAGGCTTCCTCACTTTTGTAGTCTAACTCTAATCTAAGTAAAGTAATATATATTTATCTACTGAGTCCTGCCTGCTCCAGGCTTCCTCGGTTTTGTAGTCTAACTCTACCCTAAGAAAAGTCATATATATTTATCTACTGAGTCCTGCCTGCTCCAGGCTTCTTCAGTTTTGTAGTCTAAGACTAATCTAAGAAAAGTCCTATGTCTAAGTGTCCTGCCTGCTCCAGACTTCTTCGGTTTTGTAGTCTAACACTAATCTAAGTAAAGTCATATATATTTATCTACTGAGTCCTGCCTGCTCCAGGCTTCCTCAGTTTTGTAGTCTAAAGCTAATCTAAGAAAAGGCTTATGTCTATGTGTCCTGCCTGCTCTAGGCTTCTTCAGTTTTGTAGTCTAACTCTAATCTAAGGAAAGTCGTATGTCTATCTATATGCTGAGTGTTGCCTCCTCCAGTGTTCTGTAGTTTGCTGCTACCTCTCCAGTGTTGCAACATGACAAAGGGTTTCCATGATGTCAGATTTGTGGTTGTGTGCTGCTCAGCACATATCCAGTGTTACTGTCATCCTCAGTTTTGTAGTCTAACTCTTATTTAAGTAAAGTCGTATATATTTATCTATTGAGTCCTGTCTGCTCCAGGCTTCCTCTGTTTTGTAGTCTAACTCTACTCTAAGAAAAGTCTTATATATTTATCTACTGAGTCCTGTCTGCTCCAGACTTCCTCATTTTTGTAGTCTAACTCTACTCTAAGAAAAGTCGTATATATTTATCTAGTGAGTCCTGCCTGCTCCAGGCTTCTTCAGTTTTGTAGTCTAAGTATAATCTAAGAAAGTCATATGTCTATGAGTTCTGCCTGCTCCAGGCTTCCTCAATTTTGAGTTGGGATTGTACAACAGTGTATGTGCTGTGTTTGCTTACTTATAGTTAAATACCTTACAACCAAGTTACATGGGCAGGAGTTTTGTTCACTGCACTGTTTTGCAATGCATTGGAGACATCTCTGCCACAGTGTATGTGGTGTGTGTGTGTGTGCTTGCCCATAGTTGAATATCTTACAACCAAGTTACATGGGAAAGATTTTTGCTCACTGCATTGCTTTGCAATGCATTGGAGACATCTCTGACACAGTGTATGTGGGGTGTGCGTTTGTGCTAACCCATAGTTGAATACCATACAACCAAGTTACATGGGCAGGAGTTGTGTTCACCACATTGCTTTGCACTGCATTTGAGACATATCTGCCACTTCTTAACCTGTAATTCCAGGCATGACTTGTATAAACAAAATTACTTTTATTTGGGGAAAATCTAACCAATAGGACTTTTTTTATTTCTTTTTGTGCGGAAGTTTGGAAGGAACTACAGAGGTGGATGCTCTGCTTGCCTGCCTTGTGAACCTGGCTGGTCTGGGGCTTGGTGCACGGGTCACACTGGAGGGGGTAGTGTTTGCAGTGGACCCCTCTGTTGACTGCTGCTCCCTCTCCATGCTCAGGTTCTCCCTGTGGGTTTGGTCTATGAGTTCCACCAGCAGCTGCTCCATCATGTCCATCATGCCAGTTCTATTTTGCTTCAGCTCGCTAGTCAGGAATGCGTGGTGTGCATACAGGGCATGGGGGGTGGCTGTGTTCCTCTGGGAATCTCTTTGGTGCCTGACAAGGTGTTTCTTATATGCTCTTGTCAACTGTTGAATGTGATGTTGGCAGGGGGACCACCTCTGGTGGCTCAGGCATGCAGAGCAGCCTGGCCCATGTTGTGCTTGACCAGCCTCTTGCAGTCACCCCAGGGCTTTTTGATTGAGTCAACGGTCTACTTGCAGGAGGTGACTGCGTTGACCCTCAGGAGGACTTGACTCCATGCAGCCTTCTTCTTTTCAGCCAGGCCCAGGACCCTCTCCCTCTGACAGAGGATGTTCTCCCTCTCGAGGATGGCTTGGACGAGGATCCTATTAAGTGTACCAAGGGTCATGCATCCTCTCTTCCTCGGCACCAGCCTGAGATGTGTCAGAGCTGTAGCTTTCTGGCTCAGGCTGACGTGACCTTGACTGTGAGTGGTGGGCCCCAGGATCTACCTGTCATCCCACTGACACAGCTCACCCTGTCCTTTGTGTGCCTGCTCTTGTCTGGGTCCCCCTCCACCCCACGGATCTCCCTCTCCCACTCCTACCCTGACCAGGTATGCCCTCCTGACCTTACTCATCTTCTTCTATTCTCCCCATCCCTCTCTCCTGCTCTCCTCACCCTCATGCACCCACTCACACCCAGGCACCCACACAGGCCCTCACAGACACACTTGATCCCGCTCACTGTCTGTCACTCTCTGTCACTCACTATTCACACAGTCAAAATAAAATATAAATATGTGTGGTGTGTTATAAACCAGAAAAGTATGTGTGTGTATGTTCGTGTTTGTATGTGTATGGAATATGTGCAAAAGTGTGATATGTGTATCTTTAGATGTAAATTGTTGATCCCCAAACTCCAGACTCCTTCTACCTTGGTCCTCTGAATGCTTCTCTCTCTCCCTTTCTCTAAATGCTATCCTTTGCTCCTGGGTCCTGTGGCCTAGCGCAACAAAACTCAGTACACAGACAAGGTGTGTTGGTTATTTTAGGGTATATATGGATAAATTTGAATGTATGTAATACTTTGGCATGCTGTGATTGGCTGTGGGTTTGAATTTGTCTTGACAACAATCAAGTTTATTATATAATGTTTTCCATTACGTTTTTCATTGGCATTAGACGTATTGCACGTTACTTATCAGCTGACTTTGACGCATGGTGTTGTTTAAACAGGTGCAATGCAGGCTTTGCGCTATGCAGATTCATTGGGCCTGCGCTCGATGGCCATTCTGGTAGACTTCTTATTGAATGGGAAGTTTTTCAGACATTGCTCACCATACATAAGCCATTTCTGACTTAATGCAAGGTTTAACACAAAATCAAGGCCAAAATTTTTCTAGCTTTTGTTTGCTTCAGTAATAGCTTAGCGTTAACTTGAAAGAATATTTCTTATCTTTTAATATTAATATACTCATGTGTTCTTTATATATGTAACTTTGAATGCAAAACACATTTAATACATTATAAAATTGTGCAGTAGCAAGAAATTGAATTTCCATTGTGTCTAAAATATTGGGCTGAGCATTTCATGTAGCTGAATTTCACATTCTATTCTGCTAATGACTATGTCAACAACAGTGCTTCCAAATGAAAAGGTAGGTGGTCAGCACAGCAGTCAAGCATTAGTACAATTTGGTAGAGTTATAGGTATAAATTATCTTTAAGCACAAGTAACAGGAATTTGACTTTTTATGAGTCTGTAACAATGCCCCTAGAGAGGTATGTGTGAAGTTCTGTAGATCATTGCATTTTCATTGCCTTGGCATATAAAAAATAATGGAGCTCAGGTTTTAAATTTCCCTACTCATAAATAATAGCTATTTTATATCTTCTGTCAGGTGTATGTATGATTGGGGCATAAGATGTGGATTTGTAAATGGTCCTTAAAGAGAAATAGCCAGTTCAGTTTATAAAATTCTCATTTTAAATATTTTAACTATATATTTGTGATAGGTGAAGTTACAACATCTCTAGTATGTATATTATTGTTGTGTTTCATTGTTTATTTGCTTGTAGAATTACACATTCAGATTGCAGAATTAATGGCTAATTCATATATGGCAGATATTGAAACATTATCGAACAGGTTTGTTAATCATGCAATCCACTATAATTCTGCAAGTGCTGATGTGGTTCCTAAAGATCTTCCATGTCCTGAGATTCCTGAATAGTTAAATGTGAAACTGACTGAATTGATGTCTATCTTGCTGAGACTGGTATCACACTAATCTCTACTTTATTCTGCTAATTGCTAGGGAAACAGCAAATCAGATAGGTGGCTGAAACTAGTATCACTCCCAAGAATCTCCCCATATTCCCTTTTGCTGCTTCATTTCTCCCCAGGATTCAATTTCCTAATTTTTCTCTACCAGGGGTTCTTACTTCAACCTCTTCTTTCTGGTACACAGGCATGAAGAAAAGGAAAAAATTCCTGTAAAAAGTGAAATTTTTTCCACTTTTTTCTGCTTTTTTTTCTAGCTCATTGCATTGAAAATGTTTCTCCACCTCATGAAAGTTTTCTACAGCCATATAAAAGGCTGTCAGGCTCTCACAGCATGCCATTCTGTGTTTGTGAGAGGAGAGAGCAGCATGCTTTTCAGCTACAGAAGATAAAAAGGGAGGAAGGAGGTTGACCCAAAATACCCCAAAATTTGGTGTGACTGACTGGCAAGACACAGTCAGCTGGGGTCCAAATTGCTTGCTGATTATACTTTTATTGTCTTCATGCTGGGGAAGTTTGGGGAAAGAAGCTGTTGATTTTGTTTTTTTTAGCTATATATATATTTTTGGGGACTAACTGTGATAAGATATGGTGAACAACTTAATAAATAAAGAAAGAAAGAAAAAACATACATAATTAAACAAATAAATATATTACACAGCTGACTGGGAGCTCTGTGACTGAGGGCCAAGGCAAGACATCACAATCCATCAATTTTGAGTAAAAAACACACAAAGTCATTGAGTAATGTCTAGCAAATGCACAAGCTGGTCGGGGAAAGGTGGAGAAGTGCATGGGGTGGGAGTAAAGTGTTAGTGCAATAGTTGCTGCAGCATGTGAAATAAATTATGAAGATCCCCCTTCTCCCGGGGTGGATGCAGTTTGTCAAGGTCCCACAAATAACACCATGCCAGATTCCTCCCACCACCACCATTACCATACACATTTGTCACATTGTAGTTGTACTTTATTTTTTTTAATCACTTGACAGCATCATGAATATGTGCCAGTGTCACTTAAGCAGGAAATAAGTGTTGTGGGCAAAGGACAAAGGCACTCTGCGTGCTAACACATTTTTCAAAGTATATGTTACTGTAGGACTCACAACTTTGACTTCCAGCTACTTATTTCTCCACTACAGGCCTCAGAAGAAGCAATATTGTGCAGGGAAATGTTGCACCATATTAAACATAGAAAAAAAGTGTGTTGGACTAGGAAAAAATGTGTTAGAAAAGGAGAAAAATGTGTTAAGCTAGAAGAAAAAGGTGTTAGACTAAGTGAAAAATGTGTTAGAATAGGAGAATACTGTGTTGGAGTAGGCCAAAAATTTGCTGGAATAGGCGTAAAGGAGGAAAATTTTGCATTGGAGAAAAAGAGAAAATGTTTGCGAAAAAAAGAGAAAAAGCGTCTGTTTTTCGCGAAAAGTCATGCAGGAAAATTTTCCCACTTTTTGCCCACCCCTACTTTTAATATAGTGCTGCTCTGAGTCTTGATTATTCTATTTTTAGCACGTAGCAATATATTTCAATATTAACAGGCTTGAACATGAAAGGATTGCCCCTTCTGGCTGCCTCCCATCAGTTGTGGTATCCTGTTGTGGGACAGGATGGATCACAGAGAGGGACAATCTTGATGGGGGAGGGCATATCCATATGCTTAATGAAGATTGTCCCTTGCAGGTCTCCATAAGGACCAGTATGAGAGGTAGAGTAACGCAGGGGAAAGGGGTGGGAGGGTGATCCTTTTGGATTCAATTGGTCTCGAAGTACAAAACTGTTAGTATTGAAAAATATCGCTATGTGCTAAAAATAGAATAATGAAGACTCAGAACTTAAATACTGTGGGGAGGCCAGAAGCACAAAACCATATTTTACATTTTTTCAGCTATGACCTTTCTCTACTTAAATGGTTGTAACAACTACAGACATGACAAAAAGAGGTAGACAGCACATTTCCAGCGAAAAGTTAAATATTTTCCACTTTGTTCCACTTTTTTCACCTAGCTCATTGCATTGAAATCAATGGGTAGAAAAATGTTTCTCCACCTCATGAAGGTTTTCTACCACCATATAAAAGGCTGTTAGGCTCCCACAGCATGCCATTCTGTGTTTGTGAGATAAGAGAGCAGCATGCTTTTGAGCTACAGAAGATAGGCAAATAAAGGGGAATTGAAGCTTTGTTTAGGGAATCATTTAGATAGGACATTAGTTCTCTGTAGTAGGAGAGTCTAGGAGGAACAATGGGGATAAGAAGGGAGGATGTAGGTTGACCCAAAATATCCCAAAATTTGGGGTGACTGACCCACTGTTTTATGTACATACTTATAGCCTGTGAAAATGGTACCCCCATTAGTATGAGTTGACATATTGTTGGGTGGTGCCAGTTAAATTAAATCTTACCTACTACTTTTATTTTTAAATTACTTGCCTGCCCTGATATGTTTATAATCATTTCTTACATGAAGGAAGGCAGAAAAGGCAAGCCCTTCTGGAAAGTAGACAACTAGATATATCAAATTGAAGGGTAAAGTGACATCCTACCTACAAATGTTTTTAGAAAGTGGCAATATAGAAAAACATATTGATATATATGAAAATCATGGAATTTCCTGTTGTACTCCATACCTACTGCAACCCAAAGAAAAGTATACCCTATAAGTGTACCACAATTTTTGTTCGGTTTTTGTTTTTTTAGGGTGATTGTCTTTTCATTGAAAGGAGCGTTATGTCTGTAACTGGAAGTCTGACTATGATCAAATAAATTTACCTAAAAATACACAATCATCATATTGGTCTCTATCATCAATGTCACTGCTTCCAAGTTCAACACCCACCCAGTCACACTTGTTATTGCTGTTAAAACACTGACAAAGGTTATCAACATCCAAACCCTAACAATAAGTTCCTCTGCTGCTGTTCAAAATGTTCCACTACTGACACCTAATGCTGGTCTTATTGCAATATTAGGCCCTGTAGTAGTAATATTTGTCCTTCAGGAACCCTTCAGACTAGGAAATCTGCAGAAATCTGTAGTAATATGGAGCAGCACAATCATTAAAGGACAACAAAAACATAGTAATTAAACTGGCAAACAAAAGTGGCATGGTAGTGATTATGAACACAGCTTACTATATAAAGAGGAACACAGGCAACTTATTGATAAAAGATACTACAACAAACTGCATATCTCATATTTGACTATAAAAACAGCTTAAAAATTAATACTTCTAACACTAGAGACCACCTGAATTGTCAGCAAACCCAAAGTTGGTATGCTTCTATATGCTTCTTAAAATACACAAGGAAAGAAATCCGGGAAGGTCGATAATATCTGGAACTGGCACACACACATGTTACAATTAGAGGTCTGGAATTTCAGAATAAAGATAAAGACACACTGCAGTGAAAACTATAAACTACAGTTTATTGAACATGCAATGATTAAACAGGTGATGTGATAAAATAAATCAGAGCTCCTTCCAGAGTTAACATCAGTATGAGAGACATACGGCTCTGGTGTATATAAAAAAAGAACTTAACACTTCTGCCAGAGTTTAACATCAGTATGAGAGACATACGGCTCTGGTCTATATAAAAAGAGAACTTAAAGATACTTATCTATCTACTGGAGCTGAACATCAGTGTGGGAGAGCCTTCCACGCTAAACTCCGCAGTATCGTTAAACAGGTGAACAGCCAGACAGACCTGACGACAGGTTTGGTTGAGATACAATCTCTACCTCTCAGACTTGAGACCAGGTACACTCTTCCCTAGTCTCCAATGACTCTAAGCTCTGTTGTGTTCAGTAAAGGGTAAAATACAGACTACGCCCTTCCAGGTATACAAGGGATGTCTAACACTACGCATGTGTATGTGCTTGGTTCTATAACACTCTGACAGGGGTGAGAGTATTCTGAAATCATTGGTTAAAAAAAACACACAGTTACATACAGGAAACAACCAATCTCTTAAACAGTCTATCCTTGGCTCCGTCCCAAGGAAACCATTCTATCTACTATGGCTGAGGAATCACGCTACACCAACATTCCACATGAAGCCAGCAAAGCAGTCGAAGAGCAAGAGGGCTTACCCACAGACCCTGTAACCCAGCTAATACACTTTACACTAACATATAATAGTTTTGCATATTGGCAAGAACTTCAAATGCAAAAGACAGGAACTGACATGGGAAAGCAAATAGCACAAGAATATGCCAAGCAATTCATGGTAAAACTGACAAAATCTAGAAACATATATTTGATAGAGCTCCACTCCCAAACCACTGTTACTATAGAGCTGGAATGTCCCAAATCGCCGAACTCAGCTTGCAGCTTCTTGGCATAGCATCCTCAGTGACACCATCACACTCTTCTATATACACAAAAGAAAAAAACAAGAGCACAGAAAATCTGAGAGCGGCTATTGGAACGTCAGTTGAGGCCGTACAACATAGATGCACTTGCTAGATTTAAGGTATAATTGCCCAATGAATCACTTGTTGCATCCGCAGGAGCAACGACTCATGAACTCGATCTTTGGGGGTACAATGTATCAGATGTCTGTCACTTCACCAGTCGAGATGCTATGGGACTCCAGATATTTCCTGAAACAATGTTGCCTCTTCTCATGATGGTACCTTGATAGGAAATAAAAGAGACAAATCCCTCCTCTAAGGGTAAACTGTATATGAGGAGATCTCACCGGTAGCCCCTGTTGAAATGCAGTCACCGGAAGAAGGTATAAGAACGGCTCCAAACAAAGTTGGTCACAATATGATCGGATACAGATAAATGTTGAATAGAAATATACTTATTTATAATAAAATATCACAATAAAATCAATTAAAATTTCCCTACTCGTTTCACAAGTATATGCTCAAAAAACCCTAATTTATAATATCAAGGAAGCGCAAATACCCTCACCATCTACATCTAATTATAACACTGCTGCCAGTGTTTCATTTATTGCTCCTTTTTTATCCAACGGCAAGGATATGAAGGAAAAGGGTAAACATATGGAGGGAAGAAGGAGAAAAAGAGGAGGCATAGAGCGGTCAGAGGAACAAGAGGAAGAGGTGGTGGAAGAGCCAAAAAAGAACAAAAAGTAGAAACATGTCCTATAGAAAAAGATCTGGAACCTGGTCAATCGGGAGGTTCGGTTTTCCTCAAAAATTAAATGAAAGGACCAAATATCCTTGTTAGAAAAAGGGTTAAAGGTTCCCCCATGTGTCCACCAGATGAATTTACCATTTTTCTAGATCCTAAGAGATTCACTAGAGAATTGGCATTACAGCGATTTCTTATTAATAAGGAAAAAAATTCCCTAGAAGAACAAATTAGGAGTATGAGAGAAAGAAGTAACTCCACTTTATGTGATGAAAAAGGATCTGGAAAATGTGATTTTATTAGAATCCCTTATATCTTAGGATAATATCTTTTCTTCCCACTTACCAGAAGATCAAGTGAACAGTGGGGACACAGGGAAAATACAACATTGCTCTCTTAAGAAACACTCACAATTCTTCCCATTGCACCATAAGGGCCCTTATGTGGATGCATTTTTTAAGGTGGTAATGGATGAAGTCAAAGAAGATTGTAAGTCATTTAACATCCTGAAAGAAAGACAATCTAACAAAAATAAAAAGACAGGCATCAAAATATCTCTCTAAAGATCCAGATATTAACATCAGGGAGCCAGATAAGAGTGGGGCAATTGTGATCCAAGACACCCAAATCTATTTGGAAGAGGGAAAAAGAATATTTGCAGATAGCCAGTCCTATTGTAAACTAACATATAATCCCTCAAGTGTTTATAATGCCCTCCTAAAAGAACTTCTAGAAAAAGGAGTACGCCTAGGACACTTAATAAGCAAAAATTCTCATATATATATATAGATTTCCCAATGACTCCTTTCTTTTACCACATCCCAAAACTGCATGAGGACCCAGTGAATCCACTGGGTAGACCCATCATCTCCGGCATCAATTCATTTATAGCCAAAGTCTCTGCCTATATTGACCATTACTTGCAAAAATATGTAGTTACATTGCCTACATTTATATACTGGATTCCCAGGATGTTCTTGATCAGCTGGGGTTAATTATTTGGCAAGAAGGATACTTATGGGTCACACTGGATGTGCCTTCATTATATACATGTATCAACCATCTACTAGGCCAGCAGGCTGCATACTACTTTTTGGAAGGAGATGACAAGTTAATAACAGATCAGGTGGAATTCATCTTAGAATGCGTCAGCTTTATTTTAAACTATAACTTTTTTGAATATCAAGGAAAATTCTTCCTCCAGAATAAAGGCACAGCCATGGGGACCAGATTTGCCCCCTCATATGCCAGCCTCTTCATGGGCATATGGGAAGACTTATATGTCTGACCCAGGGAGAGATGGGGGGGCAATCTGGTATATTATGGTAGTTATATTGATGATCTGCTAATAGACTGGGGGGGCATTGCAAGAGTTCAATCTGTTGATCCAACAATTTAATAACAATAACATGGGTCTTTCTTTTACCTTTGACATTCATACAGACAACATTAACTTCCTGGACCTCAATCTCCAGGGGACAAGGGGACAACCAGTGGAGAGTTCCCTGTACAAAAAGGAGGTTGGAACCAGTACCTTAAAGCTGACAGTTGTCACCATTGCAGATGGATAAATAACATCCCCTTTGGTCAGTTCCACAGACTTTGTAGAAATTGCAGTGAAACCAATGATTTTCATACAAAGAGTGAGGAACTAAAACAACAATGCGGCATCAGATTTATTGAAGAAATCTGTGGAGAAAAATTGTAACATCTTAAAACAGGACCCCTTATTGATTAATGTGATCCCAAACAAGACTAGAATAACATA